>OZ018393.1:32316878-32972929 GCA_963969525.1 Ontholestes murinus | reverse complement strand
CCACTTCCTTAGCCACCTAAACAGCATCCATCCACGTATCCAGTTTACCATGGAAACAGAAGTCGAGGAAAAACTACCCTTCTTGGACGTATTACTAAAAAAACGACCGGACGGCAGCCTCAGCCACACTATTTACAGGAAGAATACTCACACTAATCGATACCTAAATGCTAAATCACACCACCATCCAGCACAGATATATTCCGTTGCCAAAACCCTAGTGACAAGATCTATCAGACTAACAGACGAAGAAAACAAGAAACAGGAATTGGACACACTTCAGAAAGCCCTCATTCAGAACAATTTCAAACCGGACATAATGACCAAGATCACCAACAAGACCAGTAATAGACTCCAAACCGATTCAACTGAAGAAAAACCTAAAGCCACCATCACCTTACCCTACATCAGAGGCACTACGGACCGAATCGGGAACATTCTCAGAAAATTTAACATTAGAACGACATACAAACCCGAACTAAAAATAGGTGACATCTTACGGCCGCCCAAGGACCGCATACCATTGGAAAACCAAGGTGTATACGCAATACCATGCGCCAATTGCCACAAAAAGTACATCGGGCAAACAAATCGTCGAGTCAGCGCCCGCAGAGAGGAACATAAACTGGCTATCAAAAAACACGACCCAAATTCTTCCCTTTTCCAACATATGCTGCACACCGATCACCGAATAGATTTCGACAACACCAAAATCATCGCATCTGTTAACAACTTCCACGAAAGGATTATTAGGGAAGCGATTGAAATAGAAAAAAATCCGCTTAATTTAAATAAAAGAGACGACGGAAGCCGCTTACCGAATACCTGGAAAACGGCAATTAAAATCAACACCCCCCCATGCCCCTAATCCCCTACATAGAACGACAGACGATAATCAGATTAACAGGACTTCAAGAAACACAGGGACGCCTAATCTCATAAACACAGAGTATTCCCCACCCACCGTCAATGGACCAATCACACGTAGCAGAACAAGACGAAACCAACTATAAATACAACACGCCACGACAACCAACATCAAAACTCCAGAAGTTTGCCGGAAGGGTGCGGCCATGTTGTTCGAGGTAGAGCTGTCAAAGTTGCTGTCATTTGTTCAGTATATAACCCCAAATCACCATGGCAAGTTTGAGTGTCGAGCAGCGCGTGCAAATTATTAAATTGTTTTACGAAAATGGGTCATCAGTTCGAGCAACGTTCCGCGCACTTCGCCCATTTTACGGTCGCGATGATCGGCCTGTAGAGTCGACTATCCGTCGATTGGTGGGCAAATTCGAGTCGACTAGTTCAGTAAACAACCAGCCAACACTGTTTGGTGGGGAGCGCTACAGGTCGATGATAACCAACTTCTTTTGGCCTAAACTGGATGATATGGACACGGACGACATGTGGTTCCAGCAGGACGGCGCCAAGTGCCACAAAGCCCATGCCACAATGGACATTCTGCACGAGCGATTTCCGGACATGGTCATCTCGCGCGGAGGCGATATCAACTGGCCACCAAGATCGTGCGATTTAACGCCTTTAGACTTTTTTCTCTGGGGCTATCTCAAGTCGCTGGTCTACGCCAACAAGCCTCTAAACACCGATGACCTCAAAGTCAACAAACGCAACGCCATCGCTCAAATTGAGGCCGATATGTGCTCCAGAGTCATCGAAAATTGGACCTCCCGGATCCGGGCTACCAAACGGAGCCGCGGTGGTCATTTGAACGATGTTATCTTCCATACTCAATGGGGTCGAATACCCTTTCGAATGAAAAATAAATTTCGTTTCTACCTCACACACAACTTGTTTTATTCAATTTTAAAGTTCACGCGCCCTTATTGGCGGACCCTATATTTATGTAAAATTTCAAAGATATGGTCAATAAACAGTTTTGCATATTGCATAACAAATTTCAACATGTTTTCTTCGCCAAAATTACATAGCTGGTTTTATCAAGAGGGTAGCTCAACAAGTATCAACTATATGTTTTCTATCTATTTTCTATAACATTGTCACCAAAAATACTTGCATAGTGCAATGGTTTATTCCCTGTATAATTTAAATTTTGACGCAGGAATACAAAATGAACCACGATTATTATTGAATTCAATTGTGACAAGCGATGATATATGGTTTTTGTCTTATATATCATAAAGAATGATGTTATGATAATGTATCTTCGTGCAAATTTTAGCAATAATATTATGGGACAGTAAAGACATTTTGCTCGAAAAATCTTTACGCCTTAGGGAGAAACAATAATTGGTGATCGGCATTGTCGAATATTTTAGAAACTCGGCTTAGGATACAATGCAGAAGATCTACTTACTTGTAGAGTTCAATCTCCGACAGTGAATGATTGTAATTTATAATCTCTTAAAACTTAAAGAACTAAAGAAAGAAGACGAGAGGAGTATCAAACTCATCCACAGTTAATGTACTTGTATGTATGAAATTAGCTAAAGGCTATAAAATAATTGTAAAAATATAAAATTCATAGAATTCACTTACAAACAAAATGGTTCGAACTAAAAATGATATATGTATTATTTAAATGATGGTTAGCTTATGTTCCTATGATTTTGTGAATGCTTATTTATGTAGGTGTATATAATCAGCAAGGAATAAAATATTAATTTTGATTAGATCTTTCTTTTTAAACAGGCTTAGTAGAATTTTTTCGTCTATAATATTTATTTTATTCCAAACTAATGGAGAAATTCCTTATATAATTATATAATTTTCATTTTTGATCGGTAAATATTGCATCTCAGAAACGTATTTTTTTTAATAAATAAATAAATAATATAATGATTTCATGTATTTCTTCATATCTAGTTTATCTGGATAAAACATGTAATTAAGGGTAGATTTAAATGTATCAATTCAACTCACCAGGTATAATGACTGTCTCCTTTTGCTTCGTATAGTTAGCTTGTGGTATACGCAGCTCACATATGAACTCTTCAGGATGATCGAAGGGCTCGAGGGTGATAGTTGCTGTTATATCATATAGGCGTTCGTTTTCATTCACGTTCACATCCGTTTCCAGTATGCCCCTGCAATAGTATTGTTGTGGTAATTGTATGCCTTAGGGATTGGCCGGATTGACTCTATCGAATCGACAGATCCGGACGAAATTGATATGGCCTGAGAGGGCTACATCAGTCAAATAATTATTAAACCAACTACTTACAGGAGCACAAGTACCAATATAATGTTAATTAACTACGTAGTTACTAAATGATTAAATATTGTAATTATTTCAATCATAGTTACACTTATACAAAATATAATTTCTTATTAAGATTATAAAAGCTTAAAGATTTACTTGAAAATGTATTTAGATTTTTAGCCAGAACCTGAGCAATGCACCTTATAATAATATAAACCTTAATATGGTAAATAGGGACCTTAGAACGAATCTAAGATCATAATACATTCTGTACTTTGTATAGGGAAAACAAAAACAGTAATTAGGTCAATATACTTATTAATACTTAAATTTATTATTCGTTAAAATTATTATTACATTATTTAAAGATAACTCTTATAATGGCTCAAGTAAATACCCAACTCTGGTTAATAATATTTCACTAAAAGTTTAATAAAACTTTCAATTTAAAATTTTATTTCAAAATTACATTCCTTTTTAGATATAGAGAAATCCTGCAAAAATATAAATACATACTACAATAATATAAACTAGGGGGACCTTGTTCCCCTAGCTTGCTTCGGAATCTATAAGGGTAATTTAGGATGGTCGCTATACAATTGAGTCTTAAATAAAAAGAAGTTTTAAAATAACCTATGTATGTTCATCTAACCGCTATTCATCTTGATAATATTTAAAAACTAAAATTGTTAATTTTTTTTTTCAAAATCCATTGTATTTATTAACGTCACTACTAAAATATAAGTTGTTCTATTTTTTAACGTTTTTTTTAATATCTTGTATTTTATTTTTTATAGAAAGAATTTCAAAACAAAAAACACCTATACCTGATGCACAATTTTTTACCAGAAGCTTTATAGCTCGTCTTACAAAGAAAATAAGTTAATTTTAAAGTGTTTGATGGTTCTTAAGACATAGCTCTCAAGGAAATACAGACATTTTTTTCTGTTTTTAATTTGTTGTTAGTTGGATACCTAGAAAATCAAAACGGTACATTTTTTGTCTGTGTATTGTGTGTATCCGCTCATGGTTCTGAACATCCTTTTGATATAATTTTGTCCCCTAAAAGTGGATATTGTCTGAAAATTCGTTCTTGTTTTTTGGGATGTTTCTTTACAAATACAAATATTTTATAAAAATTTTCAAACAGAAAATAGAGAATATTAAGAACTGAATAACTTCTATTTAAATTTAAATATACACTTTTTTGTTTTAGGGAAAAAGTAAACTTCGTTGTTTTGTATTAATTATAAACTCTTATAGTGCGTTTACTTAAAATTATATAAATATAAATAAATAAATAAATATATACTCTTTATTACGGCAATCGCCTTTTTTACAATTAATACAAACATATTATATGTACAAAATACTATTAGTTAAAGAACTACAAAAAAATTTAATAATTTGTTAACCTTATATAACAAAACCGAAAATACATTATATTCTGGTTAGCGCATATACTATAAATAATACTGTTAAGAAAACGAAATTAAAATTTAAGGGTAACTAAAACGAAAAGAAAGAATTAATGAATACAAGAGATAATTGAAGTCTTGCAAGAAGCTAATCAATTATTAAAAATGTCGAAATCACGAGACATATTGAGTGTATTTATATTTCTCATAATTATTTCGATTGGAGAATTCTAACCATAATTGGTGCGATGAAAGTTTGGTCGAAATAATGATTAATACTAATAGATATATTATGTGTATAGAAATTAAAATTCAACATGGATAATAACCCAGGAGAGATAATATGTAATAGATGTAATATTAGTTTGGGGAGAAAACAAATTCCTGCAATATGCAAATTAAATATTAAAATTTGTAGTGCAGTTATTAATGATGAGAATTAATAAAAAGACAAATATGATGTCTATGAGCGTTTCTGTACTGTGTATTACAATAAATGTAAAAACTCCAGTTAACAGTTAAAACAACTACTCCCCGTACTACAGCACCGCCAGGCATTGAATGATATAACTGTTAACTGTCGTTATATGTCTGAACTCATATTCAGCACGATGTAACAATTTTGTGGTGTTATCATTTTTTTTTTGAATATCAGTTCAGACATGTAACGACAGTTAACAGTTATATCATTCAATGCCTGGCGGTGCTGTAGTACGGGGAGTAGTTGTTTTAACTGTTAACTGGAGTTTTTACATTTATTGTAAAACACAGTGCAGAAACGCTCATAGACATCATATTTGTCTTTTTATTAATTCTCATCATTAATAACTGCACTACAAATTTTAATATTTAATTTGCATATTTAAACGCAGCGAGCGGGCGATTATCTGTGGTGATATCGTTTTTTAAACGCGTCTCGAAATTCGAACATCGGCAATGGATCAATTTTATTTGGAATTGATTCATTCTCGCAGCGGCCTTTCAACAGAAAGGACGCGCGTAATTTATGACATAGCTGCACTGATGAGCTGTGATACAGCGAAACACGTGTCTGCAGATAGTCATTGCATAACACTTTTCGAGAAGCGGTTAAAAAAAAATGATAACCACACAATTGTTACATCGTGCTGAATATCAGTTCAGACATGTAACGACAGTTAACAGTTATATCATTCAATTCCTGGCGGTGCTGTAGTTCGGGGAGTAGTTGTTTTAACTGTTAACTGGAGTTTTTACATTTATTGTAAAATACAGTGCAGAAACGCTCATAGACATCATATTTGTCTTTTTATTAATTCTCATCAAATTCCTGCAATTTTATAACGGCCCTGAATTAATTGTAGGTTTATATTGGTGTTAAATCTATGAAATAAAAAACGAACAAATTTATTTTGAATTTTCTTCAGTTTTGATATATGTACGTCATAAAATGGGAACCAAACTAATGAACCGTACTCTAGGTGAGAACGGACAAAAGAGTTATATAAAATCATTAATGTCTTGATATTAAAATGTTTACTATTTCTTATAATATAACCTAATGAACGCATAGCCATGTTACAAACGGAGACTAAATGATCCGCAAAACTAAATGATGCATCAAACCTATCCCTAAATCTTTAATGGAATTAACTCTTTCCAGTTATAATATTTTTAATCAAATATTGGTATTTAACACATTTTTTTGCTTATTAAAAGAAATAGTTTTACATTTTTTTATATTTAGATCCAAATCATCTAAATCGCACCAATTATGTACATTGTTAAGATCATCCTGAAGTTTTTGACAGTTTTGAATATAATTAACTTCAGTTAAAATTTTCATGTCATCTGCATAGAGGTAACATCTGGCGTGACCCAAATAATCACTAATATTATTTATAAGTAAGAGAAATAAGATGGGACCACAGTGACTACCCTGTGGAACACCAGATGTTACCTCTATTTTGTCAGATGTGAAATTACCGATTTTAACACTTTGTTCTCTGGAAGTTAAGTATGAACGGAACCAATTCACGACACTATCATTAAAATCATACGCACTCATCTTTGAGAGCAATATAGAGTGATTGACTTTGTCGAAAGCCTTTGAAAAGTCGGTGTAAATCACATCAAGTTGGCACTTTTTTTTCCAAGGCTGATAGAATGGATGATTGGAATTCCAGAATATTTGTGACCGTAGATTTCCCTTGACAAAATCCATGTTGTGATTCCACGATTAATTCCTTAGCCAGCCATACCAATTGCTTGGAAATCATCTTGTCAAATATTTTTGGAATAAATGACTGGATTGCGACTCTTTTGTAGTTGGGAATAATATCTCTTCTGCCAGATTTATGAATAGGTATTAAAATAGAAAACTCCTCTTCCAAATATGGGGAAACTGTTCTTCATCCAGAGAGCAAGAAAATAAAATATGTAAGGGTTTCGTCAAGGTACACACACATTTCGAAAGGAATAATGCTGGAACACCATCAGGACCACAGGTTGCACTATTGCCTAGAGATTCTAATTCTTCATACACCTCTTGTAAGGAGATGGAAAATTTAGAATTATTCACTTGATTTTTAAAAACAAAATCGCACGACTTGTCATTCATAGGTTTTTTTATAAGTTTCTGAAAAATAGGTAGCAAATCCTGCTGAGATATTTTCATCAGAATCGAGGATCTTATTTTCCAATAACATTCTGTTTGGAATTCGATTGCACTTAGTTTAGAAATATGTTTCCAAAAATTTCGTGGTTTTAGGCATATGTCGTTTTCTATTTTTGTCATGTATAATTTGTGAAGCTCAGAACTTAATTTTTTACATTGATCACGTAAATATTTGAATTTATTATAATCTGATATTAAACATGTTTTCTTATAATTCATATGTGCTAATTTCTTCTGTTTAATTAATCGAATTAAGTCTCTGTTGAACCAAACAGGATACTCACTACTATAAATTGTTTTTGTAGGAACATATAATTGAATAGCTTCATTAACGATTGTATAGAATACGACAACTTTTTCATTAATGTTCTTGTCAAGATATAAATTATTCCACTGAAATGATGCCAGGAAATTATTAATAGCTACATAATTAGCATTAAGATAGTCATGAATAACTTGCTGTTTGTTAAAGTAGGCAATATATCAGAAATCCGTAAATTAATGTCGGTTGGATTATGATGAATTGAAAGTTTGCTTAAGGGTTCCTCAGATAAGCAGACATCGAACTCTATGAAATCCGTAAATACAAGATCTAAAAAGGTACTATTCGAACTAGGTACAGCATTAATTTGATGTAAATTCATAAGATTGTATGTATTAATTAGTTGTTCACTACTCTCATTTAGACGACCTTCGGGAATGCAAACATTATTAACAAGCTTCCATTTTAAATCAGGCAAATTAAAGTCACCATATATAATGAATTTGCAATCGCTATGCATTAGATAAAGTTTTTCAACAACTTTACAGTGTTTATCATAAGTATCGGTGGAAGAATTAGGTGGAATATAAACGCTTCCAATAAGTATATTAATTGAATTCAACTTTAATATAACGAATATTTGTTCAATGCTATTTTCATCAATATGAATTTTATGCGACCTGATATTATTTTTTACGGCTATGAGAACTCCACCCCCGTGATGTTTGTGACTTGTAGTAGGTGAACGGTCAAGTCGATAAATAGTGAAGTTATTAAATCCCAATTCATTGTCATTTATACTATCGTCTAACCAAGTTCCAACAAATATTATAATATCATACGAGCAACAGTTTATATTATTCATGATATCGTATAATTTTGTTTTCATGAAGCCCAGATTCTGATAGTAAGTTTTTAGTTTTTTGTAGCACAATTTTTATTTCGATTTATACTGGATTAATGATTTTTACATATATGTCAGTTTCCCCTTTTTGTTTGGGAGATTCCAACTCTTGGTAAATTTGTTTTGCTTCATTGCGTTGTAAAGCTGTCGGCCTTTATTTTTACTGCGCTACTTGAACTTGTTATAATCGATCTATTCTTTAATAAAGTAATTAAATTTTCACGACTCGGTAAGGATATTTTAAGCGGCCTGGATTGACCTGACGGTTTACCAAGACGTATAGCATTTGTAGGATTAATATCTTGCAAAATAGCAGACGACATATGAATAAACTGAGCAATATCATCTTATTTCCTATCGCCAGCATCCGTTAATTTTGACTCCGGCATATTATAAATTATTAAATTACGACTACGCCTCTCCCGGTCAGAAATTTCGTCTATAATATTTTCGGTGCTGGGGATAAGCTTAATGGCATTTAAGTCATTACGAACTTGATTATTCTCGAGCTCAAGTGATTCAATTTTTGAATTCATTTCAACAATTTGTCCGGACATTATAGACATATAACCTTCGATTTGCTTTTTAAATGGCCCAAAATGCTCTTCAAATAAGGTTATAATTGAAGACACAGTGACAGGCTCGTTATTAGCAGAATTTGATCTTTCAGGTTGAGTTTTATTTAAACCAGAAACGGATGAAGATTTACATTGGATACTGCAGTACCATTTTTCACCATTTTCGTTGTTCCCTTCGTCCCGATAGAATTTTAGCAGTGAGTCCGATAATAAAGTACACTGGATGTGAAACCATTTACCACAAGCGCCGTTGCACTTAAATGCTGACGTTAAATTTTTGGGTATTAATTGTGTATTACACGCTCTGCAGAAAATACCCATTGTACAATAAGTAGTAAGGAAGAAAAAATATGAAATGGTAACGGGGATACAAAACTTCACACTTCACGACCCGTCGCAGTGACTTTTATAGAACACAAACAAATAATAGGCTATGGAAAGGTAATTACAATAGAGAACAAAGGTCAAAAGTAAGCATTAAGCGGGAATTAATTCGATACGGTGCAATATATTTGCTCGAACCGAACAATGTAGACGAGTGGATACTATTATAGCCACGAATTCTAAATAATCTAAAAACAGTACCTACAAATATCGGAACACAACAATTTTACACCCACATATAAACAATAATAGTATTAATAACTGGTATAAAATATACAAATAAATGATCGGTATATCAGTAATTACACTCGTATAAACTTCCGCACGATGCGATGCACGACAAGGTTAACAATACAGTTAGAAACAATGATTTCTTGCAGTCATATTACTTTTCCAGTACTTATCTGACATTGTAGTTTGAATTTGACGTGAGGTGAGCTTATTGTGATGACTGATGTGGTACTGGTGGTAGGTACTGTTTCTGGATGTGCTGATGTTGCTGGTTGGATGATGTCGAGATGTCGGGAGAGTATTAAGAGGAGTATCGGTTCTTTTCGGACTTTTAGGTAGAAATTGTAGTTGATTGGTGAAGGGCGAGGTTTATTATTTTTTTATGTTTTATTTATGTTTGACGAGGTAGTTGGGGGTAAGGTTATCTCCATAGTGGCCCCGCAGGCGTGAGTTGTGACAGCGGGAGGTAGAATTTTCTGGGTCTGACAAAAGCTTTGTAAGTGCGAAGTTCAATATTTGAAGTGTGGTCTGAGAGGCTGGATTTTTTGGTGAAGAGGGAAGGAATGCAAGAAGGAGCGGAAGAGAAGGGTGTGTTTGTCGATGGCTTGTTGTATTATGAGGGTAATGTCTTAAACAGCAGAGTCAATGTTGTCTGTCGAAGATAGTGTCATGGGATGTTGTCTGGTTTCAAGTGAGAATTGGAAGGCGTTTCAGATCGTATGGGAGAAGATTTTCTTAGGGGCAAAGAGGAGGACCTGGCATTAATGTCGCCTAAAATAATGGTGCGGTGTTGTGAAAAGAGAAAGTTGTGTAGTTTAGAGGGAATGAGGGAAGTAGGGCGTATGCAGATAGAGTGTACAGTGATTTTATGGAGTTTGGGAAAAGAAATAAGGACATAGGTAAGACAGATCATCTGTGGGGTAGTTAAGTGGTCGAAATGAAATTGTTTTATGAATTATAATGGTGCAGCGCCTCTATACGGTCCCTTGTCTGTGCGAAGGATATTGTAGTCGGGTACAGAGAAGCGTGTACGGGAAAAAAACAGGGTTTCCTGGAGGCAAAGTGAATGTTGATTGGGGTCAGGAGAGAGCTGACCAGAAATAAGTAACATGATAAATGTAATTCATTTTCTATATAAGAATTACAGACATACTAGAAATTACAATAAACAAGTTGACATTGCTTGCAGAATTGGTTATGGCAAAAATGTGTTATAAAAAATCCAAACACCCAGTATAAATCGTTTTAAACAAAAAAACAGTTAAAAATTCAGCTGTATCAGATAAAGTTTTCGTTTCTTATTCAACATGTTTATTTATTGGTGCACAAGGTGAAATTTAACATTTTTGTCGTAGTAATGCATTTAATTTTACTGAGTGCGGTTCTAAGCTTTTGTTATTATCTTTTACAATACCTAGGGTGCACAGACGCGCAAATGTTCATTAACTTTCTGAGTTTGATAGAGGGCAAATAGTTGGACTTAGAGAGGCTGGATTTTATTTCCGAGAAATTAAGAACAGGGTACACAGAAGTTCAGATACCAGTAAGCTGTTTTCGAGTATGGGATCAAGAGGGTGTAACACGAAGAGCTAGAGGTACATTACCACGCCGATGAACCACATTTGCGTTTAAAAGATCGTTTCTCTACCACCAGATTCATTGCAAATCAGTAGTATGAAGAGCATTGAAAACCGATTGGAATGCGAACAGTTTACCGCCAGGTACGCCCTTTTGGTCACACTGGGTGCTTCCATTAATCGCTGAGCATCGACGAAATCGTTTAGAGTAGTGTAGAGAACGATTGATTTGGGACCAGGAATGGAATGAAATCCAACTTCTCAGCAGGATAATGCTCGCCCACATATTCCAAGAGCCAAAATGAACTTATTGAGAACGCTGAAATCAATTTGTTGTCCTGACCGTAGAGGTCACCGGATTTATCTCCGATTGCAAGGTTGTTGATGGTGTTTTGAGATATTTTTAACAAAGCCATGTACATCCATGCATTGTGTGTGTCCATCAGTGTATTATAATTATTTTGTTATTCTTTTAAACTGTGGATTTTCTTTTATACATGATTTTTACTGTTTACATTAACGATTTGGACCAACATATATATTCAAAATGGGTGGAGTAAAACACTTCTTAAACTTTTTAACTTTGAAAATGATCGTAACGGATCGAAACACGTGTCAGGAAACTGATAATAAAATCATGGAACAAAACAAGTGTTTTACTCTACCCATTTTGAATATATGGTTCCATCAAGAAAGTAGCAGAAGAAGTATTGAATACATATATATTCCCTAATGAAGCCATAAAATAAAAGGTAAAATATTGTAACTGATAAAAATAGTGATGATATAAATAATAAAAACGTTTTTGAAACCATATACTGTGTCAGTATTTTATTAAGTGACATCTGGAACCAAGTAAATATCTTTAAAACCAAATGGACGATATCTTTAAAATTTTGCAGATAATTGCAATGGGCAAACTGCATCTGATGTACATTGCCTGCTCATTTCTTTTTTTTTTTGAAACAACGGATAAACCGGTATACGAGGATAGATTGAAAAGTTTCCGGAATGGGCAAGAGATGGCGCGCGTATCGTGAAATTGTTATGATGGTTGTCAAGACTAACCTATTCTAGGTAAGCTGTCAAATTTTCAGACACGTGCGTCGTTCCGTTTTTGTTTACTAGGATATCTTGTGAAGCAAGTCAGGCACTTTTGCAAAAATGGATAAAAACGAATTTCGTGCAGTCATCAAACATTTCTGGATGGATGGTAAAAAGGCGACGGAGATACGAGATATTTTGCAGAAAGTTCATGGCACATCCACACCTTCATTTTCGACTATTAGTTTTTGGTGAGCGAGTGCAAACGTGGCCGTACGAGCACCAAGGATGAACCATGCAGTGGACGTCAAAAAACGGCCACAAATGAAGAAATGGTCGACAAAGTCCATGATCTCGTGTTAGCCGATCGACGAGTGAAGTTGCGCGAAATAGTAGAGACCACGGGCATCTCATATGAACGTGTGCAAAATATCGTGCACGAACATTTGGGCATGAGCAAGCTATGAACGCGATGGATGCCGCGTTTGCCGACTATGGACAACAAGCGAAATCGTGTGACCAGTTTGAAAGAGTGTTTGGCCTTGTTAAAGCGTAATCCAACGGATTTTTTTCGCCGATTCGTGACCGTGGACGAAACATGGATCCACCACTACACACGAGATACCAAGCAGCAGTCGAAACAGTGGATTTCTCCAGGCGAATCTGCTCCGAAGAAGGCAAAGACTGTCCCATCGGCTGGAAAGGTCATGGCCACCGTTTTTTGGGATTCGCAAGGTGTGATACACATCGACTTTTTGCAGAAGGGAAGAACTATCATGGGACAATACAAGGATACTATGTTGAAAAATAAAAAAAAACCTGTTTAATTACTGCGTTTTCTTGCCCATTCCGGAAACTTTTCAATCTACCCTCGTATATTATATAGAGTAATTAAATAATGGAAATTTCCAGATTATGCACTTACAATTACATACATGAATAATGTCTCTTTTATAATTGGTATACGTTTTATTAATTTTTATTATTATTTTATAAAAGAAATTACTGAAGAATATAATAAAAACTTGAAGGCAAAAAACATACGTCATTAAAATAAAATATTTCTATGTTCCTACAATTACGTAATTTTCCGTATTAAAAATTAAATATATAAATATAAAATCAATATTTTAATGCAAAATACAGATTTATTTTATAGCATTTTTCCTAATTTCTTTTATAACACAGTTGTTACAATCTATAGACATGAGAAGATCCGGTACTTAATACTGTAAAACCTGAAGTAAGGAACTTAAGTAGAAAACTTTTTAAGTAATCTCTATATACTGTTGTTTATAATTTCGAGGTAAATTTTCGGCGGCTTCTCCTGATACTAATGAAATATTCATATTCATATTATAAACGTGAGACTCCAATTGTAATTCGTTATGAAATATGTTCTCTGATTTATGAATTTTGATTCTCCATCTCATGTGACAGCCATATATTTACGAGTTTAGGATAAATATTTTAATATAATATTATTTAAATTATCATAAAGTTTAATGCATATACTTTTATGCTATGAAAATAAAAGATTTATAACTTACAATACAGTTACGAATATGTATGTGTAAATAAGGACGATGTGATGTACAAATATTACTAAGATACAATGAAAATACTTTATAACTTGTTGGTATAATTGGATTTAATTTTTGTTTTACGTTGACTATAGTTTCGGCAAGACACTTGTCATTATAAATACATAAGTGATTTTAAAAATACATTACATACCTATCTATACGTGATATTAACAAACAGCGGAGAATAGAGTGTACATAAGGTCAATCTGGTCGTTAATTAGGGGAAATTATGGATTACTGCAGGCTTTTGAATTTCTAGTGATTCCAACAGATTCTTTTTTGTCCCTTTTCGGCGAAGTGCAATACCGAGAGTACATATTTGCCAAAAGAATGCGACTCGGCGATGAGGTGTTTTGCGAATGTTGATTTATCGGTTTGTCTTAGCCGAAAAGAGGACATATATTCTTTAAGTCTAATATTAAAATTATGACCAGATTGTCATATGTACACCCTTTAACATCTTAACTTATAAATCCCCGATTTATTCACTTTATTCCGCCTGGTTTTCGGATTGAAAATAATATTTCAATTTTTTAAACTAGGTATTAATATTATTTTTTTAGAATATTCATAATTTCAAAATTACATTGTCCCAAATATGCCAAGGACTTATAATGTTAATCATTAAATAATGGTCCTTCTGCAAACAAAAACTTGCTTATATTAGAATTTTTTCAAGGATTTTTTTGAAAGTGTTAAATAACTATGACACCATATGTACCATATATATATTTCTTGTAAGAAAACCGTACAAGATACTTAACATTATTAAGACATAAATAACATTAAAATTAACTATTTTTTTGAATAGCAGTGTTTAATTTTATGATCGCAGCCCAATGTGACTTAATCAAAATGTTCTTTTCAATTAAATACCGCCTCTTCGTACTAAGGCACCAATACGCATGCATTATATAATCACATTCAGCACCATGCATTATTTGTTTTTTGTTTTAAACGGAATAACACAAAAAGACACCAAGTGTCTTTGATACTTGCTCGTCCAACTAAGTTAGTAGATTCATTAGCTTGTGTGTTGGAAATTTAAGTTGCAGTCAGAAAACACAGGAAATCCGAGAAGAAATAGATAAACTTAAAAAATGTTGTTGGACATTAAGATGTCTTTAGCAAATAAGAAACTTAAGCATAAAGCACCGAGAACAAGTGCAAAAACAGACAATTTGTAATATTATTTTGAAAGATATTACAAAATACTTTCTCTAGTAAAAAAAGAGTTCTAAATTATACGGAATAAAATGGTATTTCTATTATTTAAAAATAAATTAAATATATATTTACAATAGTTAGCACACCATTTAATCGGTAGATGTGTGGCTGGCAAAAAAAATTAATTCTTAGATTAAATATAAACTTATCAAAAGCTGAAAAATTTAATCTCAATGTGTAGTTGAAAGAAACTACTAACAGCCTCCGTTAACTCTGCTATCGACCATATTGGTTTCAGAGAGAATTGAAATGATTAGTAATAGTAATAACAAGGATGCTAACAGGAAACAACTTTTGTTTCACTGATAAGACCCGCCAGCGTCTAAAATGACAACAGCAAAATATGGGAGAGGAAAAGGAATTATCCAGAATTATTAAAGTGGCGTGACTTTAAGAGAATTATTTTTCTACTTAAAACAGTTTTCTTTTTTCGAAACCCATGGCATTATACTGTGCATCAGCGGCAGAAACTATGAAGAGAGAAAAGAGTGTCAAGTACGACAAACAAGAATTAAAAGTAACTGAAATATAAAGAAGAAGAGTGCTTCAATACTAAAACTCTAGGCAAAATAGTAGATAGCGAATTCCAAGGCAACATAGAAACATGTACCTAAATATAATCCATTGTTAAAATCGTACTGTACTCAGTAATTTTGTTTTATATTGGACAGCGGATTCCTAAAATAAATATTAAAATATGCAGATGACAAAAAACGGATGTCGGTTTTTATCCCTAAGAGCAGAATATCGGAATGGTGATGGAAAAAACGGATCTTATGGTGAAATTTATTTTTTTAAGATTATTTGCAATTTTCTCACTTAAAGGGCCATTAAATGTTATTAAAGTGAAGTTGTTTTTTTTGGTTCAGATTGACAGGGGAATATTATTTTCTTAATAATTGTTTTGTTATAACCGTTATATACTTTTATATAATAGATTGTATTTAATTATTTTTTTTATAATTTAGAGTTGACATTGGTTTTGTTAAAAGATGTATGTATCATAGATCGGTATGCTGCTAATAGTGTTGGATGAAATGATCTATTATTTATAGTACTGTCTGTATGCGTAGGTTTGTGGTAGATTTCAAAGTCGTGTGTTTTCAATGTTTGTGATAGATCTACTAATAATACTAAAGCACCGCCCGGTATTAATTGTCGTTTAATTGTATATCTGGGCCTGTAAATGTTATTAAAATATCATGGGCATATCTCCACCAGTACGTGCAATTTAAAAATAAATGGTAAACGGATATTTTGCTTTCGATGTGGTCCGTAAATAATTCGGCTATTAAGAGGCTTAGTGGGTTTCATATTGCTAGATCTTCATAGACCTTCAGATTGTGTAAAAATCTCGTTCTTAAATTGTAAATAATTTTGTTGTAAACAGATGTCAGAATAAAAATTTCGTCTATTATGACAAGGTTGGTTTTAATATCGTTAAGTTTATTTATGATATTGTTAAGCTTTGTGATGTACACTAAAATTTAATTTAATTAAAGAGAAAAGGAGTCCGCCTTGGACCTAACGACACGGAGTGAAACAGCAAGCAAAACTGACCCACACAGGACCAGGAACAAGTTAGATTCATTTTGAGCCTTCTACAAGCTGGACACATACTCAAAGTCACCAAAATTGAATACATCTCACGAACAGTAAGCCAATTTCTGACATCCGAATCGCAATTCTCTACGCTCACGACAGATTATCCGTGACAACACTCTCTTCGAGCATCCCCTCACTCCGCCTGGATCAACCCCAGCCGATGAATTGAGCATTCACCGTGTCGCTTCATGCCGCTTCGCTTTGCTCCGCTATCGCTTGTTGCGCTCTGATTCTTCCCAACCCGTAACCTACACAGAAGAACCAACGCTCAAACTATTCCTGGGTATTTTCGAAAATCCTCAAAAGCAAGGCACGAATACAGACCAATTCATTCTCAAAAGGAGAGTAACTCTTCAAACTATCGCCCCAAAGCTACAAGAAGAAAACACCATCAGACATACTGTATGTCGTAATTCACAGCGACATTAAAAGTGAACTGCCGAGGTCAACAATTTCAATATTTGAATTATTTATCGACCAACTGAGAGAACTGGGAAAGAGACTCATCGAAAATCTACCAAATCCCGAACGAGTGCCTGGATGTTCATTCTGTAGAATAACAAATCACACTTGGGACGAATGCCGGTAAAGGAAGAACAACGCCTCCGCACCGACGAAGAAACCCAAAGAACACAGTATTGGATGCATTGGCTGAAATACCCCAGGAGTGGTCAGAAGAAAATCCCTGAGATGCAACCCTGTAAGGTTAAGCATGATAACATATCACGCCGACAGAAAATCAAAGGCACCAACAGTTCGACTATACATGGAAGATCTGGAAGTAATAGCCACCCTGGACACCGGATCGCAAATCACGCAAATGTATGCCGCTCTCCTACGAAGATTGATTGAACAAAAAACAGGATGCATTAACCTAGCCGACGGTGTTTCCCGAACTCAGCAGATACCAACCGCCACAGTTTAGATAAATATACAAGGAGGTATTATCAGCAAAGAAATTTGGACATGCTATTCCTGTGAGAAATAAAACCAATTCCAGCGATTCTGAAAATGCGCGCCACTACCTCCCTACAAACGGGAGTGTCATGTCCGGTCCGTTCACGTAATTATAGGTGAACGGACAAATGCCCCAAATGAATAACAACGAACGCTCCTAAATAGATAACATTCTGCAGGATTACCACCTTAGCACCTGTCACCGCTAACAAAGCAAGAGAAGTAGAAGAATTAAAACTATAGGGAATTATTCGAGAAAACACATCACCCTGGTTGGCACTGGTGGTGATGGTTCCAAAAAATAACGGCGAAACACGGCCATGTATCGACTACCAGAGTTTAAATGCGATTAAAATTCCGGATACCTACCCAATTCTGAGAATTTACGACTCCGGATCATAGAAGGAAACCAATAGATAACCACAATAGCAATGCGATTAGGATATAAACAAGTTCCCGCCTACAAGGAAGGAAGAAAAACACATTGCATATGTTGCTACGGAACGTACGAATTCAAGAGGATGCCCTTTGGCCTGCAAAATGCAAAAAGAGAAACAAACTATACCAAGAATTACCAAAAATCAAGGTATTTGCTTACTTGGATGACGTAATCGTGGTGTCCCAGAATCTACAACATATTAACGACCCAGTCATGATATTATCAACATTCCGAAAATACAAACTCCGGATTAACCGCCAGAAAACGAATATAGTACTATTTAAAGTATCATTCCTTGGCCTTATTATAACCCCACAAGAAATCAAAATCGATCCAGACAAGGTAGCGATCATCAGTAATTGGAGGAAACCAATGAACAATAAGGAGATGATCAGGTTTTTACAAACCTGAGAAAAACAGGAAAACGCATTCAGGATCCTCAAACGCTTTCTATCTTCACCACCAGTTTTGCAGCAGATCAAGAAAAATGTACTCTTAAGCCTCAGAACTGACGCAAGCCATTATCGGGAAAGTTTTATATCAATATCGATATTTAATTAATGAGACCAAGTTCAGACTCATTAAAATAGTTTTTACATAATTCAATAAAACATATTTCAAGAATTGTAGTATTTTAAATTAATTTTATAATACATATATTTTTGCGTATTTGCAGCATAATCAAGAGGAAGGTCGTGATTATCCACCTTAGTAATAGGAAAATTATCATAGAAACAGCAATTAACGTCTTTAGTAGATAAAGCAAGCTCTAATAATTTGTTATTAACGTGACGGTTAGTGTTATGTTAAAGAAGGCCACTAAGATTTATGTATTATATTATTCACTGCAAGTAATTGATTTATTTTAACTGGAAATACGATCGGGTTTATTAAATAGTTTTACATATGTATCTAAGGGCTTCGGAAGAGAAACATACAGGGTGTTCAATTTAAGTGAAGACATTGAAATATCTCGAAAACTACACATCGAATAAAAAAAAAATATAATTGAAATTTGTTCACCTTGGAGGGGGACATCTAATGATATGAAACTCGACTCACTACCCTCAACTCAACTCAACTCAAGTTTTATCTCAAAATTTTTTGTATTTGTGACAGATGACGATATAATCGACAAAATTAAAAATAGGCAAAAATTGTTGAAAAATGGCGATTTCCTAAGAAATAGAAAGGGTTTTGTAAAATAAGGTTCCCTATGCTGATGAGAAATAATGCGACGTGCTGGGTGAAATGTAAAACACTGTCTTACACTGTCAAATCTCCCTCTCTCTATTCTCACCTCCCATCTCCCATAATAAATTCCTAACCTTATTTAGAATTTAAACAAATAGGACACAATGACAGTTGCTACTGACTTTTCACAATTTATCGCTTCCAATCACAATATGAATCCTAACACCATTACCCAATTCAACGACATCTTATATAAATCGATCAAACAAAATACTCCTCAAATCAAGAAACTATTTTATAAATATCCTCTTCCAAATTTTATCCTTTGCCTTATCCAACACAAAAGAGAAATCTACAAAGACATTCAACTGAACTTTGGCAAACATTTAACAAACTGAACAAAGACATTAAAAAACTAATTACGGAATAAAAGACGGACACTTGGATCAATACCTGTAGGAAAATAAATGACTCAAGAGGTACAAAGTATGGGACAGAAATTAGAAAACAGACGCAAAATGACGGGCAAACTACAAGAACTGTACGACCCTATTACTGACGAGACTATAACAGATTTAGACATTATAACACAGACGTAGGATCCTAATTTTGACCATGCAACTTGTAAACGACTGGTACAATGATTTCTTTAAATTCAATGGCAATTCAAAATTGACGAACAATTTTAAACAAGATGAATATTATTAACTTATTCAGCGACTGGACACGACCTAGTACATAGACATATATTAAAATCCTTACCTAACCATATACACGTCCATATCCTTAATATCCTCAATTGCATTTACCAACAATAATATTTCCCTTCCGAATGGAAATTAGGAATAATCATCTGTATCCCAAAACATGATCATCCCACATCCCTTATATCCAGCTACCGTTCAATTACCTTACTTCCCGCTCTCGAAAAACTATACGAATCACTCCTCAAAAACAAAATCCTATCCCACATTCATGACCGTATCCCGAACTACCAATCTGGCTCCCTTCCAAAACGATCCACTACCCTCCCATTTACCATCCTTACCTCAAACATCCAAACAGCACACCTTGAAGGAAAGTCATCAGCTGTCTTACTACTGGATATCCAAAAAGCCTTCGACTCTGTCTGGCATCAAGGTTTGTTGTACAAATGCTATCTCCTTAAAACTCCTATCAATATTATTTCCATTATCAATCAATTCCTTTTAAACAGATCCCTTAAAATCAAAATCAACAACTCTTACTTCCCTCCACTACTCTAGAACATCTTCTGTTTCGACATTGATAATCCCGAACCTCCTCACTTTAATCTCTCTAAATATCTTCTCCAATTTGCAGATGATACAGCCCTAATTTCCAGGCTCCCACCGTACCTAAAGCTCTTTAATGCCTTCAGCAGCTTATTTACTTCCTGCAACACGGGTTTGCTAAATTGCGAATTAAAATTAATCCCAAAAATCCCAGCTTCTAATTCCATATCGCTGTAATAAAAAAATCCTGCATATAACATTCACATCTCCCCTACAACTGTGTCCCCCTCTATGTTTATAAAATACCTAGACATTACTACAGATCAAAAAGTAAACTTCAAAAATCACACAACCATAAACAAAACAAAAATCAACACTAGGGCCAAATTATTTAGAAATTTCACTTAAAACAAAACAGCCGTTAAAAGCTATAAAATGATTTGCCGCCCTCTACTTGACTATGGTAATATCCTTTCTGAATTCTAAACAAAATCTACCACCCCAGCAATCTTCTACATAATCCTTCTAACCAAATCCTATATGACTCTACCCCTGTTATTTCCATCAATAAACGTCTTCTATACATAAGCAAAACTTTCTCCAAAAATCTCTTCAACCAATACATCGTTTTCATATTCTGCTTGCGCAGAAATCCCAACCTGATTCAAAACCCCTTCATTCGCTACATTTGAATTCTCGCATCACATTATCCATCAACATCACCTTAAGAGAGAGACCGACAAAACACACCGACAATGACAAATCCGGGTTGAAAGACCGCTAGTCGGTAGCCATTTAACAAATTAAATCACTTACATCCATTGTATCATACATGATTATATTTAGTTTACTTGTATATTTGTTTGTTAATAAAGATGTATAAATATAGAAAAAAAGCATTGTTTTTTCTTAAAAACCAAAATACGCACAGGGAAGTAAATGGATAAATAATCAAAGTTTAGTGTAGGATTATCAGTGGCGTACAGATATTTTAACTTAAGAAATTTTATTAGAGCAAAACATACACATGAGAACCTTAAAATGACATTAAAAATCACGAAAAAAATTGAAGCCAATATGCCAAAAAAAAATATTTTCCATGCACTGAGGAATAAATTTGTAAATTAATTTACAATTTACTCATTAAGTATGGATAATAATTTGATTAAAGTTTACTTATAACTATGAAAATTGTACACGTTAGGAGCTCGAATCTATAGTGAAATCAGAATCAGATTTAAAAAAATTTCATTTAAAGATAGGTATTTATGTGAACAACAATAAATGTATATTTTCAAAATAAGCATGTGAATATAAACTTTTGTTAATTAAATTAATTCAACAGTTTTTTCTTAAAAATACATACATTCAATATTCAATATACGATTAATTCATTACCACTTTTAATTAATAATTCTCTTCTAGAGTTTTTGACGTTTGGTCCAATTCATCGATGGAAGACAAATTAAAAAATGTATTATGTTTATTCAACTAATAATAGGATGAAAATGAAAATAAACGAAAACTTTGTTTAATAATTAGAAACAATTTTAGACAAAATTCTGTCTAAAAGTTGGTTAAATACATTTCATAATGCCAGAAACGCAATAAATATTAATTACTAAATAAGTAAACTGAATGTATGTCCACCATTGTAATTCAATAGTAAATTATTATTGTGTAATTAGAGAGAAATTAAAAACTAAAGATTTTTCATATCTTAAGAACCTGGTATAAACTATTAAATTCATAATTATTTAATTTGAAGTTCAATATTAAATCGTTATTGCATAATTAGAAATCAAGAAAAAAATTAAATTTTTTTAATTGCTAAATAATATATTTGATAAATAATCTTATTGAAGGAGCCCTTATTTTATACTATAGGGTAGTTCTAAAATGATGCATTTTTACATATTTAGCTCTTATATTCCTCGTGATATACTGTTAATATTATTAATCTACACTCACTATATTTCAAAATAGTCAAATATTACTGCAAATAAGAAAATACTAAAAGTTACCTTTGTTCGGATCGAAGGATCATACTTGGAGTAGGAAACACACCTTCAGCTTTGCACTCTATAGTAATGCTATTCTCATTTTGTGAGAAACCCCGAAGCACTAGTTTCTTTTCGGGAACTGCAAGAGAAAATAAAAAAGAAATAAATAATGACTATAATTACATATTCATCTGGGAATTAAAAATAAAAATAAGTTATGTTTATACTCCAGAGGACTAATTCTAATTACAGAAAAATCTATTCAAGTTTATTTATTTAATAATAAATACATGTCAAATCTTAACTTTATTTATATGAAACCGCTTGGTTTATGGTTATGGAAAAGTAGCCTTATATTTTCTTTTTGGTTTTGATTCTTAATACCGTCAGAAATCAACTCCACGTTAAAAGTACACATTTAAATACTGTGTACGCTTTCAACAGTATTACTAACTTCTTTATAGGATTACTGAAGAAGATAATTAACGGGTTCGAGTGTATATAAGTCGAATATAATATTTTTAAAAGGCTACACGCCGAATGCATTTTAAGGTTAATTAAATCCACTCAGGCGCAAGTTGTAATTGAGTACGACAAGAAAAGCAAGCTATTTGTGGCAATGTTCGTGTTGCCTTATCTCTTCCAGGTCAGGAAATTCCTCAAGGAACTTATCCCCTTTTAACCTTATGTTTTATATTCGGCCTTATTACAATAATCTCTGAAAATAGATTGGGTTTGTTGAAAAAAATGTTTTTTAACTGTTTTATATCATCATTACTTATTTAGGCACCGTGTTATAATAATAAAATAGACCAAATTGAACGGGTTTAAATTTCTTTTAAATATATTACGGATAACAGGAGTTGGAAGAATTCATTATGATTTCATATTATCATCTTTAAATCTGACTGCTTTGAAGGAGAGACGTTACTTTACTGACTTGCGTATTCTTTATATAGTTGTAATTGCTATTATAATTTGTAATGAATTACTTGCCTACTTAAATTACTTAATCCCTACAAAAAACGATATCAAATAATTTTCCATGAAAACATTAATAGAAATAATTATTCAAAAAAAAACAATGCGTTAAATCGTATGATAAAATTAGCTAATCTTGTTTGTATCTACTCTAATTTTAAACTAATTTATGTGTTATTACATTTTTTCTTCATTGACAATGGAGGCTTCTACTTCGTTATACATTTTAATCACAAATTAAACACAATAATTACTTTGTTTTGTATAACAGTTATTTATTTCACTACAATTCACGTATCATTTTCAAACTTTCGGTTTGAAAATGATACGTGAATGTATTTAAACCATTGGTCAACATATAAATAAATAACTGTTATACAAAAGAAAGTAATTATTACATTTTTTCTTGATGTATTATTGCATAATACTTGGTGCAATTATTTATTATTTTTGACTTGTACATATGAATTGTATATTTTTGTTTAATTCGTGTAAATAAGTTGACACGTATAAAGAAATAAAATAAATAAAATACTCAGCTTTTTTAACGTTAATTATTTGCAAAAGAACAAGACAATCTTATAATTCACTTATTCTTATTTTATTTTATATTACTTGTATTTTTATATCTAACAAATTAATTCAATTACAGGGAAAACTTTATAACCATTTTTGCAATAAATTTAATTAATATCATCTTTCCCCCATTCTTGCATAAAAATCTCCGCCCTCCATACATCTCGTTCCTTGGTTACATTTCCCATCTAGCACATTCCGCACTTCGGCCCAGTTCTTACTAATGTACAGTTACAAATGAGCCCCCTTCTTATGACATTTACCTCTCGCTATACTGTCTACCTCTTCTATAAATTCCACCTCCCCATTTTTCAGAGATCGTTTCGTTCCCGCTAGGGCGAAAGGGGGTAGCTTTCGCCCTTCCTTTAGTTGCATCCTTCGTTGCCTTTCACCGACCACCTAAACCCCTCTGGAAGTGAATCTCGTATATTTTCCCTCTCCTCCTTCATCTTCCATGTTTCCACTAACCCCACTACATCTTTTCCAGAAATCCACTTCTCAAAGTCCTTGTGCCACCTATCGCCAGCTACGTTCCAAATCCCCACCCTTAAGCAACATTTATTTTTAACTAGTTTTCGTATGTTTCTGTTATTTTTTGTGTCCGTATTTGCCAAACAATCCTTATTTTTTGTTTCGTGTATTTTTATTAGTTTTTTGTTATTGTTTTACTCCCTCTTTCCTCCATTGCCTCTAAGTTGATTATTTGGGTATTCTAAGAGCTTAATTCAATAATTGTATCATAATCGCCAATCCCTGCCTCAGTTTTCCCAATCTTGAATTAAATTTCCCCAACTACAAACATTCTTTCTTTTCCAGATATTCAGGGTAAGTTTTTTTCGATGTTCTCTATGGGGATCTCGGAAACTATAAGAGATAGATAAACGGTTGAATACGGAAAGAAGTGTAGATTTATGAGGCGAATAAAATTCCACTTTCATAGTTTTCAAAAAAAGTCACGGGTAACTAGATATTTTGAAAAAAGTAAAAAGTGACAATTTTTTCAAATCAATATATCTCGGTTATTATAACAGATAGAATAAAACTGTAAACGACAAAGTATTAGATAATTTTATGCAGATTAATAAATTTTTATCGAAATTATTTTCCGAGATATGACGCAAACTTACATTTTTTAAATGGAAAATGGCTATAGGCTCATTCAAAAGATATTTTTTTCTCTTTAATCCAATATAACACATGACATAGTTATTTCTAAAAATTAGTGAGTTATAGTCATTTTAAATTTTATTATAAATAAAAATGGGTAGCCATGGAAAATATGAAACTAAAACAATTGCAGTTGTTTATAATAATAACAATATTGCAATTATTAGTTTTACAAAGTTAAACAAAATTGAAATTAACTTTTGAATGAGGCCATAGCCAACTATGGTTTCCATTAAACAAAAATGTAAGTGGTCATATCTCGGAAAATAATGGCGAAAAAATATTCTGATTATTTTTTATGAATCTGCATCAAATCATCTAAAACTTTGTTTATAGTTTTTTTCTATCTACTATAATAACCGAGATATATTGATTTGAAAAAATTGATACTTTTTACTTTTTTCAAAATATCTAGTTACCCTTGACTTTTTTGAAAACTTTGAAAGTGCAATTTTATTCGTCTCATAAATCTACTTTTCTTTCCAAATTTAACCGATTCTCTATCTCTTATAGTTTCCAAGATCCCCATAGAGAACATCGGAAAAAAAACTCACCCTGTATAATTTCTTTCTTTTTGTATTGCATCTTAATTTTATTATTATATCATACAAAACTCCCACATTTATGCAGTACACTCGCTGCTCATATGTTACACATGCCAGACCTTCTCTACTCTCCATGAACTATAAACTTCATTCTTCCTTCTTTCATACTTATTCCCACTTTTACCAACCCTACACCATTTCCTTCTGCTGCCTGTTCCATTGGATACCTAAAGCCCCTCTAGTATTAATTGGGTTGTTTGAGTACGCGAAAATGTTGATATGAGTAAAACACAGTTTGGCACTTCTTTCACTTATTTTATTAAATGCTAGATGTACATTTCGGTTACAATGTGTGGTGCCCGGGTTCGCGAGTTGGAAGCCACGCCAACAGAGGGCGACAAAATAATAGCGGCGCGCGTGGGGCGCACGATTAAGGTGCATGCCAACAGAGGGCGTTAAAATCATTAAGCAGACGGAACGGTCACACGCAGAAGTTAAAAAGGCCTGCATGCATCTCAACCGGCAGAGACTTGGAATTACCTTAGCTGGTAACATATACAGCAGGTGAAATCCACACGGTCTCGGCGAGTTTCTCATAGTTTGCCCGGTCCTGTAGCCATTGAAAATTAAACCTCCGATGATCTAAGAAGCCCCGCCGACTACAGAGGACCAACGCCGACAGAAGAAGGTGATTAACGCCCGGCGACGTGCCGGCCGCTACGCCACGATACGGACAGCGTTATAACCTGCCCTCGACGACGAGAAGGAGGATGGCCACCCAACCACGACGCCACTAAGGACACCAGAGCTACCGGCACACACACAGATAATTTGTATATATGTAAATAGCAAATAAACCGACTTAAAACCCCTTTTGTGTTTGATCGACAACCGCACACGCCCCACAACTGGTGACCCCGACGTGATCAAACCAAAAGGCGAGTGTCTGTGAGCAACATGGCCAACGAAGAAGTCAACAGAATACAAGTGCGTATTCCGATGTTATGGGACGACGACCCAGAATTATGGTTCGCTCAGGTGGAAAGCCAGTTCTAACTAGCAAGAATCACCACGGGCGACACGAAATATAGGTCCGTAACTGGAAACCTGGAGCCGCGCTTTGCCAAAGAAGTGCGAGATGTACTGACATCACCACCCGCTCTCGGACGTCCAGACACGCAAGCCGCGCCTAAGCTACACAAGCGACCTGGATGGATCGGGATCACCTGTCGCAACGAAGCTACGGCACCGTGGCTGAAGTCGCATCAGGATAGGATCGTCCCTTAGGAGGATACAGCCCTAAAAGTCGCTGAAGCCCGCACAACGATATCCTAGTGGGATATTTTCCGGGAAGACAGAATGCAAAAAGCACTGAATAGCATCAATAACTGGTGTGTTCGGAAAGGACTAAGTGTCAAACCGAATAAAACGATCATAGTTCCATACACGCGCAGAAGAAAACTGCATATAAGGGCTCCCTCGCTGATTGGAATGGAGATAAACCTCTCCAAAGTTAGGTATCTTGGTATAATTCTGGAATTGGCAACGACGTCGTTTTGGACTTGTCGGCGGCTAATGGGAAAAACCTAGCGGTTAAAGCCCAAGATCACGTATTGGCTGTATAGAACGGTGGTGGTACACATTGTCACCTTTGCTGCTCTTGTGTAGTAGCCAAAAACCCAAAAACTAGATACGCAAAATTAACTGAGTAGGCGTCAACGTTTTTAGCATGTCTCAGCATCACAGGGATCATGCAAACGACACCAATCGAGAAAAAGGAGGAAATCATTGGCCTCTTACCGCTCCATCTAGTTGTACAAAAAGAGAAACATGTGGCGGCCCTCCGACTACAGCAGAGGAAGAGATGAGAGTCAAGGAGTTTGGTCGAGAAATATTAGCCTGGTACACGGATGGTGTCAAAAATAAAAGAGGTACTGGAATAGACATTTATGGCCCTAATCAAAACTACAGGAGCTTCATAGATTTGGGTACGATACCCACAATTTTGCAAGCGAAAGCAATTGCAATTGATGTGTGCGCCAGAGAATGCCTGGATAGGCACTTAATGGCGCGCATATGTAGATCTTCTCAGACAGCCAAGCCGCAATCAAGGCCGTTCGAACCTATAGTCACGGTTCACAGACTGTCTAGGAATGTCGAAAATCTCTCTCGCAACTGGCGAAGAACAAGTCATTGACCTTCATGTGGGTCCGGGGCACGAGTATATTAACCCTTTCGCTAGGGTGGTTGGTTCTGCCGTAGCGTCACTTCGGAGCGGGACCTCCCACCGAAAGTGTGCACTTTGCATCTTATTTGATATTTATTTATTTATCCAAAGTGGATATCACTATTTCGAGACTTACAAATGAATACAAAAATACAAAAATTTCGACTTCGCACGGAAAGGCTCAAGTTCACGTCCACGTGATCTTCCACTCTCGCCCAATGCTTATTAGTTTTCATAATGAAAAAAAGTGAAGAATTAATATAGTAGTATAATATATGATCATTAATAATTTCGAAAAGTTAAGTCGAGATTTTACCGGCATGTTGGATGTCTAGAGGTTGATCATATGAATGTCGGATATATCCGGCGTTCAGCTCCGCGAGACTTCATGTGGATGTCGGATATATCCGTCGTTCGGAGCGAAAGGGTTAAAGGCAACGAAGTGGCCGATGAACTCGCAAAAAGAGGTGCAAAAGCCACTCCTATAGGACCAGAGCCGTTTTGCGGACTCCTCATAGCGCACAGAAGAGAGGTAGTGCAAACATGCTCTTAAAAATTGCTTCGACATTGAAGAAGATAATGAACTCTTAATTGCCGCTGATCCAAATTTGCGATAATTTCACAGAACCATCTAGATCTTTTTTCAAGTTTTTCTTTCTGATAAAATTTTAATTCAGTTAATAGGATACAGGGTCCATTATAAAAGTAATGCGTATTTTCTGGGAAAATATATTTATTAAGTGTACCGGTACAAATGTTTAAATTCTTCAAAACACTCTCCCCCCAACATCAATACACTTGCGGAAACGTCTGTTCATTTCGAATAAAACCATTTTACACAATTTCCATTACATTTAATGATAAATTACATCATTGGTGGTGTAATGGTCTGTTCTCATAAATTACACGTAGCAGACATTTTGTTGGTGAAATTACGATGTCATAAACTTTCACATCACTGGCTCTTAAGTAATGACAACTTAGGGTGATAGACTACGGATGGGTCGACAAAAATAAACAAAGCTTGTAAAGGTTGTGTCCAAAAAAGTAGATAACATTTAATACGGGCCTGTTCTTTTCCAAGCAGGAAGCACATAAGAAATGGCATAAAAAATATTTTGGCTGTTTGCGGGATACTTATTTAATAACTTGCCGAGTAAATAGTGTCTATAATAAAAATCTAATTAAGAATTTCCTTATTAAATTAATACATAGAAGTAATAATTGATGTGAAAAATAATAAAAATATTAAAACCTTAAATAATAATACAATAATAATACAACTCTATTTTCAGAAAATAAGTACATGTACAAGTACACTATACAAATTAATGAAAAAGTGTCAGAAACGATCTTTCGTATTAAACCTGATGAAACAAAAATAAAATAAAATTGTAAACTTAAAGCGATATGTTACTCATAAGAATTTTAGGGAGTATGGCTCTTTCTCGCATAAGTATTTGTATAAACATTTTTTAAAGTTTTTAAAATTATTTTGGGATTTTATATCATTTGGCAGATGATTATAATATTTCATGGCAGCGTACGTTCTTTTTCATACAAAGTTAACCGGTGAGAGTGTTATACCGAACCTTAGGTGTGAACAAAAGTACGCATTATACACGAGCTTAAGTACATCCAGAGATGTCCCGGTTTGTTTAGCATGTAACAAGTGAAATTTAATATTCTCTTCAGTTTTTGAATTTGTTTCGTTCCACTAAGAGTATCATCTATAGATATTCCTAGAAATCTGGCATAATCCTTTGGATAAAATTGTTGATTCAAAAGAATTATGCTCTCTGGATACACTGTTCTAGAACGATTTATTTTGAAAAATATTACATCAGTTTTTCCGTATTCAAGATTAGTTTGTTTTTATTTAACTATTTATTACATTCAAAAAGTAGTTCATTACATTTATTTATTGCATTTGTTACATTGTTACATGAAACTAATAAATTTGTATCATCTGCGTACACTTCAATATAAGAACCTATTTTTTGTACAACCTCGGCTAAGTCATTTATATAAATAATAAAAAGCAAGGGTCCTAGAACGCTTTCTTGCGGGATTCCCTGTGTGATATTTAGGCTGTTTGAGATTGTATTATGTATTTTAACACATTGTTTCCTGTAACTTAGGTAACTTTTGATTAAGCTTAGCGCTATCCCACGGACTCCATACCTACATAATTTAAAAAGCAAAATATCATGATCCCGGTTGTCAAACGCTTTCGATAAATCATGCAGAACTCCAAGGGGGACTTATTTTTTTTCCAATGTACCTAATATATTATGGAGATATTTATGTAAATCTGTGATTACTGATTTGTTCTTCGGAAAACCATGCTGTGATTCGTTTAAAAGCTCAAAATAGTTGAAAAAATCTAGAAAACGAATATTAATTATAATTTCAAGGATTTGGAGAAATATGATATTACACTTATTGGCCTATAATTATTTCAAATGTCTGGATCTCCCTTTTTAAAGATGTGTGTAACAAGTGCTTGCTTTAGTACATCAGGGAAAATCCCTGATTCTAGACATATATTTATAGGAATTGTTAAAGGGTCTAAAATTTCATATATATATATTGCGTATTTTATTACTTTGGAGGCACCTCATCGAACCCTACATAATTGTTATTTTTTAATGAACATATCGTATTAAACACTTCTTTTTTGGTAACTGGCTTTAGCAATAAAGATTTTGTATTTTCTTGAATGTGATCGTTGTATGGAATATGTGTCATTTTTGTTCGAGAATGTTTACAAATATTAATAAAGTATCTATTAAAGTTGTTTGATAGATTTTCGGAATCTTGGCCGTAATTTATTAGAACTTTATTATGAGATTTACCAGTGATTTCTTTTATGACATTCCAAGATGCTTTGTTAATATTATCTGTATAAAAGTATTTACTCCTGATGTAATTTTGATTTGCTTTACGCAATAATGTGTCGTAATGTTTTTATGATCATTATAAACATTTTGTAATTCGAGTACATGTCTAGATACAACTAGAAAGGCGTCTAAATGACGTTTACAAGTTTCAATTTCGGGAGAATTATTTTTTTTTTATTATGACAACGATTTTCTGTACTCTTTTGAACTTTTAGAAAATATTAATTAAAATGCCTTAAAAATAAATACATAAAGATGTTCCATTTTTTATTCACGGAGTATGAATTACAGAGGATAAAATTTCCTTATGTTTTCTTTATTGTATTTGCGATAGTATTGTCTGCTTGTTTTTTTATTATCGTTATTAGCTCATTCTAGTGAAAATTTCTGTACGAGATGATCTGAAATGTTATAATTTATCACACTTGTAGAGTAGCCTGAATCAACATTTAAAATGATATTGTCTATTATGCTCACCGACCCACCAGATATTATAGTATATTCACCAATACATAGTTTTAAATTTAAAGAATTTACTAAATTTAACAAATCTCTGGAGTTAATAGAATCGCTTGCCACATTAATATTAAAATCACCTGTAATAAAGAATGGACGCTTACTTTTACATAGTTTATTAAATAGAGTATGTATGATAGTTGTTGATAAAAAAATATTTATATTGGAGAGCGGCGCACGATACAAAACTACACAAGTTATACGATTCATTGATTAGAGATGCAGTCTACAGCAGCGCATTCAAAGTAGTTTTCTACACCTAATTTATTTACATCTGCACGAATTCTAAATTTTTACGAACATATATGCCTTAGCCACCATAGGCAACTTCTTTTGCATGGTACATAATTGTTCAATTTTGTTAATTTAAGATTTTCTGCTGTAAGCCAATGTTCTGTTGTAGCGAGTATGTGACAATCTTGATGATTATAAACTTGAATGCTAGATTTTTAATTGCTTTTGCTAATTTAATTTAATGAAATCAGTTTAAAATTCATTTTTCATAATTTTTCATGTTATAGTTACATTTAAACAATCTAAAGTACATTTTATCATTTATTAGTTTATTCAACAGAAATAATTTCATTCAAATTAGTGTTGCTGTAATAGTTGTACTATTTGTAACACGCAAATTAATTTGTATTATTCAATGTCTGTCGAAGTATTAGCGAGAGAAGTAGTTGTTTCAAATTAATTTGTTTTGTAGTCTTAGTAAGACTCATTGTTGTAGATTCACGAAATGTTTTCGTATTTTTAAATTTATTATTTAATTTTCTACAACGAACTAAAGGATTTTAATACATTTTATTATTCTCATTTTTTAGTCTCCCACAGCCTCCTATTTCTATATATTTTTCACTTTCTACGCATTTTTCATTCCTCATATGTGTATACCAGCATTATTAATTATTCATTCACTTTTTCGAAAGCCTATATATTTTCACTTTCACTATACATCATTCTAGCTGCCGTCATGTTCTTCTTCGTCTCTGTTCCATATCCATTATCTCATTGCATTTACCCATAACTTCATTTCACTATAAAATCCTCTAACTCTTCAATTGATCATATCCCTAATAGCATTTATACCAGATTTCCGTAACTGTTCTTGCCCCGCTTCCATTCCAGTTACGCAATCCTCGAAATCCTTTTTATGCATACGTAATATAATTACTATAAGTTACTAATTAATTATTCTATTAGTACTTTTGTATTATTTAGCCCGTAATCAACTTTTATATTTCCAGTTTTATATATTAATTTTTTAATTGTTTTATTTAAAAATGTTCGAATAAAAATAGTTAAGCACAAACATAAATCAAAATAGAATAAAAATGGATTATTTCTTACAATATTAACATTTCTTCTAATTTAAAAATGGAACTTATTTTCTGGTTATTTAGAACTATAATGTATATATGTATTTTAGGTTTGCGAAATCGGGAAAACCCAAACGCGGTTATTACTTGAACCATATATATAATGTGTAAAGCTATATTCCTTTACTGGTATAAAACTCGGACTTAGTCATATTTAAAATCAACAACTCGATATATAATTTTTTTATATTATCTTACGTGTTTACTGGATTTTCTTTGACTATAAGGGGTTTCGAAGCAAGCAATTTTTTTTATAAAGAATAAGGTTTTCTCCTAAAATTCATGTCAAAAAACTTTTTCCTTTAGCAAACCCCACCATTTTACACACTGTATAAACCTGTTAAAATTAAGTTTCTACATTATTCTTGATAAAATAAAAAAATAAAGTAAACGAACCAAGTGATTTTTTAATTAACTACCTATTATTTTCGTTGAAATTTATTTGTTCATTCTTTCTATTCTACTACAGCCATGTATTTATTTGTTTGTTGAGATTTAGGGAAGATGTAGCAATTTCTATTGTTATACCATACCGACGCCCCTCTAACTTTTCGATGCCCTTTATGTAAAACGATTATTCTTTGCTCTTAAAATAAGCCTCAGTTTCAGCCATCACTTCTTCATTTGAGCCATCTTTTTCATGTTTGAAAAAAGCCAAATCTATTTGTTTTCATCGACTTGTGGCACTGGGTGTTGTTCTAGTGAAAAACTTTTTCTTTTGTATGCGGGGCCGTTTTTTCTTATTTTCTGCACTCATTTGATCCAACTATGCCATGTAATATTCACTATTGATAGTTTTGCCGTTCTCAAAATAGTCGATGAACAAAATTCCATGCGCATCCAAAAATTCGAATTTTGAGTTTTTAGTTGCATTTTCTCCAGGTTCTGTCCACTTAGCTGACGATCTTTTCGATTCAGGCCTGTAGTAATGGATCCATGTTATATTCATTGTCACATAATGTTGCAAGAAATCCTTTTTATTTCGCTTGAACAGCTCCAAACAGCGCTCTGAATTGTAGGCTCGTTGTTGTTTCTGGTCCGGTGTGAGCTAACGAGGCACCCATATGGAAAGCAATTTGCGCCTGCCCAAATTTTCAACAGATATCTAAATGCTGTTTTATTATTTATTTATCATCACTCCCTGAAATGTATTCTTTACATTGTATCGAATGCAGTTTTAAGGAAACACCGAAATAAAATATCCCCCCCTACAGTAGTATTTATGTTATTGTTGACGCCCTAAAAGCAATTTGCGCATGTCTAAATTTTAATGCAAAATTAGAAAAAAAAAACACTACCTTCTGATATCTTCAAAATGTCAGCTATCTCACGCAACTTAAAAATTATTTTGTAAACATTGTTTATGTTTTCCGGAACAATTTCCAATTTTGGGCGACCAGATCATAGATGCTTGTACAACCGCGTTTAAATTGAGCATACCAAACCCGGGGTAAGTAAAACGACTCTAACCTCTAAATTAATGGCCAAAATGCAATGAAATGTTGTCATTTATGTGTCAGATCGGGGACTTGTTGATTGATGTGTTATGTACATAATCATGTGAACATGGAAGTTATCGTGAATGTTTTAGTACCAACAGGATAGTATTTTTAATTAAAATAGTAAGTTGATGATAGTCCTTCAGCAAAAACAAACTTCGAGTTGTTGACTTCCCAGAATTTTCCTTTGGGGATTCTCTAATTCCAATTCGAGACGAGGTTAAATATCTCGGACTCATTTTCGACCAACAAATGGTCAAAAACAATCTCCCTTGTTCGTATAAGGAAAAACCGACCCTGTCAAAGGTGTGGCTTTTGATTAACAACAAATCAAAATTAGCCCATTAGACCAGGGTTAAATTTTATAAAATGGTCATTAGGCCACAGCTGACCTATGAAGCACCCGTATGGGGCTACTGCAGGCCCTATCAGATGGCGAGACTGCAACATCATCAAAACGTTGCATTATGTAGAGTTCTTAATGCTCCGCCTTACATGCGGAACTCACAAATTCATAGAGAAACAACCACGCCGAGTGTGATAGAGTTCATCCGAGAGACTGCAGTAGCCTTCTACGATAAGCTTGACAATGATCCCTCCTCTGGGATCACATTTCCGAAATACGATATCGATGTAAAACAGAGATGCACAGACTTATTAAGACTAGGGGCCACTCGGGCAAATCATGAACTGATGGCGGGCCGCCAGAAGTGTAGGTAATTAAAGACAATAAATAATTGATAATAATGTATTAAAATTAAAAAGGAATTTATTAATTTGAAGCGTGGCACTGCATAGTGCTTACAATCTTTTTTATATTTGGCTCAAATTTACTTGTAGCAACACGTAAAACTGCTTCCAAACTTTCATTTGCAAGGCGGTTTCTATTTTTTGTTTTATTATTATTAAGTATTGAAAAAGTTTGTTCACATATATAGGTAGAACCAAATAAGCTGGCACATTTCAGAGCGTTTATGCGCAACTCTTTGTACATATTTTTATCAATGCAGCGGTAAAAGTTCAGCAAGTCTCCTTCGTTGAATTTGTTGCGTAAATCTTCGTCGTTTTGAATGTCGATAATTTCTAACTGCATTGACTCTGGCGCATTTTCAACTGAAATCGTGAAAGGATTGCTGAATATGTCCAACAGAGGTTTCACTTTTTTAAACTCCGAAAATCTGTCTTGAAAAGATTGAATCAAAATATCTAGCTTTTCTACATAACTGAAATTAATCGCAGTTTTGTTGAATTTTTCAGCCATTTTCTTATAATTCGGAAAATGATTGTAATTTCCAGAATTCAATTGCGATCTGAAAAGTGTCAGCTTGCATTGAAAGGATGATACATGAGCGTAGAGCTGGGATATCAGTTGATTTTTGCCTTGAAGCCGTGTGTTCAAGACATTCAAATGATTTGTAATGTCAACTAAAAAAGCCAAATCACACAACCAATCAGGATTTTTAAGTTCCGGGATATCCCTTTGCTTTTCCGCCAGAAATATTCCAATTTCTTCTATTAAATTTAGAAATCGTTCCAGTGTCAATCCACGACTTAGCCACCTTACTTCTGTATAATACAGTAAATCTCCATATTCGCTTTCGATGTCATCAAGGAATTGTTTGAATTGCCTGTGATTGAGTCCTCGTGATTTTATGAAATTTACAGTCGAAACTACCACTTTCATGACATTTTGAAATTCAATTTGTTTAGCACAGAGGGCTTCTTGGTGTATAATGCAGTGAAACTGCATGAGATCTTCAGCCTTTATGTTTTTTTCTTGCAGATGCTTTTTCAGCAAAGTAACTAGCCCGGAATTGACACCAATCATCGAAGGAGCACCGTCAGTCGCAACTCCCGATAATTTTGATAAGTCCAAATCAGTTTTTGAACGCTCATCCAAAAGTACATTGAGTATATCAACTCCTTTGGTTTGACCTTTCAATGAACACATTCCTAATAACTCTTCTACGACTTCAAAATCTTGAGTAACACCTCGTATGAATATTAGAAGTTGAGCTGTGGAACTAATATCAGTGGATTCGTCGAGTGCTAATGAAAAAAATTCAATGATCTTAGTTTTTCAGTTAATTGTTCCGCAATATTACCTGACAAAGACATAATTCGTCTTTGGATGGTCATACGATTCAGTTGAATTTTCTAAAACTTTTTTGCTGCTTCTGGACACATTTTCTTAGCGGCAATTTCTATGCATTCTTTTACAAAATCCCCATCATTGAAGGGGCGATTTCGCTTTGCTATCATTCGAGAAATTTCATAACTAACTTCTGTAGCTGTTTCTGAATCTTCAATGGGTTTTCTAAACATAGCTTGCTGACCCGTAAGCTCCCGTTTTAAAGACAACATTTTTTGCTTTCTTAATTCGCCTGTAAACTTGGTAAAAGAAGGATGCTGCGTTTCATAGTGCCTTTTTACATTATATTCCTTTGCAATTGCAACAGAATTCTTGCAAATTAAACAAACGACTTTGTTATGCGACCATACAAAAAAGTATTTCTCAGTCCAAATTTCTTGAAATTGCCGATTTTCATCTTTAACCTTACGTTTTTTACTAGGTCCTGGCTTGTCCATGTTGCGTTCTAATCCTGGCTAGGATTAACACAGCACCTAAAAACAATTACAGTACCTACTTAAATTACCCATCCTTTTTAAATTATCAAAAATAATTTAATAATAATAATAATAATGTGTCTTTATTTTCAAAGTGTGATTAAATAGGTAGGGAAACACTTATTAATAATAGAGTTTTACTTACGATTTCACAACACAATTATACACGGCACTTGACGGTTAACACTGCAACAGGAAATCTACGTTGAATGTGGATCAAAATATATGACACCGGCTAGTGGAGTACAACTATTGCCTTCCAAAACCTCTATTAAACTCACAGAACACTAATACACCTAGCGGCGATTAAACGTGGCTTTTATACCGCGCGTATAGAGTCGAAAACTGTCTGGAGAAATCTCGAAACCGACTCTGGAAGCTTCGAGTCGTGTACTATCTACCGGAGCGATCGTCATCGCGCCGCCGGCCGCCGCGCTTCTTCAAGCAAACGAATTTAACCGAGATCAGCACGAACATTACCGACGACGCACGTACGGCGCACCGTAATAGCGCGCGCGCGAGATTCAAATTACTTTTCGAACATATTTTTTTTGGTTTTATTCTGGAATAGAATTCAATATTTTTAGAATGTACGAGAGTATTATTTTTGCTGTCGGCGGGCCACCGGTATTCGACCGGCGGCCCGCGGGCCGCGGTCTGTGCATCCATGATGTAAAACATCGAAGGCCCCGATATGTTCTAATTGGTACTCAATTAGTCCCAAATTCCCAATGAGCCACCGTGAACCGCTCGGTGACACTGCTCCCGCCTCGAGGAGAGCGTTACGCAAGACGATCGGTTAACTAGAATAATTCATCTAGCGATTTCCTCGGCAATGTCCTTGACTGGGAAAATTCAATGGCATTGAACCAGTCCCTCACAGAAAGATCCACGGAGGAGAGGTTTTAGTTTTAGTTTTTGAAAGCTGGGATACATATAATCCCACCACTTCTGCTTCAACATAAGTGTAAAACATTTTGAACTTTAGTTTTTCAACGAACCTGAAGTTCTTTTCACAAGTAAAAAAAACTTGAACATTCGAACTATTTTATTTTGATTTATTTAAATTATTTTATAAGCCATATTTTATCCTACTTTGTCTATTTATTTATTTTAATTTTCTGATTTAATCAAATTTTTTCTCTTTGGTGGTGTGTTTCTTCATAACATTATGTAGATATTCTTTTTCTGGTAGCGTAGGAGGTTTTTTTTAAATTTTAGGAAATTTGTTGGAGCCTCCAGGTTGTGAAAATTGTTCCTACACTTATACTTTTATTTGATGAGTTAAAATATCGAAACACTTGTCTGCAGATGATTATAAACGTGATTTTTTGATTATTTCCCATTTTTACTACTTCATTACAATTTATTTAGCGTAAATTCATTTCTTCTTCACATTTTCTCATACCATATTCATTAAAATACTGTTCAACCTATAATTATTTTTTTAATTACTCAAATTAAAAAAAAAAAAACTGATCGAGCGGACCGATCGCCTGTTCTAACACTCCTACCTGTTCCAATCCTGGATCTGTTCGATCCTTTCAAGCCACTCGAAAAGATCGAAAAATCGAGGATCGAGTACTCAATCTTCTTTATTGATCTTGCCCAACACGACTATTACTGGTAAGTTAATCAGATAGGATGCGTGCTAAAAACAATAAGCACACAAAATTTCGGATAATGTACTTTAATATATTAGCAAATTCAACGTATATCAAAATTACTAAGATCTAATAATTTCGATCGAGGAATAAGTAAAGGGACCATGAATTTCGCCACTTCTTAAGGTAAACAAAACTTTATTCCTAGGTTTACATCGTTTTAACAATAAAGTCAATAAGTACACATTGGAACTTGGTTTTACTTATTTTATAATGTCTATTTATAGATTTATATTATTTTTCTAACTTGTTTTGGCCGTACGATGATTTTCAAAAGGGTTTCTCAACGATTACTAAATTTATTTAACTTACAGCAATTTTTTATTTCTGTTTAGTTTTATAGGTTATTTTAGGATTAGTGCAATAAAAATAAAAACTTTCTCAACAATTTTTATTCTTTTTAGTAGTCAGACGTACACAAAAAGAGAAACATTGTACAAAAAATAAATTAAAATAAAAAAATACCTACAATCGATATACATTTAATGTAACGAAACGAAATTATTGACAACAGTTTTAATTTAAATAAAACATGCTTAACTTGTTATTATATACATATAAATGCTTATTTGGTTTGTATTTCCTTCCATCATATTTTTATTGATTGCTCGAATGTTTTTATCATATATATTACACAATATAAATAATAAATCTAGATTCCAATGATTGGAAAATACGTCGAGCGGGGTTGATGAATAAGGCAAACATTGACAGAAATGTTGGGAAAATGCCATAAAATAAGAAAACTTCGCCGCTACACACTGGGTAAATAGAAGGAATGCCGAAAGGGACCCTGATTCTGTTGATAACCACAAAAACTGTAATTGTGGAAACCGGCGATTCCACATACATTATTCATTAAATTCTGCTTTTAGTGTAACCGATTTAATGTTTTCCGCGCAATAAAAGAATGTTTCAGATGATCTAATTAAAGCTTTGAGTAAGAACTACTAAAAACGAATTTACAGTTTCGCAGTGTATGTGTATAATAAATGTAAAAACGGGATTTAATTAAGTTAGTGGTCGTAAAATAATATTCATAAATTAAATGCTTTTATTTATATTTATTATTTAATGTAAAAAAAACTCATTAATTATTAATCATTTATACGGAACAAACTCTTAATTGATTACAGATTGCTACTAATACAAACTTTTACTCATTAGCATAGTATATTTATATTAAATATGCAATGTAAACTTCTGTTAATTAATTAAAGCCTGAATTAGTATAATCAAATATATATTTTTATAGTTGATCAAGTTAGTCATGAACTATTTTAGAGTATTAAAAATTTTCTTAAAAAATAAATTAACTTATGAAGTAAGATTTATTTGAAACGTAACGTCCACTAACGATGAAAGAACTACAAGGATAGTGGAAACTTCTAAATTAAATTCAGTTCCAATGCGATGGTTTCTTCTAGTATTATATTCGTGGTATGTATTACTTGTTGTTGAAGGGTAAATTAGTTCACGTGGACTGTAAATGCTGGTATCAGGGGCGCATACAGATTGATGTATCTAAATACTGCCACTTACCTTGAGTCCATACACACCGTTAACTTCTGATTGTATTGTATTACAGGTGGTTTTCTCAACATAAAAGTCACTATAATTTTAATAAGTACTTTTTCTATCAACCGTCTTCAATGTCAGGCAGTTTTGCTCTGGCGCGAAAAAAACACTTCGACCGGTTTTGGTGGTGCAAGTGGCAGTATTCATATCATCATATATCTAACAAATTATGAAGCGTGAATACTAAACTAACTATCTAACTAACTATGTGGTTCAAACTAAAATAATACCAATTATAATTAAAACAGGAAAGGTAGCCCACGGAAGATTAATTAATAGGAAAACCAATTTTTAAATGAATATAACTCCAATGGTTGTAAACCTCGTGAATGCTGGATTTGAAAACAATAATACTTGTCTTTTCAGACGTGGAGATATGCTCTTGAATCTGGCTAACGCAATTTGTCACATACAGCGATGAGGCGATGATTTGGCCCATCCTAACGCAGCTATTCATTTTCACCACATGACGAATCGATTTTGAAACTAAAACTAAACCACACAATTCCAACCTTGGTAGTGTAACTCGTTTCAGTGGTGCTACTTTGAACTTCACCAGCAGTAATCTAGATGACTTCTTGATCGGATAGAACAATCCTACAGTATACTACACCCGGAAATCCACTTCTGAGCTGCCTGCAAATCCGTGTATCTGCACATCTCGAGCCAGATTAATGTGTAAACACCTAGATAGTATTATATCTGCCAACGATGGGAGTTCCTTGTGCCATCTGTTCCATTTTTGACATACTTCTGGAGGGGGTTTATCATCCCAATTGATTCCCAGCTGCCAGAGATGCTGTAATAAACATTTTCCAAGGTCTAATACAACCCATAAAATCATATAACCTAGCTACCCCCGATACTCGTTTAGTGATAATTCCGTCTTCCAAACGAATCCTATAGGAAAACCCATCTCGCATAGGATTCCACATCAAACCGAGAATCTTAGTTGACAGGCCCGTATCATCTTGGAATTCAAATATATCTCGTTCAATGGCACAAAATTCAGAAGGAATGGCATGAAGTGCCTCCTGCACATTGCTCATCTACTTCCTCAATTCAAAACCTCCGCAAGATAACAATTTCATTAATTGTTTTTGGAGTTATAATACTTCCTCAACTCAAGCTATCGACACAGTGATATCATCCATATAAGTTGTACAAAAATTTCGATGCGACTGGAAATCTAGCTCCTTCATCAGCAACTAATTGATGTAAGTTCCTTATCGCCAAAAAGGGCGATGACTTTACTTCATAAGCCACGGTCGTGAGTTAGTACTCCTGAAGTTCTTCCTCTGGTGAGCTTCGCCACAATATTCTGTGGAAGTCAGAATGTTCTGGTGAAACTTTTATGTTACTGTGCATCTGACGAATGTCAGTGATGAGTACGACCCCATGAAGACGTAACTGAAGAATTACATTTATAACATCAACTGTAATTTCGGTCCATTAAAAAATTCCTGGTTCATCGAAATTCGATTTTTTGAAACCATTGGGGCATCAATCACCAAACGAAATTTTGGAAACGTCTCTCCATCCCGATAGATAGGATGGTGTGGAATATAAAAGGTCCTTTCTATTTTCTTTGGTTTATCCACCGCAACAACCATGTATCCCTCTTCCAAATAATCATCCATAAATTCTCTATACAACGACATCAACTTTGGGTGTTTTGTGAGACAACGCTACAACAATCGAAACCTTCGCAACCCGAGACTAACCGACAGGAATGCCTACATAGACAACCTCTCGCGGAGTCTACGAACTTGCGAAGCTACCGGCCAACTTAATACAGTGGAAGACATTGAAGCCTATGTAAATACGTTTCAACACTCCATTATAAAGGCATATAAAGAATCCTGCTCTGCGAGAAAGGTGGAAGACTCCGAGAACGCCACACCCTGGTGGTGCGGAGAACTCGACCATCTCAGAAGAGCTGCGAGATAATCCTTTAATAAAGCAAAGAATTCTAAACAACAGTCGGACTGGATGGTCTATAAAAACATCCAACAAGACTACAAAAAACTAATAAGGCAAAAACAAAGGGCAGCCTGGAGTTCTTTTTGTGAGGAGGTTGAAACCACCTCGGCAGCTGCAAGGCTCAAAAAGATCCTCTCCAAGGATCCCTCACGACAACCAGGTTGCCTAAAACGAGAGGATGGAAGTTACTTTTCTAACCTCTCGGAAGCAGCTGAGATTCTCATCAAAACCCATTTCCCAGGATGTACGAACACCTGCGATGAAGGTTGGTCAGAACCCATACCCTCAAACCCCTCCAAGGAGGATTGGGAGGTAGCAGATCACCTCACGGAAGGAACACGTATAAACTGGGCAATCAAAAGCTTCTCACCATTTAAAGCGCCAGGCTTGGACGGTATATTCCCGGCCCTCCTTCAATGGGGGCTGGACATATTATCAGCCCACCTAGCCAAAATCTTCAGGGCATGTATTGCGTTCAGATACATCCCTCTAGCATGGAGAGAAATAAAAGCTATCTTTATACCGAAACCTGGTCGTATAGATTATACACTAGCCAAATCACACCGCCCAATTAGTCTAACGTCATTTCTCCTGACAACGTTAGAGAAATTGTGCGAAAGATTAATTCGCGAGACGCCTTGATTACGAATCCGATCAACGCTAACCAACATGCATACACTCAGGGGAGATCAACGGAGTCGGCTCTGTACACTGTTGTAGACCGAATCGAAAGATCTTTGGACAACAAAATGTCTACCTTGGGCGTGTTCATTGACATAGAAGGTGCTTTCGATAAAACGACCTTCAGAAAAATGGACACTACTCTCTCCATGCATGGTATGAACCCTACAGTTAGTGGATGGATCAAAAGCATGCTGGAGAATAGGGCAGTCACTGTCAGAAAGATCGTTGCTAAAGGCTGCCCACAGGGTGGAGTACTCTCACCACTCCTGTTGTTGACAGCCCACTGCGGCGACTTAACGACACCATAGGATATGCAGATGACATAACCATCCTGCTAACAGGCAGATTTGAGACGGTGCTATGCAGCTTGATGCAGTAAGCCCTCAAAATAATTGAACACTGGTGTAACGACCAGTCTCTGACCATAAACCCGTCAAAGACTGACTCTTCACAAAGAAAAGGAAACTAGGTAAGCTAAAGCTTTCTAAGCTCCTCAACACCCAGTTGACATTGTCGTCGGAAGTCAAAAGCTGGGAGTGATCCTCGACGGCAAGCTGACGTGGGAACCACATCTCAAAATGAAATGTAAAAAAGTATGCGTCTCCATCTGGCACTGCCAGAGGGCTGTGGGGCAGACATGGGGGCTCTCTCCCAAGATAGCACTTTGGCTGTACACAGCGGTAATAAGACCAATGCTAATCTATGGAGCACTGGTTTGGTGGCCCAGAGCCAGACAGAAAACCTCAGCAAAGCAGCTTACTTAGTTGCAAAGGATAGCATGCCTCAGCATGACCGGAGCAATGCAAACAACACCCACTGCAGCAATGGAAGCAATGCTCTGCCTTCCACCTCTCGACTTATACGTAAAGGAGATGGCCACGGCGGCAGCACTGCGCCTAAACTCAGTTGGACTCTGGTACAACGGAGGCAGGGCTGGTAGACACTGTCACCTTTTAGAGGAGGCTATCAAGAGACACCTTTCCTTGGAAGGAAGACAGACAATTTGCCACCCTGCTACGTCTTCAATATACTCTATAATGTATCGATAAAAAGAGGAACGGGGAGTGTAGAGGGAGGGGAAACCCTCCGAATTTACACCGATGGTTCTAAAACCAAAAGAGGATCCGGGGCGGGAATTTACTCGCAACAAATGGACCTCTCATTAGCTATACCCCTTGGCATCATGCAAGGGGCAAAAGAAATCCTACACCGTGACATCCGTGATAGGAACATCCAAATCCTTACAGGCAGTAGGGCAGCAATACTAGCAGTGAGTGGTCACAGGATCACCTCAGCATTAGTAAAAGATTGTCACAACACCCTTAAACAAACAGCAGAATCAAACAGTATTGAGCTGCGTTGGGTCAAGGGACACAATAATGAAGAATCCTGACATCCTCAAACAGAATACTCTCAAGATGCTAAAACAACGTTGGGACAACACCTCAGGCTGCAGACAGGCCAAGGAAGCAATACGCTCACCCAATCTGAAAACAGCTGAATATTATTTGCGACTATCCCGGGGGAATCTGCGTCTTATCACAGGTATCCTTACGGGTCACTGTCAGCTAAAGAAACACTTGTTTACTATGTGTTAACCACCTGCCCGGCTCTCGCCCACCTTAAAGAGTCCAGGGGAGCTCTGGCCGAACATGGCCAACATAAGGGATAACCCTCCAAGCGTTGTGCTGTCCACAGTCGAATGTTTTCGACAAATCCCTAAAGTTGGTTCGTACATATGATTTATTTTCCAGATCTCGCAAAATAACATCCCCTAGCTTACTTACTGCATGGACTGTGTTTTTTCCATACCTAAAACTAAATTATTCTTTAGAAAGCAAGTCATTAGTCTCTCGTGGTCATTATGATGTCCTTTTTGAATATAGGTAAACATTTAGATATTTTATTTATTTATTTTTCTTTGATCTCCTTTCTTAAATAATGCAAAATAAACATATTAATAAAAATAAAAACATACAATTAATTTTGGGCAAAAGGAGCACAGGTGGAGTTCACAACTTAATATGGTCTTCCACTCAAACCCTTTCTTTACCACGATGTTGAGGGAGCTAGTATCCTCTTCGACATCTGGAATTTTGAATAGTTTTTTTTTGTTAAGTGCATTTTTCGCTTTTTTCGGAGAGAATTTTCTGGCTGTTAATGTCAGCATGGCAGATATATATTTGCTTTAATGTTTTAGTTAATAAGTTTTACTTTCACATTATGTTTTTAGAGGTGTTTTCGATTTGATTGCCAAATTTACCACAATATGGATAGGTGACTATTTTCTTGACATATATTATCCGTAAAATTTAGTTGGAGATATCCTCAAAAAGAGTCTTTAATTTAATGAAAAGAACGATTAATCTATTTTACCCTTTACTATTCGAACGATTGCAAGTACATTTGGCATTAACATAACTGCACCTTAAGGAAGGCGGAAAGGTAGTGCGCGTACTACTTATCAAGATCACTTAGTAAACAGGAACGCGTGTGGTCGACCACGGAACGGGAGTACTTTGCTGTGTTATAAGCAATAGAAAAGTTGCATCCGTATATGGAAGGCGCTAAGTTAATTGTTGCAACAGATCAGATATTATTCTCATACTGGTTAAATAATTTTAAAGATCCGACTGGCAGATTGGCTAGGTGAAGTGTTAGCTTACAGCAGTATGATTTTGGGCTTATGCATAGATCATGTTGAACTTGATATTGTCGGTACTGTGGAGACCAAAGCTTATGTTAAAAACATTAATAAAAAGAATTGTATTAAAATAAATATGTTTAGAAGTATGGTGTAGTCTAGTTTGTACGTGAATAAAATTATAAACGATTTTACCCATAAGATGACCATCTATAGCGGTGTTTCCCAACGTGGGGCTTACGCCCCACAGGGGGGCAATTTGCAAATAGACTCTTTCAAATCCGATTTTCCATCGGAATCGGATTGCGATATGTAAAACCTTCAACAGAAATGCGCATTGTTAACAAATCATAACAAATCAGTCACATTAAGTTAAGTAATTAATGGTATATAATAATGGGTTTGAGTGGAAGAACTTTCAATGAAGAGAACTCCGCCCGTCCTCCTTTCGACAAAAATTTTAAGTATATTTACATATTTTATATTATAAATTTTGTATTATTGTGTTAGTAAGGAGTATAAAGATGTTAATAAATAAATAAATACATTTTGACACATACTTTAGTAAAATGAGTGGCGCAAGCAAGAAATAATTCCTCAATATTTCGAGGAATATTTATAATTTGAGTTCATACCCGCTGTGCATGATGACCAAAGAATCAATGAAATGAGGTCGTCTTGAGGCGAATTTCAAGGTGAAACATAGTGCTCATATTAATTTGAATTACTTTCAAACAAAGACATTTTTTTGAAAAGAGGACAAAAATAAAGTCTCTATTTGCTGCTCATACGTCAACTCATAATCGTTTTCTTGAGGTTACTTATCAAATTCTTTATTCATCACTAAATCTTCTTAAAACGGTTCTTGAAAAAGATGACAAAGAAAAAGCTATGCCACTCAGTAACAATATTGTTAGCAGAATAATAGTCGAAATTTGTGAAGATAATCAAAAACAATTGGCTGAAAAGCAGAAAACAAGAAAATTCTCAGTGCAAATGGATGAATCAACTTTTAGAGACAGTAAGGCAATATTGATAACTTTCGTAAGATATATTAATTGCCATTTTGCTGAAGAAATGTTGTTTTGTAAAATATTAGTACCATTACCTCCAAAGATATATATTAAGCTAAAAACTACTTAGATGTCAATAATATGCTAATAAAAAATATAACATCTTGTGCTGCAGTTGGTGTTGCTAATATGATAAGCAAGAAACATGGCTGCTTAAAATTGATGAAAGATGAGAATCCAGTAATTATTCTTGTGAATTGTGTTATTCATAGGGAAAACTTGTTAACTAAAAACATCTCGCCTGTTCTAAAAGTACTACATTCAGTAATAAAGTGTATCAATGCTATTAAAGCTAATGTGAGCGTCTCTTCAAGCTATTTTGTGATGAACAAAATGCAGACCATATGAGATTTTTACTTCTCTCTTAAAAAGGAACTGCTTGAAAATATGTATGAAACTGTTTGATACTCTTAGTGTTTTTTAACCGACAAATCTGAAATATACTATCTGTTAACAGTCGATTGTAAAGCATTGGTGAGTTATTTAACCTATATCTTTGCAAAACTAAATATATTAAATAAGCAACTTCAAGGAACAAATAAAACTTGTGAAACATTATATTTACCATTACACTTGGTATATTTCACTTTATCAAAACACTATAAAGTGAAACTAACCAAGTAAATTTTTAATCAACCTCCTATTATTAATAAGACTCATGGTTGATTTGTATTTTTAAATTATAAGTGAATTTTCTAGAACTTACACACTTTGATGTATTTTATTATTAAATTATGCCATATGTTATTATTATTGTGAAAATATTATATAAACAACACAGCACGGCTCGAGTTTCGACGATTTCGTCATTATTATTATCGTCGTTATCAAGTGATTGACAATGATAATAAAACGTCGAAAATATATTTTTCTAACAATAATTATTTGTGGTTAGAACATAGTTAATTTTTCAATTAGGTATACGTATGGTTTACCAGGTAAAAAAGTGGACAACCAAAAATATATAATTACAACCAGAAAATTTTCTATTTTATGGTGTATGCATAGATTAATTAAATTATTTAATTTTGAATATAATAATGTGCTGGCATTATAATATATACTGAGCTGGTGTTACTATTGAATAATAGATTTCAGATATATTTATATCCAACTTGATTATTTATAGCCCTGATCGGATATAACACAGCAAATAAACTTAATAGTAGCTTTCAGTTCAGATTCATTATTCTACGATAGACTGTAGAATCTGCCTAAGGAATGCAATTAAATGCACTTTTCTAGAGAGAAAACATGTAGAAGTCGTTCGCTTTTTGGATCTATAATGAGCTTATACCGTTTTCATATACTTATTAAATTCTTTTTGTCAAACCGTGACGTACGAGTTGAAAGTCTATATCGTCATCTAAGGCACTTAGTTTAATTTGTTGTGCACTAGTGCTGTCTAGAACACAAACTTATCAAATAATATTTTGGACTATTCCTTGCAGCAACACAATAAGAAACATCCAGTATAATCATACGGCAAAGGCAATTAGAATTATAAAATAAATATATAGGCTCTTGTTGCATATATTATATATGGATAGATCTTGAAATGTTACTGTAGTATACTATGATTTAAACAGTGACCTATTACATGTTAGATTATCTGAGAACAAAAGTATATATATATATATCATACAGAACCTTTCAGATTATATTGTGTAATGTTTTGTGAAAGATCAGATACATATTATTGATATACAGAATGGAGATTTCCCTCATCAATATACGAATGTAGGATGTTTTTAAAATATATTTTTAATTTTGTACAAATAACAATATTTTTTCAAATAGGTCCCTAAATGTAGGTGGTGTGCTTTTCGAACCTGTTTATTTTTCCAAGTAGCTTCTGTCGTTACATAAGAAAATGCATAGTAGGTATTATTTCGATTGCAATAAGTCTTCTTTTTAGAGCGGGAGGGTATCTTAATAAACCGCTCGGAAAAATAAATATCAGCCTGCAGCATTTTTCCCAATGTCGTTACGACCGCCTTTGATATCTTGGGATGGGAAAACGAGGGCGCAAATGCCAAATGTGCACGGCCTTTATTAATCTTAATCATCTTCGCCGATAAGCGAGATTTGCTATATCATCCAGAGCCAGTTAAATATAATCAAATGAGCATCTATTGTGATCATGATACCATTACACGGTCTAGAAATTATTCAGAATTATACTTTATGAAAACAGAAGTACTTATTGTCTTATATTGTTTCTGAAAATCAATATGTAAATTCTAAAAATAAAATTTCTTTTTAATTACTGACTTCTGCAGTTTAAAAAAATGAATAAAGCCAATTCATCTAGTACATTTATTTGCTAATTTTGCTGTAATAGTTTATAATATTAATTTAAAAACAAAACAAAATAAATTATGTTAGCAATTGCTGCTATAGATAATATATTATTATTATATTTCTTGAAACCTGTGAGCGCTCAATTCGTTATGCATTTACAATTGTTGAAATAAAACATATTATTTTTTATAATACTTTTAATTAACCTATTACATTGATTAATTTTAAAAATAAAATACGTTGTATGTTCATGAGGAATGAGCTTTAAATATGCAACTTATATTTTTTTTTCGATTCTATGTAATATATTTGTCAATAAAAATTATACCGTTTAATTTAATTTATTAATGGAGTAGGTTTAATGGAAAAGTTGCTAATAGTTAAACTATCTGGACTTCGCCTACCTTTATAGATAGAATGTTTGTAAATACTTTTATTGAATTAATAAAGACAATTTATTATAATTATGATTTATATTTTTATTTCGACTAATAATAATTTTAGTGATGCTATGAAATGCTGTACTTGCTCAAAATGGTATCATGGCGATTGCATTGCATTGCCTTTGCATGTACTAAAATTCTATAAACAAGAAGAAAGGAAAGATAATGGAGTTAAATGGGCCTGTAATAATTGTTCATCCTCATCTAAATTATATTCTGCCAAACAGAGTCCTGATATTTCAATTACCAATGTGAGTGAATTAAAACAATTTTTTGAAAAATATTTAGACTCCAGATTTGCAACTTTGAATAATAATTTGCAGTCTTCGATTGAAAGTATCAGTTTTAAGTTTGATGTTATTAATACTAAATCAGAACAATTAGAAAATGAAAACAAAAATCTAAAATTAGAAGTGGAAACTTTGAAAAATAAATATTTGTCTGCGGGATGTCCTGAGGATGTAATTATTAGCGAAATCGAGGATAGATAATTTAGATCTAAAAACATTATGATGTTTAATTTATCTGAATCAAATTCCAGCAATTCATCCATTCGTATTGAGCACGACTTGAGCCTAATTAATGATTTGTTTAAAGTAATAGATGATATTCCGCCGCCTTTAAAAATATTAGAATCGGAAGTAGAACGGATTTTCCCCGCCCCGTTAAAATATTTTACAGCAATAATTCTATTCTTTCCACTATATTAAAAAATGTAAATAAAATAAGATCTGTTAATTCTCACATTAAAATCAAACGTGACTTAACTGTCAAACAAAGAACGATATTAAAGTCTATGGAGTCGGAAGTTGACAAAAGAAAAAATAATGGTGAACCTTATCCTGCCATAAGATATTTTAATAATGTTCCAAAAATAGTCTCTAAATCTGAATCTCCTCTTCGGCAACCAGCAACCAAATGTGGGTGGTATTAGAACCAAAATTAAAGAACTTATTCATTTCCTTAACGTATGTTCATATAATATCATAATATTTGTTGAAAGTTGGTTAAATAATGATATTTCTGACAGTGAACTACTATGCGATACTTTTATTATCTACCATGTCGCTAGAGGGCCTAAGTCAAGCGATAAATTGCGTGGATGTGGTGTACTGATTGCCGTAAGAAAAGAATTATTGTCCTTGGAAGTTTCCATATGTACTTCAACGGTTGAACAACTTTTTGTTATTGTTAAATTTTATAATAAACGTTTCTTAATTGGCTGTGTGTGTATTCCTCCGAATTCGCCGTTGGTGAAATATCAAGAACATTGTCACATCCTCGAATCCATTGTCAATGATTATACAGAAAACGAAATTATTATATGTGGTGATTTTAATATTCCCTCTGCCACCTGGGATAATGACGATATGGGTGTAGTGGGGCACTCTGTATCTTCGGATGTCATTGCTGAAACCTATAGTTTTTTGAAGATGTTTCAATTGAATAATATTTCCAACAGTAGAGGCGTTTTTCTTGATTTAGTTTTCTTGATTTAGTTTTTAGCACTAGTGCTAAAATTAATGTAACTGCTTCCAATGATCTTCTGTGCAAAAATTCTATGCATCGTATCGCCTATGATATTGATGTTAACGTTTTAATGGAACAACGTAATTTAACCATCAATGATAAAATTTTCGACTTCAAAAGAGGCAACTATAGTGCTATTAATATTGCTCTTGCTGAAGTGGATTGGGATTTGGTTTTCGTAAATAAAGATCTAGATAGTGCTCTTGAAATGTTTTATATAATATTATCAGATCTGATTGAAATGTATGTTCCGGTTAAAACTATCTTTAGTTCGCGATACCCGAAATGGTTTAACAGTGAACCTATAAGTTTAACTAAAGAAAAAAAACGTGCACACTTATTATATAAACAATCTGGCGATATTAATGACTATGAGAATTTCAGAGTTTTGCGCGAGAAGTGTTCATCCTTAAGTAAATCTCTTTTCAAATCATTTATTGAAGAGGACATTAGATGCAATCCGAAGAATTTTTGGAGTTTTGTCAAAGGAATGAAGAATTCAACAGGTGTTCCCGCAGCTATGAGTTTTGAAGACAGGATATTCGACAACGGGCACGATATAGCTAACGCTTTTGCTTCATTTTTTTCTTCTTCTTATTGTGTAAATGTGACTAGTATCCCTAAATTCAATTTTATTAATAAGGTTAATTCTTTATGTTTGCATATTAATTTGGAAGACGTGTTTAATGAAATTTTAAAATTGTCTAATAAATTTAATTGTGGTCCGGATGGTATTTCAGGTTACTTCCTTTTTTTTTTTTTAATTTTTTTAATTTATTTATTTACGGATGACACCTTTTTACAAAATATAATTTAAAAATAAATACAATTTACACTAAATTAACTTAAAAATACAGAAAAGCAAAAATTATTATCAACAGAAATAAATATGTACAATAATCCAAATGAGGCGAAAAAACTAAAATAACATGTTGTAAATACATATGGTACATATACACAAATAAACAATACTATATATTCACACATACAATAATTGTAATTTATCTATAATTAAGTACAAATAGTCAAATCAACAAACTTAATTGTGTATATACTCTTTCTAAGCCTATTCACTGGCTATTTGAACAGTCAGTATTTTTAGGTTACTTCCCTCAATATTGGAAAAAATCTTTTATTATTCCTGTTCACAAAAAAAGGGGTAAAAAACCTAATTGACAATTATCGTGGTGTTACCGTACAATCTTTTATTCCTAAAATACTAGACAAGCTTATTTCTATACAGCTTCGATACTCAACTCGGAATATCATTGTAGATAATCAACACGGGTTTCTTGATGGTAGATCTACTATCTCTAATCTTTTATGTTTTGAGAATTTTATATTAAAAAGTTTTTCTGAGCTTAAACAAGTCGATGCTGTATACACTGATTTTGCTAAGGCGTTTGACCGTGTGGACCACAAGATATTAATAGCTAAGTTGAATGCTTATGGATTTTCATCTCAAATAATTAACTGGATATATTCATTTTTATCAAATCGCTCTCAGATTGTTAAACTTTAGAGCCACACGTCTTTCGAAATTGATGTATGTTCTGTCGTTCCTCAGGGAACTCATATTGGGGTAGTGTTGTTTTTGTTATTTGTTAATTATTTGTGTGATTCGTTCGAGTACTGTAAATCTTTAATGTTTGCGGATGACCTAAAATTATTTCATTCTATTGATAACATTGGTAGTTGTTTTGAACTGCAACATGATTTAAATATTTTATTTGAGTGGTGTTTAAAGAACAATTTATTTTTGAATATATCCAAATGTAATTTTCAAGAAAAAATAGTGTAACTTTCTTTGACTACTCGATTAACCTTGAGCAGTTGGAAAGTCTTTAGTATTAAAGATTTAGGGGTTATGTTCGATTCTAAATTGTCCTTTGAAGATCATATTAATTCTATTGCTAACAAAGCATTTAAAATATTAGGCTTTATTTTTAGAAATAGTTATAGTTTCGGACCTTACGCGCTAAGAACTCTTTATATATGTTTAGTAAGATCAAAGTTAGAATATGCATCTGTAATTTGGTCTCCTCAGTATAACTGTCATATATTAGCGCTCGAGAAAGTACAGCGCAAGTTTCTTTTTTATATGTTCCGTTTATTTCTTTCTTTGTATTCATTTTAACTTGGATTCCTTGAAATTTCGTAGATTTATGTTAGATATGTGTTTTCTGCATAAATTAATTTCGGGTAATATTAATTGTTCTGAAATACTGGCTTCATTAAATTTTTCAGTAAGTTCTACATTCATAAATATACGGCGTAAACCCTTATTTGGATTACCAACAGTAGGCACTAATTATGATTCAAATAATCCACTTTGAAGATTTATGAGTGTAGCTAATGATTTAAATCATAATAATAATATTGATTTGTTTGGTTCTAGTCTATCTAAGTTTAAATCAGAACTCAAAAGAATTGCATTTCAATTTTAATATATGTTTTTGTTACGTACGATCATAAGTTTACTTTTAGTTGTATTTTAATTTTATGTTTCATCATGAATTATGTTATTTCTAATGTAAAAGGTGATTCCGTTTAATAAATATAAAAATATATTATTATATATATTAATATATTATATTATAAATATATTATTATTATATTATTAATATTATTAAATAGTAATAGACAACTAGGCTGGATCATTTCGTGGCTATACATAGTAAGTATGTATTATGTATTCTTATACAGGGCTGGAATTAAATATGAAACCAAGTAAATATCTTTAAAACAAAACGAACGATATCTTTGAAATTTTTCAGGAAAGTGCAATGGGACAAAATATATCTGATATATATGTTCTTGTTGATAATATATTTCAGGTTTAAACAGAGATACCCTCAACATGTTTAATATAAATGTTATATCCTCTAAATTTCTGCAGATTTTTAACTGAATGTGACATTTTTCTATAAGAAGACCAGTAGCTAGGGCAAAAAAGTTCATTATGTAGGAAAGAAAATATACGTTCTATAATGCGTGGAAACTAACAGGAAAATAAAAAATAAGGCAAGTATTAAATGACCAAACCGAAAATTCAAACTCCTTATTGCTGAACTTCTTAAATCTGCTCTTATCACTGTCATCATCATCCACAAATGTATATGTACCCTAGATATAATAATGTTGCGAAAATAAAAACAAAATTCTTTAAACGTTTTCAAATGAAATTTATGATTTTAGTGACACACTTCACCAGGATTGAGTAGCAATATAAAGATATTCTTTATTTAAATTGGCATGTAAGTTTCAAGAATAATTATAAGAATAAACAAGAGACAATTTTTCCAAAGTAGATCTTTTAGAAAATTATAAAATTCGTAGTTAATACGAAAACGAATGGAACTAATGTTGGATAATTTAATTTAATTTTAGAAGCACAAAATATTTTCACAGCAAATACACGATGTCTTTAACTAAATTTTCTTCTTTTATCTATAAATGTATATTTTAGTTAATGTGCTTACTCTAATCAGTAAGTCCGATTCCTGATTCCGATTTAAATCAATAGAATTGCACGTATTAATTTAATCCTCTCCATATCGGTCGGCTTCAATTTATTTCCAGTTGCGGGTTTTATTTCATCAATTCGATACAAATATTGTAGTACAAAATAATTCTTCAAGGCGCGAGCGTATGGAGACGAAACTGGAATATTGTTTGTTTGTTCAGCCGGAGGCTAAATGTTCGGGACAGTCCCGTGGGGCCATTCTCAATTTGAAAGTCAAACATTTAATTCCACCCAAAACTGCAATATAATAAGAGATAACGTCACAAGGGGCAGATTTATGGTACGGTCAGTGGGCCGCACCGGGCCACTTTCACGTACAACGAATACGGACTTTGGGGATTTCGGTGAGGCTACAGCGCTGCTTTATTCAAATGTATTACAAAGGAATTATTAAATTACACGAGATTAGACACTGTTTATTAAAATTAGCTATATAACCTTTTAAATTTTATTTTGTTTCATGTATAATATAATCTATTAAACGGACTTGTAGCACAAATATATTATATGGCATTAAATAAGAAACAAATACAAGATAATAAAAAGAATAGTTACGACTGTTACTACATGATAATCCATACATAAACTTAATTGAAAAATTTACGATGTTTTAACTACAAATAATTATTGCAAAAAAATATATAACGTCTCGGCACAATTATATAAATCTAAACAACACTGTGTTGTAGATACAACATATTTGATATTCCTAAGCATGCAAAATGCCTTACGTGGAAATCTGAATATTCTATGTAGGCAAGATATGTGACCCCAAGCTAGGAGGCCGTATCACAATCGTGATTCAATAAGACTGTAGTAGGCTATTCTGCTAATTAAATCAGGTGCCCTCCCAACTAGGTTACTCAAACAATAAATATTTTTTTCAAGAGATCTTTCTTTTTAAGCTAAAATCATTCTTTGGTTTTTATTTTCATTTAATAATAGTTTATTTTTAGTAGTCCAAGTCTTCCCAGAGTTTATTGTGCCTCTATTTCCTAATTTTGCAGCTTATGCCAGTGGAGCAATCAGCAAAGAGAATGGCATTATTTATATTTTGTTGATTTGGGAGATCGTTAATGTAGATTAAAAATAACAAAGGCCCTAGGATCAAACCTTGAGGTATACCATGGTTAAACAGCCTAGACTCTGAGATCTGTTTTTGAAAAAAAGAGACTGTTGCCTGTTGCTTATATAGGAAGTAATTGAAGTAATTAGTCTTATACTGTCACGATCAAAGTTGGAGGTCTTCAGCTTCTTTAGCAGTAGATCTTGTAAGACACAGTCAAACGATTTGCTCAAATAATAGTATATAGTTGGTGACGTTAACTTCGGTGCTGCTGTTTTCTTTTAAATCTTTCGGAATACGATAATATTTATCCTCTTACAAGTGATTAATCAGAAATATTTAATTAGTTGTCTATATAGTGCATGTTTTCCTGTGCGGATTGGCTCGGTAAGCGATAATTGATTTATCATAACCACAATTTTTATGACCGAGTACGACATCTTTCGATTCACGTGGTCCTCCGCACAGAAATCGCGACGTTGTCACGTCTACTGTTTTCTCCTAAGTATCACGCGATTTCGTCGTAGTTACATGTTACATTATTAATCGTAGTAATAATTACTTTCAATATTCGCCATTCCTTTTGTTTTCTTCTGTGTTCCCATCCGCTGCCTAGTTTTGTGTGTTTATTGAGTTAGTCACCGCTACGGGCACGGCTGGCGTGAAGCGTTGTATCCCTGTCGTATCCTAATATACTCGACATTTATTTTCAATATCTAAATAAGCCGCTATGGTTAACTACTGCGGAACCTGTAATAAAGCGGTCACACCGGCTACGCCGTACTTGAGATGCACGGGAGCGTGCAATAAAGATATACATATTAAATGCACTAATTTAAAATTGAATGAATTGCCTTCCTCAGAAGATGGGTGGGAGTGTAGTCGTTGCATTTCAGTTACCTCAAATGTGTCGATTTCAACATTGACCCAAATAATTGTAAATGAAATTAATAAAGCGAAGCTAGAGATTATTCAATCAATTAATTCAAAATTGAAAGAAGTTGAAATTAGGTTGCAGAAACTAGAGGCACAAGAATGTTCAAATAAAAAAGAAATTGATTTATTAAAATCTAGATTATCTAATGGTCCTATAGAGTCTGTTATTCAGGAAATGGAAGAGCGACAATTAAGAAAGAATAATTTAATTTTATACAATGTTCCGGAATCACAGGCTACTGTTGCTGATGCTCGAATTTCACATGACACAGAGGAAGTCCATAAATTATTTAATTCTCTAAACCTATCCATAAGGCCAAATAAAATACTAAGAGTGGGTATGAAGAAACATGATACCACTAGACCTATAAAAATGATTTTTGGTGACGAATCGGCAGTCAAGGAGGTATTAGCTTCTAATATAAGGAACAAGAATCCAAGCACACGCTTCCGGTTTCCTGACTGGGAGATCCACAATAACAAACTTATTAATATACCGCGATTTTCTGTCGAATGCCTTAGATAAGAAACTTCAAGTAGACGTCATATATACTGATTTTGCTAAAGCATTCGATAGGGTAAATCATTCGGTGCTATTAGGGAAGGGTTAGTGTTCAGACACGGTAGAAGCAAGACGTGTTTCGAGCGAGCCCTGCAAACGATAAAATCTGGAAAAACCCAGCTAACAATGGCACCCGACCTACGCTCAAAAAGTGAAGACGCGATTACGGGATTTCTAAAAAGTACGGAATTTTCAAAAATTATCAGTGATATTATAAAAAAACAAACGGAAAAACTTGTGCAAGAAATAAGTGATTTGAAGAATGAAGTGCAAAAATTGAGCACGTGCAAATGCAAGGACACAGCAAAGGCAAATGTGCAAGAAAATGCGAAACAAAACATGGTGCAAAAAGCACCAAAAGAAACAAATAGTGAAAACAACACACACCAAAAGAAATATTCAAATGCGGAAAAAGTGAATACACAAAAAAATGAAAACATCGAAACACAACCTACGCTCGAGGTAAAAAATACTAACAGCTCCGAAAACGGAGAATGGCAAACACAAAGAAGAAAACATCTTAAAAGAAAACCTATTCAAGGAACTAACGACTCGGCTCTTGATATTAAAGGAGTCCAGAAAATGGTACACTATCATGTGTTTCGACTACATCCGGATATGACAGTGGAAAAACTAGAAAATTACCTAAAAAATAAGAATTTTACAGTGGTGAAGTGTGAAAAAATGAACTCAAGGAATCCCACGGAATACTCTTCTTTTAAAGTATCTGTACCGGAGAACAAAGAAGAGGATATCAAAGATCCAAATTTGTGGCCTAGAGATGTCTGCATAGATCGTTTTTTATGGAGGATTGGTGGAAAGAAGATAGCCAACCATTAACCACAGAAAATTCTAAAGATATAACCATATTCCATCAAAATATCCAATCCATTGGAAATGTTATAAATGAACTTAATGTTGAAGTGATTGAAAACAAGTGCAATATAATATGTATCACGGAACACTGGAAGACAGAGGAGCAGCTCAAAAACTATCCAATCATCAATTGTACAATGGCAAGTTCATTTTGCAGGGAAGTAAACATGCACGGAGGAACCGCAATATACGTGAGCAATAACCTAAAATATAAAGTCAAAAGCAAATTAAACTGTTTAAGCCGTCCTTTTATATTTGAATGTACTGCTGTTGAAATAGAAAATGACAACAATAACTTTATTATAATAACCATATACAGACCACCGAATGGATGCATACAAGATTTTTTCGAGTTATTTGAACAAATCTCACAACTAGCATACAACGAAAACAAATATGTTTTCATTTGTGGCGATTTTAACATTAACTGTCTTGAGAGTTCACCAAATAAGCATAAGCTAATTGAAATAGCAAATACTTATGGCTTTAATTACATTTTTGAAGAACCCACTAGAATTACTAATCTTTCAGAGTCATGCATAGACAACATTTTCACGAACCACCCTTCAATAAAAATATCAAAAATAATAAATACTAATATAAGCGATCATTTTGCCCAATTAGTCACAGTTTCAACTAGCCTCCAAAACACATCTTCAACTCAACGCGTGCGCTCATTTTCGAACACAAACATTGATCAATTTATATCCGAACTACAAAACATAAATTGGGAAAATATATATTGTCAAAACGCTAACGCTGTAAATGCTCAGTGGAATGTATTCAGCAATATCTACTCAAATTTAATGAACAAGCATTTTATTGAAAAAAAGATAAATACACGAAAACATACAAAAAATGTATATAATTCTGAAGAAATAAAAAATATTCGCAATGAACTAGACATTTTATACGTAATATCGCGGCATAATGCAGATTATTTAGAATCTTACAATAGCACAAAAAAAATATACAACAAACTTCTTATTGAACACAGATCTAATACATACATTAATCGAATTATCAAATCCAATAATCCAAATAAAAGTACTTGGGAAATTATTAAAGAAATTAAGGGTAATTCAAAACAAAAAACTGAAATAAAAGTCAATGGCTCAGCGCTAGAAATTGCTGAAAACTTTAATACATATTTTTCAAATATTACTAAAGAATTAACAAATAAATTAAATCCAAGTTCATACTCTGACAATATCTCTCAAAATGAAAAGTCTATCTTTATCACCCCAGTATCGCAAGAAGAAGTAGTTAGCGCCACTAAACGATTAAAGAATACAATGTCATGCGGCTATGACAATATTCCCAGTATTTTAGTAAAACATAGCATAAATTACATAGTTGAACCACTCACACACATAATTAATAATTCCTTTGAATTCGGAATATATCCGAATGAAGAAAGGAGATGCCACAAAAATAGAAAATTACCGCCCAATTAGTTTATTGCCCGTATTTTCAAAAATATTTGAATACCTCATGATCCTAAAAATTACAAATTTCCTAAATAGGTTAAATAAATCGCAACATGGATATATTGCGGGAAAATCCACAATGACCGCAATTTACGACTTCTTCGAGCATATAATAACAAATTTGGAAAAAAAGCAGGTAACAATTGGTATTTTTATTGATCTCTCTAAAGCGTACGATTGCGTGGACCACAAAATCTTACTGCATAAATTAGAGAAAAATGGAATAAGAGGGATAGGATTAAAATGGTTCTGTTCTTACCTGGAAGGTAGAAAACAACAAGTAAATACATCAAAGAATGGAATATCGGCATTTTCAAAAGAAGCAAATATTAATCTGGGGCTCCCCCAGGGAAGCCTTACCGCACCAACACTCTTTATAATTTTTATAAATGATTTAATTAATGTTATCAATAACTGTAGTGAAAAAATTATAAATTATGCGGACGGCACTAACCTTCTCACATCAGGTGAAACCATACACGAGTCGGAAGCAAAAGCTTTACAACTCCTAACAAATGTCAATAACTTCTTCTGTAAAAATAAATTAACAATTAATAACGATAAAACTAATATGATGATATTTAGGAACAAAAAATATGATGATACATCAAATGTCAACTTTGACAATAATGTAGTAAGCGAGGTAAAATTTCTTGGTATCAAAATCGACAATCGTCTAGTCGGAGACTCGCACATTAATGATTTAATAAAATCATTACCGGGGATAATATACAGCATTCGGGAAGTAGGCAAATATTTAACTAGATCAGCCGCCATAACTGTATATTTTTCCAATTTTATTAGCAAAATGAGATACGGTCTTATATTCTGGGGTAGTAACTCTAAATCTAGAAATATTTTCATATTACAAAAGAAAGCAATCAGGGCCGTAATGAAATTAGGTTATAACCAGTCATGCCGTGGAAAATTCAAAGAACTAAATAGTCAAACACTATTCGGGTATTATATATACGATTGTATTATATTTTACCTGAAACACGCACAAGGAAAAGATAATAAACGCGGGGTACATAACACAAGAACAATCGACTTTGTATATCCTAACCACAAGCTAAAAACTACGGAAGGTTCAGCTCACTATATGGGAATAAAATTATTCAATGCTTTAACGGAATCTCTCAAGAAAAGTGTTAACTCGCCAAAAATATTTTCCAAAAATGTATATAACTTTTTATTAGAATTAGAACCATACAGCATAAAAGAATTTTTAGAACATAAGAAGTAGACGAAAACATATCTGTTTCATCTGTATTTATGTATATATGTATTGTAATCAAATAAGTATGTAGATAAATATAGATATCAAATTAGCAATTAAGTAGCTTGTAAGTTTTAGATTAGGCACTGACACCATTTCATTTTGTACATTATTGTAATGACACTTTGAAATAAAGAATATTATTATTATTATTATGAAGCTGGAAGAGCTTGGCTTTCATCCAAGTGTAATTAAATGGATAAATTCTTTTCTAACGAATCGCGTTCAGTGTGTTAAAGTAAATAATTTTATATCCCAATTTTTCAATGTTACATCTGGTGTGCCGCAAGGGTCGCATAGCGGACCTATTCTCTTTTTGTTATTCATTAACGATATTGTGAAAGTGATACATGGATCGGAGTGCCTCCTGTATGCGGATGATCTCAAGTTATTTAAAATTATTAGTAGCCTAGATGATTGTTTTGTCCTTCAGGATGACATTGACAGGATTAACAAGTGGTGTTATGATAACGATTTATTTCTAAATAAAGACAAATGTCAATCTATATCATTCTGTAGATCGAATAGGCATATAGATTTTGCATATCGACTTGAGGCCTCTTTTTTGCAACGCGTAAATGAAATAAAGGATTTAGGAGTCATTTTTGACATACAACTTACATTGAAAACTCATATAAATAAAATAGTCTTAAAAGCTTGTCGTATATGGGGGTTTGTCTGGTACATTGGACGTAAGTTGAGTCAGGCGTGTGTGGCTACTTTGTATTTTTCGCTGGTGAGATGTCAGTTAGAATATGCTAGTTGCATATGGTCTCCGCATACCCAATCGAGCATTGCTTCCATTGAGAAGGTGCAAAAAAAATTCCTGCGATGTATGGAGTTCAGAATGGGTATTAATCATAGGGTGAATATGGCTGGATTATGAACAACTTAAATGTACAATCACTGGAAGTCAGAAGAAAGATCCTGGACATGTGTTTACTTTTTAAATTAATCAATGGTCATATTTACTGTCCCTTAATACTGGAGAGGTTAGATTTCATACTGTATTTAAATGATAGATCTAGAAGAATTACACCTCTTTTTCGGCTAAGGGTACACCGCACAAATTTTTCAACTAACAACACTATAGACCGTTTAATGCGCCTGGGGAATGAATTTAATCGGGAACAAGTTGACCTGTTTGGTTCGTCATTTTCACAATTTAAAATGAGTTTGTTCCGTGTCATTACGTAATTTATCTCTTTTGTAGGGCTTGCTGTCGATTGGATTTTCCTAGCTGCTTGAATGTGCTATGTCAAACTAATTATGTGATTCATCATTACAAACTGTTATTGTTGCGCCGAATTGTAATTATGTCTTAATTTTAAACAATATACGTTAAGAATTTTTTTTTATATAGAATAGATTAATTTATATAATATTATTAGTTTAAGTATTATATATTATATTTAAGTATTTTTTATTTAGAAATTGTAATTGTTGTAAAAAGGGGGTACCCGTTAATAATAATAAACTAAACTAAACTAAACTAAACTAAACTAAATCGATAAATAATACAACAGATACTTTCTTATTTTCAAAAGTATGCATGTTATTATGTTCACAGAGATCAATTACAGTATCTGTTGTTGACATTCTAGATCTGAAACCGAACTGAATTTGTTACAAACGTGCATTGGTTTCAAAATAATATAACAATAGTCGTTTCATTATGATGTCTATAGTTATTTATATCTTGTTAATTACCTTTTTTAAACACGTTGGTCTGAAAAAATACTACTTTCTAGTGATTTATTTATCAGTTTAGTAATTAGAATATTAATTCGTTTTATGACATATGTACAACCGACAAACCATATACAGGGTCGCTGATATGTATGGAAACGGTCAAATATCTCATAAAGTAAGAGAGCTAGCAAAAAATGTTAAGATACAAAAGTTTTAGGTTTTTTTTTAAACTATTAGAATAAAGATAAATTAAGTATACAGGATCAGTTAAAAAGTCAGGACGAAACAAACTTGCGTTTTCTTTAATGAAACACCCCGTATATTGTTCCATATTTCAATTCATCTCGAAATTCTACCCAAAATTGGTATAGCACAACATAAAGCTGAATTTGACTGTTTTAGAGATATCGAACTTGGAAAAACATTTTTTTATAAATTATTCAAAAATTATCAAGTTACCTTTCAAAGGTAGGTATGACGCAGCGTTGTTATGGAGATGGAAATCTCCATAATAACGCTGCGTCATTACACACAAAACTACTTCTGATTGGATAATTTTCGCGCGAAAATAATACGTTTAAGTAAAACGTGTATTATTTTTAAAGTTCGATATCTCTAAAACAGTCAAGTTCAGCTTTATGATGTGCTATACCAATTTTGGGTAGAATTTCGAGATGAATTGAAATATGGAACAATATACGGGGTGTTTCATTAAAGAAAAAGCAAGTTTGTTTCGTCCTGACTTTTTAACTGATCCTGTATACTTAATTTATCTTTATTCTGATAGTTTTAAAAAAACCCTAAAACTTTTGTATCTTAACATTTTTTGCTAGCTCTCTTAATTTAGGAGATAATAAACCGTTTCCATACATATCAGCGACCCTGTATAATAATAATAATAATCCATTATTTCTCAACAGACAAAAAAGTATCTAATTACAGAGAAACATATAATGTAAACATATAAAAATATACAGTACGTAAAAGTACTATGGCCAAATAAAATTACAGAGTTATAAGGAGTGTAACCTAATGTAAACAGTTTTTTAAATTATACAAGAATTCCTTCTTATCAGAAAACAGATTAACCCCATATTATTATTATTATTATATTATATTGAACTTCATTGTATTTACGAATCATCATGATCATGGGTGAAAAAGAATGATGATTTGTGCTAGGAGTAATTAATTGGAATATGTGTTTGTTGCGTGACGATTGTCTCGGTACAGATAACGTGAGTGTAAAGTAAGTAAAACAGGGCAATCTTGTATATTATGCACAATTTTATATAAATCATAAATTAAAATGAACCGGTGTTTGTTGTGTACTGAAATCATGTTAAATTCCTCAAGCAATTCATATTCCACACTAAGTGGGGAATATATGTACATTACATTATATTTGCAACAGAACATATATTTTAGAAAACGCTTCTGACATTTTTCGAGTAATGAAATGTATTTATTATAACCCGGTGACCACACTGGTACGCAATAAGTAAGTTTAGATATTATAAACGAATCATACAATTTTATAATTGCATCATTAGATTTCAATTCACGGCAGTTTCTAATTATAAAACCTAAAGTGTTATAGCATAGATGTAAATCAGGAATTTACAACTCAATATATCAGCAACATTGCTTATAAATAAAAGAAACAGCAAAGGTCCCAGATTGGACCCTGGGGGAACACCGCTAGTAGCGATAAAAGGTGATGATTGAACATTCATATAAGTAACAAATTGTTTTCGATCCGTTGAATATGATCGAATAACGGCTAATATATCATCACTTATATTATAATGACTAAGACTATTTAATAATTTATCATGAGGTATTCGATCGAACGCCTTGCTGATGTCAGTATAGATCACATCAATTTGGTCTCCCGGATCTTAGTGTTCAGATATGAATTGTGTGATTTCAATTAAGTTTGTTTGTGTTGGTTTCATAAAGTCATGTTGATGTGGTGTTATTGCATGGTAAACCTTGGTGTTAATATGTCCGGCAAGGATTCTTTCGAATGCCTTAGTTAAATTGGATATAATGGCGATTGGTCTATAATTTGAAACATCACTTTTACTTCCACTTTTGAAAATTGAACAAATACGTGTTGTCTTCCAACGATCAGGATATATTCCGCTTTTTAATATTAAATTGAATATATGTACTAACGGATCTGTAAAGAATAATGCACCATCTTTAAGTAAGAATGTCGGAATTAGGCCACAACCCATCGTCAACTTTGGTTTTAGCTTACGTAAGGATTTAATTACGAATTCATCCCATTTATAAAAATTTCCAAAAGTATCATAAACATGATCATTAGGCGTGTTTCCATCGGTGTCAGGGTCCTAGTATGCGGTTTTGAAATATGTTGCGAATGTTCTGAGGTGTTCAGAAAAGCTGGTTTCTATGATTCATACATCCTGGTATATGTGATTGTTTTTTTTGTTGATTAATAAAAGACTAAAATTGTTCAGGAGTCTGAAAATTGTTGCTCTCCATGGATTCCACATATCTAAGGCGTACAGTTTTTGTCATATATTTTTATGTATGCCTATTTTCCCTCAATTGGCCTATTAGATTGGGATAATTTGACTTTTTATAACGTTGATGAAGCCGCTTTTTTTGTTTAATTAGGCTGGTAAATGTTTATTATGAAAAGCTGTACACCTTTTGGGTTCATGTTTATTCAATAACCCGTATAAAATATCATAAAATATGTCACAGGCAGCATTCGGATCTGAAACGTGATAAACTTCTGTCGGTGGCTGCAATATCCGAATACAGAGGCGGTAGGTTTGCTTTCTTGTAGTTGTAGCTGTAGTCACTTTCTTCTGGCTTTGAAAAGTTTACAGTGGATTCCAAATGGATGTTTATTGCTAGAGCATGATGGTGCCTGTCCTCCTTTACAAGTACATCTTCGCATCTGGCGACTGTGCAGTTAATATTTTCGGACAGTAACCATACCAAGAATTCTATTTTTTGCATTAGTTATCAGATTATGTTGTTTCAAATTATTAATAGACAAAAACTGTAAAAATGGCGTTATAAGATTGCAAGATCTATTATGGTATAAATAACTATAGAAATTAGTTACGTTAAGATCACCAACTAATATAACATTATACATATCAAAGCTTTGTTCAATGTATTGAACATATTGTAGTTTTCGCAAACGTTTTCTGGAGGAATATATGTACAGATAATAAATATTTTCTTTTTGAAAATTGTAGCTTCGATAGCAACTATATCAACATTTAGAATTGAACGTTCAACGGGCAATGAGTGACAGAATATAGTATGTTTTAATGCAATTAGAACGCCACCACCCTTATGATAACTTCTATCTGAACGAAATACTATGAAGTTATCGGGAAATAATTCACTATTATAAACTCCATCTTTGAGCCACGTTTCACTTATTAATATATGTCCAAACATTGACTATTTTTAATACTCAGCATCGCCTCTCTGACAAGTATTGGGATTATTCTATTCAAATTTATTTATTTATTTATTGGTACTTTATCAAACGTGCTTTATAAAAATTATTCGAAATACATAAAACAGTAAACAAAACCATACAAGTAATTTCGTCAGTAAGCTGAAAGGCGCACGTCACTTGAAGAATGTTCTTCCACTCTAACCTGTTAATTAATGAACTCGTCAGTTTTAAAGGTCATTTCGAATTGTCAATCTGGTAACTTATTAATTATGGAACTTGCTAAGGTACAAGTAATTAATTTCGTTACTAGTTATGTATCGGATTGGTGAGGCTAATACTTAGCAAAACTCCATTATGTAAACAAAAGCACGACTATTTAGTTCGCAGTTAATAACACAACGCCCGAATATACAACGACCAATATATATAACTGCAAGTCCTGTGAGCTAAATTTTTGTATTATTTTTATGTGTATTTTGAAGTTTTTCATATAACAGGACTTTGTAAAGTAAAATAAATATACATAAATATACATATACAATATAAATAGCAAAGCTGAAAACAGTTCAGTAATTCCTTGTACCCTTAAGACAAGATACCAGAAGAATTATATAATTAATCGCAAAAAACAATAAAATGTTTAATAATAAAAATAATAAAAATATATAAGTCCTTTACGTTGTAGAATTGTTGTAGATTTTACGAAACTATTTTCGTATTTTTTCTAATTATTAATAAAATGTTTGTTTTGAAAATATCGTGGAAAATGAAGAAATAACAATGATCAATGAAATCAAAAGTAGGAAAGATATTTCAAAAGTTAATGTTAAGGTGCATATTTAAAAGAAACGAAAACAATCTGAAACAGGCTTTAAATGTAAATTTTAAATAATTAAATAAAAAAATAAGAATTAAAAGTGACAAATATAAAAAAAATTACAAAAAATAAACAAAATCAAAAAGGTTCATTTTCTTTATTGAAGACATTTATTTATAAAGGGTAATTTTTATAATTAAAGAAAAGTAAAAAAAATACAATCCCAAAATTGGGTTATGGATTGGTTAAGTTAAATTATTAGAAAGTAAAAGCTATCTACATTTAGTTAAAAGAAAGTAATAAGTAATAAGTTAATTATGGTCCCAGTAACGCAAGTCATTATTCCCTTGGGAATATTACAAATATATTTGGACCTACAAAACTAGAGTAAAATAAATTCATTAACTATTATAAAATTACGACAAAAATAAATAGGCAATATAATTATTTGTCACTAATAGTAAGATGCGTATGGATATTTCATATAAAACCTAATACATTATATTAATGAAAATTTAAAAGGAAAGATCCTGCAATGATAAAGAATCAAACTAGTTAGAAGCAAAACATTAGACACTGTAATTATAACTACCACTGGAAACTTTGATGCTAATGGTGCTAAACTTGAAAACATGTTAATTCACCTGAAAGGTAACTAAAATAAAGTTTAAATCTAAATTAAATTAGGGTATAGCCCTAGCAGAGAAATTAAATTTAATAACGTAGTTTAACCCAATTTAAGAATTGCAATTACATGATCTAAACATGTAATGTGTCGTTCCACAGGGATCCGTGCTATCACCCTCCCTCTACTTCTTTTTCTCTTATGATATCCCTCGCCCTCCCCTCCCACAGTAATCCTCACACAGCCGCCCCTAAACTTCAAAAAGACGTCAACGCCAATTCAGTGAAAAAAGGGCCCACACATAACACCTAACAATTGATCCCTCCGAATCCCAATACACCATCTTCCACCACTCTCACCTCCACCGAAAACTCCCTTCCCTTTTATCTCTCTCACTCTCAGTCACCAATTACCCCCTTCTTTCACAAAACCAAATCTCCTACCTTGGCATTCTATTTCAACACAATCTTAGCCACCTTAAAATAAATAGTCTTCTCGGAACTGCTTCCTTTTTTCACTAAAATCCAGTCTAGCAGACCATACTAGTAAAATCCAACAACAAAGCATTAATCAAACCAGTCCTCGAATTCTTCTTCACTTCCGCTATCGCCTCTCAGTGTGACGCCCTCCTCTGTCTACTAACGACGCCTTCTCAGAAAATACTGCCGGCTTTTACCGGATGGTCCCAACGAAATCGTCTACAAACTGACAGTCACTCTCAAATCAAGATTAACCCGATCAGCAACTTTGCTACTCGTACTTCGTCTACCAACCCCATAAATAAACTATTTATAGCCTCAACCTCGAAAAAAGCTTTCATATCCTGCCTGCCAAGGCCACTCAGGAGATGACCTTACAACCACCACGCGAACTTACGCCCCAAAGGTCGGAAACGCGTCCTTACCCCCAACTACCTTATTCCTTTAATATATTAATAAAAAATTTAATATAAAAAAGAAAAATACTCATCCTCCAATAACTAACTACTAATCTCAACAAAATACTGCCCGAAAAGAACCGATATTCCCTTCTAATACCCCCCTTAACCCTCTTTTGACATCTCCCAACCAGCAACATCGACACATATCTTGCACCACGCACTCAGAACCAGGACTGATCCAGATCAGTCATCACCACACGAAGCGCACCAAACGTCCTCATAGGCTCAGGCCTACAATGAACTATAAATTACGGTTCCAGGGTACTAACGGACAAGTGGTGAGTCACATTTTACAAGAGCATATAACCAACAATGTAATCAGGATTCTAGTGCGATTCCCAGTATTAATGGCAGTGCTTCTGATCTATTCAAACTCAATGTTTAATCATCTATATCATCGTTATTAAAGTCCTGGGATGATGATCTTGGTAGAATATTTAAATACTTCTTTTAAAAATTATGTGTAATATTTATGTACGTTCTTTCTTGTTAGGGAAAGCATGTTTAACAGAGCACCGGCGAATGGACCAACTATTCCTCTCATTATTTCTTGTGTTAATTTTTATGATAAATTAGAATATTTCATATTTATTACTTTTATGTTTTTGTTGTTCTGGGAGCCTATACATGTTAGCGATTTTGCTATTTTAGAGATATTGGAATTAAGGTTCAGGTTGGAACTATTATTAATATATTAGACTTGTATCATATTCATTTGAATTAATATTTAAGTTCAGTATAAAATTGCTGTTAGTCTGCCACACGCCGGTCTCTTTTTACTTTCACAGACCCACATCATATAATTTATTATTATTAATTTATTTAGAAATAATTACACACAAATTTGTTATAACGAACAATTATAACGAAATAACAGAAAAATATTGAATTAAATGCAAACAAAATTCATTGAGTAAAATTCCCAGTTCCAATTAATGACGGCGAAAAATTAATTGCAGAAATTAAAGCTGAAAATATTACGTTCTCTCTTCTTTAACCATAGCAAAGGATGGTAACGCATTAGTTGAAATTCACAACTACACAAATTGTAATTTAAAATTAAGGTTTAATAAACCAATACTTCTTTACCCGTTTAATGATAGGTTACACAACAATTACAATCTTGTACCAAACCCCTCACATCAATCACTTATTCCCAAAGAAACATATTAACGACCTAATAAGGACGAATTAAGAATTGAAATTTCTAGTGCAGTAATTAATGATAATTAATAATGAGAGAAATAAATCTCTATGAGCTTCTGCACTAATGTTTTACATAATAATGTAAAAACTCCAGCTAACAGTTAAAACAACTACTCCCCGTACTAAAGCACCGCCAGGCATTGAATGATATAACTGTTAGCTGTCGTTACATGTCTAAAATTATATTTAGCACTATGTAACAATTTTGTGGTGTTATCGTTTTTTAACCGAGTCTCGAAAAGTGTTATGTAATGACTATCTGCAGACACGTGTTTCGCTGTATCACAGCTCATCAGTGCAGCTATGTCATAATTACGTGCGTCCTTCCTGTTGGAAGGCCGCCACGAGAATGAATCAATTCCATTTAGAATTGAAACATTGCCGATGTTCGATTTTCGAGGCGCGTTTAAAAAACGATATCACCACAGACACATTACATAATTATCCTACAAGACAAAAGCACACCAATTATATTTGCTACCCAGTCGCTTTAAAATAATTAGCAATTATATCTAATGATCTGGCACCATTAACAATTAATAAATTGCCTACTCTTCTTAAAACGTAATGAAATTCAAATTCATTTAAGCATTTTATTATTATTGTTTAAAAAAAAATTTTTAACACTGGTACATAAACAGTACTTATTATCAACCATAGGAAAAAGAAAATTTCTTAAATTTCAAATAGAACATCAGAATATTTTTTTTTGTGAACCTCCGCTTTTTACATTTTTTTCAGAAAAACGTCAATAACTCGGAAATGCCATATCGAAATTAAAAACCAAAAAAAGGTTCAAGTTATAAAACATTATCCAAATTATAAAATAAAAAAATATACAGGGTGTTCCATTAAAAAAAAATGTTTGCTTTTGTTATACCGCAAAATTGGGACACCCTGTATATTTAAAAATAATTTTACGGCATAGAGATTTTTAAATCAATAAATTTTTATACGAAACATTTTTTTCTATCTCTTACGAGAAAGGCGCTAGGAAAGCCTGACACACTGTTGCAGGACCCTGTATACGTCATACACTAACTATATCTATATCTGTACTCTATCTTTCCTTAAATTTTGTATCTTCTGTAGATATATTATACAGGGTGGTCAATTTAAGTGAATACATTGAAATACCCCTGAAACTACACATCGAATAAAAAAAAATATAATTAAAATTTGTTCGCCTCGGAGGGGGACATCTAATGGTACAAAACTCGACCCACTACCCTCAATCCCCTAGGGGGTAAGTGGTGAGAAATAGAAAAGTTAAATAGGAATCCCCATTTTTTTGTACGAATTTCAATACTCAGGAAAAAAAATGATAATACGTAGCCAGAAAGGTTGAAGTAGGTTACGTGACAACAAAAGAAGAACAATGGATTTGAGGGTAATCATTAAGGCTATATATTTCGGCTTCTATTAGGTAATTCTTTAACTTAATTTTAAATTCGTATAGTACCGTAATGACTTTCAGATATTGAGGCAATTTATTAAAGAATGTTATTGCACAATATTCCGGCGTATTTTCAAACAAAAATCGGTGTTTAGGAATATTATAATCATTATAGAAGCGTGTATTGTAAATATGTTCTTTAACGTGAAGTTTAAACTTTTCTTTATTTTTGAAATTGAACATTAATGTTTCATACAAATAAATTCCATAGAGTGTTAGAACGCCCTCCCTTTTAAAGAGGCCTCTACAAGTTTCATTATATTTCAAGCCAAATATTATTCTCATAACTTTGTTTTTTGCACAACAAAAATATCTTTTGCTACGGAACTGCTGCCGTATATTAATAACCCATATCCCAGTAGTGTTTCGAAATTCGAATGGTATAAAAGAATTAAATGTTTATTTTCAAAAATTCCTTTCAAAATTCTAATTGAGTAACAAACAGAATTTAATCGTTTTATTAATTGTAAGCAATGATCTTTGCAGTTGAATTGGTAGTCTATTGTCATACCTAGTAGTTTAGTACTGTGCGATAATGGAATGGTTAGGTCACCTACTGTTATGTCTGGAAATTGCTATCGTGAATTTATGGTTTGAAATGCTATTATGGTGTTTTTTGTTTGTTTAGTAACAGCCTATTATGGTTCATCCACCTTTTAAAATGATTAATTGCTGCTTGAGTATTTGTTTTTAAGTTACTGGTAACTTTACCGTTCATAACTACGATTGTGTCATCTGCATAATTAATTAGTGTATGTTCATGTAAATAATGAAAAGTATGGGGCCCAGAACACGTCCTTCTTGCGGCACACCGATATTCGAGTAGTGTGTATTTGACACAATATTGTTAATTTTAATTTTTTGTCTTCGATTTGCTAAATAATTTTGCAGTAAATTGTAACATTTACCTCTTACCCTATAACAATATAGTTTATCAAGTAACAGTTTGTACTCCATTGTGTCGAATGCTTTGGAGAGTTCAAGAAAAATACCGAATGTCATTTCACCGCTCTCCAAAGCATCCGTGACTGTCTGAATAAAATCAAATATTGCAGTAGTTGTTGATTTTTGTTTTAGAATGAAGAATGAATTCATTAAGTCTATGTTCTCGGAAATATATGTACCATAGGTATTGTCGTTTTTTGAATTTCCAAGGTATTTATTTATAAGATTATCTTCTAAGGTTATCTTCCGACTGCCAGTGCTCCGTTAATGCTAGAAAATAGCAGTTAGGGTGATTGGTCTATTGTCGAAGTTTTCTTAAAAATTTGAGTTCTTTTGTGCTCCGCGAAAAAAGAATATCGTTGCAATTTGATATCTTCTGGTCATAAACCAGGGTCTTTAAATTTATTTTAACCAGAATTTTGTGCTTCTACAGAAATCGTTTTTCAGTTTTTGAAATCTTGCAACATTTTTATTATGAAATTATTAAAAATCATTGCAGTATTGTACCAATGACTGACACTGTCACTTTTGACATTTGGAATAGGCTCTGTATATTGTTTACTATGGGTATTTGATTTTTCTTTTTTTTTTAATCCTCAATTTCTCGACTTTGGTTTGATGAATGGATAAAATCGTTTACAAATTTAGATTCAGAAAAAAATCTCCTTACGGATCAGTACAAAATGTATATACAGTGCAATTTGAAAAAAAAGTTGATCGTCTTTTGTCAAAAACTGGATGCAAGAAAAAATATCAGTACAGTTCATATTAAAGTCTTTTAAAAATAATTTAATTTGATGTTTTATTTATTCAAATCGGATCAAAAATAAGCGAGATACAGCACCAAAGGTTTTTCGTCAATCTCCCTGTACAATGAAGGGAGAGTCAGTATGCTATGTTGTTTAATGCAAACCTTGCAATCATTTTGGTACTTTACTCCAGCGATTATCTTCATGGCACGTCTTTGTAATTTAAAAAGCCTATGCCTACAGGTTTCGTGTCCCCAAACCGGTATACCATATTGAATATGGCATTGAAAAATTGCATAGTATGTTGTTATCAGAACCTTTTTTGGGACCATAGCAGATCGAGTTCTTAAACTGTATATGGCTTTTGTCAATTTTCCCGATACATAGTCACCATGTATATCTAGCTGAATTCCTAGAAACTTGGTATTCTGACTATAATCTAAATTAGAAATTTCAATCTTTTTTAAAGTGAAATAAATGTCTACGGTTTGGGTTTCATTTAAGGATAATTTATTAGCCTTAAACCAGTCTGAGGCATTCGCTTTTTTATTAAATTTAAAGTGATTACTTCCTCCAAACTACTCCCTCTACTGAGAAGAGTCGTGTATACTATCATTGGGGGCAATTGCAACTGGAAAATCGTTCAAATATATAAGGAACAATATAGGGCCTAGGACGGACTCTTGAGGCACACCATGTTTGATTTGGCTATAATGCGATTCCCTATCCTGCACACACATTCTTTGTATTCTATTGGTCAAGTATGATTGAATTAGTTTTATACTTTCCACGTGAAAGCCATACTTAACCAGCTTTCCAATTAGAAGATCATGATTAACGCAATCAAATGCTTTGCTAAGATGTAAAACTGTTGCCATGGATATGTGACCATTCTCAAAGCATTCGATTGTGTGGTCTACAAAACACCGAACGGCATCAATAGTCGACTTTCTTTCACGAAATCCAAACTAAGAGTCTGTAAATTGCCTGTTTCTATTGAAAAAATCTAAGATTTGTTCTTTCAACATTTTTTCTATGACCTTAGATATTATTGGCAATAAACTTATACGTCTATAATTGCTTGCATCTGTTCTTTCGCCTTTTTTGTAGATTGGAAGGACTTTCGCACATTCCATATTATCGGGAAATTCATTACTTATAATAATATCATTTATAAGTCGGGTTGTTGGAATCGTTATCAAGTCCAAAACAGGCTTTAAGATATCAGCAGAGCAACCGTAGACATCCAAAGCTTTACTATTTTTCAAGCTCGTAAATGCTTCTCTTACTTTAACTATTGACACCTCTTGGAAGAGAAAGGTTGCCAAGGAATTTATATTAAAATTTAGGGCCTCTGTAGATGATGGCGGAATATCTTTTAGAATATTATCAACAAGAGTAGAAAAATAAAGATTAAACTCCTCGCACGAAATATTAATGGATGTTGTGTTGTCAGGAGATTTTCTTGTGGAATTAACAATTTCCCATGTTGCTTTTTGTTTGTTTGTCGAGTACAGAATGTAGTTCCCGTATGCATTCACTTTTTCTATTTTAATGGCGTCTCTATATTTTTGACGAAATTGATCTCTCATAAGTTTTGATTGAGGATTTGGATTATTTTTATAATTTTCCGAAAGAAGTTCATTTTAGATAATTTATTATTACAACCATTTAACTAGGTCTTTGTTTTTACGTATATTTCTTTTTTCAGGGAAGGCTATTCTAATAAAATTGGAAATCTGTTGTTGAAATATTATCGATTTATTATTTGTGTTATAATCATCATACATGAACGACCATTCTGCACTCGCAAACAATTCATATAACCTTGCTCTTCCTTGAAAGGTTATAGGCCTGCATAAATGAATTTGTGTATTATTTGAATTAGTTTCAATTGGTAATAATGATACTGATATTCCAATATGATCTGATAGATGTGTATCAAAAGAACTAATCTTAAATTTGTCATGTCCGTAATTGGTAAAAACATTATCTAAACAGTTTCCTTTTCTGGTATTAAAATGTACTGTTTTATAACCCATTACTCTCAAGTAAATCACATATAGTATGAACATCACGTGTATTATTATTACAATTTACGTTAAAGTCGCCAACCAGCATCACATAACAATTTTTCAAATTTAATTTATCGAGTGTACTTAGTTGAATAACAAATGTATTTAGGTTTCCACTAGGAGACAATAATTAAATATAAATTAATAAAATTATTAAAATCCTTTAGTTCGTTGTAGAAACTTAAATAATAAATTTAAAAATACGAAAACATTTCGTGAATCTACAACTCTTACTAAGACTACAAAACAAATTAATTTGAAACAACTACTTCTCTGGCTAGTACCTCGACAGACGTTGAATAAAACAAAGTTAATTTGCGTATTACGAATAGTACAACTATCAAAGCAACACTAATTTGAATGAAATTATTTCTGTTGAATAAACTAATAAATGATAAAATGTATTTTAGATTGTTTAAATATGACTATAACATGAAAAATTATGCACAAAAATGAATTTAAACTGATTTCATTAAATTAAATTAGCAAAAGCAATTAAAAAATCTGGAATTCAAGTTTATAATCATCTGCAGATACGTGTTTCGAACTTTCGCTCTCTTCAGTACAGCTTTATTATAAAATTGATTTTAAATACAAATAAAAACACTTACTAAAATAAATATAATGAAATATGATATTTCATTATATTTATATTAGTAAGTGTTTCTTCAAATTTTCAATCTCACTATTTTTCTTAACCTCCAAATCTCAGCACATTATTCTGATGTTGTCTATAAACTATAACCCTTTTCTTTTTAATCCACAGCTTCGGTGAAAACTTTTACCACAATTCACACATATTATAACTTTACACTGAGTCTCAGTACAGCATTTTAAGTTACTCACTTCTTCAGGCGTGTTTATTTCGTTCGACATTTTCAATTTATATTAGCCGGTGAATCATATTTATTTTCAATTTTATTATTTATATTTTTATTCAGAATTTCTTTGTATGTGTTTTTTGGTGTTTTTTGACTGATAACATTATATTTTTAATGCATTTCAGTTTTCGGTGTGCTTTGAGCTGGTTCATTTTTTTTTACACCATAATCATTTTTGGATAATGTTGCTGTACATTCCTCATTTATCGTCAGGAGTGATGATTCTTTTCAGAAAAGGATCGGATTTACTACGTTTAAGGTGTACATCACAATCTTGATTCGCTGTGTATTAAGTTCAAGGCGTTTTAAATGTTTTTCTATCGCAGTATGCGATACACTTAACCTCTCTGCTATCTCACGAACAGTTATGTGACGATTCTGTTCTACTAGGCTTTTAATTTGGTCGTCATCAACTTTGGTGGGCCGACCACAAATATATAGCGATTAAATTAACTTTAAATATCTTTTCATGAGCCTGAGCAGTTTTCTTTCCTCTAGAAAAATAAAACAGTAAAATATTCCGAAAATGTTCCGTTTCTTTCCTCCATTTTAAAAATGTCTCACAACTAACAGCAACAAAATAATCACGTATCACCTGCTTCTAAAAAAAACGTCAATGTAACTGATATCGAGTAAAGTATATGAGCGTTTACCGAAATTACTTAGTTGCCAACCCGATAGCACATATCAACTATTCCATTTTAGTTATGTTTGTTCCTCATTATGTATCAAATCAGCCAATTGACCGACTTTCAATAGATATTAACTCAAACCATTTTCTGGCTAAGCCATTTTCCTTGAATGAAATGACATTGGTGTTGAAAAATACAAATTCGACGGCCCCGGGCCTTGACGGAATTACATACAGTATGATTAATAATTTACCTCTTAGAGGTAAGATATATTTATTAAATTTGTTTAATGCATGGTGGATGGATATGGAGCATTATAATGAATTTAAAACTGTGGTTATTGTTCCAATTCTCAAATTAGGGAAAAATAAAATGGATCCCAATTCATACAGGCCCATATCACTTATATCATGCATTACTAAAATACTTGAAAAATTAATCAAGCTCAGGCTAGAGTGGTGGTTAGAGCACAATAAAAAGCTCCCACAAAATCAATATGTATTCCGTCGTGGCCTTGGAACTGTAGATGCATTAACCAATCTTATAACAAATATACAACTATCATTCTCAAAAAATATGTACCACCCATGTATATTTATAGATATAAAAGGTGCATACGATTCTATTGACTTAGATATACTAGAGCAAAAAATGATTAATCTCGATATTCCCTCAAAGGTGGCATTTAATATAGTATCTTTATATAAACATAGACAAGTTTACACGCTGGATTGTTATGCAGATGATTTTGTTTTGCACTCATCCTGCAAGACGATGAACCAATGTAAAACTAAATGCCGAAAAATAGTTGAAATCGCAAAAAAGTGGGCTATGGAAAACGGGTTTGCAATATCTGGAGAAAAATCAGCCATCGTTATGTTTTCCAGACATCATCCTAGCTCGACTGAGTATATTAAAATTTGTGGTATAAGATTTCCAATAAAAAGGGAATATAAATATCTAGGAGTTGTACTTGACATAAAATTGCTATGGTCACAACATATAAAGCATATAGAAGGTAGATGCGAGAAGGGTATCAATATAATCAGAACACTCTGTAAAACTTGGTGGGGAGCAAACCCTAGATCTGGAATTCGTTTCTACCAAGCCTTTATTAGATCCATTATTGATTATGGAAGTACGTTATATGGTTCCGCATCGAACAGTAATTTGAGGCGATTAGATACTATTCAGTACAAAGCTTTACGAATAGCCATAGGTGCAATGTCTTCTTCTCCTACATTTACGATACTCGCTGAATGTCAAGAACCTCCTTTAGATATAAGGCGCAACCAGTTGGCTACAAAACAGATACTCAAGTATATATCAACACAGAATAATAAAACCATACTACAAATTAGTGAACTAAATAAGGATGTATTAATAAAGAGGTACTGGTGTAAGAAAAAAGCTCCACCACTAACAACAGCTTTTATAGAAACAAGCAACATCAAAGTTGGAAAAACAAATACTCCGTTTTCATTCTCATACAATACAATCATTTTTACTATATAATCAATCTTCCCAGAATTCACAGAGTTTTATTACATCAATATAAATATATTCAATCATATCATAGATAACACATTCTCTAATTACTTAATTATATTCACAGATGGATCAAAAACCAATACTGATGTGGGCTACTCCTTCTATATTCCAAAACTAAAATACAAACATTCTAAGAAAATAAATAGCATATGCTCTATATTCACCGCTGAAGCAATAGCCATATACAAAGCCCTGGAATGGATTTCTACAAGTACAAATGAGAACGCATTAATTGTCTCTGATTCCCAATCGGTTTTAAAGGCAATCTCTACACCATATGTTAATACCACTAACACAAATATCTACATAACAAAAATCAAGCAAACTTTGACCACATTGAGTGATGCACAATCAGTTAGTTTCCTGTGGGTAAAGGGTTATTCCCAAATCAGTGGGAATGAAATTGCGGATAAACTTGCAAACAGCCAATCTACCTTTAATGGTAATGTAGATCCCCCAGTTCAAGATGTATTGTCTTACAGTATGAGAATGCTAAAACAAGAAGTGAAGAACATCTTTTTAAATACACCTAACACAAACTATAAACTAATACACCCAACATTGCCTCACATGACCCATATTACCAAATTTGATATTCCTCGTCTTTTATCAACAACTATCACGAGACTGAAGATTAACCACGGTCAATTTCCATCTATATAAAATTGGACTGAAAGAAGATCCCCTTTGTGCTTGTGGGCAGGAAGGGGACTCGAACCACATAACATAAGGTTGTAGAATAAACAAAAATCATACTAATACTTTCTTAGACACAATTGGTAAATATACAACATTTCCCGTCAATATATCCCATCTCTTAGCTTTGGACAGACTCGAGATCTATTGTGCCCTTTATAAATTTATTTTAGACACGAAAACAAAAATATAATATCAATCTATATAGACAATATGCTGAACATCAACTCTCAACTGTATCAAACTACGAACTTTTGATTCATCTATCACTTGGTGAAACATATTGTAGCGATTGGGTAAATGTGTAATTAATTTCACTTGGTTTTATTTGTTTCACAATTTTATTTATTTTACTTCCCTAACTAGTTTCGATCACACGATCATTCTCAAAGGGTTTTACAAGGAATTGTGCATGTGTGTATGTAAATATTTATATATTTTCTCTTATTTAAATACAAATATGTCGTGACTGAATGGCATATGCCTAAGTCAAAAAAGAAAGAAAAAAAAAAGAAAAACCCGATAGCTCAGAAATTAAAGTCCATTACATATAAAATTTAAAAAAATATATTGTATAAAATAAAAAAATAAATAAAAATATCGTAATCATTACATCGATTTCATAAATTGTAGTGGGCGTCCTCATAGACACCACCCTGGAATGTTCCCGATTCTGGCCACAATCGAAACTTAACTACCGCCTGAATTGGGGTTCGATAGAGCCAGATAAATATTATTACCAAACTTTAGGACCCTTCCAGGTCTAAAGGGAATTGATTCAGCGTCGAGTCTACACCTAAATAAATGATTGAAATAACTGAAGGATGTAAGTATTGAAGAGTTCACACGCATCCCTTTGTTTAAGTTGCGAATAACTATAATCACTAAGAGCCATGATGTGATAATGTTAAATTTAATTCAATATGCCTGTATGCACTGAAATATTTTCTTGCCATACCGTAGGTTCATCAGTTGGCTACTTAAATATATTAAAATATTGATAAGTTAGTTATAACACATGTATAATTTTCTATACAAATTATACAAAATATATTAATAATAAAATCCGATTTTTTTTTACACAAAGCGACTACTGTTCCCCTATAAAGGCAAAGACTTTCCAACTGAAATCCTACAAAATCATATATGTCGTGTATATTTAACCACACCACTGAGAAAACACTAGGTAATTAGCAAAATCTGCAGGAAATTAAAAAAACAGTATATGGTTTTAAAAACGTTTTTATTATTCTACGACAATGTTTCACCACACAGTGGCTTCGTCAGGTAGATTTCATTAGAATTAAATTAAAATGCAAAGCCGATCGACGGGCAAAACTATAAGGCGCATATAGCACGTTGGCTAGCTTCAGATAAATCTTAAAACCACTTGTATGATCATCCATGCCGAGACCGTTAGAATACTCAGCAAAATATAAATATTCTGGGTCTCATCACGCTCGGGTAGTATACATAAATAAACTCACATAAATTGTAGTGCAAGATAGTTGCAAAAATATGTGTACATGAATAAACATCTTAAAATAAATCAACATTGAATTGACGAGGCTGATACTTGGTGAAATTCCATTATATATATAAGGTAAATAAAACACTTGTTTTGTAATTTCACTACTTTTAATGTCGGAACTGCGACATATGTTACTCGCCGAAATTTTCTTAGATAATTTAGAACAAAAAATTAGTAAAAACAACCTTTTTAATAAATGTTTGTATTGGGTGAGATATGTCGATGACATTTTAGTATGTTTTGATGGTACATCAAGACAATTGGATGTTTTCTTGACATATCTCAACTCATTACATCCTAACATTAAATTCACGTTGGAAGTCGAAGTTAATAAAACGTTAAATTTCCTGGACCTCACAATTTCACATAATACAAACAAATTAGAATTTGACATATACCACAAACCCACCCACACAGATACCACAATTCATTTCAAATCCTTTCACCCCCTTTCTCATAAATTAGCAGCATACAATTCTTTTATCCATAGATTAATAAATACTCCTTTATCCGACAACAAATTTCAAATAGAACTTAACAGAATTTTAAAAATTGCTTCAAATAATGATTTCCCTTCAAAATTAATAATTTTAAATAAAAAACAAAAACAAAAAATCCTTCAACAAATATTCCCGGTATCTAACAGTAAATCCAATTCCACCTATTGCTCTCTTACTTATATTGGCCTCCCCTCTGATTCAATTAAAAAAGAACTAATGTCACACAACATTTCAATAGCATATAAAACAAACAATTCATTGCATAAACACATTAACAACGCTAAAGATAAGATCGAAAACAACAGAAAATCTGGTGTCTACTTGTTAGAGTGTGGTGATTGCTCAAAGGTTTATGTAGGACAAACAGGCCGTAGCTTTGAAGACAGAATATCAGAGCATACAAGAAGCTTCATCAACAAAAAGACATCCTCAACATATGCCAACCATCTCATGGATTCAGGACACGCATTCAACGAGAAGTTCAAAATATTACATATTTGCAACAAAGGCAAGAAGTTGAACCTGCTCGAACCAACTAGAAATAAACAAATTCAACAAACGCGGCATCCTCCTCAACGACCAACTAGACGTTAATAATTCCCCACTAATTAACATATAACTTTGACTCCTCTCCCCACTTCAAAATACTAGTATATAAGATAACATTGTAGTCTCGAACAACCATTAATCATCTTCCTGATGAAGCCACTGTGTGGCGAAACATATGTCACAGTTCCGACATTAAAAGTAGTGAAATTACAAAACAAGTGTTTTATTTACCTTATATATAAATCAACATATTATTCTGATACCTAATCGAACTGCTACAATATTTAATGTACACTAATAAAAAGCAAGTATGTATGGCTGTGTTACCATTTAAATTTACTTACTCACTATGGTTCACACCAACACGCATAATACCATGCGTTTTTACAGATCATGTAAATTCTACATCCAAAGCATTAAATTATTGTGGATAAACATTAAAAAAGTATTTTCATAACTTTCATACTATCTAATAAAGCACTAGTGCTTTTAACTACGTTCCGATTCAGGATAGTTTTGATATAGTGTTTTTCTCATTCAGTTTGAAATGCTAATTGCCATTTTCTCATCGAAATCATACATTCTTTGGACATATAACGCAGTAACGACTTTACCAGATTATTAGAGAAGAACCGACAGCTTTTTAATTCTGCAGCGCTAGGAAAAATGACCCTTTCATGCCGACATCGATTCTCTAAATAGAATTGAGCTCTTTATGTCCATTAAAATTATCCCCACAGCAGATAAATTCGTGATTAACTCCGGTTATAAGATCGACTGTGTATTGCCGACGACAATTTTACGTGCCGAATCTAAAATAAAATGCTCGCGAAACGGGATGTGTGAAAAAGGGAGGAAGAATCACGTTTACAAATATACATGGGTGCGAATACATGGTCGGCAAAGTGAACCTGGGATAACGATCAATCAAGTCGGTAGAGCGATATTTATCATTTAGATAAATAAAGAGTCACTTGAACAGCCTAAAAGACTATAGGACCTAAAATATCCCGAAATGATTTCACTATATATTTTCATTATATCCAAATATAATGTAATAAATAATCTAAATATTCACTTAAAGGTACAAGTAACTAAGAAAATGTATAAGGAAATAAAAAGTAGCATGCATGAAAATGACAAATTAATGTAAAAGTTCGCTTTAAAATAAAATATAAATATTTCTTAAAGCATACATGATATTTTATTTCTAGATGTAGGTTTCAGAAAATAACTCCTTTCCATTACTGTCTGCATATTTGACAAACATGTTACCATAAGCCGACCAAGCATTGTATAATCCTAAGTTTCCTGCGACAATTTTAATAGTTTATATCACGATGGGCACAGATCGTCGCATAATATAATGCCAGATTTTTTAAATAATTTACGCTGTTTTATTATTTGTTTAACGCAATCAGCTGACTGCATTTCCACAATGGCGACTGGCGGATTATTTGACTTTGTTTTCGAGTTTTTCAATCTATAGCATTTATTTATGGACAAATTATTTATTTTTAATTTATTTTTCATTAGTCTATCGATTGAATTATTTAGGTTTTCGTTAGATTCTTCTTTTAAGCCAATTATTCGTACATTATTTTGTCGGGTTTGTGGCTCCAACTGATCAATACGTTTTTGAGGTGAATGATTTTTTGCATCTAAAGATGATATCTGGGAATTTAATTTATCAAATTGAATTGTAAATTCAATTTTCACCTTGGCTACAATGTTATCTGTTAGCGTAGAAATAAATTTCTTGTTTCACTTCTGTAATAATAAGAATAAGATTGTTCGATATGTCGTGCGTAAATAAGGCTCCCGAAGAAATGTCTAGTTTAAATCAATGTAAATGTGGTGTAGTAGCCCTAACAGGGCGAAAGTGTGATGAGTGTTGCACTCTATACCATAGTAGTTGTGTGAAGAGAATTAAATTTAAACAAAAACGTTTACTATGTTAATATCACACTTTATTTTTAAGTGACTCGAGTTTCGATCATTAACTGATCATTATCAAACTTAAAGTGTCATTTGAAAATAAAGTGTGATATTAACAAAGTAAACGTTTTTGTTTAATTTTCCAAAATGTATCACGATAGTGTGATTCGCCAAATTTAAAGGAGATGTATTTGCATTGAGTATATTTGTATTGTTTTGGGAATTACGCATAACTTTTTCAAGGAGGTTGATTTTGAAAAGTAGTAGAGGGTGCTTATCTTCCATTTCAGACACAAGCTTCACTTATGAGGTGTTCATTTTGTTTAATTAAGTCTCTAATTAAGAAATCGCCTTTTTTACTTCCCTTTTTATCATTATCGCATTTAACGTATTCATTATGTCGTTTTTGTTTGAGACGTTTTCTACGGGTTCACAATACTTTGAATAATTTTTTATCAATTGCTATGATGTCATTCATTATAATATTTAACGCATCCGGGATGCATCTCAATATCCTGTTTATACATTGGCCGCCATCATTAATAATAATTAATATGAATCAGGTTTTCGTATGTAGATGCCAGTGATACATTATATTTAGTTATACAGGGTCGCTGATATGTATGGAAACGGCTGAATATCTTCTAAAGTAAGAGAGCTAGCGAAAAATGCTAAGATACAAAAGTTTTAGTGTTTTTTTAAAACTATCAGAATAAAGATAAATTAAGTATACAGGATCAGTTAAAAACTCAGGACGAAACAAACTTGTCTTTTCTTTAATGGAACGCCCCATATATTGTTCCATATTTCAATTCATCTTGAAATTCTACACAAAATTGGTATAGCACATCATAAGACTAAAATTGACCGTTTTAGAGATATAGAACTTTGAAAATCAATTTTTTTATAAATTATACAAAAATAGTTAGTTATCAAGTTAACTGTCAAAGGTAAGTAGGACGCTGGAGATGGAAATTTCCATAACGACGCTGCGTCATTACACACTAAACTACTTCTGATTGGATAATTTTCGCGCGAAAATGATACGTTTAAGTAAAACGTATATGATTTTCAACTGACCCTGTATATCGTAGTATGTAAAATAATAAAATATATTCCATAAGGAAAAGTAAAAATGACCAATTGTTCAGGCAACGGAATATTCGGATACCATCAGCTCATTAATATTACATATAACCTATACCTACATACGATAATACGACTTCCTAAGGCAATTTCGCCAAATTCACCAGTGATGTTATGTAACCGGTTCGTGGTGCATCCGACAGATACGTTGCATTATATAACAGATAATTGAAGAGGTCGGACGCTCACATGCAATCCTCGCTTAGGAAATCGCTTCGGTTAATTGCTTTTAATTAATTTATTTTTGCAATCATTTCAATTTAATTTGCAGTTAAATTAATTTAAATTGGTTTGCACTCCAGGATTAATAAATACTGATTCAAAAAACTAATCACACTCATCGTAAATTCTCTTATTTTTGCATTTATTTTAAATATCTTGAAAAAAATTGTATATTAAATTTAAAACCTAGTACATAATTAATTCCTGATTATACGTAATAATAAATAAACTATTTCATATTCCATTTTATAGTTTGGGTAATTAGAAAATAAGTTAGGATCTAAGTTTTTATTAGTAATCTATTTAATTTTTGCGGCTATATTTTAAAACCCATTAACAATAAAAATGGATATAAAAACTATTATTATACAATTTAGCGAATTCCGCAGTGAAATAAAATTACATTTTATTTCAATTAATTATAAATTTGATGACTTATATAGAAAAAAAAGTGAATTTAATTAATGTATTTTCTGATTGCAGTTCGGAGTGGAGATAAGAACATAAACGACTCAAAAATTGGTTGCTTGAAGTAAAAGGGCAAAAACATAATTATATTTAATATATCTGAGAAAAATGCCGACGAAGACCTATCCACAATCAACGAAATTATAAAATAAGTTCAAGACCAGCCCATCAATATACAGCATCACATTCAGTTAGGTAAACCAAATAATAAAGTGCGCCCTGGAAAAGTGATTTTTCACAACCCTAAAAATGCTAATAATATAAGTCCTAACAAATTAGGAAAAATTATCGTATTAGGAACGATCGCACACCAATGCAAATTAATTACGACAATAATATCCCGTCTGAATTTTTATGAAAGATCAATAGTGAACAAAAAATTAAAATTAAATACGTCAACAATTTATCTATAGTGCCTTTAAACTAATATCCCAACAGCCAAATACCAATTGTGCAGTGTTTTTCCAAAATGTGCGTGGACTTTGTTCGAAGACTCATGAACTCTTTAACAAATCATCTTGAATCTTTTTGTCATTACAAAAGCATAATGCTTTGTGAAACTGGTTACATGAAGATATTCATGGTGCAGAAACATTTACAGATCCATATGTCGTAAGAAGAGGTCGCCGTCGATAGTTGTTATCCCCAAAAGTTCGATCAATATAAATGTAAGAAGCGTGCCCAGCGTTGAGTTAATTTGCGTTAAAGTCTATTTAAACCATGGATGCACAGACCGCGGCCCGCCGGTCGAATACCGGTGGCCCGCCGACAGCAAAAATAATACTCTCGTACATTCTAAAAATATTGAATTCTATTCCAGAATAAAACCAAAAAAAATATGTTCGAAAAGTAATTTGAATCTCGCGCGCGCGCTATTACGGTGCGCCGTACGTGCGTCGTCGGTAACAGCGGTCGGTAATGTTCGTGCTGATCTCGGTTAAATTCGTTTGCTTGAAGAAGCGCGGCGGCCGGCGGCGCGATGACGATCGCTCGCGTAGATAGTACACGACTCGAAGCTTCCAGAGTCGGTTTCGAGATTTCTCCAGTCAGTTTTCGACTCTATACGCGCGGTATAAAAGCCACGTTTAATCGCCGCTAGGTGTATTAGTGTTCTGTGAGTTTAATAGAGGTTTTGGAAGGCAATAGTTGTACTCCACTAGCCGGTGTCATATATTTTGATCCACATTCAACGTAGATTTCCTGTTGCAGTGTTAACCGTCAAGTGCCGTGTATAATTGTGTTGTGAAATCGTAAGTAAAACTCTATTATTAATAAGTGTTTCCCTACCTATTTAATCAATTATTTTTGATAATTTAAAAAGGATGGGTAATTTAAGTAGGTACTGTAATTGTTTTTAGGTGCTGTGTTAATCCTAGCCAGGATTAGAACGCAACATGGACAAGCCAGGACCTAGTAAAAAACGTAAGGTTAAAGATGAAAATCGGCAATTTCAAGAAATTTGGACTGAGAAATACTTTTTTGTATGGTCGCATAACAAAGTCGTTTGTTTAATTTGCAAGAATTCTGTTGCAATTGCAAAGGAATATAATGTAAAAAGGCACTATGAAACGCAGCATCCTTCTTTTACCAAGTTTACAGGCGAATTAAGAAAGCAAAAAATGTTGTCTTTAAAACGGGAGCTTACGGGTCAGCAAGCTATGTTTAGAAAACCCATTGAAGATTCAGAAACAGCTACAGAAGTTAGTTATGAAATTTCTCGAATGATAGCAAAGCGAAGTCGCCCCTTCAATGATGGGGATTTTGTAAAAGAATGCATAGAAATTGCCGCTAAGAAAATGTGTCCAGAAGCAGCAAAAAAGTTTGAGAAAATTCAACTGAATCGTATGACCATCCAAAGACGAATTATGTCTTTGTCAGGTAATATTGCGGAACAATTAACTGAAAAAACTAAGATCATTGAATTTTTTTCATTAGCACTCGACGAATCCACTGATATTAGTTCCACAGCTCAACTTCTAATATTCATACGAGGTGTTACTCAAGATTTTGAAGTCGTAGAAGAGTTATTAGGAATGTGTTCATTGAAAGGTCAAACCAAAGGAGTTGATATACTCAATGTACTTTTGGATGAGCGTTCAAAAACTGATTTGGACTTATCAAAATTATCGGGAGTTGCGACTGACGGTGCTCCTTCGATGATTGGTGTCAATTCCGGGCTAGTTACTTTGCTGAAAAAGCATCTGCAAGAAAAAAACATAAAGGCTGAAGATCTCATGCAGTTTCACTGCATTATACACCAAGAAGCCCTCTGTGCTAAACAAATTGAATTTCAAAATGTCATGAAAGTGGTAGTTTCGACTGTAAATTTCATAAAATCACGAGGACTCAATCACAGGCAATTTAAACAATTCCTTGATGACATCGAAAGCGAATATGGAGATTTACTGTATTATACAGAAGTAAGGTGGCTAAGTCGTGGATTGACACTGGAACGATTTCTAAATTTAATAGAAGAAATTGGAATATTTCTGGCGGAAAAGCAAAGGGATGTCCCGGAACTTAAAAATCCTGATTGGTTGTGTGATTTGGCTTTTTTAGTTGACATTACAAATCATTTGAATGTCTTGAACACACGGCTTCAAGGCAAAAATCAACTGATATCCCAGCTCTACGCTCATGTATCATCCTTTCAATGCAGGCTGACACTTTTCAGATCGCAATTGAATTCTGGAAATTACAATCATTTTCCGAATTATAAGAAAATGGCTGAAAAATTCAACAAAACTGCGATTAATTTCAGTTATGTAGAAAAGCTAGGTATTTTGATTCAATCTTTTCAAGACAGATTTTCGGAGTTTAAAAAAGTGAAACCTCTGTTGGACATATTCAGCAATCCTTTCACGATTTCAGTTGAAAATGCGCCAGAGTCAATGCAGTTAGAAATTATCGACATTCAAAACGACGAAGATTTACGCAACAAATTCAACGAAGGAGACTTGCTGAACTTTTACCGCTGCATTGATAAAAATATGTACAAAGAGTTGCGCATAAACGCTCTGAAATGTGCCAGCTTATTTGGTTCTACCTATATATGTGAACAAACTTTTTCAATACTTAATAATAATAAAACCAAAAATAGAAACCGCCTTGCAAATGAAACTTTGGAAGCAGTTTTACGTGTTGCTACAAGTAAATTTGAGCCAAATATAAAAAAGATTGTAAGCACTATGCAGTGCCACGCTTCAAATTAATAAATTCCTTTTTAATTTTAATACATTATTATCAATTATTTATTGTCTTTAATTACCTACACTTCTGGCGGCCCGCCATCAGTTCATGATTTGCCCGAGTGGCCCCTAGTCTTAATAAGTCTGTGCATCTCTGATTTAAACAATTTAAAAATTTGTTTTATTTGTGTATCTATCCCACCAGCACAACCCATTGAGGTTTATTCTCGCCTTTCTGATATTGATGTCATTAACTCGCATAATAAAGTTATACTTTCTGGCAAATTTCACATTTCGAATGCTAATTTCTTTTTTACTTTCCCTATATAGTATATATAGGGGGAGTATTGTTTTCGTGATTTTTTTTTTGAAATTTTTTTTTTGCGGAAATATCCGTTTTGGGGTCCCCTGAACCCAAAAAACTAATTTCTGGAAAAAAAAAATTGTGTCTGTGTGTGTGTGTGTCTGTCTGTCTGTCGGTGGGCGCTGTATCTCAAAAACCAATTATCTGTTTGAGATGAAACTTTAAACTTAAGGTTTTCTCGTTAAAAACTGGAGCTGAAAAGCTTTTGGTAAACATTCATAAACCGGAAGTGGATGTTTACTCGAGGCGTTTTGTTGTTTTTTCGTAATATTTTTCTAAATATGAAAAATTTTAAAAAACGGATCAAACAAAAGTTAAAGGCAATGAAAAAATGAATAAGTTTTATTCAAACATGTTTTTCATAAAATTCTTAACTTTCCAGAAAAAAATTTAAAATTAAAAATTTTGACATTTTTTGTCAATTGCTAATAAACTGTTGGAGTTACATAAAATTTATATAAAAAATAATTGTAGAGATTTCAAAAGTACACAAATTATTAAGAATAACATTTTTGCGTAAACCTCCTAGTTTTCGAGAAAAATTTAGGGAAAGTACTATGATGGCCACATCACCATTTGTTATAGTATTATTGGAGATAAATATGTCCAAGAATTAGTTAATTTCGTGCAAGTGAATAATCTAATTCAACACAATTATATTTTAAACAGCAATTCGCGATCTAATTTACTTCACAAAATATAAAATGTACAGAAATGCGTAATGAGCTTCGCATTGTTAAAATAGATTTCCACCATACAGCCATTTGTTTTAATTTTACATTTTATAAACAATGGTAACTCTGAAAGTTATAGTTTTAAAAAAGCGGAGTTTGTTAAACTTTATAATTTATTTATTGATTATAATTGGTTTGTTGTTTTAAATTGCAACGATTAAAATGAAGAATGTGCTATTCTCAATAAATTCCCTATTTGATAGATGTATCCTTAAAACAAAATTGAATGCCATCGTAAAGATATATCCCCCTTGGTTTAGCAAATACACAATCAGATTAATTAAATCTAAAAGCTACTATCATAAAGTTTTGCAAAAAAGGAAATATGATTACTACAAATTAAAATGTACTAATACACGAATAGAAGTTCGTCGTTTAATATCTGAGGATTATAAAAACTACATCATAAAAATTGAAAATTCAATTAAGAAAGATCCTAAAAAGTTTTGCACAAATCTAGGATTCCAGGAACATTATCCTATGAAGGTCATCCTTTGAATAATTCAAACGATATCGTTGAATGTTTTGCAAGTTTCTTCAGTCCAGTATTTAGAAACCCCTTAAAATAATATGGTATTATCGAGTTCTTATGTATTCAATATTTTTACTTTTAATCCAATAACAGATGATGATATCATTTAAGTCTCGCGAAATATGAAAAATAAGTTTACATCAGTACCTGATTAAGTACCTGCTTTTATAGTAAATGATTGTATACAGGGTGATCTACTATCTCATTGACAAACTTTGACAGATGAAATCTGACGTTATTTTAAGCAAAATATATTATATAACATGGTGTCCGATTTCGTTTCGTTTAAGAGATATAAGGAATCAGAGTTTGCTATGAAATAATTTAAATAAAACAGTAATGTCACCAATAAAATAGCAATGGTCATGATAAAACAACAAATAGTTGCCTGTCATAAGAACATTACTACTCGTCAGCAATTACTTGACAGAATTCAAAATGCCGCCAATCACATAAGAAATACTCCAGATATTATACGTCGTGTTACGGAATCTTTGGTGCATCGATGTGATGCTTGCATACAAGCTGCAGGTGGACATTTTTAACACATATTGTAACTTTTTAAGTTTTCATTTTTTACGTAATATCTACTTGTTTTGTTAATTTTTTATAATAAACTTCAAGTTTAAGCTTTCCTTATTTTTGCAGGCAACTGGTTATTGCTTTATCATGACCATCCCTATTTTATTTGTGACTCTATTGTCTTATTTAAATTCTTTCATAGCAAACTATGATCCCATATATCTCTTCAACGAAGCGAATTCGGACATCATGTTATATAATATGTTTTGCTTAAAATAACGTCAGAATTTACCTGTCAAAGTTTGTCACCGAACTAGTAGATCACCCTGTATATAGTTTTATAGTACCCATATAAAACATATTTTCAACCTTATTATAAGCAATGGTAATTTTCCAGAATTATGGAAAATTACACATGTAACGCCCGTTTTTAAATCAGGGCATAAGTGTATAATTATAGGCCTATATCCATTCTGAACAATTTTGCCAACTATTTGAAATTATTATGACTAATCAACTAAATTTTTTATTTCTAATATTATCACGACAATGCAACATAGATTCATGACGAAGAGGTCTACCATAACAAATTTAGTAGATTTCACAAAATATATTTCTCGTGCGCTTCATAATCGATCTTAGATTGATGTCAATCTAACAGACTTCAGTAAAGCCTTTGACTCTATAAATCATTCTATTATTTTGCAAAAACTAGAAACCACGGGTTATCATTATAACGTCACAAAATTGTTTAGACGTTATTTTCAATCTTACCCAGTGTGTTGAATATCAAAGATGTCCTTCAAAGTTATATATTGCCAGCAGTAGGATTCTGCAAGGTTAAAAACTCGAACACTTACTGTGTTTGTGTTTTATTAACGATATAACTGTTCATCTAACCTCAGAAATATTAATATATGCTGATGATGTGAAATTATTTAGAACTATCACATTGAAGAAAGATTGCGATATTCTTCAGAATGAGCTTCATAATATTAAAACTTGGTGTCTTAATAATGAACTTCTCTTAAAAATAAAAAAAAAATGTATCATATACAAATATCGTTTACACGGAAAGTATCTTTTATTAATTTTAATTATAAAATAAATGATATTTCTTTACAGAAATGCTCTTTTGTAAAGGATTTTGGGATTATATTTTATAGGGAACTCAACTTTAACCCACATATTAATAATATTTGTGCTGAAAGTTATAAACATTCAAAATTTTTATAACGTGCATGCAATATTTTTAGTATAATTTGCATATGTAAGAAGCAAATTGGTATATCTTTCACTCATCTGGAGCCCTGCATATCAACAATACATAAATGTAATTAACAAAGTGCAAGGAAGATTTCTGAAATACCTTTATTTAAAAAAATGCAGAAATGAATCAAATGATTCTGCTACATACAATAATTTGCTTTCAATTTTCAATCTTAACTCTTTAAGCGAACGCAGATATATAAATTCGGTCACTTATTTATACACAATTATGAATGGTATAATTGCTGATCCAAACTTTCTACATCTAATTAATATACATTAATATGGAAATAGGTATCCTCAGATATTTCAATCTTTGAGAATCTAAACTTGCCACTATCTAACATGATATATTTGGGAATTCTAAACTAGTTTTAAAAACAAACTATTGTAATTATTTATCATTTTCTTAAACCGTTCAGTTACTTTCTCAATCTTAATTAAATATAGAGAAATTTTGTTATTATACATTCTATTTTGGTATTTTTGTTTTTCGTTTTATTTTGGATATACTTAGTTTTAATCACATTATGCATTTTCCCTGTAAATAGAATTATTGTTTCTGTTGGGAAATAAATCTATTATTATTATTATTATTCCCGTGTGGGGTTCGGACATAAAACTAGCAAAGGGTAGACTGAACTCCCCAGCCCTAGCGAAGGCTAAAAATCTAGGGAAAGCCACCCGACTAAACTAATGTATAAAGTATGATGTGTGATTCAATGAACGTTGTACCCCAGGCGGTAAACAATCAGACCGCTGGTTCCGACTGAGTGAAAGCACCGGTGGCCAGTGCAGGCCCTATGGATTCTGGGGAGGGACAATCATACATTTTTGCGGCAGCCGACGTGAACGGGTAGGAAGTGTTTGGAAGGCGTCCTACCCTTATGTGCACTCCTCCCACCGTCCAACGGAGGAATAGTACTTAAAAGAGAACGTCTAGCGAAGTCGTTTCTCAAGATGTAGAGGAAGAAGTCCAGTTGGTAGGAGATGCCAATTACATATCTCCAAAGAGAACCTACATCCAGAAATTGAAAAATGATGAGACTTGCAAATTTAGTCGGCGACAAGGCAGAAAAATATGTCTATTGTCATATAAAACGTCCTTAAAGACTTTGAAGAGTAATTAGATGTAATTAAGTACTTCAGAGGTAGCTGGCTAAAAGCGCGGAAGAAGGAAGATGCTAATTCCGGCCAAGCAGCGGTAACCTCAAATGATGTCTGGATACGAGATAATACTACCGTTAAAATGCAAAAGTGAAAGGAGAGGTGGCCCATAAGGAGGAAACCAAAGCAAAAGAAAAGTCGCAGAAGAGCACGCAAGATAGCAAAAAAGGAAACGTGACGAAGCCTAAATCGAGCACTCTTGCTCAATCAAAAAGTGAAGAACCACACAATGCCGCAAAGTAGACAAAAAAACGTCTGCTAGTTATGTTTCTCGTGGAAACATTAAGTTTTTTAAAAACTGTTTTTAATTATTTTTATTTAATTAATCACTAATACAACTTATAATCGAAGAACTTATTATAACATTAACGTTTAATAATTATTTAATTGAAGTCGAATTGAGTTGTACGTTCTACAATGGTCTATATTAATCTCTATTCTAATGCGCGCAAAATAATATTTATATAAGGAGATAAATAAATGCGAATTATGCGTTTAGTGCGGAAATGTATCAGCATAATGCAAGCCGTATGCACGACATTGCGTGGGATATGTAACTCCTTTCCCCTTTAGAGGGCACTTTATATTTTTTGAAAATATAAAGGGTTTCTAGAATTTGTGTTGTCATCATGATTCGCATTTACTTCTTTTTTCTTAACATAAGGAATAATTAAGTAACGATAAATAAAGTAACAAACAATAATTAATAAAATACAATATAATAAAATTGTCCAAATATTTATATTATGAAACTGGTCATTAGTTTTGGGAATTATGAATTTAACTTGATTGGCATGACTTTTAAGTGTTTTGAGTTTATCTGGATTAATGTTTTTAATTTCAATGGTAGCGAGTTCTGAATGTGTATTGTTAACAGGTATTACAATATTTGGTAGTAAAATGGGCGAAGTATTAGATATGGTGTCATATTCATTAATGAATTTTGTATCTTGTGTAGTAAAACTACAAGTATGGGGTAATTTAAACAAATAATTCCCTTTTAAATTTAAAATATTGTCAGTTTTACAATTTGTACTGACTTTGGTGTAATTTTGAAATATTACTATGTAATGCGAATAGTCAATTTGTTCAATAATATAGTTTGGTAATTTAACAGTTTGGTATTTACATGAACTATAATTATTTGTAATTTGTAAGATTTGAAAAATACAATTTGTTTGTTTTTGACTATTAATCAAATTAATATTTCGGCAATAATAAGTACCATTTAAATTTCTGCACATTTCGCTTGTATACATATAATAGTTTTTATTAGCAATAAAATATTTTTCATCTGGGATAAGAGTCTGATATTGGTTATTTTGATTAGGGATAGGTATTGGATATAATTGATAATAATCATAAGTTTCGGAATGAACAATAGGTATGGATAGTACAAAAGTAACACGTGAATTTGAAATATATGTTTTTACATCTAAAATTTCATAGAATTTATACATGGATTCAATATTAATAGGAAAAAGAATATTATCCTCTGAGAGATACGACAAGGTTGTTGATATTAAGAATAATAATTCTGTAGGTTTAATTATCGAATTATGTGCTACACCAATTCTAGCGAACATGATAGCATCTTCCAAGTCTTGTAACAAAAATTATTTATTATTTAGGTGGACGTCTAACTTGATCTTTATGAATTTTAGGACGTTTATTTGTAGATATTGTTTTATTTTCGACTGTTTCAACTACTTGTGGTTCATACACATTTTTAGATTTATCTCTATGATATTGTTTTACAAATATTTCGTCACCTTCATCTACATCAATATCAGCTTCTAAATTTTCATTTCTCTTGGATATTACCTTATCTTTATTTTGAATAAGTTTTTGATTTAATTTACTATAAATAAGTCTTGTTTGATCTCTATGTTTTTGAATATAATCACTAACTAATTGTTGTTCTAAATTTAAGTCAAATGGATTATTGTTTTCAATATGACCACTAATTATTTCTACTGGAGTTAATTTTGTTGAAGAATGTATGGTATTGTTGTATGCTAAAATTGCGTATAACATTTTATTTGTAATTGGTTCTTGAGAGAATTCACTATTATTTAAAATTCTTATATGTTCTATAATTGTAGAATGAAATCTTTCTATTGCTCCATTAGATTGCGGATGATAAGGTGTAGTAAAATGTATATCTATTTTGTGAACTTTTAATAAATCATTAATTAAGGAATTTTTAAATTCTTGTCCATTATCAGAAATTATTTGTTTTGGAATTTGATGATGTGAAAAATATTTTAATAAATTGTTAACAATTTCTATTGAGTTCAAAGAATTTAAAGGATATGCTTGTCCGTATTTAGAAAAAGAATCTATTATTGTTAAGAATTTTTGTTTTTGAATTTGGAATGTATCAATATGTATAATTTCAAAAGGTTTACTTGCTGTAGGTGTTATACTTAACTGTAATTTTACTGGGTTTCTTTGGTATTTACTCTTCTTACATATATCACAAGAATTTATATATTTTTGAATGGCTTTATGTAAATTTGGATAATAGTATTTTGCTTTGATACGTTTTTCTGTTTCTTCTATACCTCTATGGTTTGATTTTCCTAAATGATAATTTTCTACTATATTTTCAAAATCTTCTTCTGTTTCAATATCAATTAATTTAATTAAACATCTTTTAAATTTATAAGATGGATATTTGAAAGTTTTCCTAACAATTTCGCAAAAAGGTTCATAATTCAAATTTTCTTCAAAATATAAATGATATGTTACATTAGGTACGATATATTCTTTTATAAAATTAATTATATCGGAATTAAAACTTGTTGATGATAACTGCACAATAATTCTTTGTTTATCAAAGATTCTTTTAATTTTTGGCTTCGCTGGGGAATGATAAACATATTGAAAAATAATTTGATTTTTACCAAAATTTAAAGGTGTATCTGTTATTGGTACATCAACTATAAGATTTTCTTCTTGATTAGTATGGACTGTTTCTTGTGGAATATTATCTACTTCTTCTTCTGTTTGCGAACTAATTTCTATTATATCATTTAGAGGATCTGTTTCATTTTCATCTACATTAGCTTGTATAGATTGAGTTTCAAGTTCTTTATTAAATTGTTCTATATATTTTTGTAATTCATTTATGTTAACTTCGATATTAGTCTTTTCAGGATCTAATTCTACACGTGATAACGCATCTGCATTAGTATTTAATTTACCTTTTTTATAATAAATATTGTAGTTAAATTCTTCTAATTTTAACCTCCATCTTACAAGTCTAGAGTTTGGATCTTTCATATTAAATAGATATTTAAGAGGTTGGTGATCACAAATAATATTAAATTCTTTACCGAACAAGTATGGCCTAAAAAATTTCGTAGCTCAAACTATAGCTAACATTTCTTTTTCAATTGTACCATAATTTAATTCTGATTCATTTAGAGTACGTGATGCATAAGCAACAGGTAAATCCTTACCAATAGGTCCTTGAGATAATACTGCACCTATTGCAAATTTACTAGCATCAGTAGTTAAATTGAATGGTTTAGAAAAGTCAGGATATTGGAGAATTGGTTCATTTAATAATAAATTTTTACAAGTTTCGAAACATTTTACAAATTCATTATCATGGATAATTTTCTGATTTTTCTTTAGACATTTTGTTAATGGTTTTGTTATTTTTGCAAAGTCTTTAATAAAACGGCGGTAATAACCTAACAAACCTAAAAATGACTTAATTTCTTTCGTAGTATTTGGTAAAGGGTATCTTTTTATAGCTTCAATTTTTGAAGGATTTGGCTTTATACCTTGAGGAGTTACTATGTGACCTAAATAAGCAATTTCCTTTTTTAGAAATTCGGATTTATCCAACTGTACTTTAAAATTAGTTTCTCTTAATCTTTGGAATATTTTTCGTAATCTAACTAAATGTTCTTGCAATGAAGTTGAAAATATTATAATATCATCAAGATAAGTTAAACAAATTTCATTTTGATAACCTCTTAAAATATTGTCCATCACACGTTGGAATGTGGCTGGAGCATTTTTCAATCCGAATGGCATTCGTGTATATTCATAATGACCGTTTTCTACTGTAAAAGCTGTTTTTTCTATATCATCGGGGCTCATTTCAATTTGGTGAAATCCATTTGCTAAATCTAATGTTGTGAAATAATTACATTTACCCAATTTATCTAAAACATCTGTAATGTTTGGTAACGGATATCTATCAGTAATAGTTTTGTCATTTAATTTTCGGTAATCTACTACAATTCTCCATTTTTGTTTGTTAGAATTATCCATTTTCTTAGGTACAACCCAGATTGGAGATGACCATGGTGAATCACTGGGTCTAATTATATTTTGTTCTAACATACTGTTAACTTGTTTCTCTACTTCATTCTTATGGATAAATGGATATCTATATGATTTAGTATAAATAGGTTCTTCATCTTTAGTTTTTATTTTATGCTTTATTTGGTTTGTAAAAGTTAATTTTTTATTTTCATCATAAAATATATCAGAATATTCTATACAAAGTTTTTGAATTTGTTCTTGTTCTTCACTATTTAAATGATTAGTTTTAATTTTTTCTAAATTCAATTTATATGGTTTGGTATTTATATTAAATGTATTTATTTTATTTATAATATGAACATGTATTTTTATTTTAGTATTTTGAAATATAAACATTATCATTTTCTTAACTACAGAATAATTTAATTTATCTAATCCACACCCGATTTTAGGCATTGATAATATATTAATTTTCTTATTTATACATAACTCTTTTAAATTTATTAATGTTTTAAACATATCTTCGTATGTTGGTTTTTCATTGAACTTATTCTTAGTTATTAGATATAAAATGAATCTATCATTATCTTTTAGAAAACATATTTTATGTTTTTTAGGTTGCTGTGCAATTAATGTTTTTACATTTTTAAACTTTTGTGTAAATATTTTTGCAATTCCTTTATTCATTTTTAAATCTGCACTCACACAATGAGCGAGAGAAAAATTAGAGTTGAAAAGATTATCTTTAACTTCTATAATGTTTTCGTTATTTATTTTATTTCTCTTTGATAGCCTAAGATGTGTTCTATAATTAATTTGACATTGATTACTCGAGAGTTCTTTTGTTGCTACAGGAGTAATTTGTTTATTGTTAACATTTCTAGATTGAACATGTGGTTGATTATTACTCAAGAATTCAGGTTCAGTTACAGGAGTAATATCAATATGTTTATTATAAGTATTATCATTATTATTACTATCTTTTAAATCATTAGTATTATTCATATTTCTATTATTATTATTGTTATTGTTTTTATTTACAGAATATAACTTAAAATTATTATTATCAAACTTAATTGTTTTAATGGGTTCTAAAAATTTAAATTCCTTAGGGTCTATATTCTTATTGAATATTTCTACGTAAGCAAAATTATTATTAGCTAAAGTTAAGGTTTCTGGTATTTCAATATTATTAATATTATAATGTGGAATAATAATTTCTCCATTAGGAACATCGACAGGCACTTGAGTTACATGTTTTGTATGTGATTCTAAATATATAGTATGCAATGGTTCTTTTGATTTATTTTGATATTTAATTTTAATATTTGTTCGAGGAGTTTGTAAAATTGAATCAGAAAAATCTATTTTTGCTCTTAAGTTATTTAATAAATCCATGCCAATAAGACCATCGAATTGATCATGAAAATTTAAAAGATAAAATTTGACTAAACCGTTTGGAATATTAAATTCTGAAGGTGTTGGTATAATTACGGCATGCGAATAATTCGAACTTTGAAATACTGTTGTGACAACAAATTTTTCTTCAATTACTTTGTTTTTAAAATATTTTTTAGCAATTTCAGGACTCATAAAAGATTTAGTAGAACCTGAATCAATTAAGAATTTTAAGGGAAAACTATTTTTATGAAATCTAATCTCTATATATGGGAGACCTCCATTTCCTAATGTATGATTTTCTATGTAAGTAACCTTTCGAGGCTGGTTGAACAAAAATTTTGATCGTAATTCTCATTATTAGAATTCCTAGAAGTATTTGGTTCATTTCTATAAAAATTATTTTCTTGATTAATTTCTGTATTAAATAATTCTTCAGCAATATAATTTTGTGTGGGTTTAAAATTAAAATTAGTATTAAATCTACGATTAGTATTAAAAGTATTTCGAGTATTAGTACTCATTGGAGTAGGTTGAAAATTTGGAGTTTGACCTCTGGGTTTCCAAACATTTTGTTGATTAGGTTTTTTAAATACTTGTTGATTTGAGAAAAATTTTGGTTGTACGGGTCTAGTTTGTAATTGTATTGGTTGACTCGGAAAATGATTTCTTTGTGGATTATTTTGTTGATTATTTGTAGGAAATCTATTAAATTGATTATTAAATCTTAGATAATTTCTGGGAATGGAATTTTGTATATTATAATTATTAGACTTAAAATTATTATTATTATTTGTTAATTTTGGAACTTGTTTATTTTGATTTTGGAGATAATAAATATTTTCTTCCTGATTTACAAATTGTAAGGCTTGCGCTAAATCATTTGGACGCATAGACCGAATTGTTGTACCTAAAGGATCTTTTAATCCTGCTAAAAATGTTTTTAATGTTAAGTCTTTGTATAAATTACGTTTAAGATCTCTATTATTAATAAGCGGTTCATGGACATTGACATATGAACAAATAGTATTTAACATGTGTAAACATCTTTCATAAAATTGTGTTGGTGTTTCATTTGGTTTTTGTCTAAGGTTAATTAAATCTCGATTAAGACAAGCTTCATCTCTTGGATCAGAAAAATTTCTAATTAAAATATTTTTTAAATCATCCCAATCATTAATTGTATTTACATTTGCTACTAAGCGTGCTCTACCTGTTAATTTGTTTATTAAACTATTTATAATATAACGATTTTGGAAATTTGGTTGTGCATTATAAAAAGAATCAATTATAGTTTGTGAGACTTGGATATAATGATCAAGTTCGTCAGAATTTCCGTTAAATTCTGGAACACATTTTAAATATTCTGGATTAAATGCCATTTCGTTTATATTAATTCTGTTTAATAAATTTAATAATTCTTCTTCAAAATCTATATTTATATTACTTGTGTACGAATTAGGAGATTGAGGAACAGACTCTGTACTACTTGTAGAAATACTTGACATAAATTATATGTATATGAAAAGTGCAAAAATTCAAAATCGACTTACAATGATAACAATAGTACGATCTTCATTCTTGGTGAATGTTGAAGGACTTCTTGGACTGCTGCTGGGGCTGCTAATTAGACTGCTCTCTGGACTGCTAATTGGATTGAACTGCGGATTGAACTGCCCTGTTGCCGCACTTGTTGTTTCTTCTGGTACGTTGATTAGTGATGGTAGTTGTTGGACTCAAACTCTCTGGTAGAATCAAGGAATTTTGGTTCAAAGTTCACGGTTTTAACCTCAATGGAAAGTTCTGGGTTCACTTGTTTTCGGTGAAGGTCCTCAGAATTCGGCACTTTTACTGGGTTCACGAATATCTCGGTGAAAGTCCTCAGATTTTGGCACTTTTACTGGGTTCACGAATATCTCGGTGAAAGTCCTCAGAATTTGGCACTTTTTTTCCACTGGAACTTATCCGTTACGACTGCGCCAGTTATGTTTCTCGTGGAAACATTAAGTTTTTTAAAAACTGTTTTTAATTATTTTTATTTAATTAATCACTAATAATCTAATGCGCGCAAAATAATATTTATATAAGGAATAACAGAAAAAAAATCTAGTAAAAATCTAGTAGTAATCTGTCAAATTTAATTTTTAATGCAAAAACGCCAATTAATTACATGTACAAATCAGGAATTTACAGCTTAAGATGTCCAGATTGTGGAGGGTTGTACATCGGGCAATCAGGTCGTAATTTTCAAACAAGATTAAAAGAACATTTTAGATCATATAATTTAAAAAACAATAGTTCAACCTTTGCTAATCACCTATTAGAATCAAACCATAATTTTGACAAGGATGTACTCTCGGTAATCCACCTGGCCGAAAAAGGTAGAAAAATGGATTTACTAGAGGCCATCGAAATTCACAAAGCCAAAATTAATCCGGGAATTTCCATCCTTAACGACCAGCTTGACCTGATGTACACCCCTCTCTTCGAAGCATTTTAGATTTATTATATATACACCTGTTATTTAGATTTTAAGTACTTAGTTTGATAATGATTACTGTGTAATTCGAAACTAGTCACAAAGTGTATAAAAATAAAAAGTAGTATAAAAAAGTTAAAACGTTTTTCTGTTATTCATTAAAAATGTACTACGAAGTGAACGCCTCCAAAATTCAAGATATTTATATAAGGAGATAAATAAATGCGAATTATGCGTTTAGTGCGGAAATGTATCAGCATAATGCAAGCCGTATGCACGACATTGCGTGGGATATGTAACTTGCTACGCAAGCGTCGGTGAAAAGCCTTGCTAATCAAAGATAAACTTCCTAGGCGCCAGCGCTACTCTGCGTAACCTAGGGCCCAAGGAATAAATCAAAATTGGGATTCTTGATGGGCTTACAACCACGGAGGAAGCGACTGACGCAATCGAAAAAAGGGCGAATTCGCTATCGGATATTAAGGTAAAAACTAGCGATAGAGAACATAGCGAGTGAGTATTAAAAGACGGATACATAATGAACGGGCTGATCAAAGATAGGGTCCGACGACGGCCGGTGGTATCGCGATGCTTCCGGTGCCTTGGTTACCGTCACATTGCCAGAGCCTGCAAAGGGCCCGATAGAAGCAGCATCTGTTATAAACGCTGAAAAAGGCGAAGGCACTTATAAAATGACTCGCGTAATACAAGCGAATATAAACAGAAGCAAGATGGCGGACGACCTATTGCACCAGATTGTGCGCGAAAAAGAGGCATACTGCTAACCATCGAGCAGTGTCGCAACCTAACGTCTCCTAACTGGGACAATTATGAATTGGGGACATCAGCTATCTGAATCCGAGGGCCAAACAAGATACCGATAACAGCTCATGGAAGCGGGCGTGGCTGTGTGTGGATATCACACTTTTCAGCTGCTACCTTACTCCAAAGGAACACATCCAAGCTTTTAGAGCAAAAGTCGACGCACTCGAGGATATAATACTAGAAGTAAAGGGTGAAATGGTGGTTCCAGGGGACTTTAAGGCAAGAGGCACTGAATGGGCTATGCCTAATACAAACTCACGCGGAAAATATCTGCTAGATATGACTGCCAGAACAGGCTTGGTCGTCCTTAATGTGGGCAATGTTCCAACTTTCCGCCGTTCAGGATATGGTGAATCCATCCCCGACATAACCTTTTGCACCGACAATAGACGGATGGAAAGTACTAAACCGATGGAAAATAAGCAAAATTGACGAAGCAAAGTTCGCTGTGATTATTATTAACAGCGGCCTGCCAAAATCACCGCCTACAAACGAAAACCTCGGTGAAGTCGAACGCTCTACGGAAGACACTATGAGCACCATCCGCAGAGCCTGCGATGCATCTATATGCCTTATATGAGGCTTATATTGTTGATACGTTGTTTACAAACCACCCAATACGTAAGGACACAAGTGAGATTGATGAAAGTGACAAAATTCCTTCATTTCTTCAGACTTCAATGTCTATTTTAACGAGAATGACAGGAAAAACTTTGAATTGTGTAATCTGCTATCGAGTAATGGCCTATTGCCTTTAATTTATGAAGGTACAATAAATGAGGCTTGCATAGACAACACTTTTACTAATAATAAAGTTTAATAATAACCTAGAAATAGTAAATATTGGTGTATCTGATCATAAGGGAACACAAGTTAATTTACAAAATAATTCTAAACCTAAATTAATAAAAAGGCTCTCTAGACCAATAACTCAGGAGAGGAAAATAATATTTTTTGAAATCTTAAATGGCTATGATTGGACCATTTTTGATAACATATCGGACGCGAATATGGCTTGGGAGATGTTTCAAAATATTTTAATCGAATATATGCATTGTGTTTTTCCTAAGCGTTATCGCAGCACTAAAGAGTTTTATATAAAATGGTTTACTCATCGAATATGAGTTCAAACCTAGAACTTCTCCGTGAATCACTCGACAGGCATATAAATAATCCTAATAGAGCACGAGCAGAAATTAACCCATGATGCTTTTATAAAAAAATCTTCTAACCGCAATAAGGAAATATGGAACATAATTCATTATAAAAATCCAAAATCTATAAATAATACATGTGACATAACGGCTGATGATTTTAACTTGCATTTATGAATATGAATGGCCAATTCTCTGCAAAATATAATTATATATTAATAATTAATTTATGTTTAGAAAGTGTCATATGTAAAAATAAGATATGTTATAAAAAAACTAAAAACAAAAAATAGAAAAAATAGTAAAGACTACTATGGCTTAAATATAGAGATGATTGCAAATGTTATAGATATAATTATTGAACCACTAACAAGATTAGTTAATGAAAATGATGGTAGCGACCGTTACTATGTGGTAGTTCATTTTAAAAAAGGTTAAATGAAAATAATTTTTAAGTTTTTATACCACTATTTATTGTATAATATACACAAACAAAGTTTACAATATATTATCAATTTTGACAAAACTATAGTTTCGACCTTTGCAGGTCATTATCAAGTGTTGAATGAAGAAGAATACAGGGTGTTAAAAATTTATAGGTGAGGTATGAATTTTTAATGAAGCTAATTAGGACTGAGATTTATTACAATGGATTAACTAAATATGCCGATCGGATTAAGGTGCGGTGTTTTCAGAAGAGGTACATGTCATTATAAGAGCTTAAATTATGGCGAAGAAATTAAATCCGTCTGCTCATTAAGCAGATTAGAATTAATGTTCTTGCTTTGGCGGTATATCTCTAATGACTCCAAAAGATTAAGCCTTTGGCCTTTATTGCAAAAATGTAAAAGTTTTAAATTATTCATATGTGGAAATGAATGATTAGACTCTAAGAAATGATTTGAAAAAGAACTTGTTGTATGTCTAAGTCTGAATGCTCTATAATGTTCATTGTATCTCTTTTCAAAACTCCTACCTGTCTGTCCTATATATGTGCTGTTACATTCGGAACATGAAATTTGGTATACTCCCGATTTTTTAATAGATGGAATTTTGTCTTTGGCGTTAAAAAGTATATTTGAAAGTTTGCTCGCTGGTCTAAATGCAATTTGATGATTTTGTTTTTTGAAAATATTTGATATTTTATTTGTTACGCGCCCAAAATAAGTGAATGTTGTAAATTTTGTGTTCGTTCGGTCTAAAATATTAGGATAAATATGAGCCCTTGTTGATTTGTACAGTTTTTTGTGAATTAAATTTTGAATAAGATTAACTGGGAAACCATTCTCCGTGGCTATTGATAAAATTTTGTCTAGTTCTGTGGTTCTACTTGAATCAGATAGAGGAATTGTGAATGCTCTATGTATCATGGAGTGAAATGCTGCTAACTTATGGGATAGAGGATGATTTGAATTATAAGGAATTGTAGAGTTGATCTTAGTAGGTTTTCTAAATATTTCAAATTTAATTGTATTATTCTGATGAATTAATGTAAGGTCCAAAAAATTGATTTTATTGTCGTTTTCTCTCTCTACTGTGAATTTTATTTTAGGGTGAACACTATTGATTAAATTTAAAAATTGATCTAACTGTCGTGATGTACGACTAAAGCATGCGATAACATCATCTACGTATCTAAACCAAAATGAAATATGTGCTTTTGTGAAATTTGAACTGAAAATTTTTTCCTCAATATTTGACATAAAAATTTCTGCTAACAAAGGACTGAGAGGGGATCCCATCGCTAACCCGTTAGTTTGTTGAAAATATTTATTGTCAAATTGCAAGTAATTTTGATTTAATGAAAGTTCTAATGCGTCTAATAATTCTGTTTTTACAATGGGATTAGTGTTGGATTTATCTAAAAGAGTAGGTGCTATTTGAAGGCATTCACCTGTGGGAATATTAGAGAACATACTACTAACGTCAAAAGAAACTAATTTTGAGTTCTTGGGTGTAATAATGGATTTTAGTTTTTGGGATAATTCAAGGGAATTTTTGACAGAATATTGAGAAGTGAAATTTGTAATTTTTTTAAAAAGATGATTAATTTTAATTGCTAAGACTCTTGTGGGAGTGTTGATATATGAAACTACTGGCCGAACTGGATTATTGGGTTTATGAGTTTTTATAAGTCCATAGAGTCGAGGTGCTAGAGGATTTTTGTTGATAATTTGAAATTTTTCTAATTTGGAAAAGATTATATTAATGTTAGACAATAAACTTTTAATTTGATTTTGAAAGATTGCCGTTGGGTCTTTCTTTAAAATTGTTAAATTTTCGGCTGTTATGAAAGCGTACATTTTATCTAAATAACTTTGTTTTTCTAATATAACTATTGAGTTGAATTTGTCGGCTTTAGTAACGATAAGGGAGTTGTTTGAAATTTTTGATTTTATAGACTTAATAATTTTACTATCGGTTGGTTTTCTGTCGGTGTGTTTTTTAAGGATATTAGCAATTTGGGCTTGAGGGATAAGGGGTTCGGAAAGGGTTTTCAAGGCTAACTCTGATTCTACTATGATTGTGGGCTTCTCTTGTTTATATTGAATGTGCGGGCTGTAATTTGGGTTTTGAGATAGAAATGAAGTTTCTGTCTCACTAAATATAGTACTGGAAAGATTAATAAATTTTTGATGATTATTTGTATTTTTAACTGACTTCTGGTGATGTGATTTTTGATTATTAAGGAGAATGGATAATTTCTTTTTCTGAATCAAATATTTTTTATGAATGGTTTTACTAACTGTAGAGCAGAAATTGAATACAGACAAGCCAGTTGCCGAAATGTGGTTTAATGGCAACCAGTTAAAATTAAATATCACTAAAACAACCGAAATGCTATTAACCCTAAAACATTTAAAATTCAGTCTGTAAAATTTCTTGGATTAACGATCGATTCGCAATCAACGTGGCAAGCAAATGGGAAATTACTAACAACAAAGTTATCTAAAAATATTTTTGTTCTGAGAAATTTAGAAAGATTGGTCACAACAAATATGGTTCGCTCTGCATATTTTGCCTTTGTGCACTCGCACATTTGCTACAGTATCATTATTTAGGGACATTCTTCACTTATAAACGATATATTTCGTATGCAAAGGCGAGCCATTCGAGTTGTGGCGGGTCTCCCTTATAGACAGGATTGTAGGGAATATTATAGAGCACTGGGTGTATTGACTGTTTTATGCATCTATATGCATGTTAAGTGTAATACCTACAAATATCGCCAAAATACATCATTTCATCACTATGATACTCGCGGAAAAAACAAGTTGCGGTTGAATTCATTAAGGCTTTCTAAGTCATTTACTGGTTTGAATCAAAGATTCGTAAATATCGTCTTCAAAATTCGTTTTTCTCATTCGATGAATTTTTATCGAGCCCTATAGAAATTTTTTAATAATTGTAGTATGTATATTTACATGTCTGTTTTTTGAGGTGAAACTTCTCCAGGTTGTCTGGAGGTGTAATGATGAACCTACGTTTCATCACAAGTGACAATGTGACTTAAAAAATCATCATTACCTGCTTGAAATTCCAGAAACAGCAAGACGGCGATCTTCCGTCAGTAGACGAGGAACCTGCCTTGCCGACAATTTTTGGTAACCCAACTTATTGGAAATGACTGATTGAGCACTACCGTACGGTATCTCTACAGCAATTTTGTATACTGCAAGTTGTCAGTTTTAATCAGTTTATGGATATCACGAATGTTCGCCTCAGTAATTCTTGTTCGCGGTCGACGTGCAGGACTCACGTTTTCTACTGTTGTGCGGCCACTTAAATTCTTTAATGCCATTCATAAACTTGAGTTTTCGAAAGTATATTATAAACGAACTGTGCAGTAGGCCGACGAAAAATTTCGGAAGGTTTTACGCCTTTCCGCACAAAACATTTGATGATGATGCGTTCTTAAATAAGGTTTATATTTGATCCACCCTCGTACATTAGCAATCAATTTAATGGGGATAAATAATTATATAAACTCTTTATTCTATAAAAAGTAGAACTGTCATATTAATATTGTATGTACTATGCTAATATTTTCAAGATAATAAAAAATTTATTAGCTTAAGAAAAAACTGTGAAACAATTTAGCAATCTATTTACTGGTAATAAATAATTATATAAACTTTTTATTCTATACAAAGTATTATATTTATATTGTATGTACTAATATTTTCGAGATAATAAAAAAATTAATAGCTTAAGAAAAACTGTATTAATACACATTTATTTATCAAGACGGTTTGCGTATCTGTTGTAAGTGAATTAGAAATCCGCGGTATTATGAGTTACATTTCTATACCATTAATTGTGGATTCATTTCGTATTTGTAGAGATTACAACATTCCACTTTATGTAAGGTGATAACGACGATTTATGTGTAAAACGGTCAAGATTTACGAGTTACTGGCTCGCTGTTTTTTATCCATTGCGAAAGGGCAATATTATTTATAAAGTTTTTGCTACGGAGATAAAGTATTAGACTATAAAGACATGACCACAGATTAAAATACTAACTTACGTATTATATAATAGTTAATCCTTAACGTTCGGTATATTAGGAGACAGAAAAGTAGGTCCTTTTTTACTAAAGGCAGCCTTAATAAAAAATGTTATTGTTACCTAAAAAACGAAATAAATAATTTTCTGGAGCAGACAATTTATGTTTTAGTGGATGGTTAGAACTGTTAGGGATGACTCGATCAGTATACGTAGGTTTACGGTAAATTTCAAATGTTAATGATTGATTAGTTTTTGTTATTGAAAGGTCTAGAAATTTAATATTATTGTTAATTTCGGATTCGACTGTGAATGTTATATTTGGGTGGAGATTATTAATAAATTCTAAAAATTGTTTTAGTTGTCTATCTGTTCCTACAAATGAAGCTAATATATCATCGACGTATCTAAACCACATTTTGATACGTTTTTTACCTAATGGAGAATCTAATATAATATTTGTTAAATTGCACATGAAAATTTCGGCTAGCAATGGGCTCAGAGGTGAACCCATTGCAAGTCCTTCTGTCTGTTTATAATATTTATTTTCAAATGAAAAATAGTTGTTATTTAAAATGATTTCAAGGATATTTAAAAATTCTGTTTTTATTGAAATATTAATATTGAGTGTATCAAATGATGTTTTTATTAAATTTAAACAATCTGTGGGTGGAATTTTAGCGAACATGTTAGATACGTCGAATGATACTAGTTTGTGGTTAGGAGGGAATTGGTAATTTGTTAATTTGTTACATAAGTCTTTTGAGTTTTTAATTGATCTAGGGTCCCTAAAATCGGTTAATTCTTTATAAAGTGTGTTAAGATGGCATGCAATTTTATGGGCAGGAGAGTTAATAAACGAAACAACGGGTCTAATAGGTAAGTTAGTTTTATGGATTTTTAATAGTCCATATAACCTGGGACAAATGGGATTCATAGGAAATAGCCAAGATTTATTTATATTAGTGAAAACTGAATTTGATTCATTAACTACGGATTTAAGGGTTTTTTGAAATTTAGGTGTTGGGTCTATGTTTAATTCTATGACATCCGAAGCCTGTATGAAATCGTTGATTTTAGATATATAGGATGATTTTTCTAGTACAACTACTGAATTCCCCTTATCTGCTTTGGTGACAATCAAATTGTTATCTTTAATTTTCTTCTTAATTGATTTAATGATATAACTATCTGAATTATTAAAAGTTGTTTTTCTAATTAAGTTAGCTATTTTATATTTTGTATACTCACAGTCAGGGACATCTTTTAGAGCTAGTTCTGATTCTACTATCAAGGTATCTTTGTTGCTCTTATGTGATACGTGTGGGGAATAGTTTGGGCCTAATTTCAAAAATTCTATTTCCTGGTTTTCAAATTGTACTTCGGAATGGTTCACGGAACTCGGATAAAAACTTGCCTCAGTTTGAATATGGGTGGACTGGTTCTTTTTGGTGTCTGTTTTCTTCATTTTCTCTTGTAGTAGGGCGCGGAGTTTTTTCCTCTGAACTAGAAATTTTTTGTGGCAAATACGGCTCACTTTTCCTCTAACGTAATCATCCAGGAGATCAAATTCCACTGGGTGTAAATGGAATGTAAGTTCGCAATGCAAAATTTTGATATATGAGAACAGGATATCTCGTTTGTAAAACCAAGACTTAACTTCATCTTTTATCCACGTTTTTTCGCCTGATATTATAGCGTTCTTTGCAGCTCTTGTTTGGAGGTTGGTTTTCACTTGCACAAATTTTGGAGTAACTTTCATTTTTAAGCATTGTTGGAGAAATTTGATATTTAAAGATGCTTGTTTTACCTTTAATTGTAGTTTAAAGTACTTTTTTGCCTTATAAGCTACACTAGCATTGATCAAACTGTTAACGGTGGAGGCTTCTACTTCGTTATACATAATTCTTCACAAATAAAAAACTTTTTAACTTTGTTTGTATAACACGGAATTTATTTAGTGACTATAGTTTTAAGCATATATATACCTGTAAATTGTTAGTTTAATTACTTCTAGTTTGATAATGACAAGCTAAAATTGTCGAAACTATAGTCACTAAATAAATTCCGTGTTATAAAAACAAAGTTAAAAAGTTTTTTATTTGTGAAGAATTATGTATAACGAAGTAGAAGCCTCCACCGTTAACATTTTTAAAAGAATTTGATATTATAAAATCATTATATTAGGTATAGTAAAAAGAAATTCATTATCTTTGCATGAAATTGAAGACTTTAATTGCCATGGTTAGATTGATCCGATTTAGGTCAAATATGTCTTGTTTTGTTAGATAACTTGACATTTTGAAGGTAATTACATTATATCTTTCTCATAGAAGCTATCGGCAAAAATTGGAAAGGGTCGATTTTCACAAGCCTTGAAGCAACTTTTTCACCAGCAAAATGGTTCGCCATTGACAAGAACAGATGGTAAGCGCTTGGTGCCAAGTTTTCACTATAAATCATAATTCTAGCTCAATTTTAACGGTCTTAAAAAAAAGAATAATATTATGATAATCGGTTCTACATAAAAAGTAAAAAAAAAACAGTGCGACGGAGAGGCGGCCATAAATACTTGACCAAGACTGAGCGAAATTACCTCTGCTATCACACTAATTTCAAAAATAATACTAGTGAAAATGACGTTCGTGAATACTTACTAAAGATTCTTCTGATGCAACCTTTTCACGCAAACAACATAAAAAGCAATAAATATCATCCTAGTTTAAAAATTGATGTTTCGGAAAAAACAATGAATATTGTTTTGATCCAAAACCCAACGCAAATGGAAATAACACTCGAGGAAATTGGCCTGAAAGAACATTAAAGAATGTATCGCCTCAAATTTATTTCATTTAAATGGTAGATCTATTTTTCACAAATTAACTATTTTTGATGTATTGTGCAATAGTTGCGACGTTAATATTTTAGGTTTTGTAGAAACGTGGATACAAGAACCTCAACTTAACGTAATAAAAATTAATAGTTACACAATAATAGATCATTTCTCCAGATAATCGAGTGCCATAGTGGAACTGCAATATTTATAAAAAATACTCTTCTGGAGAAAAATCGCTCATTCAAATTTATTAGTAGTCTGGCAATCGAAAACGTCATTGAGTGTTGTAGTATCTCTCTGGGTAAAAAGACTAGCATTTCTTAATCAATTTAATACATTTTTGGATATTATTGATAATTTAATTTAGTTAAAGTAAATTATTGGCCTTACTAAACGATCTTCTATGCGCACATAAGCTTCATTTCTAATAAAGGATGTCATCAGGATTCATATAAACCCTAATTACAATGAAATATCAATGACCTCGATTGATTATATTATAATAAACAATGCGGCCGCTATAAAGTATACTGATAATTTCAATTCAGGTTTATCCGACTATCGGACCATCTACCATCTACAAGCCTGAAACAAATTCTCTTACGAAAAATTTCGTTATTTCTCTGCAATTAACATAAATAATTTTAGACAATATTTCATAAAACATAGGTTGTTTAATAATTGGTCAGAAAACATTGATATTGATTTTGTATTTAAATATTTTTATGATCAATTCAGGTGGAACTTTAATGTAGTTTTTTTTCAAATAAAAAAACACGAAAATTAACAAGGATTTTGTAAGGCAAAACCTTCTCAGCCGAAACACAAAATTTGTCTAATGAAATAAATAATCTTGACTTCCATTCTAAACAACATGCTGTTGAATACATAAATAATGCCAGTAATAAAGTCAAAGCTCTTTGGAAGTTAGTTGATAATCACTACTCTTCAGCACGATGATGTAGTAGTTCATGGATTTAAAATTTGTTAGTATGCTTATATATCCCACCATCTAAAACACACGATGTATACTGCCATGTCTTGGACTCTAGTGAAAATTCTACTGCCGATTGTGACCATATCATTATCTGCGGAGACTTCAACATACCATATTTCTATGAAGCGCAAACCATAGGATCTCGTGTAAACAAGATTACTACGAAATTAGAAAATTTTATGAAATTTAATAATCTGACGTTTCGTAACCATGTTTTACATAATTCTAATAGGCGGACTTTAGGTCTAGTTTTAATGTCTAATTATAAAACCAACTAACTTGCGACCTGAAATCTATTACACCATCAAAACTGATCACAAACATTATATTAGGCATATTGAAGATGATGTTTTAATTGATCCGTATAAATTATGAACATATGCAAATATAAAAAATAAACAATCAAAAATCCCTGGTGTTCTTAAATTAAATAATAATACATATAATCATTCTCAAGAATGAGGACTGTGCAGCGTGTCTTTTATAACATCTGTTTAATTTATCGGTTAAAATACAAATGTTTCCGGATATGTAAAAAAAGAAGAAAATAACGAGAGTGACACCTATTTAAAATAATGAAAGTAAGGAATACATAGAAAATTATGGTCCGGTGTCAATTCTTAATAACTTCGCAAAGCTGTATGAATAAATTCTTACTTCAATATTATATAATCATATTCAATTATATTTAACAATACGACAGCATAGTTTTGTAAAAAGAAGGTCTACTATATATAATTTGTTAAATCTTACAGAGTATATATCACAGCACTTAGATGATCGTAAACAAGTTGACGTGATATATACTGACTTTAAAAGAGCGTTCTATAAATTGCATTAATTTAGGTTTAACCCTGATGTTATTCAGGCAATGCGGTCTTATCTAAGTAAAAGATGTCAGTATATTGACTACAATGGTTATAGATCATTCTATTATTATCCAACAAGTAAAGTACCTCAAGGATCGAACCTCGGCCCCTTTTATTATTGACATTTATTAATGATATAGTCGATTATTTATCTTTCCACGTACTGTTATATGCGGACAATACACCTTCAAAATCCTGTAAATACCTAAGAATATCATTTGTCGCAAAATAAACCTTCAAATCACACACCCAAAACCTTAAGGCGAGTATCAAGAGGAGAGTACGACATTTTAGAGTTTTAACGTTCCAAAATCAAGGAATACGTACACACACAGCCGTCCATATTTATAAAATAATCTGTAGGCCTCTTCTTGACTACTCCGCTATTCTATTCCATAATCCCCGTCCCGCCATCTTAAAAAATCTCCAGGTAGCAGAACGATCAGCATAAAGGAGTATATATGAAGTCGCGAATGATTTTGCAGTGTTTTTGAAAAATCTATGATCGATTTAACAAACCCTATTATAAATTCGAACATTGCCACAAACGATTGTCTTCGAGACTCATTTTGTTTTATCGCGGTAACTGAAAGTGAAATAATATCAACAATACTGTCATTACATAACACCAACTCCACCAGTGTTGACAAAATCCCAGTCAAACTACGCAAAGCATGGGCAGATATCATTGCCCCTTTTTTAAATATTACCATAAACATCTCTATTATTCAAGAAAATTCCCCACAATACTGAAAGCAGCAAATAAACAAGTATCGATCCATACGTCACTCAAAAAGTCCGCGGTCTGACAAATACATGGAAACATTGTTGACAAACCCATGTGATTTCCGGGTAGTACTAATCTGCAAACAGTACGTTTATGGGATTCTAACTGTTAGTTTAGAAGTTACAGTCATTGCTAATTGCTATTGCTTCCACCCCATGCCCCAGAAACTTGCAGCCTATAATTCCATGATCCATCGACTGATCAATACCCCATTATCGGAGGCCAATTTCAAACAAATAATTAAATAGCATATGAACAATAGCTAGTAATAACGAATTCCCACTTGAGTTAATAAACAATTTTTGAATAAAAAACAAAAACGTCAAATAAATTCATTAATTTTCCCTAACAGTAACCTAAACCAAAATAAAAAATATTGCTCATTAACATATATTGGCCCTTCTTCAATAGCAATTAGCAAGGAATTAAAATCTTTAAACATTAAAACATCATTCAAAACAAATAATTCACTACACAAATTTATAAATAACGCAAAAGACAAAACAGCTAAAAATGAAAAGTCAGGCGTCTACTTGTTAGAGTGCGGTAATTGCCCAAGAGTATATGTGGGACAAACAGGCCGGAGCTTCGAGGACCGAATCCGTGAACATAAGAAAAGTTTCACATTAGAGAAAACAACATCAACATACGCGAACCACCTTCTAGATGAACAACATCAAATTAATCCGGATTTCAAAATATTACACACGTGCCAGAAAGGAAGAAAATGAAACCTACTAGAACAATTAGAAATAAACAAATTTAATAAACGCCATATTCTACTAAATGAACAAACGGAGCTCAACAATTCAACATTACTCAATTTATAATTTTTGTACCTGCAATACCCCCAGTTTATTGATAGTGTTATGTAGTATTTAAGTCTCGATTGTAATAAATTTAAAATCATTATTCATCTGCCTGATGAAGCCACTATGTGGTGAAACAATTGTAGCAGTATCTACAAAATAAAGCTAAACTCAAAACGATCGTGTTTTTCATTATAAGTAAGCAGATGTCGAGTCAGGCCATACTCCCGTAGTTGCACGCTTTCGTATTCGACTTAAGAAACTTAAGAAAATATTTTCCAACAAGCCAAACGTAGCACTATTACCGAGCGAGCCCGAACGTCAAATAATCACTAATAAACTTAACAATGAGCTCGAAAATTTTTCTTTCGGTGACGAAATGGGACTGAAGATTAATTCCTAAAAAACAAAGACCATGCAAATAAGTCGCAATCCGAACAACTGCTTCAACTTAAATATATACGGCTTACCAATAGAGCAAGTCATAAAATTTAAATATCTAGGAAATTGGTTCAGCGAGCATCTTAATCCGAAGATAGAAATTAGATCCCGCATGGAGCAAGCTAGAGCCAATTTCATTAAAATACGGAACCTGTTAACCGACAGAACACTCAATTTAAACATAAGATTTAGCTTCGTTAAGTGTTATGTGTATTCTAGGTTACTGTATGGAGTCGAGGTCTGGACGCTAAAAGTCACCAGTATTAACAAGCTGGAAGCATTTGAGATGTGGGTATATCACGGAATGCTGCGCATTCCATGGACCGATTATATCAACAACCAAGACATCCCACATAGAATAAACAAGAACCAAACAATTCTCTAGACCCTAAAAAAGCAAAAGACTGCTTACCTTGGATATGTCATGAGACAGGACAAATACAGATTCCTGCAACTGATTATGGAGGGCAAGATTGATGGAAAACGTGGTCCTGGACGTAGACAGTGCTCTTGGCTGAAAAACATAAGGGATTGGACAGGCTTAGATTCAAACTCTCTGCTAAGAAGAGCCTAAGACAGAGACGAATTTGCCAGAATTTTTGCCGATCTTCATTGAATGGAGAAGGCATTTTAAGAAGAAGAAGTTGTTTTCGAAGTGGGTGCCGCGTTTACTCGAACCGAACTAGAAACAATAACTCGTCGAAGATTCAGGGCGCTGTTTGAAGTAGTTCAAGCAAAATTAAAAGGATTTCTTGCATCGGTATTGGATAATAAATGAAGTATGGATCCACTACTACACGCCTGAATCAAAGAGATCGTCAGTTGAGTGGACAGCAACCAGTGAAAGTCATCTAAAGTGATTATAAACTCAAAAGTCGGCTGGCAAGATATGGCAGCGTATTTTGGGACGCGCATGGAATTTTGTTTATCGACTATCTTAAGAAAGGCAAAACTATTGATAGTGAATATTACATAGCATTATTAGATCGATTGAGTGCAGAAATCAAGAAAAAACGGCCCCACGTGCAAAAGAAAAAAGTGCCGGTTTACCAGGACAATTCAGTGCTAAGTATTAAGTTATTAAATATATCTACGACAACAAATAATAGATACAAAACATCCAAACCCAAAAGAAATACTTGCTTTAATCAACACTTGCCTCAACCAAAACTATTTTAAATTCAATAACGAATATTACATTCAAAAAGACGGCTTAACAATGGGATCGCCCTTATCACCACTAATTGCAGAAATTTATATGAAACACTTTGAAGAAATATTATCCACACATACATCCAACCTAATGTCGAACGTCTTCTTTTGGTGCAGATATGTCGATGATATTTTCCGGTACTAGAAGACAACTAGATACTTTTCTAACTCAACTAAATCAGTTAAACCATAAAATTCAATTTACAATGGAAGTAGAAGAAGAGAACAAATTAAACTTTTTGGACATCTCGACAACCAGAAAGAAGAATAAATTAACATACAAAATATACAGAAAGCCAACCACGACAGATACCATTATACCAGCCGACTCCCATCAATCCATACAAATAAAACATGCAGCACTCAACTCATACATCCACCGACTTTTAAATGTACCAATGAACACAGAAGATTTTGAAGAAGAATTAGCCATCATAAAAACCATAGCCACAAACAACGGATATAATGACAAGATAGTTTCCAAACTGATAAGAAGGAAATCAAACAAGCTAATATCTAAACACCTATATGCAGGAACACATAACGCCGACCAAACATCAAAATACTGTGCAATCAAATATACAGGCTATACAAGCAACAAGATTAGTAAAAAGTTTAAAAAAACACCAAATTATCGCAATCCAAGTTAACAAACAAAATCTAGGGAAGTTACTAATCAACAATAAACTGAACAAACAAGACCCACTACTTAAAAGCGGTGTATACCAATTAGACTGTCAAAATTGTGCTTCCATATATATAGGCCAGACTGGAAGAACTTTTAAAAAACGATTACAAGAACACAAACATTCCATCTTACATAATAATCTACAAACAGGGATCGCCGAACACTGTATCACAAACAACCACCAACCGGGAAAAATTAAACCGATGCACATCCAAGAAAAGGGACTTAAACTAAACCTATTAGAGGGATTAGAAATTAAACGCGCAATTAAAGAGGGCAAAACAGTCGTAAAGAACCACCAGGAAGTCGCAGCGGGGGGACACCTAATGATGTAATTTTTGTATATATATTGTAATGTTACACCTTCTACTTTAGTATTAAGTTTGTACTCCTTTGATAATTAGTGTAAAAACTCGAAACACGTGTCAGGAAACTGCCAATAAAAACATGGAACGCAACAAGTGTCATGACTAAAAAAATAATTTAATCTAGATAGTATCTTAAACATTTACTATACAGTAGCAAATTCACACTTGAACTACAATTTAACTGTATGGAACTTATAAAATGTATTTAATAGATTCTTTATACTATAAAAGCGAATCATAAGAATAATATTTAATTTAAATTACATAGAATCATGCAATAATAATTTCATATAATACAAAATATTGACACTTTCGTGTATTTATATTCTAAAAAACTGTTCATGACTATCCGACTCGTAAAAAAGAAACGTTAATTCATCTAAAACGCAAGCACCTCTTAAGTGATAAATCTCTACAAAACAGTGAAATTACATTGTATAACTAATTAAATTAATATTAAAATCATTCCCCTGCTGAAATTCATTTTATTGTATACATGACTTTTTAGTTAATTTTGTTGCTTGAAAATGTTAAGTTGAGGTAAATCATATAATTTGTATTGTCTATTTTATTTGTCTTATTTTAATATTTTATTCTCTATTATTTTAATTGAAAAACGTTACTTTTTATTATTTATATTTTTATATATATTTATAGTATTTTTTGCGATTGTAACGTGTCTCATATTGTAAATACAATGTAATAAACTCATATAATATCATATCAAATACATCAATAAGTAAATCGTGAGCAACGAACCGGACAGAAGAAATACAACTTCCGAAGAAGAATTATCCCAATTATATACATCGATGTGCAAAAAATATTTATCGCTATATACAAGTTCTAAATTCCAGCTAAGTGATTCGCAAACAGCAATAAGATTTCATGCAATTCATTTTTATAATGTACTTCCTAATCATGTCAAAGATCTAGCCTATATAAAATTTTGCAAGCTTATCAAAGCATTCTTGATTATAAAACCTGTTTACAGCTGGGAGGAATATCTTAACTTTGATTTTAGAGATGTAGTTGTTTTTGTGCGAAGTATTTTTATTTATTTATTTATGTGTTTAATTATTTTAAATTGTATTAATTAGTTAGATGTATATTATATTTTCATGTTTTTATTAAATAGCTTTAATTAATCTTTTCGATATTTTACGACTTGACCTACTATTTATTATCGATTATAACTCGTTTTAACTTATTTTACCTATTTGAGCTGATATATTTTATTTGACATTTATCTTTTTGTGAATATTTTATATGTGTATTTTATAGTAACTTTATAGATATAAATTATTTTATTAGGCTATTAGTGAGTACCTGGTCGCTATATTGCCTCATATACTCACCAGTAAAATTATTCAGTTATTTATTGAATTGTAATATGCATGACTTGTGTAAAACATTATATTATAATGCCCCAATAAAATATTAATTAATTAATTAAATTATCCTTTATACTTGGATTCCAGCCGTGCAAGCAAATTGTTTCAATTTGAATTATATTAGTTTTTATTACATTCAATTGGTTTTATTATTTAATAATAGTTTTAGTTTAGTTGATCGATACACAGATTTTAAAACAGTTTTGCAAGGTTTTAATTTAGTGCAAGCTGAATTTTATAAGCGTAAATCTACAGCTGGGAAAGATACTAAAGAGTGTGAATCATTTGAAAATATCTATTATGACGCAAAAGATTTGCAAAGGACAAGCAAGGATAGTAATGGAAATAGAGATCAGGTTTTGAAAAATGACTATGGCATGCCTAGAATAAGCTTGCCATCGTTCTCAGGAAGATTTTATCAATAGACTACATTTAAATCTAGTTTTTTTAAATGAAAAAATATCATTACTTACGATCATTACGTCTTGAAAGTGACGGTACAGAAGTTATTAGCGGAATAAATGTAGATGATAATAACTATCCAGAAACACGAAAATGAGTGCTAAATAGATTTGATAATCATAAAAATTGTAGAACTATTTTACAACTTCTCTCGGTCCACAAGGATCCTATTAAGGGATTGCATTCATTTATTGATAATGTTTCAAAACATTTACGTTCATTTAAAACTTGTGATGTAATTTTAATTTTGAACTTACAGCCTAATTTAGATTAATTAAATTATTGGAAGAGTTTAATATACAAACTGATAAAATTAAATTACCTAAGACAAAAGATTTGTTTTTTAGCGCTTATATGTGAATCGTATGATTATGAACTTAAATCAATTATGTGATGTAAGTCTAAAAAGAAAATGCAATTCAATTCTCACTTCGTATAATAAAATAATTCAAAGTTTTCTTTAAAGACGAGAAATCTAACTCAAAATTGCAAATAATTTAAAGTTTAAGTATTGAGGAGTGAATTTACTAGGAGCAGTTATCTGGTCTTTATCTTAATTGTTTAAAACCCGCGAATCACTTGACTTCTAAATGTTTTGCACCGAAATACTCTGACTGTAATAAAGCACATCATTATTTGTTACATGTTGCTAAACAACAAATTAATCAATTAGAAGATAATAGTTCAGTTACAGTTAATAATTTCTTCCAGTCAATTTGAAGAAATGTTATTGGTCACTCCTGTTATAATATAAAATATTAGGCGAGTAGGCGTAAAAGGTGTCACTTGTGATGAGACTCCAGAATCTAAGCAGGCAAGCATGGAGTGGAGACAACATGGAGAAGCACCACCTCGATAAGCCAAAACCTGTCTGTCTGCGGGAAAGTTCTTGCAACTGTTTCTTTGGGATAGAAAAGGCTGCTGAAGGTCCTTATTGAAGATAAACTGGTTTATCGACAGAGAAGACGAGACATGCCCATCCGAAGTGTGATTCACCTTCATGACAACACTCTACATATAGTTACTTTGACACGAGAAAAATTAGAAAAAATTCATTAGAATATGTTGTAACATTCGCCTTATAGCCCTGACTTCCCCGTATGACTTTCATATGTTTGGTCCACTCAAAGACGAATTAGAAGGACACTGTTTTCACTGCGACAAACATATCCAATCGTTTGTGAGCAATTAGCTAAAGAGACGGCCGACTATATCCTTCGATAATGGCATCAATAAACTTTTTCTATTAATAATTAATAATTTGAATAAACTCCGCATTATTGAAACATTCCAAACGAGATAAGTTTTTAAAATGTGGGACCGGCCATTTTCGGAGAACGAAGATCGTTCCCTGTTCAGGGAATTTCGGCGCCTACGTGACAGGACCAATGCCGCGATGCCGAAGATCACGGTATAAAGCCAGGCCCAGATCAACGCTCTTTACCAGTCGTCTGCCATCAGCAGCGGCAGTCAGCCTGGTCGGTTACGCCGATTCGAGCCTTTTTCCCTCCTTGGATATATTTTATATAACTCTGTCTCCCTTTTGTAATATATTTTTTTCATCTTCTGTTTAATTTACAATTTTCCTCAAGTAAGTAGCATGTGCGGGAAATTGTTTAATCGAAGCCTGCGGCTGTTAATCGATGGTGAGTCTAACCAGCGACCCCTCTGCCGCTATCAGCGCGTGTTGCTTCAAGAAAGTACCGTAGTGCTACTTCCTTGCCAGTCAATTCCGCGTCCACCGTTAACAGAACTACTGTTAATTTATGATAGTTTTGAAGCGTCAATTGACTTTTTAGTTGTTGGTAAGTCCTTTGATAAAATTATTTAAATTTGGTGCGAACGAACGTTGCTGCACGTCAATTCGGGGCCGTAACCGAATGCGCCACCACTGGCGTATATCATGAAATTTATTACATAAATTATACTATTACAACTTTTGTCCCTTAAGCTGCAAAATGCTAATATCATGTATTTCAAATAGGAGCCAAGTAGTTTATTTTTATTAACACTATGTCAAACGAATAAATCATAAACATTGGTGTATTTCAGGAATCTATTTTAGGACCTCCGTTATTTCTCATTTATATAAAAGATCTATTCAGTAATATGAAGGACTCTAACTCAATTCCATATGCGTATGACACAACAACCGCTTCGAGGGCTTCATCCTTGGATTCAGCAAAGGAATCTATAGAAATATATCTTAATAGTTCATGTGAGTGGTTTAATAGTAATAAACTTAAATTAAATTCACAAAAATTCGTAAAATTTTCCTACAGCTCACCTACGCAAGGTCTACAATTAGAATCGAAACTCTCACGCAACATCTATTTTCTACGAAATTTATCCAGATCTGTATCCAGGGATGTACTACTTTATGTGTATTATGCTTTTGTACACTGTCATCTGTCATACGGAATTTTATTATGGGGACATTCAACTATTGCAAAAGACATGTTCAAAATGCAGAGAAGAGCAGTGAGAGTAGTCGTAGGTTTATCTTATAGGGATGACTGATGTAATGCCTTTTCCAGTCTAAATATTTTGACTATAGCAAGCATGTACCAACTTGAGTGTCTCTTACATATTAAACAAAATATTAGCACGTTCACGAAATATTTCAAGCATACGAAACGCGAAGACACAATTCTCTGTGATTTTTATATCACTATTCCTAATTCCATTCTAGTAAACTACAAATGTAAACTCTGACCTGTGTAAGGTGTCTATAAAGCACTAATAAATATTGTTATTACATTACTATTATTATATAATATTTTAAGTCCGTTTAATTTATTAATCAATATTAGAATATTTTGGAACATTCTAAGTGACAGGAAAATGGAAACCAGTAATTAGAATATCTCTAAACGAAAAAATTTAGGTTTGATAATTCTATCAAGTTTAACTGCACCTTTTTCATCTCTTGATTTTGATTTATCGAAGTTTTTGAAATTATAATTGGTTAAGGGACAGTATTTCATTAAAAATTTGTCTAAAGTAGATAATAAGTTTGTGGTTAAATTAACATAGGGCAAGAAAACGATTTCCTGCTTTAATTTAATTAAAAATTCCGAATTAATATTAGAATATTTTAAATTCATGGTAGAATATGAACGTTTATATCACCTAAAAGATTTGCAAATAAGATCAATGAACAATTCAGATGTTGAGCAGGTAGAATGTTAACATATATTTAAAAAAATAGTGGAGCAAGAATCGAACCATGAGGTACCCCTTGGTAGACATTAAGTTCGCTTGACCAGAAATCATTAAATTTAACCCCCTGTGACCGATTGTTGAGCAATGAATTTAACATATGACACGCATATGGTAATCAATTGTTGCAATTTAGTTTCGGTAGAAGGACCCCATGAGGCGCAATAGAAGGCCTTGGGTAAGTCCATGAAGGTGGATACAGAACATCCGTTTCATAACCCTCATAGATCTCTTTCATAAAGGCAATGATTGCATCAGTCGTCGATCTCTCTCCCCGGAAAGCGGTAATTCGCTAGTACATCTTGTCCTATCAGAAACTGAAGCAATTGCTGGAATAATACTATTTCCAAAATTTTAACAATTAGAGGCAACAGCAAGTTTGGCTTATCAATACCATTTTGACATCCCTTTTTGAAATTTGGTACTACACAAGCTCTTTTCAAGCAGTCAGAGAAAATATTCTGCGAAATACAAAGATTTATGAGTTTATTTAAATGGTAAATAATTACATCAGATTCTTTTCAATATACTTGAGTCCATATCATAAATATCACGAGCATTAGAGTTCTTAAGGTTATGTATTAATGACCGTATGGTATTAGGGCCAACTTTGTGAAATTGAAAATTCGATCTAGATGATGAAGAATTTTGAAATAAAATATTGTATCTCGTCGATGAGAATTAAATTTATCAGCACTGATATTACCGATTTTATCACAGTATTATTAACTGGTTAATTAAAAACTAGACTGCTCTGATTGGATTACTAGAATTTTGTATATAAACAGAATTAGCAGAACATTAATCATTAATCAGAAGTCCTGGCATCTGCTAACGCAAACCTGTAGTGTTTTATCAAAGTTTTGTAGTCTCCCTTCAATCCAGCATTTTTACTACTAGCTTCTCTCAACAAACTAGAGACCTCACGCATTTGTTGAAGGATTAGGCTTTGAGATTGACTTTTCAGGGAAAGATTGCAAATTATAGTTTTCTATAATATTCATATTAGAAGGCAATAGAGATGCAGTTATTTCAAAATGAAGCTTTCTAGATAGTTTGTTTATACTAATAATAGTTGCTCAGAATTGAATACTCTTGTTTAACTGCATTACGCCGTCGTGAATTTCGTCAGTGCGCGCAAAAAAACGATCTAGCCACGTAGTTATTTAATTTGAAAACATGGGTTTTTTGCATTATTTAACCAGTGTTCTGTTGAGCAAATTGCATCGAAGTTAACATCATTATCAAAAAGAAACTCTTCAAATTTACATTAGAGAATTTATATAATTAGCATTGTTTTATCAAACAATTGCCGCCGTTTCTAAAAATATAACGGTTTAGTATTATACCTTTGGGCCAATTTTCAGGATAAATTAATTTATCATGATTGTTAAAGTCGGACTTAATGATATTAGTGATATGTTCAAGTACATTCTCTTCGGTTATATTATTACGAATGCGCTTTAAAATATCTTTCCTCGGTTCAACTTACACCTTTCTCTCACTAGTACTTATCACCAAGTTTTTATTTGCCAGCTTACGATTTCTTTTGTGGGACTATTTAATAATCGCATATTCATTTACACTATCGAGTGATTTGTTTATTTTTTTATATTTAGGTTAATCAGCAATGCATTTCTGCTAATTTCATCCATGTCGGGTCTTTTGTTAAAGGAGTTTCCATTTTAATTTTGGCTCCTTTAATAGGATTAACCTCACAACAAAACAAGCTGTTTTAAATTTAAAATATGCTTCCAACTCGAAGCGAAGCGGAGCATCTCTAATTTGGCTTACACAGTCAATGGTTCCATTCGATAGTGCTAATTCGCAACAGCTTTTTACCTTTTTAATGCAACTTGTGTCATTAAAACATTTGCATTTATCACATTATACACCTGATTTCGCTATTGAACCACATGGACAGTTTTTATTAGAACTTTCACTTAGTTTTCGATTATTATTTCCTTGTCGAGATTCATTACCGTTTACGTCGTTTATCTTGACTGTAAAAGTATCCCGAATATGAATAATTATAGACCATAATGACAATTTATTCACAAAAGACACTCTCTAATTTCTATAAAACACTTTATTATAATACAAGTATCTTTTGTTAAAAATGTATTTCAATCACCCGAAAACTATATTTAGAAAATTAGGACGATAAATAAAATTCACTTTATATTTAGCACTATGTAACAATTTTGTGGTGTTATCGTTTCTTAACCGCGTCTCGAAAAGTGTTATGCAATGACAATCTACAGACACGTGTTTCGCTGTATCACAGCTCTTCAGTGCAGCTATGTCGTAATTACGTGCGTCCTTCCCATTGGAAGGCGGCCACGAGAATGAATCAATTCCAGTTAGAATTGAAATATTGCCGATGTTCGATTTTCGAGGCGCAATTATTGTAGTTTGAAAATGACCATGTAATGGTTGAAAGCGGTCACTAATAATAAAAACCGTGTGTGATAAGAAGTGAATTTTATTTATCGTCCTAATTTTCAAAATGTATCACAAAGTAATGGCTTCAAGAATCAACTATACTATATTTAGTCTTCAGTAAATAATATAAATTGTATTATACTTTTTTATAGCAAAATCCTACGAGATATCAATTATTATTAACAAACATTTTTTAGAACTTTAAAGAATAATTCCGGCTTAACCGTAAACGTTTGGATATAGATAAGTTGTATTAAATTATCTTATTTTGATTTCTAGGATCTGTGGTCCAGGTATCTCAACACCTGTACATAGAACACCTTTTATAAATGCCTAGCCTCAATTTATTGGTGCTACTCATTCAAGTTTTTAATTAAGACACACATGTACGCATTTCACGCATTAAATCTTCAAAGTAATGTGAAATATATAGGAGGGTTTTGGATTTGGATTTCTTTATTAACTCGTTAATGAAATTGAATAACTATTCTAATATATTTGAATGCTCTCTACGCAGCATTATTATTACAATATTATTAGACTTCACTTGAAATGCAATATGTGCAACATGGTTTTCAAAATAATTACTTCGAAATGCGATGTTCCTTATAATAGAAATTCGCGGTATTGGTTATTATGGCATGGGATGTGGATCTAAGAATTTAGAAAAATTTACCTTCTAATAATTAAAAATGAGACAAATAAAAGTGCATTTCTGCACTTATGTTTTACAGATAAAATCTGTGGTGATATCGCTTGTAACGTTCTCCACCCCCTTCACTACTATTATTACATGTATATAATGTATTTCTATTTCAAGATTTATTATTATTATTAAATGTATTTTATTTTCTATTTTCAGATTTATTATTATTATATATGTATTATACATTGTATATCATATTACTTGTTAATTTAAATGTTTATTGTTTTTATGTATAATTTACTATTAATCATCTCTTTGCATAGATAACATTGGGAATAGCAAATAGCTCATAAACTCGAATACAAATATTTTCCGCGTTTCTCTTTATCACTCGTAAATTTAAGGTCCAGTCCAAAACACATTAACGATAAATAAATATTTTTCTCTTTGATTTTCTAGAAATTGCTTCTCAAAGTTATGCTTGCTAATTATATTTTAATGTTATCATCACTCTCAAATAAGTGGGGTTGATTCAGTGTTAAACAGTCAGTCTTATGAATCAATCCTACGTAGAGAGTTAGACATTTTATTCCTAAACAATTCATGTAACAATTACTACAGTTCTCTAATAAATTTAAAGTTACATCAAAATTCTAAAGTTTATGTAATCGGACCTAAGTTGGCATAACTGTGACTTCATCAACGAATTAAAGAAATCAACAAAAAGAACCTAGTAACGAGCGACACATCACGATATCGGTGAAATCGTTAGAATAACCTCACCACCGTCGTCGTAGGGTAACGTTACAAAATTTATGGCGCAGTCGGTAAACACCAGAGCCACGCCGAGAGCAAATAAGCCGAAATAGACGACCTGGAGGAGACGTGCAGAGCCTGAGAGGAGAACTGAGACCCCACATCGATCAAGTCCACCAGCTGAGGGAGACCACCTGGAGGAATCGTGCAAAGCCTGAGGGGAGAACTGAGACCCCACATCGATCAAGTTCACCAGCTGAGGGAGACCACCTGGAGGAACCGTGCAAGGCCTGAGCGGAGAACTGAGGCCCCACATCGACGCTGTATTCAAGAGGATCAAGTCCACCAGCCGAGGGAGACCACCTGCATCAGCCGTGAAGAGACATTCAAAAAGCACAATTATCAATTACAATTTTAGGCGATGTGGGCCGTTGTATTAGAAGTAGTAGATAGACACTTGGGACGATTTAAAACAACTTTTACATAATAATTTCTCAATAAAAAAAAGTTTTAGTGCCGTGCTAATAGACTTAAATTCTTCTATTCAAAAATCTAATTAATCCGTTTCCGATTTTGATTGAAAAATGTCACCATAATCTAGTTCCTTCCCCAGAGTTTTATCTGATGAAGCGCGAGAGGCGCAACTTCAAATTGCTAATGCTCAAGTTCTTAGTGTTTTTCTTAATGGATTAAATAGCCAATTGAGTCATCTGGTCCGAGCGATGAGACCTAACACATTAGAAGAAGCAATTAATTTTGCTGCTAACGAAGAACATATCATTTCTAAAATTTCACCTGCTCATAATAACTCATCTAGATTTTGTCGCATCTGTAACAAAAATTCCCATTTCACTTCTAACTGTATATTCAATTCTTTAATTAACGTTCAAAATCAAAATCCCGCTCACATATCACGTCCCAATTTACAGTGTCATTACTGCAAAAAGGTGGGACATTCCATTAATGAATGTCGGAAAAAACAATACCGATATTGTCAACATAATTATTCCAATAGGAATTTTCCATCTTCCCATAAATATTAGTTAACATTATTCTAATCTTAACTTTTCAAATTCAAATATTCATCAGTCTAACTTAAATTATCCCAATCAAAATTCACAAAATTCCAATGCATCTTTTCAAAATAACCGATATCCTCAAACTCAAAATTTTCGTAATAACTCGCAAAACTCTATCAATGAATTTAATCGCTCAAACACCCCAAACCCACATAGAAATTTCAAACCACAAACTTCTTTAAACTCGCTGACGACCGAGGCGGAAGCGACACCCCGGTCATCGACAACAGTACAAGTCGCACCTATTCATTAAATTTATTAGCGACATCAACTTATACAATGTTAAAAATTCTCGAATTAATTAATGACAGTTCATTTTACTCGATACAGGTTCAGACGTTTCTTTAATTAAATTATCAAAATTAAAACCCCACGTTCTTTGTCACCTTGACAACCCTATTACCTTACGAGGTATAAATAATTCAACTGAACCATTTAAAACAAAATGTTATTGCAATTTCAATATTATTATTTACGATCAAATTTTCTCTCACACATTTCATGTAGTTCCTGATTCATTCCCTATAAAGCAAGATGGTATTCTTGGTAACGATTTCTTACTAAGCGTAAATAGCAAAATCTGTTATCAAGAGAACAAACTTTTTATTGGTAATAATTCCCTACCTCTGTATGTTATCCAGAGGTCCATAACTTCATTTAATAGCTCGGTTCATTCGAGTTATGATAGTTCAGATCCTAATATTGATCCAAATAATGGCAATAATCATATTACATTTCCTAATTCTAATAAAAACTCTGAATTCTTAAATCCCCCTAATAAAATTAGGAAGACTGTTAAAAATGGTCCTAATTTCAACGAAATTGGTAATTTTACACATACAGTTTTAAATCCTTCGTCAGGTAACTCGGATCATTCGAGTGACGACAAACGTATATCTGATTATGGCGTAACTGACAATAATTGTATTAAAATTCCTATTTCAAATCGACAAAATGCCAGTATTAAAAATTATACCAATCAAACTAAATTTATAACGGAACCAACTATAAAGACTAATAAAAAAAATGGTGATGTGGCCATCATAGTACTTTCCCTATATTTTACTCGAAAACTATGCGGTTTACGTAAAAAGGTTACTCTTAATAATTTATTCAATTTTAAATTCTCTACAATTAGTTGTTATATAAGTTTCATGTAACTCCAATAGTTTATTAGTAATTGGCAAAAAATATCAAAAATTTCAATTTTTATTTTTTTTCTCGAAAGTTAAGAATTTTATGAAAAATATATTTTAACAAAATTTGTTCAGTTTCTCTTTTTCTTTAACTTTTGTTTGAAAAGTTTTGTAATATTTTTCATATTAAAAAAAATATCGAAAAAAAACAAAAAACGCCTCTAGTAAACACCCACTTCCGGTTTATGAATGTTTACCAAAAGCTTTTCAGTTCCAGTTTTTAACGATAAAACCTTACGTTTAAAGTTTCATCTCAATCGGATCAGTCGTTTTTGAGATACAGCACCCACGGACAGACAGACAGACAGACAGACAGACAGACACACACACAGACACAAAAAATTTTTTTCCAGAAATTAGTGCAATGGACTCAGGGGACCTCAAAACGGATATTTCCGAAAAAAAAAATTTTCAAAAAAAAATCACGATCACAATACTTCCCCTATATATACTTCGTATATAGGGAAAGTAATAATGTTGTAAACAAATTTTCCAACTCATCTAATACGAGCGATAATCCTTTTAATTCAATTTTTGATGCGATTAATAACAATAATGCAAGTTCACCAGTTTCAAAACGAATTATAGAGTCTAAAATTTTCCCAAATAACAAAATTGAATTATTTAATAATACATCTAATAATAACAACGAAATAAATAATAATGTTTTTAAAAATAAATCCAATCGACAAGATCTAATCTATATTGATCCCACTAACAAGAAAAATAAATTTCCTATTAACATTACTAAATCTCGTAATTTAATTGACACAAATTCTAACAATAACATAACTAACCCTGATCATTTAATATTAATTAATGCTGATACTAATGCTATTCTCACACATGAAACAATTAACAATAACAAAAATATTTCCCAACCTTATCTTACTAATATTAATCAACATATTCCTGACCCAAACCAATAAAATAATCAAACAATTATTAAAGCTCGATCTGAAACGGTTGTGTCAGTGACAATCAATAATCCTGAAATTAATGAAGGAATTTTAAATAATATAGAAATTTGCCAAGACGTATTCCTTAGTAGGTGTGGTCAATAGCAATAAAGCGATTACAACTGTTTTAAATATGTCCCCTGAACACATAATAATTGATAATTTTCATGCAACATTAGATCCTATAGATGCAATAAATGATGATGTTCACAATCTTTCGACAATTTCAGACCCTGATTTCCCTAACATAAATATAGACTAACAACTTTATTAAATACGTATCCAAGCTGCAATCGCACTCTGGTTATGTTAAAACAATTTATTCCCCCTTTATTCGCAAAAAGATAATTGGTAACACCCAGAAGAGAGGTTGGTTAAACATCGGTGGGTCAATCTTTAAAACTATATTCAGCACACTAGACCAAGATGATGCCGATCGTTATAATACCATAATAAACAATATTAATAACAAAGATCCCTCTTTAGTAAACCTTATTCAAGATCAAACAAAAATCGTAAAATCAACTATCACTAATTTTAACGATACAATTGCCAATTTAAATCATAATGAACAACGTATTAACAGAAACTTTGAACTAGTGTATAACGTCACATCAACAAACTCAGAAAAATTACACCACTTACAAATGAAATATGAGATCGAAGATCATGTTACCTTATTAACTTTAATGACTAATGAATTAGGTCAACAATATTCTACTCTAATTAATGCCATTCTTTTTGTTAAATCTAACATCCTTCACCCTTTTATCCTGAACCCCGAACAATTTGTAACAGAACTCACATCTACATTACAACATCTACCTATCTCCACATCTTATGCACTTCCATTGACTAGAGAAAACGCAGTAAAACTATTATAAATTTCCTCACTAACAGTTTACTATCAAGAAAACAAAATCAGTCATTATTTCAAATCCTCTAATTTCTCAATTATCTTACAAATTCTATAAAATATCCCCACTTTACACTCTAACTCATCATACATTTTCATTCAACCTAGTTCCAATTATATTGCAATTTCCTTAAACATGTACCATGATTTGAGCTACTGCCATAAGTTACCTAATAAATGTGTATTCTTTCAAGAACAACCACTTCGATCAACTCTATTACAACCTTAGATGTGAATCAAACATTTTAAATAATAAACACTTTGTAACTTTGTTTGTATAACACAATTTATTTACTGCTGACTATAGAGTTATTATCAAAACATACAATTGTATGTTTAGATAATGGCACGCTGAGATGCCGAAAATATAGTCAGCAGTAAATAAATTGTGTTATACAAACAAAGTTAAAAAGTGTTTATTATTTGTACTCAACATGTATAACGAAGTAGAAGCCGCAAAAATCAATAATATCAAACATTTTACTTACCTCAAACTTCACCGAAATTTGCGATTCGAGAGTTATCAAATTCACCTCTTCATATTGGAAGAAATTACAACAAAATATTCATGGCTTTTTATCCTCCCTAAAGAACAACTTATTACTCTTACATGCAAAAATTCGGACAGCACTGATATCCTATTAAAACACTCTGGAATTTTATCATTACCCCCAAACTGCAGAGCATACACTGGTACAAACACTCTAACCTCATCTTCCAATTATTTCGAAAGTAAACTAACATTCACCTTGCCTTCGTATAACTTATTGGTTGACAAGTGTTGCGACAAAATTCGAAAATTTTAATATCAGTGTGACGTTCTCCACCCCGTTCACTACTATTATTACATGTATATAACGTATTTCTATTTCAAGATTTATTATTATTATTAAATGTATTTTATTTTCTATTTTCAGATTTATTATTATTATATATGTATTATATATTGTATATCATATTACTTGTTAATTTAAATGTTTATTGTTTTTTATGTATAATTTACTATTAATTATCTCATTAACTCTAATACAAATATTTTCCGCGTTTCTCTTTATTACTCGTAAATACCATTAAGGTTGAGTCCAAAACACATTAACGATAAATAAATATTTTTCTCTTTGATTTTCTAGAAATTGCTTCTCAAAGTTATGCTTGCTAATTATATTTTAATGTTATCATCACTCTTAAAGAAGTGGGGTTGATTCAGTGTTAAACAGTCAGTCTTATGAATCAATCCTACGTAGAGAGTTAGACATTTTATTCTTAAATAAGTCATGTAACAATTACTACAGTTCTCCAATAAATTTAAAGTTACATCAAAATTCTAAAGTTTATGTAATCGGACCTAAGTTGGCGTAACTGTGACTTCATCAACGAATCCAAGAAATCAACAAAAAGAACCTAGTAACGAGCGACACATCACGATATCGGTGAAATCGTTAGAATAACGTCACCAATGTGACGTCGTCGTAGGGTAACGTTATACGCTTTTTAATCGCGCCTTGAAAATTGATCATCGGTAATGGTTCAATTCTATTTGGAATTGAAAGAAAATAGGAAAAGAAGAGTTTGCAGATTATGTGACTCGGCAGATAAAACGACCCAGCACATACTATGCACCGATTAACCAACTAAGAAGTGAACACCAGCATCCCCAAGAAAGTTACCAAGTTCATAGAGGATGAGGGATTGTTTAAGAATTGATTTGATAAGGGCAGAACAGAACAATAGATCTGGTACGAGAGGTTAACTCACCTCACAATAACCCTATGTAACCTATAACCTATATATAACCTATAATGAGATATCGTAAACTGCGAGAAATAAAAAGGCGGTTAATGATGCTTAAAACCATTACTTTGTTATAAATTTTTGAAAAACAGGACTATACATGAAATTCAATTTGTTGTTATCACATACGGTTTTTTTTATTAGTGACCATTACAGGCCGTGTGTGATAAGAACAAAAGTGAATTTCATTTAAAAGGCGGTTAAATTAGAGAGAAGTTTCTTTTTATGTGCTGAATTACAATTAGTAATAAAATTTTAAAAACGCAAAAATCATCAGATTTAATAAACGATTTCTTATATTTTAATTGCGTTTGATTTGATATTTTTCTAAGTTATTCTATTATTATTTTTTGTCATGTTTGTAGGTGGTAGCAGTTAATACATGCATTCCTAATTTTTTTACAAGCTGTCTATACTCTGTCAGATATTTAATTAGTCTCCATAAAAGGCAGTATTCAACTGAGATTTCCTATTAAAGTTATAGTCATTAATTACAATAATTGAGAAAAAAGAGTTTACATAACTTTTCTTTCTGTTTTCTATTTAACATTAAATTTTTAAATTACAATATTATCAGCAGAACTTGAGGAAGCATAACTTAGGATCTTAATTTTAAAAAATAAGTCCATGTATTGAGAATGTATTTTTTCTTACGAGTCTTACGAGTGGGACGCCGGTTGTATAATTCGGATGCATTTAATTATAATTACAAACATCAGATGTTGTTACCAGAAAAAAGTAATTTAACTAAACTCATGATTTATTAAAAAAAACTTCAATTCTGCTGTTCAAACCATGCTTTAGTAAACCAGATCCAAATATTAGGCGGTTCAAACTCTATAAAACGCGTTATCAGAAAATGCGTTACGTGTTTTAAAATTTGACCATTTAATTTTCATCCATTTCTGGGTAAGTAATTTACCACAATAGAGCATTACTTGATTATGCCATTTTATAATTGCTGCATTGATTTTTGTGTCCCAGTATATTTAAAGCATGGCTTATTAAAGGCGGTCATAACAAAGGCATACGTTGCAGATTTTGTTTGCTTTAAGATAAAACATAGCCTTTATCTTAAAGCAAACAAAAACTGCAACGTATTTTAGAGCTTGTTTCTAAATTGTCAATAGACGCCTTTATTGCGGCCCTTAATGGCATCAAATATGTAAGCGCTGCACGTACATTGCAGCAATGCAATACATTTAAAAAATGAAATGATCAAAAATCAATTTTTAAATATGTAATTATACTAGAGAAGCCTAGAGCGCCGTATTTCGGAAGTTCATAACGGCGGTTAAAACGTTAAATAGATATAAAAGTAATTGGTGAAACAAACTTAATTTTGAACAATATAGTACGCTCTTAGCTCAAATAGAAGCAATTGTTAACTCTCGCCCCTTATTTCCTCAATCAAATGGTCCTAATGATCTCAATTTATCAATACTCTGGGTATTATTTCTGGAAGCGATGGCAGGGCAAGACTATTTGTATCACTTGCAAACCAGGAAAAATTGGCAACTACCCGGAAAGGAGCTCCAAGTGTGTCAGCTGCTCCCCATACAGGAAGAAGGTATCCCGTCCATGTACGCTACACCCATGTTATACAGAAGGTGTATTAGAAACCGTCATTTGGTTAATCAAATATAAGAAATATAATTTATCATCAACAATTTAACTAATTCAAACTTTTGCTTATGGATAGGGGCGGGTGGCAAAGGGCTTATCTTGGCCAATGGCGGGTTTATGGTATTTTTATATTTAAAGGGCGCTACTTGGTTTATAAAATACTCCTACTTTAACCAAGACAGTACACTCTCCTTTACCATTCACAAATACTATACTTTTCTCAAAACATTCCAATTCTATTTCTTTATCTTAGGTAAAACAATACTGTTGGGCCTTATAAAAGTATTTTGCATAAATTCAATTCTTTATTTCTTCAAGTATATCGGATTTAATATACCTAAAATAAAATTATTGTATCTGTTTCTGGATAAATTGTTTTACATTTTGTATTGATAGATTACATTATACAAACCTTAATGCCAAAAAATGATTTATCTTTTAAATCTTGTAAGGAAAAGTAATAACTCGTGCGAATTGTTCGTACTTTTTCTCAATAAAGCTTTAATTTTATGCTAGAAATAACTTAGACTCGCCGTCCCTTTTATATCTACCGACTGAGTGATGCGGCTCCGACATGCACCTGCCCTCATTGATATTAATTGATAGTCCTCGGGAACGGATCGTCCGGCGCTATACAGACACTTTTACTGCGGGTAATATTTACAACTTCCCTAGATAAGAAATCGTAATTCACGCGTTTTACTCCGGACGGGGTTGGCCCGTACTAGGATTAAGTAATTGCGGGTTGGCTGTATTAGCATCCCCTTCATGCCTTGCAATGAGAACTTTATTTAAAATTTATTATGTTTGTAATTATATAATTACTTTAAGTAATAACTAGTCTAAAGCTATTATTATTGAAGGAGAACGAAGAAAATTGTTACAAATATGTCAAAACATATATACTCTTTATTACAAACTGTAAACAGTTTAACTTTGATAAGAATCTGCGAAGACCGAAACACGTGTCAGGCAAGTGAAAATAAAAACATTATGGAACAAAACAAGTGTTACTCTCCACCTAATAGATCTTAATATATTTGGATTGTCTTACATACGGTTTAATTGTTCTCATACAATATATAATAAGTTACATTTAATTTATTATTTACTCATAAATTTGTTGAGCTCAATCTAGGTTTTTGTCAATATATATCGCTAGAAACTTGAATTCTCAAGAAATTTGCAAACTAATTGAGCCTAATATCAAATTTTCAGGAGCAATAAACAAGAGTGTTTATTACAAAACAACATGCAATTGGTCTTATCTTTATTGAGGAATAAACAAATCATCTCTGCGATTCTTCAAAAATAGAGTATAGGTTTAAATAATTATGACTTTTTATAATAGTAATAGCAAACTGTTTATGATTTTTAACTTTTTATTTTAACTCACAACAATTGTTTCGCTATACTGTAGTGAGTTAAACTAAAGAGCTAAACACCATAAATAGTTTGCTATTATATTAATATTATATTAAGGGCTAATAAATTTTCAAAAACTAAGTGCCTCAACAATCAACGAGAATTGTGATTTTAATATAATATTATTGTCATCTACGTAACTAATTAATGTCTATTATTATTATTAACTATTATTTTTTATTATATTAAAAATATCATCTATATTATCTATATTACAAATAAAGTCCGCCCTAATATGTTCCCTTGAGGGATGCCTGCAGTGACTTCTAGAATGGTAGATTCATCAGATTTATGTCCGTTTCGTATTTGTAACTTTTGCTTTCGACTTAATTCAATAAAATTTAACATCTCTAATGCTATATTTAGAAATTTTGTTCAGTAATATATTATGATCTATGCAATAGAAAGCTTTAAACAATTCAAGAAATTATTTATTGTTCAACGCAGTTAAAATGAAATTAATTAGCTTCACCATAGCTTTAGTAGTTGATTTTTGCTATAGATAAGCATGTTGTGACTCATGAAATAAATTATATTTAAAAAAGAATCGAATTAACCGGTATTTGATATATTTACTATTTGTTTTGAGTTATGTGAAGTAATAATACCTAAGAAAACACAATTTGATTTCCTTTCTTCACTAATTTGATTTGATGATATGTTTGATTAAAAATAAGTTTGCAAACTAATAGGCCTATAGTGTTTATAGTCAGTAAGATCACTTTTATGAGTATAAGTCTAAGAATATTTTAAATAATCTATAAACATACCAATTTATGTTTTTTTATTTATTATGTTTGTCAAGATTCTTTGATGAGCATATGCATTTTTAAAGATTAATTAATTTCTCACTTAACCCTTGGTAAAACATTTTTATGTTAATAAACGGATTAATTAAGCACTTGGTTATGTTTCACTATTTTTCATATTTTTCACTATTAAAATAGTGAAACATAACCAAGTACTTAATTAATCTTTTTAATGCATTTTTTATTACATGAACCGCCACGCCTGCTCTTGTATTTGATTTTTTAATCCAGCTGCCATATTAGGCATTTTTTGTAAAATTTCTTTGTGGATATTTACAAAGAAATTGTTAATAAAAATGTGTTAAAGTCCTTTATGTTGTATACCATTAACTAATAATTAGAAAATACGAAATAATTTGTTGTATATTTAAGAAATGTTTTCGTGTTTTTCTAATTAAAGAAATTGATAATTTGTTTTATATCTCCTTGAAGCAATGTTCTTGTTTTTTTTTTCTTTATCTCTGAGTTCATTCTTAAATTTGTTATAAAATTTTTCTTTTCTTGATTTAATTAATGCTTCATTGTACATTATATACGGCGAAACACTTCCTCATATAGTAATAAAAACTTATATAGAAATTTACTCCACATTTTGTTCCGATATTTTATATGAACTGTATTCATTTGGGTGCTTTACTTGCAATTATTTACATGTAAAATGCTTTATGTTATTTTGTTCTAAATTATCCGATAGAGATTTTTGTGGATTTAGCCTATAAACATTGGTATTTGCTCTACGTTCAACTTCCCTAATAACTAACCTAATAGGGATTACATTCTTTGTGCCCATGTATCATATTCCTAGAGCGGGTTCCTCTTTTTTAGACAGTTTTCTATTCTCCTGTTATATCATTGTGTACTTTTTTCTGGACCTGTATACAACCTCTGACAATAAAGTTCGGTGAATAGTCCTGAAATATTAACGTAGATATGAATAGATATGAATTTCGCTGTTTATTATAAATGTTTTATTTTGGTATGTATATAATATGAATTCATACATAACTAGACATGGATATGGTAGGATATTATATAATTATTATAATCCCGAAAATATGATTTACACGATCGTGTTTGTGGAATGTCAGCCATCGACTTAATAATGCATTTTTGAGCAACAAATATGGTGTGCCATTATTTCGAGATACCCTAAAGGCATAATCCCTATACCAGACGTGAGTAAGCATATGGCATAGAACACTTGTATTAATTATTGGATATACAATATTTCATCTGAATTTATTTAGGTATTTTCAATCAAAAGTTACCTTATTATCCTTCGAAATAGTCACCTCCCATAACAGCGCACCATTAAGATCTGCTGTACCTAGCTTCAAAACTTTTCAAGAAGGCGTCTTTTGGAATGGTGTTCAAAAGCCTCATCACGTTTTCTTGGATGTGAGGAATATCGTCAAATATTTTTCCTTTCAAAGTGAGTTTGAGTCATGAGAATAGGAAGAAGTCTGGATAATTGAGATCTGGCGAATATGGTGGATGTTCAATTTGCGAGGAACTGTTTTACGATATTGGCTGTATGAGGCCAGGCATTGTCGTGAATTAAAAAAAACCATCAACCTTGTTGTTCGTACTGGGGTCGTACCCTGCGTAGACGTTTCAAAATTTCAATACACATTACAGGTGGTGTAGGTACGCATTTAAGGTTTAATGTTTTATTTGGGGTGATTTGTAGGGATCTGTCGGTGTAATAGTATCTATGGCGGTAGATTTTCTATAGATGGAATATTGGAGTTGGATATTAATTGTTAGGTCCAGGAAATTTATTTTCCCAGCCTCTTTTGTTTCCATGGTAAATTGGATGTTCAATGATGATGATTTTTTTCAATTCCTGTTGCAATTGTTGTGTCCCTTCCCAAATGTAAAATATATCACCTACATATCTGCATCAATTTATTTATTGATGGGTAGTAGAACATAAATATAGCTATTACTAGAGAGCGGATTTCTAGCATTATGCTTATCCCTAATATTAATAGCATCGAAAAAATTTCTTAATATCTATACGAATCTTGAAGAATGTGATTACTTAGCGCTAAGTTTTTTTGTGCTTTTTTGCTTATTTTGACTTTTTGTGCTTATTTTGACTTTTTATGCTTATTTTCATGCTTTTTTTAGATTATGATGCTTATTTGGAGCATTTTCTTAAACATTTAAAAAACATTTAATAAAAATTTCACGCTGATATTAAATTAATGTGCTAATATAGAGAATTTTCGTAAAAATCTGTATCCCATCATTTATAGATTATATTTGTATTACATATTTTCTTCGTGTCTTTTGACAACATAATTGTTTAAAATCTTCATAATATGATACAATCATTATAATTCGTTTATAAATAAGTAGATATAATAGACCGTCTCATTATTCAGATAATGTAGACTAACGCTTCATAGGAATCACACCTATGATATTCCGGATGTAAACGTCGTTAAACTAGGCCCAAACAGGGGCCCCAGTAAGTATTAAATGTAAACAAATTTAAGTCATAGCTAATAATCAGGTGTTCTTCAACCGTATCAATTTTCTACTCTCGGCAAAAATACGGATGGGACGACTGGCGCATATTTACCGTTTTTGTTAATTTTCATATTCAAACTCGCATTCATAAACTATTGAATTGACATTCCAAAAACTTTGCTTATTTATCAAAAAATATTATATGCGTGAATCGTATTAACCTGGAGAATCACAGATAAATTATATTATATAATTCACATGTATATTTAACCCATAATGCAAAAGGTGAAAACCACAATACAAGAATTAATTAGAGACTATCCAGAATTAACAAGTGAAAATTATACATTATTTTGTAAGGCATGTTTAAAAATAGTAAGTTTTATTTTAGTTCTCAACTGCATTCTAACTGGTCAAGACTTATATGTAAACATGTTATAACAACACTACATCAAGAACGTTTGAAAAAGTTCAAAGTTGAACTAAAAAAACAGCAAAATTTCACAATCTTTAGCATCTTCAACAAACGATGTAAATTTTAAATTAAATTTACATTTGTGCAAAATACTTTTCGAATTCGAATATCCCTTTAAGAAAATTACAAAATAATGCATTTAAATCTTTCTTGGGAAAATATTGTAAAATGCGCATTCCCGAGAAAAAATTATGTAGCTTATATTCGACAATTTTAGCTTGTCATTATCAAACTAGAACTTCTAGTTTGATAATGACAAGCTAAAATTGTCGAAACTATAGTCACTAAATAAAGTCCGTGTTATACAAACAAAGTTAAAAAGTTTTTTATTTGTGAAGAATTATGTATAACGAAGTAGAAGCCTCCACCGTTAATAGTTATATGTGATGATGAAACCACAGACGCTTGTTTAATTTAATAATAGGAGTTTAACATGAAGACATCCGACCAATAGTATTTTGATATATACGAAAGAATTGAAGAAAACTGATAATAACATTCTAGCAAAATTCATAAATGATGGACTGACAAGCTTATTTTTGCCGTAGACAATACCAAGTTACAAAATTTTACTAATAATGCATTTTGTGCATTGTACAAGTTTAGCACATGGATAGAAACGAATTTCTGAAACTGTAAGAATGAAATTTCCATTTTTAGATTTAATTAAATATGGAAAAATAGTTCTTATATTCTTCTGTGAGTGCAATTATTCAAGGAGTCATTACCTGATATCTCACTGCCCAATAAACCAGTGCTAACAAAATGGGGAACTTGGCTATATTCTACGATGTACTATGCGAACAATTTTGAAGAATTTAATAAGGTTATATACAACTTTCCCGAAACGACAAGCAAATCAGTTAATGACTGTCAAACAGTTCTTAAGAAACAAGAGCTTCCTTCAAAACAATTTAGTTACATAAAATCGCGTTTAAATTTTGCGAGCAACACAATCAAATCTTTATAAAAGCAGATTCATTTTAGATAATACCTGCACGCATTGGCCAAGAAATCAAAATAATATCGAAAGAAGTATTCGGTGAAAATGAAGAATTTTTAATATTAAATAAATTAAACTTGATTTTGAATGGCATTTTTCAAATGGATCCAGCTATAATTTAAAATAAAGAGAAGCTTTTTCACTTTCAAAAATTTATTGAGCGTCAGAAGTAATAATTTTTACAATTAAACCCTTAGAACAACATTTAATGATCTACTGTTTTCATGAATAGATTTTAGTTATTTTGAAATGTATACAAAATTACAATTTAATTTTTAAATACTTACATGATATTGTATATTTCGTAAAGAAAGTGTGTTTATTTTAGTTTTAAGCAGAATTTCTATGTAAAATATGTTGATAAACGTGCAACATATTAAGAAAATACAGTTTTCTTTAGTGCTTTTTTCGTGTTTTTATGCTTTTTTTAAATTGTTTTTATGCTTTTTTCCTGTTTTTATGATTTTTTAATGCTTTTTTTCACTAAATTTTGTGCCTTTTTAAGTGCTTTTTTTCATATTTTTTAAGCTTTTTTATCCGCACTCTAGCTATTACAACTGTCAAGGTTATGGACAAATTAAAAATTAAATTAAAAATATGTAGGTAAAATATCTAGAACTAACTAAAACTAAATTAAAAACATTAAATTGTGCAAAGATATATGAATATAATAGCTATTTAATTGATAAAATCGTGAATAAAATAATAAGCTTTAGTAAGTAGACACGTTTTTAGTTTTCTTTTTAAATATTGTAGTTTGCGAAATGGCAAACAAGTTTGATAATGGTTAGCTTTAACCACTAGCTTAATGGTATTTATTTCTGTGATTTTAATAAAGTTAGTGCTTATTTTTTGATGGAAACAGATATTAATATTAGGCGGAGAGTAACAGTTGTTTTGTTTCATACTGTTTAAACCCAACTAATATTTCTGTCAAATAAACTAAAAATAAACTATTTAATTTACGTTAAACAGTTTGTTTGAGTGAGAAAATGTGGAAACTATGGTAAGTGGGGACACCAAAACAAATATTTATGTTGAATAATTTTAAAATCAAATGTTCACGATCATACTACATTTCTGTACTTTAAACTGTACTGATTGAGGCTTCTTCTTAAACACCTTTCCTGTCGTTTGCTGTACAATCTCCCCCTTAAAGGGCCTTTTTAAATTCATCATTTTAAAGTCCATTAACTATATCATTTTGATTATATCCCACGCTTGACACCAATGTAATATTTTTTTATTACAAGAATTATTATTAATAAAGACTATATGTCCGTCTATTTTGTTAATTTGTGCCTATTTATTTAATTAGTTTAACAAATACACAACGTACACAAATAACGTTTAATCATCGTGATACGAGGTTATGTTTATATCATGCATAATCTTTTAGTTAGTCAGTAATCCCTCAGAAACACATTATCAATTTTTTTGTAAATATTTGTAATTATCATTAAGACCTCATATACAAACATATATTTCATCAATTTTTATAAGATTCTATATCAACAATGTCGATTTAGCCTAATATATAATTGGAATACTTGCACTTTCAAGAAAATCTTTCAAAAAGGCTTAATTATAAACATAGACAAAATATTTTACCTTAGGCAGAAAGACCTCTGGTCGATAGCCTTTTGACGAACTCATTCACTAACACATCATCCATTATTTATTATTTAAATGTAAATATGTATAGTTTGTCAATAAAAATGTGTATTATTATTATTTTACCTTGGATGTTACCGACAATTAGTAAAAGGTACCAAACTTTCTTCATCGGAGCAGTATAAAAACAAATGAATGTTTAGTGGACATATAGAATCTCAAGTATTTTTAATTTTCAAAAATCAATTTTCTCCTTATTCGTGCATTTATAATTGAATATTAAGTAATCTCTAATTTATAGATAAAATACAAAATTTACTGATCTGTCTCGCCAAGGTTTGCTACTTCCGATGTTATGTGTTTATGCCTAGATATTGGAATATGATTTGACGTTTTACATTCACTGAATTATTTCGTTTTAAAAATTGTAAAAGTATGAAAATAACATTTTTGTTGGATGCTTGAAGCCATAACTTTGTGATACATATTGAATCAGGAACTTTATCAAATGATAAAGATGATTTGATAAAGTTCCTAATAACATTTTTAATTTTATCATAATACTTACATAGTTCGAATTAAAAAAAATATATTGCAATAATATCTTAATATTAAGGTTTAAGTGTTGAAAATTGGTGTTGTTATCGGCTATTATTATTTTATATTAATTTTAAAACTGCAAGTAACATTGAGTATAATTACATATATAATCGTTTTTGAACTAATTTTATAATAAAAATAGAAATATTCAATTTTTATTAATATTACTATATAATATATCAACATGAATAAATATTTTACTTTTCAGTGGTGTTTTAATTTTGGTGGTTTACAGAGAGGTAAAAACACAAACAAACATCCCGATATTCGATTCCAATGAAAATCCGACATTAATTTGAACTTTGTCAATACGTGATTATTTGAAGAGCGGTGAGTGCTTTCTGAGACTCGCCTTTAATTTAAAGAAATATTTACTTTCAATTTACCGTCCATCCTTTTTGTTCCTGTTATGGAGACGGTCGGGCAGCTTTGATGCGGATCTGATAACGATTGGTGGCAGAACATATACCTTCATCCCAAATTCAATTTGTGTTAATGCAATTATGTTTTCTATAATTGATTCATGTTAAATTAGCAACATATTGCTTATTACAAAGATAGATAATGTAAATAAAAAGTGTGATGGTGGAGGCTTTCACTATGTGATATATTTTTATATCTTTAAAAACATAAGTAAATTTTGTTTATATCACACACTTTATTCCTTCTTTGTGGCTATAGTTTCGGCATTAAGAAAGAATTAAGTGTGTGGTATAAAAAAAATTATTTGTGTTTTTAAAGCTAAATAAAACATAGTGTTATTATTCATTAATTTTATTGATATAATTAATAAGAAACTATAAGCAAAAATAAAATTGACAATTTATAATTAAACATATTTAGGTATTAGTTGTTAAGTATTATTTATTTTATCCAACATGCTAACAATAAGATTTTAATATTCTTACATAATATTTTTTTTACCTTGGAAAACTTATATTATTATAAATAAGACCCACACATTATATCTCCTATTTATAAAAATATATTTGTGAGAGTAATTGTTCTCAAAACACTGATATGAATGATTATTTAAATCTTTTAAAAATATTTTAATATTAGTTGACTGGGTCGTCGGGATATATTTATAAAAGTTCTTTTAAAAAAATCAGTAACAATTTAAATTTTTAAACAAATGCTAAATATACAATGAAGTAACTATCTAAAAGAAATAATACCTTTAGATTTCGCTGAATAAACATAAAATTTAAAATTTTATATATTACAGCTTATTCAATAACTTGTAACATAACCTTTATACATAAAGGGTATTGAGAGAATTATAGAATTAGTAATTTATGCTCCCTACGTAAGTTGCATTATTAATTCAATTAAATTTAATTTGGATAACATATAATAAATATGCTTTTGTTTTTAATATTTTTAATTTTAATGTTCATGTTTAAAATCAACCTTTTTGAATTATTTTAAGCCTAGCAGTAATTATGCAAAATGAAAGTTTATAAACAAAATTAAACAGTAAAAATTGAATGCAGTCTATAAATACTCGACCAATGAGACAACAAAAAGACTGCCACTAATATAATCATACAGTAAATAAGTCTCTCCATTATTTTCAAGTATCAAGAGAAAACAAGCTTATATAACCTATAGCTGACTTACCTACCTAGATGAATTCATAATCAGAACATTGCAATAATTCTCAAATGTTACTCGCATTATAGCATTTATTTATTCTATAATGACAACCTATGGTTTGCGAAAACTTAATACTACACCATTTCTTAGATTTAAGTAAGAATATACAACTGTGAAATAACATTTTTCCATAATAATGCACTGTCTACTGTCACCGCAATTTCTTCCTCCATTTTATGACCCAGCCCTAGCGTTTTCTTTACATACCTCACTGATATACCGGCTGTTCCATACAATTTTAAACTCTGTCAGATCCAGGCTAAGCTCTCATTCTTCTCTATCCAGTCTCTAAAGCACGCCATCCTATTTATTTCACCAACCTTCCATTCACCCTTCTTTCAAACTTTACCAGTCTCTTTGCTGCATCTTACCACATAGAGAATCTGTTACATTCTTGCAGTAAAACATATCTAGGTGTAGTTCTCTCCAGACTCAGTATCCATTTGAGGTACTGCCGTTATAACCTTTCCACCTTTCCACCTTTTCTTGTTCTTCTATACCCAACAATTTCGCACCATATTTCAGAATTGATCTAACACATGCATCTTACCAAATAATTGCCATTCGCACGTTATTAAATAACTAACACATACTCAATATTAAAAGCTTTAGTCCCACACTCCGAGAAAACAAAGCCTAGATATTTGAAATCTTTCACTATTTCCACTAGCTCACCCTTCCATACCATACGTTTTCTTTCATTATTCTTCCCGCATTACGAAATACCATCCACTTTGTTTTCTTCACATTCACAACTAATTTTTTTCTATAAAAGTACCTTTCAAGTCTTTCACTCATATCCTGCAGCTCTCTGAACGATTTAGCCAACACCACAACATCGTCTGCATACGCCAAGATAAACACTTTGGTCTTTCCTATTACTACCTCTCCAGCTTGTCCTAGTTCTAAGGTTATCTTCATATTTGCTACAGATTGAACAATAGTGGACTAAGAGGACAACCTTATCTAAGGTCCTTCACGTTTCTCGGTACACTTCTTTTATATAGTTTACTGAACATTCTGACACACCCTTTCTTCTCAAGCATTCTACTAACATTCTTCTATCTAATGAGTCATACTCCGGCTTAAATAAAAGTATGGAGCGTGTGCAGTTGTCGATCAAACACAAAAGTGGTTTTAAGTCGGTTTATTTGTTACTTACATATATACATATTCTATCTGTGTGTCTAGTCTGCTCGCCGGGCGTTCTTAATCGCCTTCTTCTGTCGGCGTTGGTCCTCCGTAGTCAGTGGGGTTTCCTAGATCATCGGAGGTTTTATTTTTCGATGGCCACAGAACTATGGGGAGCCCTCTGACAGGGCGAACTATGGTGAGCTTGCCGAGACTGTGTGGATTTCACCTGCTGTCTTTGTCACCAGCTTAGGTAATTCCAAGTCTCTGCCGGTTAAAATGCATGCAGGCCTACTGGGAATGAAACGTCGATAATAATTGATCATTCCCAATACTTGTCGTAGTTTTTTCGCTATCCGTGGTAGTGGTTTCGTGCCTTCTCCGGATACCATGTATCCCAGAAAAGCAATTTCGTGCCATCCAAATTTGCATTTGGTCGGATTGACTACTATTCCGTTGTCGTCTAACCGTTGAAATAGTTATTTGAGGTGTCCATTGTGTTCCTCCTCCGATTTCGATGCTACCAGAATATCGTCGATGTATACGTAGCATAAATCTAAATCGCGCAGGATTTCATCCATGAATCTTTGGAATGTCTGTGCTGCGTTTCGTAGACCAAATTGTATGTGTGCGAATTCGAAAAGTGGTGTTGCGATGGATGTTTTTGGGATATCATCTTTTGCTATCGGGATCTGATGGTAAGCTCGAACTAGATCGATTGTCCAGCCGTTGTGCGAAATCCTTGATGTGTGAGACGGGGTATTTGTCTGGAACCGTTCTCGCGTTGAGGGCTCTATAGTCTCCACAGGGTCGCCAATCTGCATTTCTCTTCGGAACCAAATGCAGTGGTGAGGACTATGCACTCTTCGAAGGTCGTGCGATTCCCATCTGGCACAAGGTCCGGAATTCGTTTTTCGCGATTGCTAGTTTATCCGGTGCGAGTCATCTTGGCCTGCTGAACACTGGCGGTCCGGGGGTGGTGTGTATGATGTGCTCTGTGCCATGTCGTGTAAAAATCGGTAAACCGGATGGCTTGCAGATTCGTGGGAATTCTTGCAAAATCGGGTGTTGTTTTTTGCCATTGCCGAGAGTACTTATTCCTGCTTCTTCCGTTGGGTTGATCTGGCCTGTTGCTGTGAGATTTGTCGTACCGTCACGGAGTTTTTTGTTACGGATGTCCGGCAGTAATCCATAATAGGACAAGAAATCGGCGCCTATTATTGCCTTGTGTACGTCTGCTATGACAAATCTCCGTGGACAATTTCTTCGTAGTTTCAAGTCTAGATTTAAATTGATCGTGCCATAGGTGTGTATGACGGCTCCGTTTGCTGCGTACAGGTTGTAATCGGATCGATGTTGCTTTTGTGGAACCAATCGGCGCGGGAAAACACATACGTCTGTTCCTGTATCGACACGATATGGTATCTTTGATTGTTGATCGGTGATGTACAGGCGGTGCGATGCGTTCGGTGAGTAGTTAGTTGTCGCCTCTACTGCCTTGGTCGTTTCCCAATTTCTCAAATTTGCAGGGGGTCGACAGTTGCGTGCTGACTGGCCGAATTTGAAATGGAACCAACACGTGTCGAATGTTCGTCTCTTTGACTGGCTTCGGGCACGTTCGCGGATTCGGCTGTGTGAACGGGGTCGTGATCGAAATTGTCGTGAAGATTTGGCGTCTTCTTGCTTTCGGAGCTAGGCTTTCAATTGTGCTACCTCGGCTATCACAGTCCCGGGCTCCCACAAAAAGCATAGACGCGCTCTTTCTTATTCATTTGTTTTTCAATCACCCAGTTCAGTGTAGCGATTTGATCCATCGTTGCCCTCCCTTTTCTGAAACAAACTTGTATTTCAGTAAACTATGAGTTTACTTCTGCCTTATAATCCAATCTTTCCTTTATCATGCATGTTTTACCCCTGCATCTTTTTAACTGGCTGATTCCTCCTCCTTTACAAATGGGTACAATATTACTCTTTCTCCATTCTCACGGATATTGATCTTCACGTCTCCATATTCGGTTTATCACTTCTAACATTTTCTGTTGCCCTTCGTTCCCGCACCACTGCAAAGTCCCTGCTTTAATTCCATCTGGCCCAGTCGCCTCTCCACACTTTCTGGTTATAAGTTAGAAGGCACTTATAACTAGGAAGAGGGGAAAACTTGTCTTTCGTGAATTTCTAGCTCTATTTTTTATATTTAAATCCCCATTGCCTTTGAGTGTCAGAACCATGCCTCTTCCGTCTTCTCCTTCCTTCCTTTACGGTGACACCATCCCACTTTTGCAGTTATTGGCAGGTGGTCAGAGCCCATGCTATTTTCCACAATCAATTCCTCTACTTCAACCCTAATTTTGTCCCCTACAAGTATGTAGTCTATGACTGAATTACCTTTTGGTCCCATGTAAGTAAAGTCTCCATACCAATCTCCACATATAATCACGTTGCTTCCTTTTCTATAATTTCTATCGCCTTTTCCAACTTTCCCACTCTTGCCAGTAGTTCGTTTTTTTTCTTCCTTACGTTGCAACTCTTCTTTTAACTCCTTAATCTCTTTTTTCCATTGAATCTAACTTTTTCAAAATCTTGTAAATTTTCTACTCCACAGTACGTTATAAACTCTCTTCTTCCAACATTTTCCTTTTTTAAAATTATTTCATATCTAATAGCTGCCATTGCGGATTCTGAAACATCTAATAATTAGCTAATAACCAACTACAAAATGTACTGAAGAAAGTTGAAAAACTTTAATTGCCCCTAAATTCTATTCTCAATGTACTTAATGTTAATAAAGATAACTCAGCTTAGAATCTTACGAAAATATCTCAAATTTGCCCATATTGTCTACTACCAATACAACAAAGGCAAAAGGAATAACCAAGTTATTAACAAAACACTTAACTAACGCACTTACTATGTTTTAACCACTAAAAATTATGTAATATATATACATATATTACAAAAACGCACGACTTAAGTTTCGACGGTTTAATGTCATTATCAAGTGAAGCAAATTAATGAAGGAGTTCTATGTATACTAATGTGTAGAGGTTTGGGGATACACATTAGTATAAATTAGTATTAATTTGCTTCACTTGATAATGACATTAAACCGTCGAAACTTAAGTCGTGCGTTTTTATAATATATGTATATATACAGTGCACGCCGCTTAATGTGATCACAACGGGACTCGGGGTTTTTGATAACAATAACCGATTGATAATAATAGCCGAAAAAACAAAACTTTATTTTAAATAAAAATATATAACATAATAAACTATAATAACGTAACCTAAACTCTTAAAAAATATTACTACATACAATATGTATTTCATTTAAATTTTAAACAAAATAAAAAACAAATTCATATTAAAAAAACTCATCCAGCGATGTTAGTCTCTGATTTTCGCGGAACAAGTTATTAACGAAATTTCATTGACGTAATGCATCTGAAAATCAGATGACCTGTGCTACACACCACGTCGCAAAACTTCCAGCGCTTTTCTCATTTCGCTAATTGTTGGGGGTTGCATTGCTCATGACGAAAACATTTCTAAGAAAAAAATGATAACATAAACCGAAATCATGATTACTATAAACGAAAATTTTTGTATGTAGTATTACACGTCCGGCCCGTTCTTCGCATAAGTGATAACAATATCCGATTGATAACATTATCCGTGATTCTAATAAGCGGCGTCTACTGTATTACATAATTTTTAGTGGTTAAAACATAGTAAGTGCGTTAGTTAAGTGTTATCATGAATTATCACGTAGTAACGGTCACCATAATCCTTATGAAGTTATTAACAAATTTAACAATGAAAATTTTAAGCAAACCAGGACAAAATCTAATTGCTGATTGTATGTAAGTTTATATCGGCTGAGAGGCGTCAGGGGGTTTTACATGCAGCCCAGAGTCGACTGCTGATTCGGTACTGGAATGCGCATTCGAAGTGTTTTGGACATAAATGATGACAAGTGTTTCGAACTAAAAAGAAAAGATGATATGTTGTTTTAAACTAGGAGTTAAGGGATCACTGGCCAAGACCCTTTTAGATGCAACTTTATAGCCTGCTGGACTTGCAGTTCCTTAACTAATAATTTAAAAATACGAAAACAATTTCTAAATCTACAACAATGAGTCTTACTAAGACTTCGACAAATATTGAATTATACAAAAGTAATTTGCGACTTACAAATAGCACAGCTATCAAAGCAACACTAATTTAAATGTATTTATTTGTGTTAAATAAACTAATAAATGATTTAATGCATTTTAAACTGTTTGTGAGTGCCTACATAGACAACCTCTCGCGGAGTCTGCGAACTTGGTAAGCTACCGGCCAACTTAATACAGTGGAAGACATTGAAGCCTATGTAAATACGTTTCAACACTCTATTTTAAAAGCATATAAGGACTCCTGTCCTGCGAGAAAGGTGGAAGACTCCGAGAACGCCACACCCTGGTGGTGCGGAGAACTCGACCATCTCAGAAAAGCTGCGAGAAAATCCTTTAATAAAGCAAAGAATTCTAAACAACAGTCAGACTGGATGGTCTATAAAAACATCCAACAAGACTACAAAAAACTAATAAGGCAAAAACAAAGGGCAGCCTGGAGGTCTTTTTGTGAGGAGGTTGAAACCACCTCGGCAGCTGCAAGGCTCAAAAAGATCCTCTCCAAGGATCCCTCACGACAACCAGGTTGCCTAAAACGAGAGGATGGAAGTTACTCTTCTAACCTCTCGGAAGCAGCTGAGATTGTCATCAACACCCATTTGCCAGGATGTACGAACACCTCCGATGAAGGTTGGTCAGAACCCACACCCTCAAACCCCTCCAAGGAGGATTGGGAGGTGGCAGATCACCTCCCGGAAGGGACACGTATAACCTGGGCAATCAAAAGCTTCTCACCATTTAAAGCACCAGGCTTGGACGGTATATTCCCGGCCCTACTCCAATGGGGGCTGGACATATTATCAGCCCACCTAGCCAAAATCTTCAGGGCATGTATTGCGTTCAGATACATCCCTCTAGCTTGGAGAGAAGTAAAAGTTATCTTCATACCGAAACCTGGTCGTATAGATTATACACTAGCCAAATCACACCGCCCAATTAGTCTAACGTCATTTCTCCTGAAAACGTTAGAGAAATTGTGCGAAAGATTAATTCGCGAGACGGCTTTGATTACGAATCCGATCCACGCTAACCAACATGCATACACTCAGGGGAAATCAACGGAGTCGGCTCTGCACACTGTGGTAGACCGAATCGAAAGATCTCTGGACAACAAAATATCCGCCTTGGGCGTGTTCATTGACATAGAAGGTGCTTTTGATAGAACGACCTTCAGAAAAATGGAAACTGCTCTCCACTGTCAGAAAGATCGTTGCTAAAGGCTCCCCACAGGGTGGAGTACTCTCACCACTCCTGTGGAACATAGTTGTTGACAGCCTACTGCGGCGACTAAACGACACCATAGGATATGCAGATGACATAACCATCCTGCTAACAGGCAGATTTGAGACGGTGCTATGCAGCTTGATGCAGGAAGCCCTCAAAATAATCGAATACTGGTGTAACGACCAGTCTCTGACCATAAACCCGTCAAAGACTGAAATGGTCCTCTTCACAAAGAAAAGGAAACTAGGTAAGCTAAAGCTTCCTATGCTCCTCAACACCCAGTTGGCATTGTCGTCAGAAATCAAATACCTGGGAGTGATCCTCGACGGCAAGCTGACGTGGGAACCACATCTCAAAATGAAATGTAAAAAAGCATGCCCTCTCCCTCTGGCAATGCCGGAGGGCTGTGGGGCAGACATGCGGGCTATCTCCCAAGATAGCACTTTGGCTATACACAGCGGTAGTAAGACCAATGCTAATCTATGGAGCACTGGTTTGGTGGCTCAGAGCCAGACAGAAATCCTCAGCAAAGCAGCTTACTCAGTTGCAAAGGATAGGATGCCTCAGCACGACCGGAGCAATGCGAACAACACCCACTGCAGCAATGGAAGCAATGCTCTGCCTTCCACCTCTCGACTTATACGTAGAGGAGATGGCCACGGCGGCAGCACTGCGCCTAAACTCAGTTGGACTCTGGTACAAAGGAGGCAGGGCTGGCAGACACTGTCACCTTTTAGAGGAGGCTGTCAAAAAGACACCCCTCCCTGGAAGGAAGACAGACAATTTGCCACCCTGCTACGTCTTCAATAGACCCTATAATGTATCGATAAAAAGAGGAACCGGGAGTGTAGATGGTGGGGAAACCCTCCGAATTTACACCGATGGTTCTAAAACCAAAAGAGGATCCGGGGCGGGAATCTACTCGCAACAAATGGACCTCTCATTAGCTATACCCCTAGAGAAGCACACAACTACTCTGCAAGCAGAGTTCGTTGGCATCATCCAAGGGGCGAAAAAAATCCTACACCGAGACATCCGTGATAGGAATATCCAAATCCTTACAGACAGTAGGGCAGCAATACTAGCAATGAGTAGTCACAAGATCACCTCAACACTAGTAAAAGAATGTCACAACACCCTTAAACAAGCAGCACAATCAAACAGTATTGAGATGCGCTGGGTCAAGGGACACAATAATGAAGAAGGCAACAGCAAGGCAGACGAGTTGGCGCGAGCTGGATCGGTTCTCAGTGATACCACGGACGGGCCCTCGATCGCGCCAACACCGAAATCCTCACTGATATCCTCAAACAGAATACTCTCAAGATGCTAAAACAACGTTGGGACAACACCTCAGGCTGCAGACAGGCCAAGGAAGCAATACGCTCACCCAATCTGAAAACAGCTGAATATTATTCCCGGGGGAATCTGCGTCTTATCACAGGTATCCTTACGGGTCACTGTCAGCTAAGGAAACACTTGTTTACTATGGGACTGGTGGAAACCCCCATATGTAGAGCATGTGAAGAAGAGAACGAGACAGTGGAACATGTGTTAACCACCTGCCCGGCTCTCGCCCACCCTAGAGAGTCCATGCTAGGGGAGCTCTGGCCGAACATGGCCAACATACGGTATAGCCCTCCAAGCGTTGTGCTGTCCTTTGCTCGCCACCTTGGGTGGCTAAATGAGTGATAGAACAACGCAGGGCTTTCCCAGTCAGGGGGGCACAATGGGCCTAGTGAGGCCTAAGTGCTCTGGTAAATGATTTGATCACCCTTGGCAAACTCAATCCAGATCCAGAACTGTTTGTGAGTGACTATGGTATGAGAAAGTGAATGCTAGATTATTTAATTGTCTTTGCTACTCTTCTTATATTCAGTCTATTTTTTATAACAGGGGATAAAAATAATATTAAGAATTACATAGCGGTATGTATAATTTCGATCATTCCAAAATTTTTTGAATCACTTATTGTTAAGGATATTTCAAACTTCTTTAAAAATATTATAATTCGACAACAGCATGGATTCATGAATGGAAGATCGGCTGAAACAAATCTTTTGTTGTACGGTAACTACATCTTAAATTCATTTGAGGATAGAGTTGAATTCAATCAGTACATATAAATTTCAGTAAGGCCTTTGATAAGATCAATATTGAACTTTTATTGTTTAAACTTAATAAGTACGGTATTTGTGCGCCTCTACATTTGTTTCTCAAATCTTACTTATCTAGTCGCACTACTATATTTTTTTCATACCTATTGCGCTACGTCAGAAGTCCCTTACTTGGGTTCACTTTTGTTCAATATATTCATTAAATATATATCAGGTGATGTGAGATCACCAATGTTATTATATGCAGACAATGTGAAAGTTTTCGGTGCATGCTATTGCCACTTAACATCGATAAATATCATGTAATTATGTTTTATAAATGATTTTATGATCATTCACACCTTAGTACCTTACTCTGGAGTATGCAATAGACACTGTTAAAGATTTAGGTGTTCATTTTGATTTAAAAAAAAACTTTTGTCCTCATATCATATGAAAACGGTTATTGTTATAGCAAGATGCTTGGTTTTACTAAACGCATTACTAAAGACTTTAATCATGTACATAGATTAACAACTTTTTTTTTAAATACTAGTTCGTTCAATATTAGAATATGGCAATATCGTGGAATTCGAAGACAAGGTAGTAAATAATTTAAAACTGTTCATTGTACCTAGGGGCGGCCCACCATTGATGGGGCATGGTTGGTTTAAGTAATTAAATTTAGGCATTGGATCCACTGTTGATATCATTTTAAAACAGGAACAAGGCGCAGCGAGAAGTTGCAAGAAAAGATTATTGAAGAATTTTCTGATGTTTTTAAACCAGGTTTAGGTAAATTAAGAGAATTTCAAGCATCATTAGAATTGAAAGATAATGTTTCCTCTGTATTTTGTAGGGCAATGCCTCTACCTTTTAATGAATTTTAACCCTTGTTAAATATAATGAATATGCTACTCCCATTATGATTAAAATATTTACAGATTAGATTATGCGGCGATTTTAAAATGACTGTAAACCCTAATTTGTGTATAAATAAATACTTAATTCCAAAAATTGATGATGTTTTTGCTAATTTGAGCATTTGCCTAATGTTTAACAAAATTGATTTGTCTCAGGCCTACGCTAAAATTGAACTAGATGATCAGTCAAAAAAACTAGTTACGATTAACACATATACGGGATCGCATCTGCACTTGGAATATTCCAAAAAATAATTGAACAAATGTTTAAGGGAATTAAAGGTGTACATGTCTTCCTCGACGATATACTAATAACTGGTACAAATGAAAAAGAGCATCTTAACCGATTACGACTTGAATTAAGCACATTAAGAGACAGTGATATTAGCCTCATTCAAAATTTAATCAATAAAAAGAGATATCTAAACACAATAACCTATATCTATCCAAAAATCCCAACCCCCAATACACAATAATTTACTACGCTCACTTATTACGGTAAAACAACAAACAAAAATTGCTCACATTTTCCGAAAACATAATCATCGAGTTGCATTTAGAGCCAGTTGTAAATTGTCAAACATGTTATTTAATACAAAAGATAAAATCAGCTCTTTAAAAAGTCAGGTGTTTATAAAATTTCGTGTCTCGAATGCAATTCTATTTATATAGGACAAACAGGTCGCAGCTTCGAAACTAGATATTCTGATCATTTTTCATCAAAGGTTAATTTCCTTGAATTGGTATCATTAAAAATTTTAGTTCATTTTAATCAGAATTTACCAATTACCTTGACTGGGTGCGGTTATCTCCCATGTTTTTCTAGATGGAAGCTCAAAACCTTGTCCAAAAATTAATTGGGTTATCCACAAATTGATAAAGAGGCTTTAGCCATAATATTCAGAATTTAAAAATTCAATCAGTATTATATGGTCAAAAATTCTTTTGACAGATCACAAACCATTGTTATCAATATTTGGAGACAAAAAAGGTATACCTGTAATGACAACAAGTCGTTTACAGCGTTGGGCAATCATACATACTATTAGCGTATAATTACGAAATCAAATTTATAAATTCGAAACAAAATGCAAATGCTGATAGTCTTTCACGCCTGCCCACCACTGTACATCACGGAGACACCGATGATTATGGTCATCTTTATTATTTAAATAGACGTGATTTTCTGATTATAAAAAAATAATAATAAATGAAACAGGAAGAGACAAAATATTAAATTTAATGTATGATAAATGCTTACATGGCTGGGAGTTAAAAGACAAAATAAATGTATACTTAAAACCGTTTTCCTTACGCAAAGATCAACTTTATTTGCAGCATGGCTGTGTTTTGTGGGGTCACAGAGTAATTATTTCAACTAAATTGAGAACTTATATTTTAAAGGAGCTGCATAAAACATATCTAGGTGTAGGTAAAATGAAATCAATAGCTCAAATCAGTTTATAACCGACCATGTGCGAGAGCGAAAATATATTTCATTACCCGAATTTATAAAATAGTTATTTGTGATCCTTAACTGATTAATTAAAAACTTATCAAGATCATATAAGAACTTTTGTCAACTTAGTAAATCTTTTAAAATGAAGAGAATTTTATGATATACATACTAGAATAAATACATTATTACATATTACAATATGTTGTACATCTTGAATTTTATTCGGTCCATTTGTTGTAAACAAATATTGTGATATTCTTGACGTTTCAAAGTAGATGCGCGTCATGTAGAGCCTAGGTTAGTCTTAGTTTTAGTTTGTAATGTGATTGATTGTTTCAACACTTAAATGTTTGCATGGCGTAAATAAATAAATAAATAAATTACACGGCTAAAATGACTATCATATTTCAACATTTCTTGTATTATTATTATTTCATTATATTATTTATTTATTGCATTTATTTTAAGAACAATCTATAGACATGAGTTTCATAGTGATCATTTTAACGTGAATTTTAAAATTATAATTAATGATTTAAATAAAATCAGTCCATTTTATTCGATTTCGATCGGAACAAATACAAATTTTGCTCAGAACATTTTAATGTATAATTTAATAAAATTTTAAATTATATATTATAATAAAATCTATTATTGCGAAAAGTTGATTCCCTGAGTACTGCTGCAACAGCTACTCCCCCGTACTGAAAATAGCAAGTGTGATAAACATATGAATTAAGTATTGAAACTGGCATCTCTGATCTAGATAACATTGCGCTTTTAAATAGTCGCTGTTCGATACGTAACGTTGACATCTGTTTCCTTTAAATCCTACAGTGATACCGACTAAGTCCTTTCGTTTCTGTAATAGCGTCATTTTTATAAGTGTGAAATCCGAGACCTTTGTTCGACGTCGCCTTACAGACATCCGAGCAAAATCAATCAACGGGCAAAAGGGCCCGCTGTAACATCGTTGTATTGTGTCTTCTATCGCGTAATATGGGGCCCAATCGATGGGATCAATGTAATGGAAGGACGTTTCCCCGATCATTTTACGTAATGCGAAATCGTGTCGTCAGCAAACAGTGACGTGACAACGACATAACGCTTCATCTGATTACTGTCGGCCTCGGATCCTATCAACGATCAGCCTTTCGTATACAACCTTAGGAATATTTCTCATTTCTAGTAGTGGGATATTATATAAGATTATTTGACATTGAATCGGGTTATCATAGGAACTATTCATTTTGTAATATTTAAATAACATAGTTCAATAAAAATATCAAATCGTTATACTTTACGTCTTTTGTTCATTTGCCTAATTTATATTTCACCAATAATTTCTGAATATTTTATGATTTAATTTATATTTCATGATTATTATACTGACTTAAAAAAAATGCAGCTCACAGTGCTACAATATACACCTATATCTTATAGATTTTTTGCGTCAAAGTGTTTGATAATAATTATTATATGGCACCGATCTCATCTATTTAAAAAAATATTTAAAACTTAGTTTATTGTTTATAGTTTTATCTAGATATGCCCGTACTCTAAGTCCAAAATGTAGATTAGCCCCATCTTGTTGAAACCATATTTGTTCTGCCGGTAAGCTCTGGAATAATATGCTCTCGCACAAGTAATAAATTTCGTTCAGCGGTCAAATTTTCATTTTTAAAATAAGGTCCTATGACGTATTCAGCAATAATGCCACACCAAATATTTTCTTTTTGGGGTCGTTGGGTGTGAACTTCCTATATGAATTTAACCTTCAGTTATGTCGGTATAAAAAGTATATAAAAGCATTTTGGTTTAATTTGTCTATAATAACTATGCAGAACTCTATTCTAAGATCAAAATCATCTTCACTTAATTCTTGTACCAAATTAATTTAATATAGATTTTTCCCGTTTGCAAATTTTTTTAATGGAATATAGATTCATGTTATGATTTAAAGCCCTCGGTTTAGCCGTGTTCATTGGATTTTCCGCCACATCTAACATGACATTGAAAGAATTTTCTTCTTTTGTAATAATACTGTTGGTCATTCTTTACTCTCGTTCTTAAAATTTCTTAGATAGACGTTGGAAGGTTAACTGAAGAAAATAATGATGTAAAACATGCTAAAGAAAGCTTTATGAACATCGACACCTCTGGCTGCCTGGTTTAAGTCTGTTATTGGTAAAGGTCCACTATATATCACGTGGCGCGCCAGTATATTTGTTTTAAGTGGCACTAAGTACACCATCACTCAAACTGTTTTTTCAAACGTTGAACATTTTAGAAAATTATAATCTTTGGTAGACATACTAGCAAGGTTGCACTTCAATTCAAGAAGTGACTAAGCAGGAATAAATTCGACTGTACGCATATTATTCAGCAGTTCTCTAACTTGATTTGCCACGAACGTTTAAAACGTCATGAGTCAGACTTTATCCATGATAACAATATCGTGTAATCAGTGTAGTAAAAATATTTACATTGCCTCACTCACTCGTTCATATAGCTCTAATAGAACAACAGCAAAGAGTTCCAGTCGTGGGATGCTGGTTGTCTTGACAGGTGCCACTCTGGATTTAGCACATAGAAGATGGCTGGATATCAGTTGACCTTGCTGCACTCTGACTACGTAAATACACGTACAGTAGTCGAGTTTACTGGCGTCTGCGAATCCATAAAGCTTCAGGCCATATCCCGTCGCTAAAGTTACCATTCTAGGAATAGAGAGTGATGCAACTTGCTACAAATTTTCAGCATGTTCGAGCCAGCGTTGAATGTATACATCGCGCAGGTTATTGTCCCATCCATACTTAGGTCTTCATAAATCCTCTTCGATTTTACTCTGGCTTGTAAGACATCACACTTGTAACTTAATGTATCACCTACGGTGTTGTGACTTTAATAACTTTTCGAAGGACCATTAATGTAAAACATTAAATCTCGAGAATTAATATTTAATTGAACTTAAACGCAAATATGTGGATCTCTAACTATACACACAGTGTAATAATAATAATACGGATTATGTTGTTGCGAGAATATCTTGTCGAGTTCTGTGTTTTCTTTATTTCTCTCTCGGGGTGCTCGATATTTCGTGGGGGGGACTTCTTTTTTTCAGTTTAAACTTTGAAAATGATTGGTAACAATCAAAACACGTGTCAGTTAACTCATAATATATCTATGGAACATAACAAGTGTCTTATTTCACTAAATTTGCATATCTGGTTCCATCAAGAGAGTAGCGCAACAAGTATCAATTCTTTTTCCTAGTTGAAGTAGGGGGTGCCACCCTTCCCATTGGTCCTTTCTTGATCAGAAGGAGGTGGTAACTTTCCCTGTTGCCGCTAATCTTCCCACTGTGTTTATCTGGCGGTCAATAACAAACACTGCACTTTTTTGGCGTGAAACGTCCTTATCACCGAATTGCTCTTGCTCGAACGCGCGGACCGCGTGTTCGGTACCTAGGTCCCACTCCTCCACCCCGTTGATATGTATTAACTAAAAAAAATCCCTACGTCTACATTTCTAACAATTAGCTAGAGATCCATATATACTAAAGCCAATATTACAACGAGAACAGTCCTAAACTACTATTCACAGAGCGACAATTTAATTACAATGAGAAAAGGTCTTAGAGTTTGGAATATTTACACTTGTTTAGATTTATGCGCACTTGTTATAGAATTTATATGTCAGTTCTTGGAAAGACGCACACTTTCACCATAGGTCGTTTCACAATTCCTGCTCGGGTGCGGAGCGACACAACGCGGATGTGTCCATCTTTCCCTGGATGGACCTCTTCAATGCGCCCCATTCTCCATTGGCATGGCGCCATTCCATCCTCTCGTATAAGGGCTAGCTCTCCTTTAATTGGCTCCAAGGTCCGCTTCTACTGCCATTGCCCTCTGGGTTGCAACTCCTGCAGGTACTCCTTGTGCCACCCGTTCCAAAGGTGTTGCTTAATTTGCTGAACATGTTGCCATCCGGAGAATCATGTCATGTTAACGTCACTGAGGTCTCGTTCCGGTAGGGCTTGCAAGGACTCGCCAATAAGGAAATGTGCTGGTGTGAGGGAAGTCGTTTGGATCGTTTGATAGGGGTTGTAAAGGACGCGAATTCAAAATGGCTTCGATTTGTGTCAAAAGCGTATGCGATTCTTCATATGTTAAATTAGCATTTTTCGTTACTTTATTAAGGTGCATTTTAACTTGTTTAATACCTGCTACCTGATTTTGATGTCGGTTTTGCTTTAAAACAAATAATACATTGATAGTTGTATTTCCTAATTGCGTCACGAGCTGCTATGATCCAATATTTGTTTCTTATGTACGCTAGGGTTCCTTGTGCACCCGAATGTAACGACTTTTCGTGACATTCTGTTATAATTAAATTTGTAATATAATGTTTTGTTGGGAGCAATATTTGGTGTATAACATCAAATGGTAATTTTGAATGTCGAAGCCGTCCCCCAACCCTCATTAATCCATTCTTGTCCAAAAATGGATTTAAACACAACAATTTACTTTTTGGTTTAATATTCTGACCTTTGTTCAAGGCTTCTAATTCCGCATTAAAATGTGTATATTGTATAATTAGTAATAATTAGATTTCTGCCTCTACTATTTCATTTATATCTTGTTCACGCCTTTGGTGATTTCCTTTATATTTGCTTATAAATTTTAACATCCACGCAAATACTTGTACGTATTTTTAAGTATTTTGACATACGTTTGACCCGCGATATGTCATATTTACCGTCCTGTATTGTAAAAACCACCCGTAACTCTAAATTGCTATGATCGGAGTTTGGTATAAACTCTACTAACTCTTTATCGGTATTGATGAATGATGGGCCATCCCCATAAGGAATTATTTTTTAACTCCCCAGGACAGCAACCCCTAGAAATAAGGTCTGCTGGATTTTCATGACCTGCTACATGATACCATTCAGTGGGATTTGATAGGTTATGAATTTGCCCTACTCTATTGGCTACAAATGTTTTAAAGTTTCTTGACGGCGCCTTTATCCATGGCAGCGTTATTTGCGAATCTGAATAATAACGTACACGATTACAGTTTGGCAATTGAGTCTTAACTCTTTGAACTAATTGCGCCGTTAAAACCGCAGCGCAAAGTTCTAACCTAGGTAAGCTTATTACCTTTATTGGTGCCACCTTAGATTTTGCACACCATAGTGTAACGTTCACGTTTCGCCACCTCTTAATTTTTAGACTGGAAGATTCCAAGATATATAATTTAGGAAAATTTAATATATTCCAAAACAACGATTTAACATAGGCGACCCAATTAACACCAAGATAAATATAAATATAAATTATATATTTTAATTTAATACCATTTATTTTGCAATTCACATTATATATTCACCGGCTATTATGCAATTGGGCATCCATAAGGACGTAAGGGACGAATCCTCAATATTTAGTGTGTTGAATTCAATTGCGGTTGTTCGAAAAAGGTCAACCACAGGTCACCTTAAGAAGGAATCACGCGTCCGTATTTTCGTCGATTAAAATTTGAGCATCTCCTATTTTAATATTTATCATTTACGGTGATATTTCGCTCGTGAGAGGAATCATCGTAATTTATATTTTCGACATTTGATAACAATTTTTACTTCCCGTGTGGAAGTTTATTAACATACTATTATGACCACAATAATGCTGTGTGGCTGCGGCTTTATTTTCGTTAATTCGAAATTGTTATTTTTTGAACTAGTTTGAATAGAGGGCACTCGCTTAAGTATTTTTGGGGGAAATAAAGATTAATAAAAATTTCTGGGACAGTAATTGTCGAGCTGTGTGCTCAGGAGGTTGTTGAAAAGGAGTCTTAAAGAACAAGTGCTGTGTGCCATTGTGTTAAGGAAGAAATCTGAAAGAATCTCTGTGATCTTAACAACCAAATAAGTCCAAATTTAATATTAAGCGAGGCCAAACTACATCTTAAGGTAAATCTCCATATTTTCCCTATTTTGTAGAAAATTGTCGATTTTTTTCTCTGCAATTTTGTTATCTACATTTTTCCAGCTTGTCCGTTTTGTTTTTCTGTTTTAATAATAATTAATTCCGGCTCGTTTACTAAAATTCAAAATTTTTAGGCCTCGTTGTTTGGGTTAAATTTTTGTTAAAAATTTAAAAATCCATTTGAGCCCATTCTTTTTGGAATTTTGGCGATTTCCGAAGTGTAGTCCGAAGTCAAAATCTTTGCCACGGCGATTTCGAAGGATCTTTCGAAGGATTGCGTGGGCGGACTTCTGGAAGGATCAATCATCTTTTGCTGATCCTGGAGATAGGAGATGGTGTATTGAACCGGAAAATTTTCAGGAAAATTCCAGATAAGTGAACAAATAAAAAAAAAACTGTTGAATTTTAAATTTAATTATATCATAACTAATTTGATCAGTGTTTTGCATATTGATAAATTAGCGTTTAAGAAAAGGAAATCATTCAGATTTATTTAATACTTGAGACATTTTAGTTGCATTAATTGATTGATAGGTAATTTAATATTCCTACGTCAATTATTTAAAGTAGGAGAAGCAATTTTTATAAAGTAATTGTAATAACTAAATTAATTAGAATAAGGATTTGTGGTGGAAATTCAGGAAAGACAGACTGTTGGTCCAAGCAAACCCAAAGGATCAAGTTATTGCGCTATTGATGAAAGAATATTTCGTTTCGTGATTTTATTGTTAAACCTAATATTAAAACTATTATATATAAGTAAATCTAAATTTGAATCCCACTTAATACCTAACGCGTTTATACACGACCCTGTGGGAATAACCACATTTGTATCCCTTTTCCATGGCAAAGCAACTTCGAAACGTCATTCTCTGTCTCTATTTAACGTTTTTTTAAAGAAATTTTCACATAAAATGTCTTATGACGATCTAGTGCCCTTTTTCAAATCTACCCCCCTCCCCTAGAATCAAGTCTATTTCATCGGGCGTGTGGTATGTGGGATCGTCTAATAAAATATTTGTTGGAATATTTAGCTGTTTTGTGTCAACAAAATTTCCTGGAATAATATTATTTAACTCCTCTATTACCATAGTCCACTAATAATGAAAATGAGTTTATTCTTGAACACACTGTTGTTTTGATTGACTGATTAGTTACTATTCCTGCTATAGCATTGGTTTGCGGCCGTGACTTTAGATTTAACCCTTTTGCACATCTCTTTGTTATTAAATTTACCGTTGATCCTGAATCTAATAACATTCTCGCTTTGTCACGCATTCCTGATGAATCAATTATATTAACTAAGCGTGTTGTTAATAACACGGTGCTTTTGTTTCCCTGTGACTGTAATGCGCTCGCTTGAGCTACTTGTTGATCGATATGCAACAGTGAATTAAGCCTTTTATTACAATTTTTACAAATCTTGTTAGACTTGCATTCTAAATTTACATGACCTGGCCTTAGACAATTGGTACATAGGTTTTTCTTACGAACTAGTTCTAACCTTTTCTTAGCATTATGTTTTAAAAATGAATCGCATTGAAAGATAGCATGATCGCGCTTGCACATGAAACTAACAATTTTCTTTGAAAATTTAGGACCTGTTGTCCCTTTATTATCTACACTTATCTTTGAATCCTGCATTACCTCTAGGATCTTCTCAAAACTAGCTAGTTCGTCCTCTGCTAATTTACTTTCCCATTCCGCTCTCGCCATAGGTGGTAAACGACTAACAATTAAATATACTAACATATCATCCCAATATTGTACAGGACGGTCGATTGACGCTAATGCACGTACATGTTGTGAAGCAGCGTTTAAAACAATTCTATAAGAATCTAAATCATTCTCCGCGATAACTGGTATATTAAATAATTCCTTAAGATGACTATTAACAATAGTTCGCTTGTTTTGGAATGTATCTTTTAAAATTTCTAATGCAGCTGCATAATTATTTTCCGATACTTCTAAGCCTCTAATTACTTCTGCAGCATTGCCGCGAAGTGCGGATTTTAAATATTGTAACTTCTAAGTATTTGATAACGTTTCATTACTATCAATTACGGAATAAAATGTGTCTTTGAATGACAAACCACTCTTTACAATTTCCACTAAAGGTGGGTATTTTAATTTCAGGTAATTGAATATTTTGCGCAGTATAACTGCCCGAATCAGAGCTCCCGCGTTTCGGTTCTTGTGACGCAGGTACGCGACGAGCCAATGCATGATATTTACTTGTTAAATTTCTAATATTTACAAATTTATCGCTAAAATCGGGATCATATGCCCTTGCCTCAAGCTGTTTATATTTGCCTATATAATTGCTAATTTCGACTAAATCACACTTGAGGTCTTCAACAATATCGTTAACGTCTGTTGTGTTATTAACAAATTGTTCTAGATTATTTAACGCTAGTTCAATATACGCATGCTTTTGTGACAATTATTCTAATTGTGACGAAAGTTCCGGAGAAATCTCAGCCATTTTGAAACACGATATAGATATGCAATAAAGGAAATAGATTGTTGTCTCGAAACCGGGGTCTTCGTCTTTGTAGCTCGAACGGACTAGTCGTGAACCGTTGTTTTTTTGTTTGTCAAAACCTGCACTGTTCTTTTTTTATATCTCGCACAACTTGACTTCATATGCACTGGCATTCAAAAACTTTTTGAATAAAATCCGGTTCAAAGGACCAAAAAATGTTGTGACTTTAATAACTTTTCGAAGGACCATTAATGTAAAACATTAAAACTAGAGAATTGACCACATTAATATTTAATTGAACTTAAACGCAAATATGTGGATCTCTAACTATACACACAGTGTAATAATAATACGGATTATGTTGTTGCGAGAATATCTTGTCGAGTTCTGTGTTCTTTTTATTTCTCTCTCGGGGTGCTCGATGCTTCGTGGGGGGACTTCTTTTTCCTAGTTGAAGTAAGGGGTGCCACCCTTTCCATTGGTCCTTTCTTGATCGGAAGGAGGTGGTAACTTTCCCTGTTGCCGCTAATCTTCTTCCCACGGTGTTTATCTGGCGGTCAATAACAAAGACTGCACTTTTTTGGCGTGAAACGTCCTTATCACCGAATTGCTCTTGCTCGAACGCGCGGACCGCGTGTTCGGTACCTGGGTCCCACGGTTGGAAACTTTTGTTTGTATTAGCGGCAAAATACGATATTCCGTATTGTTGATAACGCAGTAACAGAGTCGATAGTGCTATCATCGTCTCTAGTTAACACTGTTACATTGTCAATACAATTAGGTTGAAAGTCTGCAAAGGGTTCAGTATTATTGCTTGCCCAACGCTTGAGATCAAATCATCCCCTGGCGAGAAGTAAATTAGTTTGATCGCGCACTTGCTTTAAATCACTTAGAGTATCTGCACCCGTTATCAAATAATCCACGTAAAGGTCTAATAAACACTTCTGACTTTCAATTGTATAAATATTGCACATATTTTGAGCCAGTTTTTGTAGAGCACGGATAGCAAAAAATGAAGCACCTGACGTTTTGTAGGTTACCGTAGTTAACTCTTACGTTGTTACCAAATCTCCTGGGTTGTTTCTCCACGAGAGTCGCTCGTGTTTAATATCTTCAGGTATCACCTTTACCTGGCGATACATATTAGCGATGTCAGCATTAACAACATATTTCCAACAGCGCATCCGTAGCATAATGGAAAATAAATCACTTTGAAGTGGGGGGCGAGCATTAGAATCATTGGGTGAAACTGACAAATTGAAGATAAGTCGCAGCTTAGTAGTTAGGCTGAGGTAAATAATAGCCATCCTTTGTGTCTCCATTGGCTTTCTTCATGTGTCCTAACTTCAGATATTCCTCCATAATTGCACGATATGCAGTATAGGTGTTTAGCAAGCCCGCGTTCGAGAGCAGAAAACTTTTGCGGATTCACTCGATTCACCCTGTCTACAGGGATCCTCCTTAAAGGAAGTGCCACTTCAAATCGACGTGTTTCATCCTTCCTGAAGTTGCGTTGAAAGTGTTTCTTACACAACTCTCTAGTTCTCAAAATTTTATCACTATGTCATCTAATCGTACCACTGACACAACGGCATTATTTTATATATTATATATATATATATATATATATATATATATATAAATTATTCAGCCAAAATGAGTATTGTAAAGCGATAATGATTTCATCTTTAGCCGACCGTCGCGCACTATATCGTGATAATGTCCGTTACCGATCAATAAGTCTATTCTCCGAAGTTGGCATAATTCCTGATCTGCTAACTCGATACCAGGTGTACGGGAAGAATCAAATTGAATCAAACCCGATTTTTGTATTCACAACTTCATTCAGCGTTTTTGTTTTCCACCAACTGCTACAATCAGAACATTAGTGTTGATGTGTCGCAGTTTGGTATGTGGTCACACGTACGCCCTTCCCACTCCTTATAGAGATTTACATCCAGTTTGACAGGTACCAACTCTATCATAAAATCATCATAATAATTTGTAGGCCGGTTTATTGCCTTTAATGACGATATGTTGATTTGTCAAGATATCCATTAAATGCTTCAGTGATACGCGGTCGTCTTTTTTCGTATGTGGAAGGTTCAATAATGAGTGCAAGCGACTCTTCGGTCGATTCCAAGCGAGTTCGTAGCCAATATCTGACACTTGTATACACTATAAAATAGATGCAGCTTCTCGCTTTAGAACCCCTTGCAAGTAGTGGATCGTCTCAACATTTGTTAGTGTTATGTTATTATGAATTAGTGATACAGACGAGCGACTAAATTGCATCCAATCGTTATAGTCGCCGCTAAATGTTAGAATTTAAGTCTTTGGTAGTCGTACTTCTGGGTTTTGTGATACCACAGGTCCATTTGTATGAGTTTGTACTTAGGGAAGTCTTGAAGTCGTGAATTTTCTAGCAGTGTAAAAGAAGAAACCCCCCATGTATCACAAACTTAATATAGTAATCATATTAAAACATTTAAAAATACGATTTACCTAACCCCAACAACATCAGTAGATGTTGTAATAACTGAATTAAAGAATAGCCTTGGGTGTGCATGATGGGATAAATGCGCAATTATTGAAAGTTGCACCATCTCATAAAACTAAAACAACCTAAAACAATAAGTAAACCGCAGAAACTCACGAAGTTCTACAACTTGTGTGTGACAAGCAATAAATATAAATGTTAAAATATTGAATCAATTAAAAATTTAAAAATACATTAATATATAATAATATCTGTGAATGTAAACACATTTAAATAATTAAATTAAAAATCACAGCACTATGACAAACAATAAAAGTAAATATAGACATATTAAAAAAATTAATTAAAAATACGTCACTATGAGCATAGTGACTAGTTTTATATACCGTAATATTTATATTTTTTAACCATTCATCCTTTTTAATCAATTTAGGACTGAAGTCTGGAATATTTCCCGATTGTTAAAAAAATCAGAATAATTATGATAGACCAATATTTAAAGATGGATATCCCAAAAACTTTATAAATTATAAATCTATAACATTACTTAGTGTTCTCTCAAAAAAACTAGAATACGTAGAAAACGGTTTTCTTAAAAATAAATCAACAAATACCGCATTATTCGCATACATATCTATAGTAATGGATATCTTGGAGGAGGGAGAGCGCAATGGGTGTTTTTCTAGACCTCTCCAAGGCATTTGATATCATGAATCATAAAAGACTGTAAGATAAATTAGAATATTATGTAGAGTAATTTAATAAAAACATAATTAGAAAATAGAAAATAAAGTATACTAATATTGGGGTGCCCTAAGGTAGTATATTGGGACCAGTACTCTTTATTATATATATATATATATATATATATATATATATATATATATATATATATATATATATATAAATGACCTAGAGAAAGAACATCTCTAATACTAGTAATGAAATGATGGTAACTTATGCCGATGACACAAGTGTCCTTACTAGGAGTAAAGGTTTTGAAGATTTAATACAAATATCAAACAACTTATTTGCAAGTATATAAGAAAAGATTATTGCAAATAAGTTAATACTAAATAAAAATAAAACCAAGGTAATGGTGATTTTTAAAACAACAAATAACAACATAAAACTTTCTGATGTCCACCCTAACAATGTTAAAATTTAACTCAATACTAGCGCCAAATTATTAGGAAGAGAAATATATACACTGTGTACATAAAGTAAGAAATAAATTCGATTAAAATTCAAAACATTTTCTTTCAGAAAAATGCTCGGACACGTGTTTTTTTATCGCGCATTTTTGAGATACAATTCAAATATACAGGGTGTCCCAAAATTGAGATACTACCCCTGAAGTTGAAATTTTCAAATATGAACCCGTATTTTTTTATTGCATTTATAGATTCTTTGTAAAATTCTGAGTATTTTTCATGTAGCATACCACGTAGCATCAGCACATTTAACGCCATTAGATGTTTTATAATGGGGTTACTTAAAAGAAAGGGTATATTAATACAGGCCATTCACAGGCGTAGAACATTTGGAAACAATTACCTATTATGGAAACAATTCAGGGTATAACTCCGAAATGTATTGAGGGAATTGTCTTTTAGAACGGAAACCTGTATTGTAAGAGAAGGCCGATACGTGAGCAATAGTGAATTGATGAAAATGATTACACGCTTGTTACGCAATTAACATTATCAGCACTGTATTCTAGTATGTAGTTGATAATTATTGTAAAATAAAATCATTTTGTTCTGTATCAATTTTAATGCATCATCAAAATAATGCAACATAGAGGTTACGAGACGTAAAGATTATCAAAGTTGTAAAGAATAAAAGATAACTAAAAAACTTTCCGATATTATCCTCATAAAGGTTATCAATGTTTTATCGAATAAAGAAATAACTGAAAAAAGATCTGATATTGTCTAAAATAAAACAAAATTTATTACTTTTTTCGTAAAATTAATAACAAAAAAGTTTTCCATATGGTGCGAACTTAAGCAAACACATTGTATATGACAAAATATTTAATAAATATCTATAAAATTATAAAAACAGTCGTCATAAAACAATAATAGTAAAGTAAATAGTACAGAACTTATTAATACAGTCGACTCTCTATATAGTGAAAGACCAAAATGTTGACCAAAATTTCACTATATAGAGTTTTTCACTATATAAAGAGAAACAAAAATTCCAAAATTGAATGACATATTAAAAAAGTTTATTAAACATTTAAAAGTTTAAATACATAGCATGTACATAATGTACATACTGTACACGTTATATATGTATGTAGAGGGCTAAATACTACATACGAAACAAAAAGAATACATAATACAAAATCTGTTAATACATACATACATATGTACATTTAAAATTTGTGTAGTCTCAATAAATTGCTAAACAACATAGATATTATGTACTAGGAAAAATAATCAGCTATTTTTTGAACCTGTTAGCGAATTAATCTAGGCATCGACTACATATAAAATGGGTTTCCCCGGAATGCTTTGAAATGGGTCCTACCCCATGTTTCTCACTGAAATCTATTGTACTTGATTTACATTTTGTCTGTTAGGCGTTATAAACGCGTTAAGAACGTTTTCAAAATAGTGAGTCATAAAAATGCAGTTCGTGCTAATGTTAGATAGAAATGGGAAACCCGAAGTGGCCAAAATCTCAATAAATGCATAAAAATTTATACATGAAATTCCGGTAAAAATTTTATTATATAGAGTGTTCCTATTTTACAGGTTCACTATATGCAGTGCTTTTTACATGAAATTTCATTAAAATATTTTGTGGTTTGAAAAAATTTCACTATAAAGAGTTTTTCACTATATAGAGTTTCACTATAGACAGAGTCGACTGTATAATAATAATATAATATGCAATTTATTCCATTAAAGTGCAACACGTAACATAAATCAAACACTTCATAATAATAACTTACAGAAATAACAAAACATTAAAAATAGCAAAAAATAAAAATAAAATTAAAATTATTGAAACAAAGAAGGAGAGAAAAAAATGTGTTTAAAACCTGGATTTAATATTTAAATAGATCAAGTGGATATGAAGAATTTGACAGGAATATTAAGTACCATTTGAACACTGAATAAAACACTTACTATGTTTCTAACCACTATAATTTATTATAATATATAAATATATTATAATAAATTATAGTGGTTAGAAACATAGTAAGTGTTTTATTCAGTGTTCATTATGAATTACCACATAGTAACGGTCGCAACCATCATTATGATTAAGTACGATTTATTTTCAGAAATCTTTTAATGTATATGTTTCTTTTTCCAGAAGGTACTGGATTAATTTGCTTTTAAATTCCTTTAAATTCGTAATATTTTTTATAACTGTTGGCCGTTTTTATATATTTTAATTGCACTATACTTGACTTTTCAATAAAGTTAGTTAAGGTTAGAAAATCATAATCATTATTATTTATTGTATGAATGATTTTTTGAATAATCAGTAAAGCTAAGTTTATGTTTGTAATTAAACATAATAACAATTGATAGAAGGAGAGGCTATAAAATGTTAATTTTTCAACTTTTTTGAAGTAGCCGCGACAAGATTGCGTATATTCTAAACCGAAAATAATTATTAATGCATTTTTTAAACCAAATATTTAATAACTGAGACTACTAGTACCATAAAACATTATGCCATATCATACTACAGACTCAAAATTTGACTTACATAGCATTATTGTGTTGTGGTTCTTGTTTCCCAACTTTATAAAAATAAAAACCAGCAACCACAATAAGGATATATCGAAGTTAATTACCGGAATAAAAATTAAGTGGCTTAGATTCTAAATACGTGTATTACATAAAAAACGCACGTTCCTTGAAATTTCACTTAAAACTGAGTAAATCCACTACACTACTGATAAAAATGTTCTCAGTGATAAGTGCTAAACTAAAAGAAAATCCATCACAATACAGAAGAAACTAAAATACTTATCCAATAAATAACACCATAATAATTATACCAAACAAACAGCAACGACAGATATTCCACAAATACTAATTCACAACAAAACCGAAGAACATTTTCTTGACAATGAACTGAATATCTTAAAAAATACCTCAATCATGCAGCCCACTTAAACAAGAACTACACAGAAGACATCATTAACGATATCAAAATGGCCGCTTCAAGATTAGAACCGGAAGAAGCAGAGCAATTTCGTCTTGCCGCCAAAAACTCACTCAAGAAAATAGAACTCAGAAATAGTACACGATACAACAAGAAGAAAAGAAAAGAAGACATCTCCACCATAAAGACCCTAAAGGAAAATGACTGTTGTTATTGTTAAAAAAAAGTGATTACACCGCCAATGTGAACCGATTATTGAAATACCTAGACTATACTGTTTACCGAAAATTCATAAACCCGGAAATAATTACAGACCGATAGTTTCGAACATTAATGCACCCACTTATAACATCGCTAAGTGGCTCGTCAGTCAATTTCAAAAATTAACAATGACTTCTCAGTAAAGAATTCTATGTGCCTAGCTATTGAATTAAAAAACATCACCCTTCAACTGGATAAAATACATATCTTTTTTAATTAAAATAAATTAAATAAAATTGTGAAGAAAGGTTTTTAGTGCTTTTTAATTAATCAAGTTTACCTTCACGTAACTCACAAAAATCAAACTACATATCTTTTGAAATAGTAGCCTTGTTCCCCAGCATCCCGATAAAAGGGACATTAGACATTTTAAAAGAATTATTAATAGCCAACTATGTCTCCAACGAAGATATGCAACAATATTTAAACCTAACAGAATTAAGCATGGACTGCAACGTATTTAAATTTATTAACTCATTCTATAAACAAACATTTGGTACCACAATGGGTAACCCTTTATCCCCCTTCCTCGCTAATATTTTTCTAAACCACCTGGAGAACAAAGCTAAAAATATCATACCAAATTTTCCAAACGTGTGATTCAGATATGTGGACGATATTTTTACTATAGTCAAAACTGATACGAACCTAGAAGATATCACATCCTCGTTATATAACCTATTTCCCAACATACATTTCACATACGAGTTGTCATAAGGACAACTTCCGTTCTTAGATATTTAATTAAAAAGAAAAATAACAAACTATATATGGATATATACAGAAAACCTCCCCCCACACCTAGTATTACATACATTACCACTCTATATCTCCAATGAAACACAAAATGGTGTCAACAGTATGATCCATAGAATGTTTTTTCTCCCTCTGACAGACCCAAACCAAAAAAGGAAACTCATTTTATTTACCAAATAGCAGAATCCCTCAGTTACCCCAAACATACCATCAAAAAACTCATTAATAAGTATTCACATAAACACTTTCTTAATTCTGCCACTTTATTGAAACTTGGATATAGAAAATAACAAAACATTCAGTAAAAAGTTATCTAGGAAACACATTTACAAAAATAGACGAACTAAAAATTCAGGCATTTACTCTATAAAATTTTCAAATTGTGGTAAACTTTATGTAGGCCAAACACAGATAAATTTAAACATTAGATTTAAAGAACATGCATATTATATTAAAAATTTAAATACAGAAAAATCGGCAGTCGCTCTTCATGCAATAAGCATGGGTCACAAATTTTCGATAAACAACACCAAATTATTAAATAGTTCGAACAATTATAACCTACATATGTTGGAATCAATTCAAGTGAAAAAAAAACACCAATATAATTTACTGAACTTCGATTTAAGCCCCTTAAATAATCCCTTACTAGAAATAATTGATCCGTAAACACAAAATTACTAATGCTATTGTTCACCTTTCCATATTTTTCCATATTCGAGGCAGGTATATATTAGAAACACACTTTGTAATTTATTTAGTTTGCTCTTGATAATGGTTACATTGTAATCGAAATGTACATCTAACATTTAATAAAATAAGTGAAAAAAGTGCCAAACTTGTGTCGTTTACTCAAATTTAGGTATCGTTGAGAAGTCATGGAATGTCGAAAGAAAAAATTGCTAATCATGTTATCCTCGTAAATGGCGCACCAAACGTTAGTTTTAAAAAAATATTGATTGCGAGTTTTAATCATAAAGAGAGGATTGCAGTCAGACCACCATCGACAATTTTGCGAAGGCAATGTTCCATTGGATATAAATGTAGCTTTGTCAGAAAAAACTACTTTCCTAGCCAAAATATTATCGTCTTATGGCGCATCGGTTACGGCCCCGAACTGACGTGCAGCAACGTTGATTCGGGTCAGTAGTCGGATGGGTGACCTGTACCATTCACCATTGGGATCCAATTAATGGTGCTTTAAAGTGACGGGGGCGATCCTTTAAAGTAACAAGCTCATTTACACACAAATACACAAATGACACATGGCGGAAGGACCACGTGGTCGATAGCCTAACACTACTACTACTACTACTACTACTACTATTATCGTCTTCTAGCTTTCCTTGTATAAGAAAACAAAAATCTAGTCGTCTGTTGTAATCCCCAGGTTTTAAAGTATGGACATATTGTATTTTATATGGACTTAACTTGTTCTCTTAAAAAAAATGTGATATTGTATCTTTACCAATTTTATCTGTAAGTGAAGATGCCCATTCTATCCTCACTATCAAAAAATTCTTGCTATCAAGAAATCATTTGTTTATAAGTGCATCCTAGATTTTACGTAACTACAGTTACATTTGCATTGTTATTGTAGATTTAAAAATAAATGATAACAGGTTTTTTTCATGTAATTGGATATAATTGCATATTAAACCATAGTTTTCCATTCCGAACAAGTTTTCATAATTATAATTTTCCATATTGTCACAAATAAAGGCAGAATTCATATTTTTTGATATTACTCATATACGGCTTAAAAAATTGATATCTGATGATTGCATTTTAAGTTTTGAGCCATGTAGAACTTTTTATAAAGAATAACTTTTTTTCATAAAATTAATAATAAAAAATTTCCATATGGTGCGAACTTAAGCAGACACATTGTATATTAATCTCCTTTCAATAACGTATCTGAAACGATACTAGAAATATTACAATAATACCGTAATTCATATTATAGATTTGAATAGGCAATTTTCCATTAGCAAAGTGCAGATATTTACCCACAACAATAGTCGCCCGTATGTGAAGCATAGCATATATGTTCCAATTAGTAACCGATGTTATGATTGCAAAATGTATTTGGTAAATGTAATTAATCAACGCTTTTAGTGCAGCTTATAACAATGCATGTAGTATATAAATAATGTTTTATTTACACTGAATTGAAAAATTCCGAAATTGTTTAAAAACTTTAACAATAGATTTATCGATTAGAATTATAATACTAATATAAAGTGCGATGTATTTAAATATGAATTTGTATTTTAATATAAATAGCGACATCTATTTAAAATAGATTTAGTTTATTTTTTAGAATAAGAGTTTTTTATTATTATTTGATATGTGCGCGCAGTTCAGATTGACTCGAAAAGCGATTTGTACACGTGTGTTCAAAATAAAGTGTTCCTTCCAAGTAGTTGTGAATTTTAATAATAAATTACCACTCGATACACTACATAAAGTATTGTTAAAACTTATTCTGAATATTTTAAAGTATTTCTTTAGGTGTTGCTATGGAGTTTCGATAAGTAACAGCCTCAACAATGCAATAACTTTTCTCATTTATTTCTTGGTGAAACATTATTTACAGTGAAACAAACCAAGTGTTTATCAATTCTTTACCTATTATAACTCATTATTTTCTTCTACTAAAATAACAATTAACTATAAACATATAAGCAAAGTGGCATAATAACAAGGATAAAAAATGGCGATGTGGCCATCATACTAATTTCTCTATATTTTTACACAAAGAGACTATTTTTAATAATTTGTTCAATAGGATCGATCATTCGTTTTTAAGATATAGCGCCCACAGACATTTTCACGCACGAAAACAATACTTCCCCTATTTATCCTATATAGGCAAAGTAAAAAAGTGTATCGTGTATGTTAGTTAAAATATTTTTATAATTATTCATTATTTAGATAACCTGTGTGTCTTATTAAGAATGCTAGACTGATATGTCTTATTTCTATTGTTTTTCTAGATATTAATTTGGTAAGAATTTCTGTATTAGAAAACAAGTTTATATATAAAATATTATAAAGCCAAAACTAACATAGTTTTGGATACCATTAATAGTACACATTCACCCAAATACGGCAGCTGTTTCTCAGAAAGCAGAGTTGTAGTTAAAAAATAAAAATAAAGATTAAAATAAATGAAAACAACATCAAGAAGGTATAGCGAGTTTACAATAAGATTTATAAAAAAAAATCTACTTTAGAAAACATATTTAAAAATTAAAAATTAACAAGATACCATTACGGAACCTGTTAAAATAATTTTTATTATTTGGTACAGTTTTTTCCTTTTTTGTTGTCAATAATTAATTACTAAACGCGGCAACCAATCGGCCTCAAAAAGTTAAATTATAATTTAATTTACTGTTGAAGAGATAACACAAATGCTTTTGGATATCTGTTAATTTTTAACACCGCATACAGCACGTGTCTTTTCAATTAATCTTTTTTATTGACCTGTCGAGCACATAGCTGTGTAAAAAATCTTGACTCAAGATAGAATAAAGAATATTTATTTTATCGATTCATTAAAATTCACGTAGTTTTGATCTGTTGACAACAACAAAGATTTGACGGTTAGTTATTAACGAATTGCTAAAATTAAGTGAATTAAAATGAATTTGTGAAACAACCTGATAATATCACCAATAATATTTTTAAGTTGCCTATATTAAATACTGGTTTTGACTTAATTTAAATTATTTCCTATTTTTCTCCTTCTGTCATTCTTTACTTTCTACTTTTATCGAAAATAAAGGAGTAGCAGAATTTGCATGATACACTACACCGTTTCCCCTTTAAAAAATAGTGAGAACTCGTAACTATTTTTATGCTCTCAATCATAACACTAGAATGTGTGGGTAAACTAAATTTACACCGCTAGAACTTCGTCTTAAATCTACTTATAACTAATTTTTCTATTATTAATTTTAACTTTTATTAATTAACCCTATACCTAACTTGAAATTACATAATAACTAATGGATAACCTAAGCAAAGAACAATTCTAGGGAAGAGACAGTCGCTGTAAAGATTAAAAAAAAAATAAATCGGATAGATGGAGAATAATACAGCATTTTATTTTCGACAACTCGATCTTAATTCTTATTTATCACGTTCCGTATTTTCCCAAAATATGGTTTCAAACCCAACAAACTAGTTTTTACCGCCAACATCTTTCAATTCATACAAGAGTGGTGATTTCGACAAGTATATACTTCGAAGCCAGTTTCGCGAATTTCTCAGACGCTTTAGAGAGAACGTAGTTTTTCTTCTATACCAAGTTTCCAACTTATAATTTCATCTGTCGCTTTCTTAGGTTATAAGATTGAGAATATTTCAGGTGAGCTATTTTCAACCCAGAGGTTAATACTAAGTAAAATATCGGAGTGTTTTTCTAGATCAAGCATAAATGACTTTGGATCTACGTTTTCTCGACTTGTGTCCTTTGTAGTATCATAATAATCGCCTCTGGGGGGTGCAAATGTCAAAATTGAGAAAATTAAGACATTGCCTTGCCCCCTCATGTGCTAACGACCTAATTGCATGCACGATTTCATGTATGTGTTAATCCCAGGCATTATGATTATGCTCCGTGAATTAGACTTAATAGCAGTCCCTATCACCCTATTGTATTTCTCGGGGAAATGTACCTGTGGATGGTACTTTGCATTGTACCACGTATACTTAACTCGATCATTTTCTGTTAAACCTTTAAATTTTGTCGAGATAAACTGATTTCCATTATCTACCATTAGGATTTTCGGAATACCGAATAGAAGAAAAACATCACTTTCAAGGAATTAATAAACCTGTTCGGTAGTTGCTTTCCTTAGTGGTCATACTAAAACGAATTTAGAAAACAACTCTGTGACAACTAGTAAATGACAATAACCTTTTTCGACCTGAGCAATGAACCTATTAGATTCGAAGAAATAATTTGAAATGGGAATTGAGCGTTTTTCTGATTACCCATTAATCTCCACACACTAAAAATCTTCTCATATAATTGGATATAAACTTGTTCATCTTTGGTCAATAAAAGATATCGCGGACTATTATTAATGTTTGGTTCGTCATGTGCTCATTTGAGGACATTTATCCGCTGTGAATTGGGTACTACAAGCTTCCATTCTGGCAGATTTTAAGCAATCGTGGTCCTACTGGGTACGTGTTTACAACTTACTCCCTTCCACTCTCCATAAAGGGTAATTCAAGAAGTTAGTAGCATGCAGTCTACTGGATTTGCCATAATTGATTCTTCTTCAGCATCAACCATCTCTATATTTTCGGTATCCTTATCGTGTAGTGCAGGTTTCCTTGATAGTACATCGGGATCATTTCGAAATTTACCTTTACGATAAAGTTACTTTATGTCATAATGGCTAAGCTTGAGTGCCTATCGAGGTAATCTGCCAACTCGATCTTTTAGTCTCTGCAGCCACTGTACAGAATAGTGATCCGTTATAGAAATAAACCGAGATTTCTCAACGTATGGTCGCAACTTTTCGGCCGCAAAGATCAGTACTAAGCAGTCCCTTTCCGTTGCGCTATAATTTCTCTCTGCAATTAATAAGGATCTGCTTGTAAATGAATTCACGTGTTTTTCTCCATCATCTCCGAACTGCGTGAGTACTGCTGAATCACATTGAAAATATATTGTTTTCGTAAAACTGATGTTAGTGCTAATAACCTGAAATGCATTATTTGCCTTATTATCCCATTTAATCGATTGTTTCTTTTTCTATCCTATCAACAAGGCATTTATGGGCGCTAGGAAGGTGAAAAATTGTCAAAAATTCTTCCATCATCGATCATGAACACCAAATATTTAAGATATGACCTAGAGAACTTACACTTTCCAAAGTTAATTGTAAAATTAGCTCCTTTCATTTGCTTAAAAACCTTCTTAAGGTATTCAGTTTTATTACAAACTAAATATCGTCTAGATATACGAAGACGTTTGGTTCTAGTTCCGACCCAAAAATCTTATCCATTAGGCACAATGCCTGTTTTTGAGTTATGTTGTGTAAGCCGAAGGGCATGACCACAAGTTCATATAGTGTTCGTCTAGGAATAGCAAAAGCAGTTTTTTTCACAAGAGGTTTTATCTAATGGAAGATCGATTGTTGAAATTATACGTGCCTTCCTCAATTTGTTTAAGATAGCATCTACTTTCGGAAGGGGGTAGGCATCCCTTTTTGTAATCAAGTTTAACCTTCGAAACAAGTCCTGAACTCTTCACTGGACTTCTTCGTCATTATCACTGAAGATGACAAGGAACTAAAAGATGGTCGAATTACCTTGAGTCTCAACATCTCATCTAAAGTCCCATCAATGATTTTTTGCATATAGGGAGATAAGCTATATTGCCTCTGCTTGATAGGGATCGCGTATCGGTTTGGGTGGAAGAACATATTTAAGTTTGAACTCCGCCCGTGCTTCTTTTGCCCCAATTTCATGTATTTTTTTAAATTTTATTAATTATTTTAAAAAGGAGACCGAATATAAATAAAACAATAAATGAATAAATGTGTTATTTTATCGGCTCGGCCTAAGTTTGACCTGGCTAGATTTCTAAACACCGCGACCACAGATTATAACTTCTCCTTTTCAAGCGCATTAAATTTTGACAAATCTAGCACACCGTTGATATTTTAAATTACTTCTTCTCAGAACATCAACTGAATTATTTAGTAGCCCTATATGCAATCCTAAACTCTTTATGGCATTTACATCTAGTATTAATAAATATTTAATACTCAGAACTACCAACGCTTTAACCTTGTATAAGTCCTCCCTAAAAAAACCGGACCTCGCCAAATTAGTAATGTACTCCCTACTGGCTGTAAAAATTTATTTCATCTGCGCAGAAGAATTTGTAATCTCTGCAAAGATCAACCCTATCTCCTCCGACAATGGAAATGATCACTCCGGAAAGTAGTAGAGGGAGATAGCCGATTCTAGAACCTCCTCTGACCTTGACCCCAACCTTGACCCCTGTCGAGGTCAAGGTCAGAGTGAAGGTCAGAGGAGGTCCCAGAATCGACTGGAGGTGAAGGTCGGAGTCAAGGTCAGAGGAGGTTCCAGAATTGAGTGTACCTCCCTTGACCTTGGCCCCAGTAAGGGGACCCTTTATTGGTGTCGGAGGCCTGGAACTGCGACCTTGATCCCAATAAAGGGCTACCTTATTAGACATTCATAGTACGGTTCCATAATTTAAGGTTATGTTAGAAGATCAGCTAGGAGCGATGCGTGATGTTACCCCTACGACGGTCCAATGGTGAATGACCTTAAATGAGTAAATAGCTTCTAATATAGACAATAAACTTGATAGGGGAGCATACATATGGACGGCATAATCTTATTTGGGTAATTTATAAAATATAACTCATTTATATTAATATTAATTGTTAATAATTTTATATTAATAATTATTTATTAATAATAATTTATTATTAATAATAATTTATTAATAACAATTAATTATTAGTAATAATTTATTAATAACAATTTATTAATAACAATTAATTATTAATAATAATGTATTAATTAATAACAATTATTTATTAATAACAAATATTTTTTATAAACAAAATGTATTTCGCGAATGGGATAACATACGGTCACACAAAGTTTTAGAGACGGGCAAACTTGCCTCCGCATTATGTTTGCCGTGTTTTTTTTCTGATGCGAGAAAACGAGTTGGGTCATTGAACACCGGTGCGGAGTGATATTTAAGACCGGTGAGGAGTGATTTGAATATGTATTAGATTATTTGTATCTTGACATTAACACGCGGTCGGTGAAGGTCATGGTGTATTATTGTTTTTTATTTTCCGAGTCGGATTTTAGGTATAAAAGTAAGGATATTTTGAAAATATTTCGCAGTGCATCATTTAAGTTTCCATCGTCAATATCAAAAAAGCAAGTAAGTAGTACATGACTTAATATTAAAAAGTAAATAGCACTAATATATAATTATGTAATTTACATCTAGTGCAACGCTACCAGCCGTATTCGATGAGAACTTGGACTAATAAAGATGCAAATCGTAATCGGAGTAATGAAAATAAATTGCCGAGTCAACAACCGTTGGGCAGTCTTCATGGACTAGAAGGTGGAGAAGAGGAAGGGTTTTTTGAACAATTTTTACAAGAACCAGAATTGGAGTTACCAAATTTGAATATCTGTTCGTTTCATGATTTTGGCGAAGAAGAACGCGAACCACTAATTGCAAGTAATAATCAAGAATGTGCAAATGGAGATCAGTGTACTAATAATACACCAGAAAGAAAAAAAGAAAATGTTTTGAAACCTCTCCTAGCTCCAGTAACATATTTTTTGAATAAAAGTAAAACAAAGTGGATATGTGTTGGTTTGGACAGTGATTTAAATTTTGAACCTGTTATCCGATTAATGGGAAATCGAGGTCAAGGCATAACACTAGATTCAGAAACATGGAGTGATTTTAATAAAGCTAAAGATTGTCTTAACAGAACAATTAATACAAAAAATCTAGATAATTATATAAATATAAACAAATTAAGTGTGTCTTTTATTTATGTTGATAATTATCGCAAAGTCTTGAAAGCAACAGTTGGAACTGACTCTGTGTATTTATCGTATGAAAGTCTTCGTGAAGTTTGGAAATTAAGTGATGTTGTAACATTCCGATTGGAGTTATTAAAAAATTTAGATTTCGGTGACTTTTATTACCGTTGCTTGGATTTATTACCAAATTTTGAAGGTGATTTGAGAAAACGCTTAGAAACTGTATTTAATGGGAGCTGTTCTGAGCAAGTGGCGATTTTTAAGGAAATGATGACTTCTGGAATTGATAAAATAATGTACGATTTAGATTTACATCAAGCCATAAATGCATCGTATAATGGAGAAAACAAAAACCGTAACATTTTGTGAAAGTAAGAACAAAACTCACGCCCTTTATGTCTGGTTGTACGCTTATAGAGAGGCAAGGAAAAGTGATTGGATAAATTGTGCGTTGGATAGATGTAGATTTAATAGACGTATTAAAAGATTTGAAATTGAATCAAAAAATGTTTTGAGTGAAAACCATAGAAATAAAATATATTGTAATAGATTTATGAATAGTTAGTAGGTATATTAGGATAATGCGAGTTGTATTTTATTTAGTATAGAAAGGATTACGATGAAGTAGACATGTTTGTACTGCATTAATTAAGAAAATAAACTGTGTCAAATTTTAATTGCGTTTTGTTTATTGTGTGTTTGAACCCGTATAAAAAGTGATGCTTGGTCAAAACGTGGTTAGTTACAATCGTGAACCAAAGCGGAAAGGTAGTGGTTTGTTAAACAAATTAATAAATAAACTTCCCTTCGAAGTACATTTACCTGGATATAATTTTTGCGGTCCGGGAACTAAATTGCAAAAGAGGTTGGCAAAGGGCGACAGTGGTATAAACGTATTGGACGAAGCCTGTAAAGTGCACGATATTGCTTATAGTAAATCTGACAACTTAAAAGAACGACACGAGGCAGATAAAAAATTATACAAAGTTGCAAAGAGTAGAATAACAAGTAGTGGTGCAAGTTTAGGTGAGAAAGCAGCTTCACTAACAGTTGCTGGAGTAATGAAGGCAAAAACTGCTATGGGTATGGGACATGGACGGAGAAAACTAAAAACTAAAAAGATAAAAAGAAGGAGAAGAATCAGTAGAGGTGGTGCGTTATCATTTGCCAAAGCAATGAAGCTTGCAAAGAGAGCGATTAAACGTAGTCCCGACAAAAGTCTTCAGGGATCTGTAAAAATTGCGTATAATGTTTTAAAACGAAATAGAAGAGGTATTGGTAGACCTAGACGTAGGGTGATACCTATTCCTAAACAAGGAGGATTTCTACCGTTAATACCATTATTTGCGGCATTGGGCGCTTTGGGATCCTTGGGTGGCGGTGCTGCAGCTATTGCGAAGGCAGTAAATGATGCTAAGGCTGCTAATGAGCAACAAAAGGAAGAGGCAAGACATAACAGGGTAATGGAAGCTAAAGCAATTGGTTCAGGATTTTACATAAAACCGTATAAGAAGGGTTGTGGATTGTACTTGGGTTTGAATTCAAAAAACTAAGATCTGAGTTCCTTCGTAGACCATTAACTAATATTGATATTATTAAGTATGCAAAGAAACATCACATACCTTATTTCAGAGGTGTGTTTATGAGGAATGCATTACCGAAAAGAATTCGAAAGCTTGAAAGCGGCATCATCAATTTAGATAATGAGGAAGGTCAAGGAACTCATTGGGTAGCTTATAAAAAACGTGGAAAATCTGTCGAATATTTTGATAGTTATGGAGATCTTCGACCGCCGAAGGAGGTAGAAGAATATTTCTTATCAAATAATGGTGAAAATGAAATATCTTACAATTACATAAAGTATCAGAAAAATACTGAAACAAATTGTGGGCAGCTTAGTCTGAAATTCTTGTTAAACCATTAATAAGGAAGTGTAGCAAGTTATTGTATTTACTTATAGAACGAAAGCCATGGAGAAGACATCGCACGCTTATACGTTCACGTTAAGTGGTAAAAGTTCGGAATTGAGTTGTGATTTCAATCCGGCAATATATTTAAATGAAGATGAAGAATATGAGATGGCTTTAATGAATTTTGAATCATTTAATTCAATACCAAATGTGGACGAGACAAACAATTTATTTCATTTCAAGACGAGTGATAATAAATGGCACGTAATTACATTACCTATGGGAATTTATGATATAGAGGACATTAATGAGTACATAGAGAAAGAACTGTTAGATAAGTATAAACAATATAATGTACTCATCCGTATTCGAGGAAATAGTAATACGCAAAAAGTGATTATAAAGACTTCGGTGCTGATTGATTTCTCAAAAAAGAATACTATTGGATCTTTACTCGGATTTAAAAGAGATATTGTTATGCAAGGGGAACATTGCGAATCTCATAAGATTGTTGATATTAATAAAGTAAACGCAATTCAAATATATTGCAATGTGGTAAGTGGATCTTATAATAACGGAGAACCTGTTCACGTGTTGTACCATTTTTTCCCAAAAGTACCGGCAGGCTTCAAAATAATTGAATCTCCACAGGAACGTATATATTTACCGGTATCGGGAAAAATTATCAGTTCATTGAAAGTGTGAGTACTGGATCAGTCGAACAATTTAGTAAATTTTAGAAGTGAGGAAATAACGGTAAGCGTACATCTAAGGCGAGTGGAATAGTTGAATTCGTTTTTCACTATGAAAATATACGGAAAATTGAAAAGAAAAAAAGAGTCTTCTGTATTAACGATGGATAGATTAGGAAAGTATAAATGGAAGGACAGTCGTAAGGTATCCTCCAGTGTAAGAAGAGAAGTGAAACCGTTAACACAACGAAATAGAAAATATCTTAGCAGTTTGGGATTTACTTTATTGAAGCAATAATAAATATAATGGATATATTAAATGTGACCGAGAAGATAAAAACAAATAACTCTATAGTAAGTTACGAATATCATACACATCAACCTTTTGGATCGTCAAGTTTTGATCATAATGACGAAATACGAATTAATGTTCCGGAAATAGACAATTATACTATACCTGGTGAAAGCTATTTATATGTAGAAGGGAGTGTTCGAAAAGTGGATAAAAATGAAGCTAGTAAGACTGCAAAGTTAGTAAATAATCCAGTAGCGTTCATGTTTAGTGATATTCGATATTTAATGAACGGAGTTCAGATTGACTCTGTGAGGAATCTTGGCGTCACATCGACTATGAAGGGATACTTTTCGTTTACAAAAAATGAAATAACAAAATTGGAAAATGCTGGTTGGGCAGAAAATGCAGAGACATGCGATGCATTAGATGAAAACGGCCACTTTAGTCTTAGTGTACCGTTACGAACACTATTAGGATTTGCAGAAGATTATAAAAAAGTTGTTTTGAATGTGAGGCAAGAGCTAATATTAATAAGGAATAACGACGATAATGATGTAATTCTTCAACCTGAGGCATCTAAAGGTGAGAAAGTGAAACTTATTATAGATAAAGTGATATGGAGGGTTCCTCATGTTACCGTGGGCCTTCGTGAGCAATTATCATTAACAAAGCTAACAGAGAAGAATGTCGACATCCACATACCATTCAGAAGTTGGGAAATTCATGAGTATCCTTCACTACCGGAAACAACGAAACACACCTGGGCAGTAAAAACTTCATCACAACTGGAAACACCAAGATTTATAATAATTGGATTTCAAAAGGCGCGCAAGGGAAACGTATCAAAGAGTATGTCAAAGTTTGATAATATAAAATTAAATAATTTGAATGTATACTTAAACGGAATTCGTTACCCTTATGATAATCTTAATGTTGATTATACAAAAAATCAGTATGCCATATTATACGACATGTATGCAAGGTTTCAACAATCTTACTATGTACAGGAAAGTGAACCAATGTTTTCTCCTAAGGAATATTTAGCAGTTGCACCGCTAGTAGGAATTGACTGCATGTATCAAGCGGACACTATTCATAAAAGTGCCGTAGAAATCAAAGTGGAATTTAATACGAAAGAGGCTGTACCAGCGGGTACATCAGCGTATTGCCTAATTTTACACGATAAAGCGTATTACTACACTCCTCTTACGAAAGTTGTTAAGGAGTTATTGTAAGAATACTACTGCAATTATATTTACGTAATAATCAGTTTAGTGCAGATCATCATCGAAGGCAGAGTGTCTAGTAAGTGAAGTGCAAGTGGCTTGCAATGGAAGTAAAAAAATATATTATTATTGATATACAAGGATTTCAAGTAAGAAAAAATCATTTTATACCTAAAGAAGTAGCAAGTTGTGATAGTAAAGGATGCATAAGCCACTTCATATTCAAACCTCCCTATGAATATACGTTTTTAAGTAGAAGAGATAAAAGGACTGTCGATTGGTTGACAAGAAATCATCACTGTTTAAAATGGAGTGACGGATTTGTACCATTGGAAAATTTTGAAGAAATTTTGCAAAGTTTGACTCGTAATATAGGTACTATATATGTAAAGGGTCACGAAAAAGCAATGCATATCAGCAAAGTAATTGATAAACCAGTAATTGAAGTGAGTGATAACATATCAAACATACAAAAAACTCTACCGTATTGTACATTTCATACATCAAGTGATTGTGTGTGTGCACTTACCAATGTATACAAATTAACTCCATTTATACGTAATTATTGAAATCAAATGATATGGAGGAGGAGGAGTCATCATGTAAAGGTGTAGATATATAAACCGTGAACTTGTACAATTTTGCTAGTGCATTTGTGTTGGTTATGATGACAAGTCTGGGTTATTGGATAATTCGTTCAACATATGGACAATGGATTATAAACAAAGTTTGGGAAGTTATAGAAAAGTACGAAAAGGATTTCGGTACTGCAAGTCTTACTGATGAAGATCTTGAGTTTCTGCCCCTGAACTACATACTGAAAAGGATGACCGCTCAAAACGTCGCCATGTTGTGGCATCAATTGCCATCACATTATCGAACAAATCAAGATTTAAGGGAGAAGCTCCCTTGTTTGCAGCATTATAACCAAGACAACATTCGCACTCATATCGATGGCCCTGCCCCTTCAAGAAAAGATTGTCATGGATGTATTTTTAAACATTTAGAAATTAATCAAAAAGTGTAAATTAACTAACGTTTTTTAATAAAGATATTGTAGTATATTAATAATGTTTTATTTGTATTCCTGTAACCCAATTTGAAGAAAGTGTTAATTTTTATTGTTAAAATTTCTTTCAAACAATTTATTTATTAATTAAGTTAATTGAATGACCAATGAGGTCTTTTTTCCAATTGGAGCAAAAGAAAAAAAGGAAAAAAGGAGGAAAAAAGGAAAAAGGAGGAAAGGAAGGAAAGGAAGGGAAAAAAGAAAGAAAAAAGAAAGGAGGAAAAAAGGAGAGGAGAAGAATATTTCTTTTTACAGACCACTCCTCCTTACCAACGTCTCCTCCTTTTAACACGCCTTCAATGCAGAGGGGATGGGAGTGGGAAAAAAGGAGTGGGGATACAAAATTGGCCACGAAGCAGAACCTGGGATTTATCAAATTACAAATAAAGCAGCAACCTCAACGTTTGTTAATGAGGTGTACAGTGGTAAAGTAGTGAAGGTAGTTATGTATGGAGACAACGTTTGGGTCAGAATTAATGGTCAACCCTACAGGACCGAACTAAAAAAAAATCTTGTAACATTGAAACTCAATGATAAAATTCAAATAACTAGACGATTTGTAGACAGACCAGCATCAGCATCGGCCGTTGATATAGTAATTGAATCTGATAATGTCTAAAATTAAGCAAGACGTAGTGAAGGAACTGCATGCACCGGCTAGAAGAAACTTTAAAAGGCGTCGTGTTATTCTGAAGGGACTAAAAGATTTATATCAAGCAGATTTAGTTGAAATGATTCCGTATTCAAAGGAGAACAAGGGATTTAAGTATATATTAATGGTTATAAATGCTTTCTCTAAATTTGGATGGGCAGTACCTTTAAAGACTAAGACTGGGAAGGAAGTGACGCGAGCAATGCAAACAATACTGGACAAAAAGAAACTCATACCGAAAAACATTCAAACAGATCATGGCAAAGAATTTTACAACGCAGACTTCAAAACATTTCTTAAACAGTACAATATCAATCATTACAGTACTTATTCAACATTAAAGAGTTCCATTGTGGAAAGATTTAATAGAACCATCAAGGAAAGGATGTGGAAAGCGTTTTCATTGCAAGGTGCATATAAATGGTTGGACTTACTACCAATTATTATAAACAACTACAATAATAGCGTACATAGAACAATTGGAATGAAGCCGAAAGATGTTAATAATCGCAATGCAAAGCATCTTTTGAATACAGTGTATAGTTCATTAAAAATGATTGATACACTACCTCGGAAATTCAATGTAGGTGATCATGTAAGAATAAGTAAACACCGCCAAGCTTTCTCCAAAAACTATACACCTAATTGGTCAAACGAAATATTTAAAATCTCTAAAGTGCAAAATACAATGCCGCGAACCTATCTACTGCAGGATGCACAAGGTGAAAATATTATTGGAGGATTCTATGAAGTGGAACTGAAGAAAGTCGCACACCCTGATGTTTATTTGGTAGAGAAAGTAATAAGACGTAAGGGAAATAAAGTTCTCGTCAAGTGGTTAGGATTGGATAGCTCACACAATTCCTGGATATCGAAGAAAAATGTGTTGTAATTATGTTATATAACTTTATTGCCTGTGTATTCGTTTTAAGTAAATAAAACAACTTTTTTTAAAATATATACAATTTATTTACAACCTATACAATACATTAACAAATTATATATACAAAAATATGTACTTTAATATAAATACGTAATGAACAATTTATACAATCTTATTTACTACATATACAATACATAAATCAAACGTAATACATAGAAAACAAGTATAAGGTAACAATTTATACAAAACTTAAAAACATAAAATTAATTATATAACCTATCGTATTCTTCATTTAATATTTGATTTATACATTCATCTTCTTGAATTTGTTTAATTTGTTTATGACCCCAAGCCAATGTGCCAATTTTATCTGGTAAAATGTAACGTTTATCGTCAGTAGCAGACAAAGCAATTTTATTTTTTAGTTCTGTAAAAACTACATGGTAATCAGAACGGAATGTATACATTTTCTTGAAAATTTCTCCCCCCTCTTCCACTATACGTTTATAATCACACAGAGTCAATTCTTTTTTAATAACATATTTTTTTACACCTTTTGCTTTCTTAACGCAATCTGAAAGTGTATTGATGCAGTATGCTTTAGCTCCTGTACCAAAAAACGATGTAATAATATTACCGGCAAATTCATCCTTCATTTTACCTATAACTGACTTGTTTCGAGGTATGTTATGAACATTATTTTCAGGATAATTGGAAGTATCAAAGTGCTCAATATTATTTTTGATATCATCGTAAATATTTTCAGTAAATACTTCAATTATTAATGAATCCGTGTCTGTGTACAGCAAACGAACATTATCGCCATACTCACGTTTTAAAAAATCATAATAGAATTTATAAACTACAGTTTTAGCTAACTCTAATATACTAAAACCTACGTACAATGGTTTATTGTAATGTATTTTTACAATAGACATTTCCACAGCTATTAAATTTTCACAAAATATTTTGGTAGATTTAAAATTTGGTTTCGCGATAAATACTTCCGCCCCTGGTTTTCTATAACGCGTCTCCCAATGACTCAATAAACGAATGTCAACTCTATTTTCTACATTTTCCATGGTTTTTCCAAATACAATGTTATTCATGGCTTTGTAATGATTCCTTTCAAACGCGTTACTTGACTGTCTTCGCTTTTCCGTATTAAAATCAATATATGACTGCATCCAATTGCTCTGTTCAAATTCGAGAATTCTATGGGTGCGTTTCAATATTAATCCATGATTTAAACATTGTTTTAAATTCATGTAGTGTATAATGTACTTCTCCTTATCGTACAATGTTGGTACTAATTTCTTATGTTTAGAATTTTCAGGGTTACGCAATTCAGGACAAAATGGCAAATCGTTATGTGTATCATGTAAACATTGAGGATAATCCAAGTCAACTTCCAAAACGTAACCGGTACTAGAATTATTATCAATCTGTAAAACATCAAAATTTTCTAATTCCCGAGCATTCAACCAGCGAAATTTACCTGTAGGCAGTTTTGATTGCATTGCAAAACCGTACAGGTTGGTAGCATCTAAATATGCAATATAAGATATTGGTTGCGTATCATTGAACTCACTTAAAAATTTATTATTTGCTTCGGATTTACGATGAGAACACATACTAAGCCCCCCGCGAATCCCCCTTTTAAAAAAGAAAAACATATCGACGTCTGTAAGGAGTTCCAGTTGAACCCCAGTCATTTTTAATAAAGCGTCCCACCCGAACCCTGGTGCCGTAAAGTAATGTGCCGGATCTAATGTATAATATTGTAATGAAACACTGCGATAATTTTCAAATATGTCGGCCAAAAGTAACACGTCTGAAGTTAAATAAAGTAAGGAATAATCTCCCAATGTTTCACAATTAAACACTTGCCAGACAGTCTGTGCCCTGTTATAATTATCATGTGATACATCAGAATCTGTTAATGAATCATAAAACGCTTCACGTTCTGGTAACTTCGAATAATTTATTTTATCAAAGGAATCCATAAAATCATAGCGAAATATTCCTTTCTGCCTTACTAAATTGAACTTAATGTTGTCAGGAAAATATTTTCGTACTTGTTCACATTGGTTGTCATCTAAATAACTACCAAGTTTTGCAAGGGAGCAAGATAAAAATCGAAAAGAATCTACAAACCTTAAGTTTATAAATACTCGCCTCATTCTACCTTTTATATCTTGTGAATCTGCGACGTGAACTTTTTTACTAAAGGAAATATACTTTTCTTTATTTTGTGCAATTACGTCAACATCTTCACCATTCATCGCAATGTTCTTTATAAACATATGAGAATCATAATTTGATAAATTGTGAAAAAACACCGGAATAAATTTTGGAATTTTATAGTTGACATTACATACCGAGTGAGCAGGACCTCGAAACAAGCCAGTTAAATGGTCATGATCATGAACTTTATCTTTTACATTACTAATTATTTTCTTACAAATATGACAAATATTTTTTTCAAACTCTATCTGATCAGCACTTGTCAAGGGAAGCATTTGTATCACTACTCCTAAGTGATTATTATAAATGTACTTTATATCCTCTTCTAATTGCTTTACAAACTCAATAGCAGCATCTTTCCCGATATATTTTTTAAAAATGGATAATGAATCATCGTAACTACATTTTATATAATATGCGAAAGCATATGGTTCGTGCCGAAAGCACTTCATAGTGTATGATTCATTATCCATTATATTATTTTTTACTTGATCCACTGGACATAATAATGCTTCAAAATCAGCATAGACAACAAACGGAACTTTCAGCTGCCTTTCGTAATGTTCAAATTGTAAAATATTAGACAGTACTTCTTCACCCAGACTATTTATGCGATAATTTGTGTCAGGTAAAACAGCTTTTACTTTACCGCAATCTTCTTCCCTATGCCGAGTAACTTTTTCTATAGAACTAAAGTATAATAAACATCCGTCACAAATAAATTTTTCGTGTCCATGTAACGATAACTGATTTCCTACTAAACGTGACAAATTTCGAATCCAACAGTAGTGACTATTACCACCATCATCATTCGTTATATACAATAAGTTTACTGTAACGTTCCACAATCCCGTTGAAATTTGTAATGGTACTACTTCGTAACTAACCTTATTATCCCGAATCTCTTTATTGAGACCGTACACGTTCACGCAAATATTGTTCTTATTTTCAAACTTGTTGATGTCTCTTATTTTCACAGGAAATTCCAAGTCCGAAAAGTCACACACTGTAGAGTAGTGGGGGTATGATGATGTCCGGTTAGATAATCCAGTCGGAGATCGTAAAGCAGAAGTTATTGCCCAAGCAAAACATGCCTGATCGTTGTTTTGCACATTTATTACGGCCTTCTTCGATTGTATGGACGTCGGAAGGTTTATATATGTAGACGCCCTCAATGGATTGTACTTATTTATGGTCACCTCCATATACAAAATTTCAAATAATGTCCACCCTATAGAAACAATTCATCATTACTTTCTAAATTAAATCAAATCATAAAAAATCTTTACATATTATATTCAACACGTATTTGTAGGAAATAAATAAAATTAATTCAAATTATATATACATACCTGAATCACGTTCTTGAAATTCGGACATTTTATTTAATATTTCATCTATAAACTCGTAATATTTTCCGTAAACATCACTGCCCACTGTTAACACTTTATTTTTGGTATTAAATGTCTTCATCTCCACATTTTCCTTATTGGATAAAAAGTACAATCCTCCACATTCCAAATTTACTTTAACACTACCAAATATTTCGCGTTTAGCTTCTATTAATGTCAGAACTTTTTCTCTTATTAAATGTGCAAACTCGAGCATATCAACATGATGTCCACGTTCAGACACTCTAAATGTTTCGCTTTTCTGCCCAAATGCAGATGCCAACTTTTCTACACCATCATCAACTATTATAAATCCATTATTCTTATGAGCAGCACTTTTTAGGTGGCCAGACATACATTTCTTCTTTACTGGTACGTTGCAAATTTCACATGTTACGACGTCGGACAATGATCGCTTCTTAGCATTTGAGGTACTAGGATTTTCTTGAACTACTTTTGCACTTCCTACACAAGAATTTATCTTGTGACGCCTTACATTGTCTTTCCTTGAAAAAGTCTTACCACAATCTAGGCAGGGAAACATGGTGCTATTGGGTAGTAAATAAACAAATTTTACTTAAACACTATATGATGAAGAACGATGAAGTCGAACTGAGTGCTTACAATGAACTGAGAGACGAAAAGGGGTCCACTCTTTAAATTAGCAGATTTTAACTGGTTAACCTTGAGTGACATCACTCCACTCAAGGTTAACCAATTTAATCTTCGTCAGTATCCTCCATGTCTGTATCTGACTCAGAAATACTTGACAACTCATAGTAAACCGGCCAATCATCATCAATGTCTGATAAATCCGAGTCAGACATATTCGGAAATAAATCTTGGCCGTCAAGCTCAAACAGTGGCATGGCAAAACAGAAATCACAGTATCTTTTTTCCTGCCTAATGAATTGTACTACGTCAGCACCACTCATTAGAACAGTTTTAGAGTACCTAGTTCTAAAAAACTTAATACGTTTTGGCTGACGGTAACCGAGCCCCCTACAATGCACGCAATACCTCTCCCCATTTTTATCCACCCAGAATTTTTTCTTCACCACTACAATATATCTCCGAGTCCAACAAATATTCATGACTGCGGCAAAACTCTCGGCAAATAGGGCGACTGCTACACACCGACTCAATCTAACACCACATCTAAATGGTAGCCGATGATGGTTTTCTCCATAAAACTTTTGAGGTCTCTCGTCACAATACACCCAGTTCACGTGTTTCCACCAATATTCCATAATGCATCCCAATGACTTCGGGATCTGACCCTTCACTACTAATTCCTGAATTTGAAATCTATTTTTCAAGATTTGGAGACATATAACTTTTAAAGTTATATACAGCAGGCTGAGAGGTTCTCTTCTACCTACTCTTCGCACCATCACTGGATTCATTTTTTTTTGCAAATTGTAAATAACACAAGGATAACACACTTTACAAAACTAATTTCGAATATCTATTACAATTCAATTTATTTAATTCCAGCGTCCCCTCTCTCCTAATTTAAAAGGATAACACGTATTTTAAAGGTCGAGGTTACTTAAAGGTCAAGGTCGCTTGAAGGTCATATAAATGTCAAGGTCATTTGAATGTCAAGGTCATTTGAAGGTCAAGGTCATTTGAATGTCAAGGTCATTTGAATGTCAAGGTCGTTTGAAGGTCAAGGTCATTTGAATGTCAAGGTCGTTTGAATGTCAAGGTCGTTTGAAGGTCAAGGTCATTTGAATGTCGAGGTCATTTGAAGGTCAAGGTCATTTGAATGTCAAGGTCATTTGAATGTCAAGGTCATTTGAATGTCAAGGTTTAAAGGTCAAGGTCACGTGAAGGTCAATCAAGTTCAAGGTCAGGCGCATCCTCTGACCTTGAACTAGCCGATTCTAGAATCGGCTAGTTCCCCCTACTCCGGAATCCACTAGTGCGGTTACCCTTGTACTAAACAAAGATCTAGCTCAATATAACCTACTATCTTAAGGTTATCTAACAAAAATAGATTCCAATCGATTACTCAAAACAAAAAATCGTACTACCCTTAATTAATAGTTCTAGTAATTCTTGTGGGACTGATTTGGATTCGAACTGCGCTGACCTTGACGCAGCTTAAACTCTAGTTTTTTGGATTTTCTTCTTCTCTGATATACTCTGTGCAGTACCTACAGCATTTAAGAAAAGTCCTGTCGCGAATTACCGTCACGGTCGCGGGTCTTGAGCTACTTCTGTGTCTGCTGGGTCTGCTCGCTGAGTACAGATCGTCTGCTTTTAATCTTCTACATAAATTAGTTAGTTGATGAATGCTAGTATTATTCTGGATACCGAGGTAAGATCTATAATAGGGTAGAAAATTTTGGCGCTTCCTCCAAGGCTTGGGAAGCCTCATTGGGTGAATTAGAAACAAAAAATTTTCTTTGATCCATGGCAACAACGTAAATAGCTATTTTTTCATTGTGCTCCTGCTTCCTCTGTCTTCAGTGCTGCTACCAGGGAATCCCAGTTCGGACGTGTTCTTCGTATTGGTATAATTCCTCCTTGGTAACCCCTCTTGGGGTACTTGTCGTAGCTGCTCCACCCTTTCTACAAAATCTAGAAATGATGTATTTCATTAGAATGTCAAACCCCATTTAAAAACTGGATCGTGATCAACAACAAATCGATTTTCTACAGACTTTGGTGTTGGATTAAAAACAAAAGTCATCCCCTCAATTGCTATCACAAGAATGTATGCCGCATTCAACACCTAGTGTCAAATTTTCTGTTTCTCTAGTTTTGACTCTCTTTCAAATCGGGCTCGACGTTGGGCGTCAAAATTATGTCACTGCTAACGGCAACTCTTTCTCAGTAGATTCAGAAGATTCAAAATAAACAGAAACAAAAAATATTTATAGGGCGCCACTTGATTTATGAAGTAGATCTCAATAATGTACTTACCTCCTCTTAAAAAAAACAAGAAAATATAGAGAATATAAAATAAAGCTTGTAAAAAGATCGAAATTAAAAGATATATAAAAAGTTGATAAAATTAACAATAAAGGAAAATGTATAACAAGTGTTTATGTAAAAAAAAATACAAATAATACTATGACTTTGAGAAACTTAAGAATAAAGAAAATATTTACCACAAACCATCAATAAATTTATTTAATAAATCAAACTACATTAACTTAAAATATATTTATCACACAAAAATTGTAGAGAAAAGGACTTAAAGAACTTGAGTAAAAAAAAATATAACAATTTTTTCTTCTATATTCATACACGGTCATTAATAACAATATAAAATCAAATAATGCAGAATAGTTACTTTAATGGAAAAATCTTAAAATACTATTACGAAAGCTATAGAAATTATTTTTATTATTTAGTACCCAGCTGGATTCCAAATGTAATGGGAATGGAATTAATTATTTATGTGACTCAAACTTCGAGGTCTTTAGATGAAAATCGGCCTTTAAGTGTATAATTATTATTGAATTTACTGTTGAAGAGATCACCCAGATGCTCTTGGATATTTGTAAATTTTCAGCACCGCATACAAGAAGTCTTTTTAATCAATTTTTGTTAAATCGACCGCTCGAGCACACAGCTCTATCAAGATTAAATTATGAATATTTAATTTATCGATTTATTGAGATTCACGTCCGCTATTTGAATTAATTAATGATTGTAGTTTCGATCTATTGACAAAACAAACGTTTGACGGTTAGTGATTAACTAATTACTTAAATTAAGTGAATTGAAATGAATTTGTGAAATAATCTGATAATATGCTGGTTTTGGCTTAATTTAATTTATTTCTTATTTTTCTCATTGTTGTTATACCTTACATTCTAATTTAATCGAAAATTAAGGAGTAGCAGAACGTGTACGATACAGTTAAAGTCAGTTGCTAAATGCTTATCGTTCTTTAATAATTTAAATAAGGTTTGTTGAAACCTTTGTTTACTTTTCTCAATGACAGTTTTGAAATATATCATATTTATCAATATGACTTCATAAATTCCCACGTTTGCATATTGGCCACCGTTTATTATCCTTAGTTTGATGCAGGGATCAGTAAATTAAAACTTGTTTATGTAAATAATTTATGGAAAACTAGGTCTAGTTTGGCAAAATAATTATCGAATGCGAATGTAATGGTTAAATTCTAATAGTTTAAACGATTAAGATGAAACACGATCGTAAAGTTGTAATTTAAAATTCTATTAGAATTTTTTACGTAACTACTATTATTATAATTTTGGTCAGAAGCTTTGATCGCAAATGCGATGCAAGTGTTGTGGACAGACATGCGCGAGAGTACTCACCTATGAACACTATAAAAAATCTTTAAAAAATGCTTGCTTTGAATAACACAGTATGTAGTATTTAATTTGCATTTTATAATTTAGGTAACTTTAAATAATTCAAGTTTAATGTAACGATCACAAAGTATTTTTTTTATAAACATCTATTAACCTAATTAACCTGCCTTGCTTGATTTGAGCGTAAATACCAATTTAATTTAGGGCTATACATTGAAATGCTCACGCCTTACTTATTTATGCTAGCGATGCCCCACATTAATAGAATTGAAACCACTTTGGGAATAGGAAGAACGGTAAAAACCTAATTGATTAAATATTCTTTCTATATTAAAGCCGTAATTCCGTGCTCGCTTATTGGATTGTTTAAGTTAATCTAGAAATTCATATTTTTCAAAATATAATTTCAGAGTATTTTGCTCCGCAAACCAATTAATCTTAGAGTTATATAATTATAATTTTAAAATGAAAACGATCTTTCGGGAACAAATAATATCCTTATTTCTGCAAATATATAGATGACAGATAAATTTTCCTTACAATTGGTATACAGTTACACGCATAAATAAAGAAATAAAACGACTGATGGATCGCGTACTCTATATCCAGACATAAATTATACAGCAATTTTGTTGTTGCCTAAAGTAGTAATTTTCTAACACTAATTTGAGAATATAAAATTATACTTTGTTGTAAGAGTAAAATCCATATTGTAATACATAATCATGCATTTGTCCGCAAAATCTACATTACTTACACAAAAATGTTTTAATGTCGTTAAAAAAGAACTAACGGAGTAATCTTTTAAAATAAAAAAAGTTAGATTAATATTGCCCCTTCATGCATACTCATCTATCGGATCCATGCACACATATTTCTACAAGCAGTTTGGAGAATATTTTAAACCTAATCATGTTTACTAAACATATAAAAAAGCAGAACTCGGGTATAGTTTCGAATTCGATTTTCTATAAGATTGCTGTGAGAAATGAATATTTACGTGTACTCTGAGAAATTCTATACGTTTCAAATTAATTCAGGTTGTGAAAGCAGCTGTATTTAATAATGTATTTCTGAAAAAGCGCTGGCATGTACTCGTTCCGACAGTTTGCGCAATGTCCTTTTTATTATACCGTTCCTTTTTCGCAACATTCAATTTGTATTGCGTTGATCGTTAATTCTGGAAATGAATGCAAAAGTTGCTCTCGTAAATTCACCGCACTAATCGATCGAAACTACGTTTTATCCTCTTAAAACTGTTTCTTGTTTGATTCATGTTTGGGGCGTTCACTTCATGATACATCTTGAAAATTTAAATAAAATATCAATATTTTTACACTTGTAAACATTCAGTGTGGTAACAATAAAAATAGAGTTTTATTTAAATGTTTTTGTAATTTTAGGACCTATTTATTATTATTTATTAAAAGCACTCTTGGATTACGTTTAATGTTATAGTCCACTTAATTAATAGATTCTTCGCCTGAAGAAGCCACAGTGTGGCGAAACAATTGTTGCGGAAAATAAAAGCATACTCTTTGAAAGTTTGTGTTTTAGTTACAACACCTAACAGTGAATTAATAGATTGTTAATACTGGGAATTATTAATCTATTTTCTAAAAAATGTTTTAAATTAACTAATGTTTTAAATAGGCACTCTAATTGATGTATATCAAAATAATGTTGAATATGAAAAAGAGAATAAAGTAATAGAGTAAAATAGATAATTCCCTAATTCTACCGAATCTCATTTTAAATTTTCAGGCTATGCCTACACTTATTTTTAAATTTTGACTAACGCAATCAGTAAGTAAACAATCTAGTAGAATTTGGAAAAAATCGTAATTTATTTCAATTACATTTTTATTTTAAAATTTATATATTATAATATTTATAATAAACGTTTTGAAATCCGGGATATTTGCAGATTTTGATTTTATGATTCTTGGTCCTTTAACATTTGATAAGTGAATTTTATCACCTTGATTCTGGTGACTGGTTACAGCCCCAGTTGTTTTACGTTCAAATTTTATATTCTTAGTAATAACTAAATAACTAGATAACTAAAGTGGTATCGTAGAGGAGCTGATTAGATGGATTGTGTGAAGGATTAATATGATGCCGGAGTTTGGTTAGGGTACGGAGGGATGCTCGCTCGCTAACTTCAATATTGCGGTTGGATTGCTGGGATTGGTATAGAGGGCACAACCATATTCAAGTAGTGGACGGCAAATCATTTTATATATTTTAACACCTGTTCTTGTGTTTATACCACTGATTTTATACGTTAAACTTCTAAAGCATTTTGCTCTAGAAGTAATTTTACCTTTCATTATGGCTGCATGTTTTTTAAATTGATTTTATGATCTATGGTTATGTCCAAGTACTTAACAGAAGCTGTGGGGGATCATAGTTTGGGAAATATGGACTTTGTAAGGTGATTTATTGGTGCGATGATAGGGAATTAGGAGCTGGGATTTGTGGAGATTGACTTCAATAATAGTGTGGGAGCATGTGTGATTAGGGCAGTGTCGTCTGCAAATTGCAGTAGGTATTTGGATGGATTAAAGTAGTGAGGATCAGGGTTGTAGATATCAGCACAAAAAATGTTATATAACAGAGGCGACAGGGGAGAGTCTCGAGGGAGTACTTGTTCCGAAGTAAAGGAAGAGGAGAATGAATTATGGATTTTGACTTTTAAGTATCTATTAGAGAGGAATTGTTTAATAATGCAAATGATATGAGGAGGGATATTTAGGAGATGACACTTGTATAATAGGCCTTGATGCCAGACAGAGTCAAAAGCTTTCTCGACATCTAAAAATAGAGCTGCAGAACCTCTGCCTTCAAGGTGGGATGTTTCAATATTTGAGACAAGGATAGTGAGTGGAAGGGAAGTTGAACGGCGGGGGAGAAAACCAAATTGGTATTTGGGGATGCGGTTGGAAATTAAAGAAAGGATTTTGTTTTTGAGGAGGGATTCATAGATTTTTCCAATAACAGGTAGGAGTGTGATGGGACGATAGCTGGATAGTAAAGTATAGGGTTGGTCGCGTTTAGGGATACAAATTACTACTCCTATTTTCCACACTTCTAGGAAGTATTGTTTTCTGTAGAGAAAGTTGATATTATTGAGGATGTGATCGTGCATGTGTAATGGAAGGGATTTTAGTATATGTCTATGTATATGGTCATGTCTAGTCGCTGTATTTTTCCCTTTCTTTAGAACGTCAAAGTATTCGTCATGAGTAAAAATATCAGTCGGTTCTGAACAGTCATTTTTTCAAAATATTTAATGTACCAGTCATTTACTTTATTAAAATGTGTGCGGTCAAAGTTTGGGTCATGTGTCATTGAATAGGTCGTGTTAAAATTGTCAGCAAATTTTTGAGCAATTAAGTCAGGGTCTGTAATGGTCTCGTTAGTTGACGGGTCGAAGATGTTTTGTAAATTGTCTGTCTTTTTGTATTTGGCGAGTTTGTTTATCTCAGACCAAAATGTTTTTCCCTTTAAGTCGTTAATTTTGTTGCAAGTATTAATCCAAACGTCTGTCTTGTATTTAGTTATAAGTCTTTTAATGTCTTTGTTAAAGTTATTAAATTTTTGTCTAAGTTCATTTGTGTCCATCTGTTGTATGTCTCTGTATAATTGTCTTTTAAATTTAATAAGTCGGGGGATGTATTTTGGGAGAGGGTATTTATAAAATTGTTTTGATATTTGGGGTGTGTTTTGTTTAATGGAAGAAGAGAGGATTTCATTGAAGTGGGTGATGGAGTTGGGGTTAATAATAGAATTGGCGGTAGTGTATTGTGATACTTCTAAATTAACTTTATCGATGTTGCATTTTTTAAAATTGTAAAATAGTTTAGGGATTTATTGGGGAGGATCTAGAGGGACTTTTATTTGGAAACTAATGGCAAGCTGGTCGGAACACAAGTCAGGAACTAGAGTGACGGACTGTATAAGGTTACGGATATTTTGGGTGCAAAGTAGTACATCAGGGGTGGTGGCTTGGGAGTCGTTCATGATAAAGGTAGGAGGGGTGGGAATGCGGATGATGTTTGAGTTGGAAAGGAATGATGACAAATGACGGGATTTTGATTTATTCATATTGAAATCACCAACAATGATGGTGTTGTCGAATAAGGAGGCTTGAGGCTTTTATAAATATTGAGTCATTAATTGAGAAATGAGGGTGTATACATACTAGGAACAAGTTAATTTGGAAATGGGGAAAGGATATAGTGAAATGGAGGCATTCATTTAGAGGATTGTTAATTTTTGAGGGATTATATTGCCGATTTTAATAGAAGGATGAGCTGCCGCTATTGCCCCTCCTCCTCTGACGTTTTGATTATGCAAAAATGGCCAGTTATGAAATGAGAAAGGATATTGGGATTTGGTTTCGACAAGCACGCAGAAATGTGTGGGATTATTTGTAAGGTAATAATAGAGGATATATGATTTGTTAGTGAGCGAGTTTACATTGGAATATATGAGGTTAAGACTATTGAACATTAATGATTGAATGGGCTGTGCGAACGCCTTCGATGGGGGCAGTGGGAATAATGTTGGGAGCAGTTGACCACAAACATTCTGTTACCTGGAAATGAAGCACGTGTGTCTACATTGTATGAGGTAATAAAACGATCACGAAGTTTTTTTAAGTGCCTGTCTGTCTGTATTAGTAGGGTTATTTATTTCTGATATATAAGTGTCCAGAATATGATCATGAAGTATAAATGATTAGTGTATGCATGATTTCTTTACTTGTTCGTCGTCAATGTCTGATGATGATTTTTTATTTCTGAGGTGAATCTTGACATTTGGGATTCCTTCTATGGGCTGGAGGGGGCGATTGGGACACTTGATGAACCAGGCGCCGCACAGTGGTCGATTTTAGTAATCTAGCTGAACATTTCGTAGAAAATAAATTTTTAGAAATAACAGTATATTATACAAATATCATTACTATAATGTTCTATTGAAGACCAGGTAATGTCATAAAAAATCTAGCCATCTGTGTACCCGTGTAACAATTGCATATCGCCGCAAAGTTTTAAGCTGTTTTTTTCGATCACTTTAAGTGAATTTGATTACTACGATCATGGAAAAGTACCCCACAGGTATGTTTTTATTGTTGATATTTGAATTTATATGATTGTTTCAACAAATTTCGATAAATTATTATTTAAAATTGATGCTGCGCCCTAACCTATAAATTCTTAATTTCTAAATAAAAAAAGGTAAAAGTATATCAGATTCGCTAATCAGATAACTAAATAACTTTTGCATAAAACTGCGAACATTCAACTTATTGTTTTTTTTAGAAGACGTACCCATTCCCCGAAAAACGTTGTTCGCAATTTGGCGTGCAGAAAAATTATCAAAAAATAAGAATTCCGCAGTATTTTCATTCGACATGAATATATTAAACATTCATGAACAATCAGAAAATGAAAATACTAATATTCATAGGAGGTTAATTAAAAATTTTACCTCAAAGTTAACTAAAAAGTGGAAGGAATCTAATCGAAATATTTCAATATTTGAGATGAATAATGCAGAGTGGTTAAATAAATCAGAAAAATTTAAAGTTCAAAAAAAAGTTATTACACACATCGAACCGCAACCAGGGTCATCTAAACCGAGAGGATCATATAAATCTTTTACAGATTTGACACCAATGTCAAAAAAGAGGAAAGTGAAACCACTTCTAGAAAAATTTTCACAAGAAGAACTTTCTTTTGCCACACAAAAGAGTTTAATAAAATCAGGACGCAGAGATAGTGCGAGAATGGTAAAGGAAGTTGCTGATTTCTCTCCAACCAGAGCAACTAAAATTAAAAGATCTTGGAAATCTACCCCTAGACAAGCAAATAAATATACACCGGAAGAAGCACTTGCTTTATACATAGATGGTAAGTTCTCAAAATATTCCTATAAACTGACACGATCAGGTGCAAAGGAACGAAACTGTAATATTTACCCCAGCTATGATGTAATCTTAAAAACAAAAAAAGAATGTTATCCCCGAGAGGAATGCATTCAAATAACAGAAACTTCTGCTACAATTGCCCTACAGGCACTTGCTGATCACACGGCAAGTAGATTAATCAAATATATAGAAAATGTTATTTTGCAAAACGTGGAAAATATTTCAAATGAAGTAACATTAATTTATAAATGGGGCTGCGATGGAAGTTCCGGTCATTCACTGTATAAACAGAAATTTTCGGAACCTGAATCAACTTCACCAAAAACAGATTCTTTTTTGTTTTCGGTATGTTTAGTTCCGCTACAATTAAAAGCAACTAAAAGCAGTATAATTGTATGGCAAAATCCAAAACCATCATCCCAACGATTTTGCCGTCCAATTCAATTATTATTCAAAAAAGAAACTGCCGAGTTAACAAAAACTGTGGTTGAAGATATAGAAAACCAAATAAGTGCTATTATTCCTACATTAGTAGAATGTACCAAATATAAAATAAAAGTCAACCACCATTTAAAATGACCATGATTGATGGTAAAACATATGGTGTTATAACTGATTCTTCAGCTCAGTCATGTAGAATATGTGGAGCAACTCCAAAGCTAATGAATGATTTGGAAAATATTAAGCTTTTTTCTACTAATACTAGCGCATGTGAGTATGGTATTTCTTCCTTACATGCCTGGATTAGATGTTTAGAGTGTTTAATTCATATTTCTTATCGTATAGAAATTAAAAAGTGGCAAATTCGCGATGAAGTCGATAAAATAACATACGAAGCAAGGAAAAGAAAAATTCAAATTTTAAGGAAAAAATGGGTATATTAGTTGACATCGTAAAACCTGGATTTGGTACTACTAACGACGGAAATACCGCGAGATACTTTTTTGGAAATTTTGAAATGGCAGCGTATATCACAGGTTTAGATAAAATTTTAATAAAAAGATTAAAGATAATATTACAAACTATATCCTGCGGATTTGCTGTAGACGTTAACGCGTATAAAACATAAGCGTTAGAAACTGGAGAACTGCACGTTAAATTATATCCCTGGTTCTATATGCCAGCGAGCGTACATACAATTTTATTACACGGTGCAGAGATTATTGAGCAAGCTATACTACCCAAGGAATGTTTTCGGAAGAGGCATTGGAGGCGCGAAATAAGGACCTACGCAATTATAGGGAACAACATACAAGAAAATTTTCGCGAATGGATACGATGACGGATCTACTGCATGTATTATTGTATTCCCCCGACCCATTTATATCCAGCATTTCAAATTCAAAAAATTGTGCAAGAACCTATAACGTTATTTTGGATAAAGAAGTTATCGGATTATTATTGGAGCCAACAATTACTCAAAGAACTTCAGATGATTCTGATTCAACAGAACTATCAACCAACAGCGACACAGATTGAGTTTTACATAAAACTCATTTATTTTCAACATATTTGTGTTTTTGTAAATTTTAAACTATGTTATGCAATCAATTAAAAAAATGTAACATTTTCAATAAAAAAAAATATTTGACACATTTGTTTTACTAAACATATTTTGGAGGTTTTATTTTTGTTTCATCTTCATTTTTAGTCAAAATATACCTTAAAATATGTAAGCAAATATTTGATAATAAGATCCTCAAAATAGTAGTTGCTGTGAAAAGTCAGTGCTTGTCATCTAAATTGTATAACCCACAAATAAATAATTAATTTTAAAATGAGTGCATACAAAACAGAAGGAAAAGTTCAGTGCTTTGAAAAGTCAGTGTATAACATCTAAAATTACAGATGGCGAGTTCAAAGGCACAATCCATTATTCTTGTTGAAACTAGTTAACACAAAGGTACAATTGCCCGAAACAGAATAAAACTCTTTTTAGTATTTCTCATTTATTTTGTACAAAATTTCAAAACCGCATCCAGTTAAATTATAATTATTATACTATTCCAAACTTAGAAAGAATGCTTATGTAAAGAATAAACATAAAGTGAATCCTATAAATACTTTAAATTGCTTTCAATAAAAATAAAACTAACAACTCTATTTTTAAAATTCATCCCCATACATTAAGTTTTTGTGGATATAGACTTCTTGATGTTACAATATGAATAATGTTTTGAGACCATTGACGATTATTTTGTTTATTAGAAAGTACATTCATCTGTAAAACACACACTATTTGGAAATGTCTTATTCTCGTTACACTTTTTCATAATAATTTAACAAAATTTAGATCTTGAATCAGGATCCACTGCTCAGTTCTTTATGATTTTGGATTTTATAGGGTTATCCTTGCAACACATTTGTTACAGTTTCTTCAGATTTCCTCCCTTTATTCCTAAAAGTATGTTCATCGTTTACACAACCATTATCCTCAAATTTCTGATCAATTCTAATAATTGTTGATTGACACGGCACTGGACAGGGTTTAAAATTTATACTAAAATGTCAGTCAAAACTCAATTTAATGATCTGAACTTTTTCTTTGTGGTGTAAGCACTTATTTTGAATTGAATTATTTGTTTGTGGCTTAATCAATTTAGATGACACTGACATTTCATAGCAACTACTATTTTGAGGATTTTATTATCGAATATTTCTTCGCACTTTTTAAGCTATAATTCGATTAAAACTAAAGATGAACCAAAAATAAAACCTCCAAAATAATCTTAGTAGATCAAGGAATCATTCTAATTTTATGTTGATAATTTTCGTTCAATAATAGAGATACAAACTGCAATTGAAAATTTTACATGGGAATTCCCTATGATGCGCCTTCAAACGGGACACACGGTATATGTATTAAATGTCATATTCATCAATTTTAAAGAATATATCTATTAATTTTTAAATTTAACTTTAATAAAAATGTTCTGCTGATATAAAAAATGAAATTAAAATGGAGATTGCGATGTAAATGTATATTTGCAAAATGAAAGGAGAAGGTTATATGTCAATTACAGGTTTCAAATAAAGTTTGTGTAGTAAGTTTTAACTTAAAATAAAACCCCTTTCATGTTTTTTTAAATATTTTTTTGTAAGAAATTAAATTTAAAAAATATAAATATAGGAGGTGGAGGGTATTATTTAATATTCCAGGAAACAATATATTTATATATACACGTTGCCCCCTGAAATTTTGAATACGGGCATTTAAATGCGTTATTTGTTACTTAGTTACCACGCTCGTGACGTATTTTAATGGACTGGCCAACGAGAAATAATCAGTAATTTCTAATTTATAATAAAATAGGGAATTAAAATGAAACATATTTACACAATTCTGACGTATAATAACAAATAACTACAATGGTCATCTAATTCAATGTTCCAAAACATCTCTCTATTGAGCCAAACAATATCCCAGACGATCATAAAATTCCGGTTAACATTTTGAAGCTATGCAAGTCAAATTGACATGCATATTGCAGCAACAACCATGGCAACCAATAATAATAATCAAGATACAATAGAAACACTTTACATTACTCATATTCAAAATTTCAGGGGACAACGTGTATATTAAATATAATATATTTTTTATCATTATATATGATTTTAAACATTGTAGACAACTCAAGAGCGAAATGTTCAGCTAGATTCAACAAATCGACCACTGTGCGCCGTGGTCATCTTTGCCGCATGAACTACATTTGGCTGGGAGTTGTGTCGGGCAGACGGAGGTGAAATGTTCACCAGTACATTTTTATTTTTGCAGTCGGCTGTCGTGTGGTCGAATTTTGAGCATTTGGATCAGGGTGCAGGCATAGGTTGTGTTGCCATACTCTCTTCAACCGGGTATACTTTGCACATATATTTGAACTGTTGTTGGAGTAGTTTAGTATATGCATTACGAGAAGCAGTTATTATTCGCACCATTCTGGTTTTTAATCCAGTTGCTTTAAAAATTATTCTATGATCGATGCCGGCCAAATTTAAATGCGCGCTGATAGCCGCTTCTTCTATTTCGGGCCGAGCGATCGGATAACGCACGAGTACGACGGCGCTGCGGGATTTCGCTCACGAGGCGCAGCGTCTGACACCGCAAAAGAACGTATGATGTTTTTACCTTGGAGAATTTTCAGGTTATTTTCACACGTGGCTTTATTACGGTTAGATTAAACTATGAAACCTACTTTAGTTTTAATAATTATGGACTCTTTATCGTTAACATTGGTAACCCATAATTGTACCATTTGTAGTCTAGTGTATGCGGTGACGGTAGTGAAGTTGTATGTCTTGTTATATTGTTGTGTGTGTGGTGTAAATATTGTTGTAGATGTTGTAATTGGTGTTGTGTTTGATGATGTTGAGGGGTTGGGAATGTTTAGCGTGGTGTTACTTGCCGTTAATGAGTGAGTCGGAGCTGCTGTCAGATTCGCGTCCAGGCGAGGTTTGTCGTTTTTTCGATTCTTGCTCGTTATCACTCTTTTTGGGCCGGCCTCTCTTCCGCTTGCTACTTTTCTTGGACTTTATCTTAGCCACTGTTGTAGAAGGGTGAACCATAGTAATGAATTAATTAATAACCGATTACTAAAACGCTAATATGCAAAGCACGTGTGCACAGCTAGGCAGTTCGGTCGCGAGTGATATTTTCTTAATTTTCTATTTTTTTTATTTATTTTGAGTTTTAGATTGTTTTTGTTTACTTTATACAAATATTGAGTTTCTTCGAGGGATGCCTTTCTTTTTTAATGTATTAATCTTATTACCAATTATTGTTTAATTCATATTACATATAATAGATTATAATTTTAAAATGCGAAAACATTTCGTGAATCTACAAAAATGAGTTTTACTAAGACTACAACATAAATTAACTTTGAAACAAATACTTCTCCGGCTAATACCACGACAGACATTGAATAATACAAAATTTATTTGTGTTGCAAATGGTACGACTATCAAAGCAACACTAGCTTCATTGAAATTATTTCTGCTGAATAAAGTAATAAATGGTAAAATCTACTTTATACTGTTTGAGTGTGAATAAACCATGAAAAGTTATGAAAAAAATTAAATTTAGACTGATTTCATTAAATTAAATTAGCAAAAGCAATTAAAATAATCTAGCATTCAAGTTTATAACCATCTGCAGACACGTGTTTTGATCTCTTCAGTACAGCTTTATTATAAAAATGATTTTAAATACAAATAAAAACATTTATTAAAATAAATATAATAAAATATAAATAACTTACTCAGGCATGTACGGCAACTGACACACGAATGAAATATAACCGTCTGAAGATCTGAATTTATACCTAAGATGGATTGATGAATTCTACAGAAATAATTACGTTCGGGATTAAGAAAAATACCCACTTATAGCATAACTGAATAATACAATGTCTTAAAATCCTTCAATTCGCTGTAGAAAATTAAATAATAATTTTAAAATATCAATTTCGTGAATCTGCAACAATGAGTCTTACTAAGTCTACAAAACATAAATTGATACGTTTAAATAAATGAAAAGAAAACCATAATTATGATACGACGGTTGTATATTTAACTTACTTCAGAAAATAATTATATTAAACGCATTTAAAAAAATATTTTTAGATTAATTATGTTCCTAGAAACGAATTAATTGCCAACAATTAGGACTATAATAATTTTCTTATTTAAATAAAAACTAAGATTAGTTAATAGAAAGTACGTGATATTTATTGGTACATCATTATTGCCCAAGTCTTACATTTGAGAAAATAAAAAAAATATATTTTGCTACAAAAACCAATTTATTATATAATTATAAATAGAGAGCGGATTTCTAGCATTATGCTTATCCATAATATTAATAGCATCGAAAAAATTTCTTAATATCTATACGAATCTTGAAGAATGTGATTACTTAGCGCTAAGTTTTTTTTGGGCTTTTTTGCTTATTTTGACTTTTTGTGCTTATTATGACTTTTCATGCTTATTTTCATGCTTTTTTTAGATTTTGATGATTATTTGGAGCATTTTCTTAAACATTTAAAAAACATTTAATAATAATTTCACGCTGATATTAAATTAATGTGCTAATATAGAGAATTTTCGTAAAAATCTGTATCCCATCATTTATAGATTATATTTGTATTACATATTTTCTTCGTGTCTTTTGACAACATAATTGTTAAAAATCTTCATAATATGATACAATAATTATAATGAATTTTATTATTAATAAATATTAGTATAAATTACCAATTTACAATGGATTCGTTTATAAATAAGTAGATATAATAGACCGTCTCATTATTCAGATAATACAGACGAACGCTTCATAGGAATCACACCTATGATATTCCGGATGCAAACGTCGTTAAAAAATAAATAGGGGCCCCAGTAAGTATTAAATGTAAACAAATTTAAGTGATAGCTAATAATCAGGTGTTCTGCAACCGTGTCAATTTCCTTCTCTCGGCAAAAGTACCGATGGGACGACTGGCGCATATTTACCGTTTTCGTTAATTTTCATATTCAAACTCGCATTCATAAACTATTGAATTGACATTCCAAAAACTTTGCTTATTTATCAAAAATTACTATATGCGTGAATCGTATTAACCTGGGGAATCACAGATAAATTATATTATATAATTCACATGTATATTTAACCCATAATGCAAAAGGTGAAAACCACAATACAAGAATTAATTAGAGGCTATCCAGAATTAATAAGTGAAAATTATACATTATTTTGTAAGGCATGTTTAAAAATAGTAAGTTTTATTTTAGTTCCCAACTGCATCCTATCTAGTCAAGACTTGTATGTAAAACATGTTATACCAACACTACGTCAAGAACGTTTGAAAAAGTTCAAATCTGAACTAACAAAACAGCACAATTTCACAATCTTTAGCATCATCTTTAATTAAATTCACATTTGTGCAAAATACTTTTACATTCTAATATCCCTTTAAGAAAATTACAAAATAATGCATTTAAATCTTTCTTGGGAAAATATTGTAAAATACGCATTCCCGAGAAAAAAATATGTAGCTCTTAGATACTATGAAACCATACAAAAAATTAAAGATATTATTAACAATAAATATATCTGGTTTGGTGTGGATGAAACCACAGACTTGTTTAATTTAATAATATGAGTTTAACATGAAGACATCCGACCAACAGTATTTTGATATATACAAAAGAATTGAAGAAAACTGATAATAACATTATAGCAAAATTCATAAATGATGGACTGACAAGCTTATTTTTGTCGTGGACAATACCAAGTTACAAAATTTTACTAATAATGCATTTTGTGCATTGTACAAGTTTAGCATATGAATAGAAACGAATTTCTGAAACTATAAGAATGAAATTTCCATTTGTAGATTTAATTAAATATGGAAAAATAGTTCTTATATTCTTCTGTGAGTACAATTATTCAAGAAGTCATTATCTGATATCTCACTGCCCCATAAACCAGTGCTAACAAAATGGGGAATTTGGCTATATGCTACAATGTACTATGCGAACAATTTTGAAGAATTTAATAAGGTTATATACAACTTTCCCGAAACGACAAGCAAATCAGTTAAAGACTGTTAAACAGTTCTTAAGAAACAAGAGCTTCCTTCAAAACAATTGAGTTACATAAAATCGCGTTTAAATTTTGTGAGCAACACAATCAAATCTTTATAAAAGCAGATTCATTTTAGAAAATACCTGCATGCATTGGCCAAGAAATCAAAATAATATCGAAAGAAGTATTCGTTGAAAATGAAGGATTTTTAATATTAAATAAATTAAACTTGATTTTGAATGGCAATTTTCAAATGGATCCAGCTATAATTTAAAATAAAGAGAAGCTTTTCTACTTTCAAAAATTTATTGAGCGTCACAAGTAATAATTTTTACAATTAAACCCTTAGAACAACATTTAATGATCTACTGTTTTTATGAATAGATTTTAGTTATTTTGAAACGTATACAAAATTACAATTTAATTTTTAAATATTTACATGATATTATATATTGCGTAAAGAAAGTATGTTTATTTTAGTTTTAAGCCAAATTTCTTTGTAAAATATGTTGATAAACGTGTAACATATCAAGAAAATATAGTTTTCTTTAGTGCTTTTTTCGTGTTTTTATGCTTTTTTAATGCTTTTTTTCTCTAAATTTTGTGCCTTTTAATGCCTTTTTAGTGCTTTTTTCGTGTTTTTATGCTTTTTTTCCTGTTTTTATGATTTTTTAATGCTTTTTTTCTCTAAATTTTGTGCCTTTTTAAGTGCTTTTTTTCACATTTTTTAAGCTTTTTTATCCGCTCTCTAATTATAAAACTCAGTTCTGTAATTCTATATCTCCACAAAAAATGCAAAATTGGTAAGAAAAATGTAGACTAATTACAGTTATTAGTTTTGGGGCGAATCTGGAAAAGTTGAAATAAAAACATAGGGCCGGTTGATTTGTTGAGTTATCAGTGGCGAGAATTCGAGAACCCTAGTGTTTACAGTGTTTATGGTTTTATTTCATAATTTAATTTCAAGTTTAGAGTTTATACGGAGTTATTAATCCATTATAGTGTATATTATACAGTTTATTTTATCAATATTGACGCGTAAGTACGATATATAATGATATTATTATTGTTTGTCTAACTTAAACTATACAGGTGATCTAGTTTAAAATCACACATTTTCCTATACTTTCTGTGGTCTGCCTACCCTGTTTTGTTATTCAAAGTCAACACGAAGGACCGCGTGTTGTGAAGTGAGTGTCCTTTGTTAATCCCTACAGTAACCCTAATCCTGTGTTTTTGACCTATTAAATTACTCATTAGTGTTTTGTGTTGCCTATATTATGGGCTGCTATAAATGTTCCTCACTTGTTGTGTCTGGAATAACCTGCTCGCATTGCAGTTCTGTTTTTCACCGTAGTTGCATTAAATGTTACAAAGGTTTCATGGAAATAGATCCAAATATTACATCTATCTCGCAATGTCCTGGTTGTAAATCTCTTAATAAGGATAATATGTCATTAAGAAGTCGAACACAATCAGTGAAGGCGCCTGATGTTGCCTCTACTGATTTGTCTAATAATATATGCAATTGTAAATCTCATTGTGCTCTTGAATCAGAGGTGTCAGCACTTAAACAATTAATTATTGAGCTAAAGCATGAACTAAACATAATTAAGGAAAACACCAATTATTCGTCCTTAGAGAATTTAATAATTAATAATCACAATGAGATAAAATGCAATTATTTGTCATCGAAATTCGTTGTTAATAAGAAAACGTTAACTAATAATAGCGATATCAAACAAAACGATGATATAGGTGTCTTAGTCGATAACTATTCGTCTGCGAGTATTATTGAAGACGATTTAAACTCAGTAAACGACGTTTTCGATAACCCAGAAAAAAAACAACACCGGCTCAATAGCAGCCACCGAAGACATCTCACCTATTCCATCTGTTCCTTTAAAAATAGGCGCTAAAGATATTTCTCAAATTCCGACTAATCGTGATCGCAAGAAATCAGATAAATCACACCATCCTGATCGTAGTGTAAACCAAAATGTTTCTGCGTCCCCTGACCAAGCAGGGCAGAAACTAAATATTCAGAATTTTAGGTTCACTGGTAGTCGTGAAATCAGAAAGTGGGTTCACATCTCACGGGTTGACCCGAATACGACCGTTAAAACAATTAGCAATCACGTTAGACGTATAATTGGTACTAATTCGGAAATAAAATGCTATCAATTATTTAAAGATGATATTACCACGTCATTCAAAGTCGGTGTAAAAGAAACTGCACTTCCATCTATATTGAATCCTAATGCATGGCCAAATGGTGTAGTTGTTAAGGATTGCAAATTTGGGAAAAAATCTCATACATTTAAGAATTTTCCAGTTCTACCGCCACCAAACACAAACACCTAGATTTATCAATTTTCTACCAAAATACAAGAGGACTTAGAACTAAACTCTTGAAATTTCATAATGTGGTTCTTGTCGAAGATTATGAGGTCATAGTTGTTACTGAATCTTGGCTACACCCCGGCATCTTTGACAATGAAGTTATGGACAACCGTTACAATTTATATCGTATCGACAGAAATTCTATCAACAGTGATAAAGGTATAGGTGGTGGTGTCTTGGGATTCATAAGCGTTTTCGTTCTCATAGTGTTGATTGTCTAGATCGTGAAGAAATCTGGGTTGAATTTGTAGCAAACTCAAAAAAATTCATCGTGTGTGCCATTTACCTGTCTCCCGATAGCCCTTTAATTAAATACCAGGACCACTCAACCTGCGTCGATCAAATTACTCAACTGCATCCAAATTCGACCGTCGTTGTTCTAGGGGACTATAATCTACCCAACATCAAATGGTCAGAAGATGAGAGTGGGCTTAATTCCTGTATGCGCCGATTCGGAAATAGAACATTTAATATGTGATAATCTGTCTTCGTCCGGTCTTGTGCAGTTTAATAATATTAAAAATTCTAGAAATGTAGTTTTAGATTTAGTGTTTGCTAACTGTAATGTTTCTTGTGTTCATTCGCTTGGTTTAGTAAAATGTGATAGCCACCATCCTTCTCTATGCATAATGATCCCTTTTGAGGATGAACTCGAACAAAATAATTACTTTGATGTATATAATTTAAAAAAAAAACGACTACCATCGTGTTAAAAGTGATTTGAATAATATTGATTGGTCAAAGTTATTAAATAATAATGATGATTTGGACAGTTGTGTTGATAATTTTTATTAACTCATATATAATATTATTCGTGCTTATACTCCTATGAAGAGATTGTTTAGATCATCATTTCCAAATTGGTTTTCTGTACAATTAATTGCTCTAATAAAGGAAAAAAAAACGAATTCATTTGATTTATAAAAAATCTGGAAATAACGCAGATTATTCAAGATTTTCATCCTTGAGAAATCAATGTAAATGTAGGCTAGCCATTGATTATCAACACTATGTCAATAACATGGAGGATAATTTAATTAATAACCCAAAATATTTTTGGAAATTTCTGAACAACAAAAATGATTCTAATAATAATAATAAATTACCGTCTCATTTCAAAAATAACATGCAGGATATTACCTCGCCCGATGACATTGCAAATTTATTTGCAGTCAATTTTAATCAAGTGTATGAATCGGACAGCAACGGTTCATCCTCATTGTCCACTACCCACGCAGGAAATAGCTTTTGTTCATACGTTTTGTCTAAGAAATCAGTTCTGCATGCGTTAAACACTCTAGACCAAAAGACGTGTTCTGGTCCTGATGAGATAAATGTTTACATATTAAAAAACTGTTCCACTGAGCTATCTGAACCCTTAACTCTCCTTTTCAACAGGTCATTATTGACAGGATATTTTCCTGAAAAATGGAAGTCCTTCTATGTAATACCTGTTTTCAAATCTGGCAATAAAAATCTTGTCACAAACTACAGACCAATTTCAATTGTCAATCATTCCAAAAATTTTTGATAAATTAATGATTCAATTTTTTCTAGCTAATTTTAAGCATGCTATAGTTCACCATCAGCATGGATTTTATCCCACAAGGTCCACAGCGTCTAATTTATTAATGTATAGTTCATATATCAGCGAAGCCTTAGACAGAAACTTGGAAGTGGATTCCATCTATACTGACTTCCGTAAAGCGTTCGACCGAGTAAACCACGATCAGCTGATTTTGAAATTGATTCAATATGGTTTAGGTGGTTCGTTAGCTCTTTGGACTAAATCTTTTATTACTAAGCGTTTACAGTTTGTTAAATATAAAAATTCTCCATCTAATCCAATTTGTGCCAAGACAGGGGTACCGCAAGGCTCCCATCATGGACCAATACTGTTTCTTTTATATGTAAATGATATTGGTTCTCATCTTAAATCACCATATCTACTTTTTGCTGATGATCTCAAAATTTACCGTCGCATTGAATCTACAGCAGACTGCTTGGTACTTCAAAATGATATTTCGTTTTTGCAAGATTGGTTTTCCGATAATGGGATGGAACTTAATGTTAGTAAATGTAAATTCATAAAATTTACTAGGAAAATATCAAATAGCACTAATTTTCAATACTCCTTAAATAATATTGAATTAGAGAGAGTCTCGCAAATTCAGGATCTTGGCGTGATTTTTGATCAGAATTTCAAATTTCATTTTCACATAGATGCCATTGTAAATAGATCATTTAAAATTTTAGGATTTATAAAAAGAACAACACATGATTTTAAAGAAATGCGGTGCTTTATTAATTTATTTGTTTCACTAGTCCGATCAGTTCTTGATTACTGCTGTGTCATTTGGTCACCAAAAGGTTTTTATGAAGTACGTTTGTTACAAGTGTAACATAATGTATTCTAGTGAAAATTATCACTTATTGGTAAAATATTTAGGTCTACAACTTCTCTCGGATCGACGCATTTTCTTTGAGGTATGTTTAGCTTACATTGTCATTAATAATAAAATTGATTGTTTACCATTATCAAATTTATTAATGCATATACATGTTCCACAATATCATACGAGAGACAAAATATTTTTAGAGCCCGTATTTAGGCGGACAAACTGTAATGATGCTCTCAGTAGGGTAGTGCGTCATTGTAATAGTGTTTGTAAAGAAGTTAATCTTTTAGAACAATCACGGTTATGTTTTAAAAACAGGATTAGGCAAACTCTGTTTTAATTTTATATTTTAATCCGTATTTTATTTATAGCTGTAATTTTAATTTAATTTTAATTGTATATCTTAATATGTATACTAAGCTGTAATTTTATTGTATATTTTTATGTAATTGTTTAATGGCCTCCGTAAATAAAGATATTATTATTATTTTAATATAATATTATTGCAATATAGAAAATATATTGCTGGAACATTATTGAAATGAATCCTTTTTTAGAAAACTATATAAATATGTAGGAAAACTATGAACAAATATAACAGGCAAAGTAATTTCTAGCCTGAAATCCCCGATAAGAAGTTTTTAAAAAATTCTGGAATATATAACTGGAAATATAAAGGCGAATCAAACGAAAATGCCTAAAAATATTGAGAGAGTTAATTAAAATAAATTAGGTGCTTATCTTCCACGGGATGAAAATGCAATTTCATCGATTTAGGACAACTGATTTAAACACTGCGGCCTCAATATATAAATAGGATCCAAAACGAAAAAGTACCGCATTATATCTAATACTACGCGGAGATACAATTTTGCACCATAATGATCATTATCATCATTATGAAAAGCATTCATAGCTTAAAACTAATTGCCAAAAGTCCTGAATATATGTTTTGTCTGAAGTACAGTATACAATTATATATAAATATTTGATATGTGATCAAACTCAAGGGGAAAAACTTATTAAAGTACAAAGAAAAAATAGTAACTATTAATTTTAGGATGGTGTAACTCACCAAAAAACAGGTAAGTTACTTTACCCAAAGCTTCTCTATCATCGATACTATATCATTTACAAAATTATTTATTTCTTGGCACCTACATGTAAATCCTAAAAGTCCATGGGTTTTACGATATCTTACTATTATAACATATAATATACAATATCAAATGTAATCAATTGAACAAATAAATATATCGTAAAAATTATTGAATCAACACATAAAATTTGTTTAAATTAAATAGTTATTATTGTAATATTATTTTATTACATTTATATAATATTTACTATAAAGTAAGCTTAAACAATTATTCTAAATGTTTAAAACAATGATGGAAAATTAAATAAGCTATTTTGATGATTTTTACAGTTTAATCAAATGATCAATTATTAAAGCATACATATCAATTTTTGAATTTATTTTATCATTATTATTTCAATATTATTTAGAATTAGATTAAAAGACTTACCGAAGACGAGCATACTCTTGGTCATAGTATCCTCACTTTGGATTGTAGACACGAAGCAGGTATATTCTCCAGATAGATCGGGTCCAGGTTTCAAAATATAAAGCGCCCTGTGAATACTGTTTGCATCCAAACTTGCTTCATAACCTAGATTTAATCGACCCTTAAGTATGCCTAAATCCTGCGGGCGTGTACTTGAACCTGAAACAAGAAACTGATTTTAGGAATATCAGAGTCAATACAATTATAACAGTTTTTTATCTATCAAATAAATTAAAGCAGCAATATAAATAACCAGCTCGGTTAGTAGAGTGGAGATCATGCCGGTGAAAATAAGAATGTTTTCATTAAATTATAAATATGCAGTAGAGATTTAAGTGATGTACAATCATAAACAACTATCTTGCAAAATTTATAAGACGGTATTTCTAATTTGTGTTTGCTTTTAGTTAAGTATAGTTATAAATAATAAATATTTAGTTATAACATTAAATTTAATTAAAAACAAATTACAGATACATTTTTTTAAATTGCTATTTGCTTGCACGTGCTATTATGCAAATATCTGATTTATAGTTTTGTCGAATTTGCATAATTTTAATTGAATCAATACTGTGATATTTATGTATTTTTTTATTATGACTTGTTAATAATTATTTTAAATATAAATATGGTGAGATAGTAAGGCAGCATAATCTTTTCTACGTGGAACCTAGTCACATTTGATTTATTTGGCATTTTGTTTTCTTGATTATTCAACGTTTAGCACGTCTAAGCATCACAGGGGCCATGCAAACGTCCCCAACGGCAAGAATGGAGGTAATCATTGGGCTTACACCGCTCCATCTAGTTATACAAAAGGAGGCACTTGGTGGCTCTCTGACTACACCAAAGGAAGAAAACAGTGCCGGGGGACTGGCCAGGACACTTAAATATTGTTGAAAATCGACCCGGTCCTCCAGTCCAAACCGACGGACATCATGTTCAGGAGTCTCGAATTCGAAATGCTGTTGATTGAGGACCCCAAGACGGCTTTGATGAAAGTCAATGAATTTGATCGAGAAATATCAGTCTGGTATATGGTGCTAAGAATAATAGAGGTACTGAAGAAGGCATTTATAGCTAACAAAAACCACAGGAGCTTCATGGCTCTGGGTACGAAACCCACTATTCTGCAAGCGGAAGTAATTACAATTGATTTGTGCCCCAGAGAGTGCACAAGGATGGGTTGTACGAAGTTACTGAAAAGTACCTAGTTGGAACGCCGTTGAGTAAAGTGGGTAAAGTTGTTTTAGGACCAAAGAATATGGAGACTGTAAATCGGGCGGATGAACTGTGGACGGTTGTTGATAACGAGTAAGATTGTACTAGTTCATTCTTGTTTAAATAAATTTGTTTAAATAAATAAAGTTGCCTGGATAGACACCCAAACCGTGCACATATATACATTTGCTTAGACAGCCAAGCCGCATTAAAGGTCGTTCGAGCCAGTAGTCACGGCTCATGGACCGTCTAGGAATGTCGACGATCCCTCTCTCAACTGGCGAAGAACAACTCGTTGACTCTTATGTGTGTATCACGATACGGGGATATTAAAGGCAACGAAGTGAACTCGCAAAAAGAGATGCAAATGCCACTCCTATAGGACCATAGCCGTTTTGAGGACGTCCCATGGCGCACAGAAGAGAGGTGGTGCAAAAAATGGGAAGTACTGGAACCATGTACCAGGTATACGTCAATCGAAATGACTCAAACTCGATCACAGCCATAAGGTGCTTGAAATTATAAGGAACGAGCTAAGAACTTTCACCGGAATCATGAAAGGGTATTGTGACCTACGATACCGTTTGTGGAAAATGGGAAAAGAGGAAAGTGCAAACTGCAGACTTTGTGATTCAGCAGATATAACGATTGTTTACAAGCGTTTTTCATAAATTATATCACTGTTACAAGATAGAGTTACTCGATTTGAAAATGGAAATCAATCGCTTCGCTTTGAAGTAAGCGAAAATCCGCCAAAATTTTCTATTACACCGGACGATACGGTAACATCACCGACCACGTCCCATGCATCTTTCATTTACCGCATCACCAAGAATGGAGATGATCAGCTACAGGACTGTTATTACTATTCTTTATACCTAATAATAATAATATTAACAATACAAATAAGAATAAAATTAGCATGGTAGTTAAACAAAACACTACCCCACTTAAAGATATTAACATAGAAGCGAAAATGATTCGATAAAATAAATCGGAGGGTGAATCTATTTAAGTTACAATTATAATAATATTCGATCCAACCTGAAAACTTTAGAAAACAAAACCTAGTGCTGCGTGTACTAATACAAAGTCAGAAGACTTATGCGGGGCCTTTCCTCAGCCATCCTATCTAATAGTTTTGAGTAAAAATATACTGCAGACGTCATACTTAAAAATATTTTCTTGTTAGAGAAAGAGTTAATTTTAACGAGTTTTGTATTGTTTTAATATTTTTTTACCTGTACTTTATTTTTTTTTCTTTTAAAATGTAGTAAATAAAGTACAGGTAAATAATTATTAGGACAATACAAAACCCGTAAAAATTGAAATGTTAAAATAAAATAAATATTCAAAATATAAGTCAAGTACAACAGTCTAAATTTAAAATAAAAACAATACAATGCAATAAAATATGATTATATACATTAGAGTGACAATACAAGATACGTTAAAATCTAAATGTAAAATATATAACAAATAAAACATAAATACACATGCCTATGGTAATCTAAAATATATGGTCTAAAAAAATAAAATCAAAACAGTACACTACATTAATACTCACATATTAAAATGAATTAAGATAAATTGTTATTTAATTCGCCAAAATCACTCGATAATATTTCCCGAATGATATAATAAGCTTTGGAAATTAAAAAGTGTTATAAAACATTTTAAAATTTTTGGAAAAATAAAGTTTGAATTTTATATGGAAGTTTTATGTAAAAATTAGGCCCATAATAGTTTTTTCTTCTGATTAAATACTTGAGTGTGTGAAGATTATTATTATTAGTGGTTAAAAGTATATCCTTTCTTCAACAGTTTATTATTAACTATATGTACATTTCGAACCCTAAGGGTTCATTTTCAATAGTATATTGACATAACAAAACATTATAATTAAGTCGCCCAACTTTTTTTTGACTTTTATATTTATTTTGTTATGTCAATATACTATTGAAAATGAACCCTTAGGGTTCGAAATGTACATATAGTTAATAATAAAACTGTTGAAGAAAGGATATACTTTTAACCACTAACCATAATAGTTTATTCCATTTTGTGATTTTGACAGTCATAGACGACGAGTGTAAATTTTGTGGCCTTGCCTCGTATTATGAATGCGAATTTGATCATGGATTAGATAATTGTTTACATTATTTTTTACATTTAACGTGCATTTCAAGGCAAAAATGCATGGCAGAGTAAGGATTTTAAGAGAAATGAAATAAAACGAAATTACATATTGCCCAAATAGCTCTTCTTTGAAGTTTGAATATTCTCACTGCCATACCAGAATGTCCCCATGTAAGAATACTATATGATAGGTGTGAGTGGCACAAACCAAAATACGCTGTTTTAGAGCTATTAAAGGCAAAGTATTACTAAGTTTTTTTAATAAATATAAGTTCTTTCAAATCATTGACGCTAGGGCATCGCAATGATTTTGCCAAGTCAATCGGGAGTCGATATGCACGCCTAAAACTTAGAAGCATGTGCCTGGAAGGGTGTTGATGTTCTCAGCCCGAATGTAACATTGACAGATTTATTATCATACAATGTCAATGTATTAGCAATCATCCATTCTCTAGTGGTGTTATTAGCAGATGTATCTAGGTCCAATGTTGTTTGGAAGTTACGAGACGAGGTTTTGATACTAGTGTCATCAGCATAAATTGTCATCCAAGAATTGCTATAAATATGTGGCAGATCGTTGATATAAATCAAAAACAACAATGGGCAAATAGGATGAGCTCTTATCATCAAATACCACCTTATGTTCGCTATGGGTGAGATAAGGGTTCAAAAGATTGCAGATAAATGGCAAGAAGTTGTAACAGTTTAGTTTTTACAACAGGATATCATCTGAAACGCAATCGAAAGTCTTGCTGAGGTCAAGAAATGAGGCAACAGTGTGAATGCCGTTCTCAAAATGAGCTAGAATTTCCTCAACAAAACTCACAACCGCTAATTATGTTGACCTTCCCCTACGAAAACCAAACTGTTCTTCAGCGAACAATTTATTCGACTCAAAATAATCACTGATATGTATGGCTAGTACCTTTTCTAATACTTTTGCTACTATAGTAAGCAACGAAATTGGACGATAGTTATTTATATCAGATACAGACCCTTTTTTATGTATGGGAATATTTAATTTTTTTTAAAGGCTTTGAAAAAATGCTTACTTTTATTGATGTATTTACTAAATTTGTTAAAGGTAATATTAGTTTACTAGCACTATATTTTATTAAGTCCACGCTAATTCCGTACATATCAAAATCAGTTGTGTTTTTGAGAGTATTAATTATATCGTTGATTGTCGAGGCACTTATTTTTTGAAAATCCATTATCACTTAATATAATAATAATAGTAAACTATTGATGATTTTCAACTTTTTATTTTACTCACTACAGTGTAGCGAAACAATTTTAGTGAGTAAAATAAAAAGTTGAAAATCATCAATAGTTTACTATTATTAATATATTAATTATATTCATAACATGACTAGAAGTTACTTCCTTAAATGAGAAATGCTCTGTGTTTTTAGGTATTTTACATTCCAACTTGTTTTTATTGTTTATTGGGTCAGTGTTTGATTGGGGTAAGTTATTTATAAGTGACTCAGCAATATTATTAAAAAAGATGTTGAAATCATTTGGCATCAGTTACAGGTTTGTTTTTGCTTTTGATTAAACTTAATTATTTTCGACATTTACTTTGGTGTGTAGTTAGACTTATTTAAAAAATGGTGATGTGGCCATCATAGTACTTTCCCTATACGGTTTACGCAAAAATGTTATTCTTAATAATATGTTTACTTTTGAATTCTCTACAATTATTTGTAATATAAATTTCATGTAACTCTAATAATTCATTAGCAATTGGCAAAAATGTCAAAATTTTTAATGTTTCTTTTTATTTAAGTTAAGAATGTTATGAAAAACATATTTTAATAAAACTTGTTTTTATCTTTTGGCACTTTTTTATTAGTAATAATGTTTCTCTCATTTGCTTAAGATCATCTTTATACCACTTGATATCAAGTTTATTTTGCTTACCAATTACTGTTTTTGTAGGAAAACATTTAGTGATGCCCTGTTGATATATTTGCAGAAACACATTAAATTTAGTTTCGATATTTTCATTAACGTCATTAAGAAAACTCCAATTAATTGTATCTAAAAAATAACAGAAATTTACTTACCAATGCTCGTGATGGGACGTATTTTTTTTAAATTACTTTATGTATATGACCAATATTATATTTTAAGGTTACATGACCGTATACCAATATGATCCGAGAGCCCTGGATCAATTGGTCGGACAGAAACATTATCCAGGTAACTGTTTGCCCTAGTTTGAAAATTAGCTATCGCTATTACTATAAAAAAATGCAATTGTTTACTTTTTTATTCCTCAATATTTTTATATTTATAATGACTATAATGAAATGACTGTAACTCACTTATTATTACAAATAACTAGGGCATATGTTACATTGGATTAAAGAGAAAAAAATATCGAATAAGGTGATATCCAACTATGATTTCCATTTAAAAAAATGTAAATTTGCATCATATCTCTGAAAATAATTGAGACACGAATTTTATAAATATCTTTTATTAATCTGCATAAAATTATTAACAACTTTGTCTTTTTAGTTTTTTCTATCTGTCATAATAACCGAGATTTATTGATTTGTTAAAATTAACCGATTTTACTTTTTTTCAAAATATCTAGTTAAACTTGACTTTTTTGAAAACCTTGAAAGTGCAATTTTATTTTTGTCTTAAAACTACACTTCTTTCTCCATTAACCATTTTTTTATCTGTAATAGTTTCCGTGATTCTCATAGAGAACATCTGAAAGAACTCACCCTGTATAATTATAGACTGGAGTTACGGGTTTTAGGTCCAAGCGAAATCTAGATAGCAATTTATTTTGCTTAAGTCCTCTATATTGTTATTATATAGCTAACGTTGTTTAATACCAAATGTATGCTTTTTCAGAGCCTAAAATCAACAGTTATACTTTACAGGTTGTATAATTATAAATAAAAAATAATAAATAATAAAAAAACAATACAATGATAACTTAAGAACACATTGAATTACTAAGGACGACTTACTTATTTATTTTATTTATTTATTTATTATCCAACAGTTACAATTTGAACTAATAATAGGATAATATTATAAATTATAATCTACTATAATTACATAATAATAATATTACAAACATAAAAGTACTAAATTCTTATACAATGTTACATTAATTTGAAATTATATCTAAAAGGTATTTGATGAGCGCCTTCCTAGGTGTTACAAAAATATCGAGATCAACACAGAATGTATTTACTAGGTTACACATAGAATATATAGGAGATCTGCTATTATTACAAATGCGGTTATTATAAAAAATATTTGTTGACCTACTATTCAAACGAGGAACTAGAAAATTCAGTCTGTATAGTAAACTAGAATCGGATACTTTACCTAAAATCAAGTTTGAAATAAAAGTGATTTTATTAATTCTGCGGCGTTTTGAAAGAGATGGTAAATCAAATTCTAAAAGTAGTTCATTGTATGGATATCCGTAGGCAGGGTAATGAGCATGCTTGCGAAAAAATAGAATTCTGAGAAATTTTCTCTGCACTCTTTCAATGTCATTACAGTATCGAAGATAGTAAGGATCCCAGATCACTGAGCCATATTCAATTTTACTTCTTACAAATGATTTGTAGAAAGCAAGAAGGCAGTTGAAGTTATTAAGAGATTTTGTATTTCTGTAAATGTATCCAATGGTTTTGTAACACTCCTTCGTTATTGCAGCAACATGACTATTGAATGTAAGTTTCTCATCAAAAACAATGCCTAAATCACGGTATGAAGCCACTCTTTCAATAACCGTGTTATCGATAACATAATCATATTGGGTACGTGTACGTAATCGCGAAAAAGTCATAATGTTACATTTTTTAATATTTAAGTATAGCCGGTTTAGGGTGCACCATTTTAACAACTCATTTATAGAGAATTGCAATTCAAAACAATCACGAATCGATGACACAGATCGAAATATCTTCAAATCATCGGCATACAGCAGGCAATCATTGCCCAAACAATTTGGCAGATCATTGATAAAAATAACAAAGAATAATGGCCCCAGTATAGACCCCTGAGGTACCCCACTTGATGAAGTATATTTTTCAGAACAGACTCCGTGACAATAGACATAATTTTCTCTTGAATGTAAATAGGATGCAATAAGAGCTATTAACCTTGTCTCAAAACCAAATGCGTGCAACTTTTTAATAAGTGTATTATGATGAACTTGATCAAAGGCTTTGCTAAAATCAACATATGCTACATCAAGTTGATTTCTATTATTTAAAGTATTTGAAACTGTCTCCGTAAAATTACATAAATTCGTAATTGTAGAACGTCCTGAAATAAAACCATGCTGGAATGGGGAAATAAAGTTGTTAATATGCTTGTATATATTATTGAAGAGCATTTTTTCAAATATTTTGGCAAAGTTACATAATATCTTATAAATAATTAAAGGGAATCCTACGTAATTTCAGGTTAGATTTTTCCATATCGAGCAACTTCACTATGTAGTCAGGTGAATAAAGTTAAGAAAAAGTAAAAATGTTGACAGTTAATTAAAAATAACTACTTTTGACAAAGGAAGCAAAAAAACCTGTTTGGCATACCGAAAATCACAAAATTCGATTTACATCGAACCCAGGGTGACTCCTTCAGCGATCTCGGTTGGCTTATGCAATGGACCAACAAAACGTAGCCACTCCACAAGCAAGTGAAAAAACTGAAAAGCCCCTAATCATGATCAGACGGAACAAAAAAAAAGAGGAATTCCCAACAATTATTGGGAATGACCTCAACAGTTTCCCGAAAAGGTAATTTAGGTCGCTATATCAGATGATACCGAAGGGAAAACCAGAAAGGAAAATAAAGAAAACAATTATAGAGAGATGCGCAAAAAGAAAAGAAAAATATCAGAATTAGAGTATAATTTAAGGTAGACATGAAAAGGAACATAAGAATTAGGAGGCGAGAATTAGCAAATAGAAGAAAAATAAGCAATCTATAAAAATGTAAGAAAGACCCATAAGAACTGAATAAAATGGAAGAAGGAATTTGGAAATATTAGACGTTATGTAAACATAATAATAAATTGCTATAAATATTACTTAGTTCGTCGATGTTTCTTTTAAATTTCATACGATTTTTTTGTGAATGTGTATCTCTTGAACATATTTTGTTCTGAAGTCACCATCTTGATGTTATCATAGTCTGGTACGTGGTTAGTGTTATTGCAATGCACACTGAGACCTGTGGATCGTGGTTTTTGTTTGGCATGACGTTTGTGTTTTGTTAGACGTTTACTAAGTTTTTGTGAAGTTTGGCCATTATACACGCGGTCGCATTGTTTACATTTTTTTAAAATTTGTTTACGGCTTTATTATTCATCCTTCTTTATCAAATTATTTGGTATTCAATTAATTAACTTAAGTTTGAGCATTAAAGATATGCTCAGATTGAGAATAAATTAATCTCGAAAATCATTTTCCTCGTACGTGCGTCAATCAGCCAGTACTATCCTTTAATAACGGCGATCAGTCTTAATTTGATGGACTTTTTGCTTATTATCGCGGCGTGACACGTGTTCACCACATCGGTGACGTTCTTGTACGGAATAATGGAATATATTGCATTATGTTTTTGGGAAAGGAGAAATCTTTTATACGGGACAAGTAAAGGGAATTAAGGGTATTATAATTATTATAGGCCATCACCACATTAGGAAAACAGAGCGGAAAATGGAGTTTGTTAGAAAGTCTATTAATAAAAGAAAGAGTCTGGTATGTAAGCGTTTCCGGCAAAACCACACACCTGTGCAACTGGATCACGGCGAGGTTCAACTAACTGATCATGGAAACGGTACAAAAGTTTGAGAGATGGATATACAATGCGAAACATTCTATTTTTGAGCGCAAGAACCTTATTACTGTTTTAAGTGTCAAGAGTCAAAAGGGATATACCTTCCTGAGTTCGTCGGTTTAATGTACCAATCTAAAATAATGGAATTGTTTGGTAATCTATTCTGCACTGTGAACTCCGCCTTCAAGTCTTGCGATTTAAATTTTAAAGTTATTGTGAGTGTATTTTATTTTGTAACATTGTTTTATTATAGCTTTTAAAGCAAATAAACTAAATTAAAGTATCAAGGAACGGTACTGCTCCCTTTTTTTCAGTTTCTACAATAAATTGAACTTTAGGGTATATTTATTTCTACATATTAGATAGAAAAATAACTGGTGGTCTCTCCAACGAAGTAAAGTACCTGGGTATAATTCTGGATACCAAACTGACTTGGAATCAGCATATCGATAAAATCATGGTAAAGGCAACGACGTCGCTTTGGGCCTGTCGGCGGCTTATGGGCCCAAGATCACGTAATGACTGTATAGAACGGCGGTGATACCCATTGTCACCTATGCTGCCCTTGTGTCGTGGCCAAAGACCCAAAACTAGACACGCAAAAGAAGCTGAGTATTCTTCAACGTTTAACATGTCTAAGCACACAGGGGCCATCCGAACGGCCCTAACCGCGGGAATTGAGGCAATCATTGGTCTCACGCCGCTCCATCTAGTGGTACAAAAAGAGTGGCAGTCCACCGACTATACCAGAGGGAGAAAACACTTCCGGGGGACTGGACAGGACACTTAGAAATACTGCAGCAAATCGACCCGGTTCTTTTGTCCAACCCGACCTCTCGCAACTGGTGAAGAACAACTCGTTGACCCTAATGTGGGTCCCAGGGCACGGGGATTTTAAAGGCAACGAAGTGGCCGATGAACTCGCAAAAAGAGGTGCAAATGCCACTCCAATAGGACCAGAGCCGTTTTGTGGACTCCCCATAACGCACAGAAGAGAGGTAATGCAAAAATGGGAAGAGGCCAGAAGACGTAAGCATTGGAACAATGTACCAGGTCTACGTCAATCAAAAGACTCATGAAACACGATCACAGCTACAAGGAACGAGCTAAGAACTTTCGCCGGACTCATGACAGGGCATTGTGCCCTCCGATTCCATTTGTGGAAAATGTAAAAAAAGTGAAGTGGAAACTGCAGATTATGTGATTCGGCAGATGAAACGACCGAGCACGTACTATGCACTTGTGTCGCGATTGTTCACAAGCGTCTTTTACACTTCGGTAGGGATCGATTATCCCACGAAGACGTGAGCAATATCACCCCCAATAATATTACCAGGTTCATGGAGGACGTGGGACTAATTGGGAAGTGATTGGTTAAGGGTAGAACAATCAACAAGAAGATCTTTTAGGCCGCAGTTAAAGAGAGGCTAACACACCTCACTAGCACCCTATGTTAACCTATAACCTATATAACTGGTCGTACGGTCATTGTGTACGGTACGACGGTTGCTTCTTATGTATTGAGAAATAGTAACACATTATTGCCATGTGAAATCTGACATTATCATCGTAAAGTTTGACATTTTTGACTTTATACGTATTTAGGACGTTTTGACGTGCAATCACTATTTGCGTTGTTTACAGTAAGTTGAAAATTTAATTTCGACCTATGATTTATTACGACGTGGTCTAACTCAAGAGCAGTGCATCAATCAACTGAATTCAACTTATGGTGCGAACGTTCATTGAAGAAAACTGTCATCAGGAAATCAAGAAATGTTTAAGCATTAGCACCTCCAACATACATAAGTTTTTGCACGAAGATTTGTGTGTTCCGAAGTTGTGCGCGCGTTGAATTCCTCATTTGTTGACAAATGCTCAGAAAAATGCTCGTGTCAATTGGTGTCGTCAAATAATTTCAAAATACAACTATGGTGCATCCAAAGCCATCACCTGTTATGATGGTGGTGAGTAGTAGATTTATGCATATGAGGCAGAAAGAAAAGGCCAATCGACAGTTTGGTGTTTCAATGTGAAGCAAAACCAGCAAAGGTTGTTCATTCTCAAAGCGTTAAGAAGCAAATGGTGGTGTTTTCTTCAGGAAAATCGGTCATGTGGCAACTGTGGCTCTCTGCGTGGTATACGACTATTTGTTTGTCTGAAGTTTTCGGTAAATTTGGTGAAACCAACCCGAATCGACGAATCATTTTGCATAACGACACACAAAAGATCGAATTGATGGTTTATTTCACAGAAACAAACCAAGTGTTTATCAATCTTTTACCAATTATTTCAAAATCTTTCCCAGAGAGATATGTGAAAAAATTATTCAAGAAATAATAAACATATTTTTGATAAAATTCATTTGCTTATTCTTTCTATTTCCAATATCTGTTGGAGAAAGAGAAGTCGCCGAAATATCGAGATTTACAAAATCAAATCTCTTCAAAAGAAACCCGATAACATATCAATTCGGATAACACTCGGAAAAACCTCAAATATAACGCAATAAGTTCAATTGGTGCAGGAAATATATTAATCGGTATTTTCGCACTTGGAAATGTAGTTGCTATGAAAAGTTTCTTGGGAGCGGACGGCCTGTTGTACATACCTGAATTTTAGGAAATTTTGCAATATTTGAGGTTATCACCATTCAAAGGAAACACCTGCAATACCTCTCATTCGAAAATAATTGAACATTTCAGTTGAAAGTCTTACGTAATATAATACGTGGTAAAACTGGTAACAGCACATAAAATGATACTTTATACTTAATGCAATTTAAGTCGTGTGCAGCTAAGAGTTATGTAATACATACCGGGGATCCATTGATAAACCAGTGTCCTGCTTTCATTGAAAAACCACTTAATCACAAGATATTGATCACTTGCTTCGAGCGTAAAATCACAGTCAAGCACAACGGGTGATCCGTGTTCTACAATTTTAGGAACTTCGAGTTTATTTATTTTAACGGCAATCCCTATCTGGACCATTCCTGAAACAAAAATACAATCAATTATTGTTGAGCTTAAACTATATAAATAAAATTATCTTTATGGCAAACACTTAAATTACGTAAAATGTAGTTAACAAATAATCACATTCATTGTTTTTATTTTTAACGTAGATGTATGTTTTTTTTATCGTGTAACATCAGTTCGCAACTAGGCTCCAGTAATTTTCAACGAGTAACCACAGATGTGTGTTAGCTTAATAAGTCATGATTAAAATTTAAGTTTAAATGAAAGTCTCATTCTGGACCAAAAGTATATCTAATAATATAAATATGCAACAAGTTCAATCAACAAAGTAGCAATATGTATTGTTTAACATCTTGTGCTGAAAATTTAGGTACTAACTCTAATGTTTTTTATTCTCTGCAATTAGGATTGACTCATATTAAAAATAAATCTACACTGTCGCAAAAATTAAATATAGAATAGAATATAGAAAATGTGGCAATAAAATTTAGCTTTATGTTTAATATATTTAATATTTTTTTAATGAAATTATAATAATTTAAAAAATGCAGTTTTTTTAATTATCAATTAATTAGGATAGAACTTGAGCGGTATAATAGTTTAATCATTAGACTAGCTTTCTCAGAATTTTGTAATCACTTGTGAAATCCGTTAAACTTTATAAGCCGTGATAATTTAATTAGGCTGCAAACAAATTCACGTTAGTATCTATTAAGGTCTAATCTATAAGTAATTCATTGAATTAGCCCATTTCAATGGGATAACACTTTCCACTCTATTGCCCGCTTCCTCGAATCCCAGAAGTTCTTCAGGATATTGGAAGCTTTCCAATCACTCCCCTAATGCGCAATGTAAGACTAAATTTCCATGAGATTAATCAGCCCGACCATTTACGAAAGCGAAATTCGTATCACAGTTCAAATATAACCTGTGCATGTAGAAATGGCGCTCCTAAATCAAGCAAATATTAAAACTCAAGCAGAAAGAAAGAAATTAATTTCTCCCCGGGGACGACAAAAGGCCGTTTCTCGTTAGCATAAAATTGCACGTCACAGAAAGGGATCTTTGTCGGTATAATGAAGATGATTTATTAAGACTACAGTGCTTTTAAGCGCATGTTAATAAAAAATAGAAAACTGCATAGAAAACTTAAGATTGAGTGCCCATATTTTAAAGGGATGCAATTAATATGTGCAGCTTTAATATAAATTATATGCGCACGGCAACTATAAAAATTTATCGGATTCATATTTAGTAACTATATCACAAAGAATAATATAATACAACTTAACAACAAATATATTTCGTTTTATATTATTATTGAGGATTACAAAAAGTTTTAAAGGTAATAATTAAAAGATTTAATAAGCGGTTATATTAATATATAAATATTAATAATTATCCTTTTTTATATTAAGTCTAATTATTATTATTACATAACTTTATTGTTTAATAATAAACACTGAAACATAAAATTCATCAAAAATATTAGTATTCTTATTTTACAGAAATATAAATACAAATACAAATTTTATTTTAAGTAGTCCAGTTTTATACTTAATTTGTTTTTAAAGTCTAATTGCTGATCATTTAGATACTCAAAAATCTATATACTAGTTTTAATTATATACATTAATACATTGAAGAAATACATTATATTATAAAATATATTATATAGATAAGCTTCTTTCTCAATAAATGCGTTTATTTTTAAAATTTCCAGTATGTATTAATCACTTATTTGTTTTTGTTCATTTATATAATGGGAAGAGTGTTACAGAAAATAGTTTCTTAAGGCTTACATTAATATTTGGATTATTTAACGACTATACAATATTTAAATTTTTTGGTTGTGATACACTCCAACATCGAAATTTTTAAAACACGAATTTAAGATCCTTCTTAAATAAATATTTAATTTTTCAATTCAGTATAAGTTCTTTCTAAATATAAACATTCTAATTATCATTTATTATTACACAAATTTTACATATTTTACTAGTTTCATGATAAAATTGCTTAGATATCATTCCTCATTAAAGCGTGTCTTTCGGAGTGTATATCACTTCATTGTTGTTATATTATATATTATTAAATTTAACTCGCATTTTATATAATTTGATAACTATTAGTTGAATAGTTTAGTTTTCTCATCACTTTATAAACAAATGGGAGGTTAATGATAATGATTCAAAATTTAGGGAAGACTACAATTATTAAGAACTGCAATATTTCGATTAACTTTGTTTATAAAGGCTTTTTGTTAACATTAAAGCAGATTTAAACACAAACGCTTACTTACTCAAGGACAAAAACGTTAAAGTTTAACAGGTAAGTATATTAATGCGGTAATGTGATTACGAAGTAAGCGAAAACCTCGTTTAATCAACGCAAAGCCATGAGGGTGAATTGCGTAATTTCACCCTCTATCGTCGCCACCCTCCTAAGGGTGCGGTTTATCAGAACAGATTTCAGTAAGCATAAAACAATATAAAAATTTATAAAAAAACATGTCTATTTGCTAAAATTACTTCTTTTTTTGTCAAGGACGATTAAGTAATTTAGTTGGACTGTCGTTGGACGTCGTCGCGTTTATTGAGATTATCGGTGTGTTTTTCTATTTCGATAATCCTCTTTGTGAAATGGTCTAACACTGCGATGGAAGTCGTGTTGTTGAAATGTATCTTATGTCCTGTGAATTTTTAATGTCCGGCCATAGATGAGGACGGGTCTGATGTGTTCGTCTCACCGTATGTTTGTTTGACCAATGTAAACTTTGTTACAATTAGCACAGGGAATTTTGTGTACTCCTTGAATTAGCATTTGCAAACTGATTTAATAAAATATAATATTAATTGAATGTACGTAAAGACAATTTAAATTAATGTATGAAATAAAAGAACAGTTTAAAATAAATTATGAATAAGGTAGATTAAACGTATCTTAATACAATTAATACAATATCAAAATACACACAAACCATTAAAGTGAAAATAAGTTAACAGTGAATAAAATAAATAAATACAATTAATAAAATGTAAAAATAGAATCACAACATTAAAAAGAAATTCATTTAGTGTATAAAGTTGAATTTAATTTATTCAACTTTATAGATGGAACAGTTTAAAATAAATCAAAATTGATAAATGTTAATATGTAAATAAAGTATAAAAATACACATTACATTAAAACGGAAGTAAGTTAAGTATATAAAATAAATAAATAAAACAGACAGACGACAGATTAAAATAATATAATGATGATATATTAAAATTAGGAGAATAAATTAATAAAATATTATTAGATATTCACACGATAAAACAATTAACTTTGTGGGCAGACATTTATTAACCCTATAAAAAACCTTATTTAAAAGGTGTGTTTTAATTTTGTTACTGAAAATTTTCAGTGAAAGTTTCTTGATGGCCCGAGGCAATAGATTATAGAACTTGAATGCCAGTTTAATTTAGAATCTAAATATATACCTAGAAACTTAGTGCAAGAAGTATTTGGAATGTTTGTGCTTAAAGAACGTAACTGTATTACGTTCGATTTTCAGCATTTAGTAACAATCTATTAGCGTTAAACCACTACAATATTTCAAAGTATTATTGTTTTTTAATAATAGATTATAAATGTCAGCTGTTTGGCTGAAGTAAGTAGTGTCTTCTGGGTAAAGGATTAATATCCCATGATGTGGGAGATCATTTATATAAATGTGGAACAGCAAAGTTCCTAAGATCTATCCTTGCGGCACATCGTAACATTACTAGCCTCCGCAGATAGACAGCCACTTACTTTTACCCGCTGACGCTTATTGGCCAAATACGACCCAATAAGAAAAATACTGGTAGATTGAAAATTTAAAAGGTAGAATTTACGTAAAAGGATATCATGTGACACGCAATCAAATACTTTACTGAGATCAAAACATGATGGCATTATGTATTTTCCTTCATTGAAACCTTTCAGCACCTCCTCCAACAAAGTACCGATTGCATCCACTAGTGTTCACAGTGTCCCTTTCAAAAGCCAAATTTGTCTTTATTCAGCATTTCGTAACTCTCCATAAACTCAGTTATTTGTGTAAATATTTTTTCCAAACCTTAGGAATAATTGGCAGCAAAGAAATTGCAGTATGCAGTACATTCTTTTTTAAAGATTGAAACGATGCAGCCAGTTTTTAGAAGGTTTGAGGTCATGTCGTATATGCCACGTGCAGAAAAATCTTTGATAGATTGTATTGCATTCCTTACTTCTATTGGACTAACCTTATGAAAATTGAAATATTTTTATACTGAACCACTGCACACTAATTTTATGGGTTCTTTGGCAATTTGTTTATCGGCAATCAATATTTATATGAATATTTGTGTCAAGTTTATTTCTATTAGAATTAATAATAGACCACAGAGTTTTTGGGGTGTTATTTCATTTTCTTTAGGAAACATTTGAAGATATGCTCGATTATTTAAATTTCTCATTACGGGCAAGATTGAAATGGTTCCAACATGACGGAGCTCCACCTCATAAGATGTTGGCTTTACGAAATTATTTCACTGATGCTTTTTCCAGAATCAATCCCAGGGCAATCTAGATCTCCCGATCAATGCGTTTTAGACTTTTTTCTGTAGGGTTGTTTAAAATACAAAGTGTATCTAAAATCATATCCATCCATGAAGGATCATAGACTGGCTATAGGTGAAACATTTGATTCAATTGACATAAGAAAGATATAATTTATGCCATAATAATATTAATGGTGGACTCTTAAACATATTTTTTAATATTAAATTAATTCTTTCTTCTATTATTATTTTGATAATTACAGAATTACTTTATGCTGCTTTTCATTTTTATTTATCTCTTTAAAACTAATAATTGCAATATTGCTATTATTATAAACAAGTGAAATTGTTTTTGTAATGCGCGGATCTCGCGACTTTATTCAAAATTACTAATACCGGAAAATTACATGAAAAAACGGTTGTGACAGTGACATTTACTTTCTTTCAATACCTACTTGATAATACACAAAACAATGAAAAAACGTGAAATCGGCGTAAACAGTTTTACTTTTATCTTTTTCATGGCTAACTATTTTTTTATTTATAATAAAACTTGAAATAACTATAACTCACTTGTTTTTAGAAATAACTATGTCATTATCAATAATCTATTGAATGGAGCAATAGCCAACTGTGGTTTCCATTGAAAAAGTGAAGTTTGCGTCATATCTCGGAAAATAATGACAATAAAAAAATTCTGAATTTTATTTTATGAATCTGCATAAAATTATCTAAAACTTTGTTTTTACAGTGTTTTTCTATCTATATAAATAAAATATAAATAAACGAGATATATAGATTTTAAAAAAAATGACACTTTTACTTTTTTCAAAATATCTAGTTACCCTTGACTTTTTTAAAAACTTATGATAGTGAAATTTTATTCGTCTCGTAAATCTACACTTCTTTCCTCATTTAACCGTTTTTTTTTTCTTATAGTTTCCGAGTTCCCTATAGAGAGCATCGAAGAAAACTCACGCTGTATATCTTTCCAAAATTAACTTCATTGACAAATGATACTAAATAAAAAAAAATTAAATGGTTGCATATACGTTTCTTATTTTATTATACTAGACATTAAAATTATAAAAATATCATATGAATAAGATATATTATTATTTTTTTCTACATTAATATTAAATTTATTTCGTTTTCTTTTTCATGTGCAGGTACAGAAGTGTGAGGTTTAGCATGGCCTCCATTGCTCCAGTAGGGCACGTGCTCATAGCCCTTGTAATACACAGACATGCCAGCCGTTGACCTTTTCTGAGCTTTGTTTGAGTTGTGTTCTCCATTGTTTTTGTCCACAAATCCATGGAACCATAGGTAATAATTGATCTTATTACCATTATTAAAAGCCAATATATCATCTTGGTATGTAAACCTCAACTTCTGCCAAATAGTAGAACCATATTGCCCTTACTGCTTTGTCGGTGGTATTGTCTACATTGGTTTTCCAGATAAGCCTCTGATCAAAAATGAAGCCGAGATATTTAACTGTGTTGAAAAACCCAATGAGTGTTTGCTTTAAGCCATTGATCTCCCATGTTATTATGTTTGGAGTAAATATTCTTCCTCAAAGCCACACTATCCAGTGTGTGGCTTTGATACTATTTTGGGCCTCTAAGAGCTGCATTATCATTTCATTCGGATACTCAGCACTAGATGGGAAGTAGCCAATTACTACCTCAATATGCGGAAAATCTCTTTCCTACACATATTTCAACTCGGCTATTTCCCAATATTGTACTGTGGCCTTATCCACACATACCAACATAAGCCATTCTGGCCCGTTTTTGGAGCTCAGGATTTTTTGACGAGTGTCCGTTTCATTTAGCCCCACAATCTTGTGCAGGATGGCTTCCTGGAGCACTGTCAATTTATTCGCCTCAATCAATGTGTCTGGGAACGTAACAATAATTATTATATTTTGTGAACTCTGCCATTTCCATATGTGATTGAAATTTTTGTTGACATTAATGGATTTTTTTTATACAATTTTGGAATATTATGTAAGCATATTGGAATAAATAAATAAATAAATAAATAAATAAATAATGACTAACATTATTCTCATCCTTACAGTACTCATATTTGGTCCCATAAGTAGTTAGGAAAGTGTCACTTGCAACCAGGGGACGCCATCTTCCTAGATGGGTAAAGACTAGTCTTCTATCTAGCCAAGCATCTCATCGGCCTAGTCCCTTACCTTAAGATTTAGGTTTTTATTGACGTTTACTCCTCTTGGTCCAGACGGTTAAGCCAAGGCTCCCCTTAATCTGTGCCCGCGAGACATAACCGCGTCAGCAGATATTGAATGGTATTACGAGGCTGACACTCCCGCTGGTGTAGCACAAAAAGAAAAATCGCTTTTCAGAAAAAAAATTAACTAAACATTTATCTTCAATCAAATGAAAATTTTGGTAATTTAATATATTATACAGGTTAAATATTCCTAATTCAGTGATAAGTCTAATTATTTGAGTTCTTGTTGAATTTGGTGATAATCCAAATTCAATTCTTAATAAAATGCCTACATGATCTGAGATCCCTGAATTGAGTGATGTGGTTATGACTTTGTCTTTTCTGATATTTACAAATAAATTATCGAGATAATTAGTATTCCTGGTGTTTAATGAAACCGTGTTAATGAGACTGTAAGAAGCAAGAACTTCATATAGAGTAATTTCAGAAGGATCATTACTATTAAAAATTTAATATTGAAATCACCCACAACTATGTGTTACGATCTTTTACTTATTTACTATCTAAGAAGATAGTTAAAATATCAATAAACAAGATAGAATTATCCAGTGATGAGCGATATACAGTTATTAATGTAATATTATGTGTTATTAAATGAGATGCCGCTAATTCACACCCATTCATACATAAAAATGCTCCTTAATGTAGGAATTGTTCTGAACATTTTTTTCTGAAAAAAAGATGCATTGATATTTAATATAGACACTACAATAACGTTTGAGAATCGGGATGTATATTTTAATGTTCGATTAACAACGAGAAGGAGTAATCTCAATTTTTTTACACGGCCAAACATAGTTTCGAATGGTTACTTATAATTTTATATATCCTAAGAATTACTAATTATATTTAATTTATTATTATTTATCGCGAAATAATTTAAATTTTTATAGAAATAAAAACATACCTTCTATTATTATAATATAAATATGGCAACGCATATTTTATAGACTCATAACGAATGTATAATATTTTCTGTTGCATTTATTAGTACCTAACGAACTGATTTTATAAATTATATTTATCCAAACTATTTATTAAAGTTTTATAATTACGCAATGATAGGTTAATTAGATATCAATAAAAAGCTGTTTAAACAAAAGAAGTACATCGGCTTGGAAAAGTTTATAAAAATCGCACGAATAGTAAGAAAGCAGTCTGGTGAACGAATGCAGTAATGTAATTCATTAGCATGTCACAAGGAGAACCACGTAAAAGAAAATGTCTGCATCCTCTAATATTTTTGTCACATAAAATATGAAGTGATCTTATTTTGATTTGTTCACAAATAAATTATTATGTATTTTAAAGTACTCGATATGTGAAACATTTTTTCTTTTATTGACCTTTCAAATCAACAAGTTCCCCTGTTGCACCTTGTATATGCAGATTGTTATAACCATTTTTCTCGCAGGCACAACCAGTATTGCCAAACCCAAATAATCTTATACCTGTCGATTATTTTAATTATAATTTTTGCAAAAGTTCAGATATAACGGATCTATTCCCAATATCAATTGATTTTTTTCAAAATTAAGTAATTAATATGTATATGATATTAAAAATTAATTTACAACAAATGATATATTAGTCAATTTTCAGCCAACCTAATATAGTAATAATTAATATTTAGTGGACTATCATTGACTAATCCATTGAACAATGCATTGTAATATAAAGCTTTTAATTTAAAATATACTAGTCCTAGAAGGACTCTTTGGTTATGGCATATAAGAAACTTAGCAGAAAAATAAAAAAATATTATATTATTAGCAATGACAAGGAATATATCTTAATTATATAATTACTCCTAAAAATTACTTAAAGTGTCTTATAATAGCATTATAATTTATATTTTTTATTGCAAAGTTATTGTAAATCTATTAGAAAGTAAAATATATGTTGTTTCTATTTATGATGAATATATTTATTGGAAACGTCAATTTAATTTCAAATTATGAGTTAATTGCGAGTTATATTAAAAACAGCTTTAAATAAATGTGTCTTTTCAATCTTCAAAAAATTAATTAATGCACTATGATTCCCTAGCTGGATCGATACTCACAACAATTATAGATAACTGTCAACAATAATAATTATAATGTGAATGTTAACAGAGAATAATAATGAAATGTTGTAAAAACATATTTAAATAGAATTAGACAAAATGTGACTAACGAGAATAAGATATATAATATGTATATTTTGTTATAATTACTTTTTAACCAGTAATATTGCATATTAGTAATAGAATATATTTAAGTCCCAAAAAAGTTATATTAAATCAAATAATTTATTCAAACTGAATTCCCGGAAAGTATTAAAATACCGTAATTAACTATAATATATTAAGATGATACAAAATTTTATGTAATTTTATAACTAATTCTAAAATATTTATTTTCTAGTTATTAGTTTCTAGAAATCATATTTGCAATTTTAAATTCTTGAATTATAATAATAAGACACCATTTATGTCACTAATTAGTTTAAATATACATTTTATTTTGTAAATAATCATCTAGTTTAGTTCCTAATAATACAGGATAATTTTATTGAATCATTTGCCTTGATTTTATATATATATATATATATATATATATATATATATATATAAACGCCACAAATCCTTTCTAATTCAATCCAATCTATTTATTTTTCGTAGCAACCATCATAGATTTTCGTTTAGCAATTCCTCGACCCTTGCAGCGACTCCAGAGATAAACTGCTGCAGACATAAATATTTGAGGTGGAGAGGATCTGGGGCTGATTTTTTTCATTCCTGCGAGGGATTCAGTGCGGTCCCGAGGGACGTTCATCATTTTCCCATGTTGGGCCAGATTTGTTTATGGCACGCAGTCCAGCGTATTCCTGTTTCTCGCCCCATTAAATTCTGTAACACATTTCTGTTCCCTAACGAAAAATGTGGAGATAAATAAATACCTCTGCCTCCCCAAATAGAAAAGAATCACACAGCAAAACACTAAATGGGAATTCAATATATCACTGATACAAATGTGTGTAAAAGGCAATCCCCTTATCGTAAAGTGAATGAATAATAGTAATTCATTTCAGTTGTGGATACAGTGAAAATTGTATTGCCTGTTATTAAATTCATAAATTTCAAAAATCAATCAAATTAACAAATTATATTACAATTTATTTTTTTATACATCGAAACAGGAGCAATTATAAGATGCATTAGCGGGCTGGATCAAAATCAGCAGCCCGTTTTTTAAAATTGGTTTTAGTTTTCGAAATATTCAATAAATTTATTGTTTAACTATTTTTGACCATTAACGGCCATGTATTAAATTTGAAATTATAGATCAGAAATAAACAGAGGTTGAACTGAGTCTTTTATACTGCTTGGGATCTGTTTCAAGCAGGGTCCAACGATAGTCGCTCATCATGCCTTCGTCTCAAGATGTGAATACAGAAAATGTATCTTTAAAGACATTCGAGCTCTTCTTGTGGTAAAAAATTGTCAATTACTTGCTTGTAATCCGGTGATTTGTAGTTACCGAAAAAGTTATGAACAACATTTTGAAACGATTCTCATGCTGCTGCTTCATCAGGCATTAAAAATCAGGTCCGATAAATATTCCTTCTTTGATTTTTGCTTATGACAGTTTTGGAAACAACTTGATTTAGTATAGTTGATGCTTGTAGCCATTACTTTGTGATAAAAATTCAAAAAAAATTGTATTTGTCTATGTGCCGTTGAAACAAGCCTAAATGTAATCGACGTAACTGTACCAAAATTTTATATCTTTCTTTCCTGCGTCTGATTGTAGTATCATTCTCGTAAAATTTTCAATGAAAATTCAGGCTAATAACTAAGTGGAGGGCCCATTGCCAGGCCATATGTTTGTTCGTAGATTTTTTGATTGTGAGAAAAATAGTGAAATTGGGTGATATATATATATGATTGATTCTTTTTGTTTTGATTAAAGCGCTCATTAGGTTGAGACATTCTGATAGTAGTATGTTTGAAAACATGTTAGAGACATCAAATGACACTAGCTTGTATTGGCGGTGCATATGAAAATTATGTAGTTTTTGTGTTAGAGACTGGGAATTTTTAATTGAATTAGGATCAGAGAATTTAGTGAGTGAATTTATATTAGGCCGTATAGTTGTGGTGGTTCAGGGTTCAACGGGAGAAATTTTAAGTGCTCAAAATCTGGGATAATGCTCATAAATGTTTTTATTAGTGTTTTAAGTCGGATTGGAATTTAGGAGTTGGGTCAGTAATTAATTTAATGATATTATTAGTGTTTAAAAAGTTTTTAATCTTAGAGTCATATCCACTTTTTGCCTTTGTGTTGCCTTTATCCGCTCGAGGAGATCTCTTAAAGAGTGTGATTTTTGGATGATATTACTAATTTATGATTTAGAATTATTACAATTTTGAATATTTCTGAGGGCTAGAACTGATTCGACTATTAAAGTCTCTTTAAATGATTTAGGTGTAATATTTGGTATAAATTTTGAAGTTCTGTGTTGGAAAATATAATGTTTGTGCAAGTAACTATTCTGGGGTGGAAAATGTTTGGGTTACTTGTTAGTGTTAGTGTTTTGTGTGCAATGCGTTGGCAATTTAGATCAATCTTGAGAATTTATTCTTCTGTTATGGACTTTTGGTGGGCAATGGCAGTGACACGACTTCTTACCTGGTCGTCAAATTAGACTGGATGGATGTACGTCATGATAATATCCATTCGCCTGAACCAAAACTTTGCTTCTTCTTGTATCCATACTCTCACTGCAGCTGTGATGGCCTTTTTGCGGCAATCGTGTTCGTTTTTGTTTTTAGTTGTACGTATTTTGGTGTTACTTTGAGTCGGAGATATATTTGATTGAATCGAATAGTTAACACTGCTTGTCTAAGTATGAGTCGTAATTTAAAATAAATTTTGACTTGTTCTGCTATAGTGGATTAGATAATATAGTTGATGCTTGAAGCCATTACTTTGTAATACTGTCTGTACGTGGAACTGGCTTTGACACTGATGATACGTCAGGATATTTATACTGTGCTAGTTTTTTTTGCATTTATACCGACAAAATTCATTGAGCAAAAGTACCAATCAACTCTATGATTTTTCTGTTCTCTCCATAACGTTGGCACAGAAAATTCAAAGTATATATTTTCATCAAGAGACCACTTGCAAAGCTTTGTTCTGAACGCGTTACAAAGCAATTTCGGTACCCATGGCTTGTCGGGGTTTACTTCAGCACAACCAAAAAAAACTTACAAGTCAAACAATTATCATTCCATTAAATATAGTGATTACCCGCAATTAAGGCCTCTTTTGATTTAGCAGAAGAAGCGTATCAATAAAATAAAAGTACTCAAAATCGAACACTGGGAGATGAAATTAAAATAAGCTAGAATAAAGAAAATGAAATACTTAAACAAAACTGCAATAAACTTAGATAATCTATTAAAAACCCAAAGGAAATTTAGAAAATAATCAATCTGTATCTCAAAAATAAATCTGTAAATCGCTCTGATATTATACCGGCAGTGAAAGATTTCGTAAATCATTTCTCATCAGAACCTTCTGAATATGTAACCTATTACATCCAATGTTAGTGACTTGTTAAGGAGTAATCAATGAAGGAATATTACTACTTTGCCTTAAGAAAGCAATTATATACCAGTCCATAACAAGGCTTTACGGATTGATGCAAATAACTTTAGACCAATGTCAATATTACCTACACTGAATTGAAAAATTCACTATGTTTTAACCACAAATAATTATTGTAAAAATATTATATAACGTGTAGGCACAATTATATAAATCTAAACAACACAGCACGACTCGAGTTTCGACGTTTTATCGTCATTATCACTTGATATATATGATATGATTTCACCATAATCTAACAAGAGCCGGCATATTGATTTATATATATGTGTGTGTTGCAGTTTTTACAGATATATCTTGCTGTTTATTTGTTAGCGATCTAAAATGCCGAGCCCTGGTTTTGATTTTGTTTTTTATTGATATTGCATGGGATTTAAAGGATAGTTTTGAATCGAATAGGATGCCAAGGTATTTGCAAGTGTAGGAGGGATAGTCAATAGAATTGTTGATTAGGATCGTAGGGGATTGTGGTGTGATTTTGTGGTAGGGAATGAATAGTTGGGATTTGGACGTGAATATTTTTATCTCAATATTTATTAAACATTTTAAGGCACCTTTAAAATATAAAATGTCAGGAAATGAAATCAACAGGTTAAATGGTTAAATAACAAATTCACTAACATATATTTGCGTTTATATCTGAATCATATAACGAAAGCCCAGATCCTAAATTAAGAGATTTAAGGAATCAATATAGAGGTATTTACAGATGCTCGATTGAGTTATGTAAGTTGGAGGCTAAGAACGCTTAAGCGAAAGCTATGTAGAATATTATAAATAAAGACCATCGAGTAAAAACAAAAACGAGACAAAAATTTCGGTCAATGAATTTAATGTATGTTTTTCTGACATCGCCCAAAAAATTCTGGACTTCTTACCTGAGCCTAATATTGATCCAATAATTTTAATATGTGGTAACCCCCCAAATTGTAAACAATATTTTAGATTCAAATATATTTAATCTATTATGACAAGAAATGTTATAAGCAACCTTAAAAATTGCCAAATTAAGGACTTCTATGGATTACGCGTTGATATTATAAATGAAGCTCTAAATAATATTGTACCACCTTTAAGTAAGATCTTAAATATGTGCATTCGAAATAATATATGTTCGGATGTTTATAAAAATGCTATTGTTATTCCTATTTTTATAAAATGTTATACAGGGTGTCCCGTTAATGTGGGGAAATGGCTGAACCATAGATTCCTGGGGTCAAAATATGACGATTTAACGCAACTTATCTATATCCAAAAATTTACGGTTAAGCCGGAATTTATCTTCAAAGTTCCAAAATGTTTTATTTCTTTTGTTTATAACAATTGAACGCTTCATTCGATTTGAATGAAATTTATTATTAATAACTACCACAATATAATACATCATTTCAGTTATTATGGCCATTATTGGTTAACAAGAAGTATAAGAAACAGTAGTACCACCACTTAAAAACTAAAATATTTTTTATTGGTGCATCAAATGAAAACTAAAAAAATACTATTTAAAAGACCATTTAATTTAAAAACTTTTTTGTCTCTTAACAATATTTGATATCTTTTACGGTTTTCCTACAAAAAAATAAAATATATATCTTTTCATCTATCTAATCTAGTTTTCCATCGAATCGAAAATAAATGTTTTTCGTGGCTGTCCTTGTTTAAAAAATGTAAATTATGCATAATAATAATTATTTAGTGTCCCATTAATGGCTGGACCATAGATTTCTCGGGTCAAAATATGACGATTTAACGCAACTTATCTATATTCAAAAATTTACGGTTAAGCCGGAATTTGTCTTCAAAGTTCCAAAAGAATTTATTTCTTTTGTTTATAACAATTGAATGATTTATTCGAATTGAATGAAATTTACTATTAATAACTACCATAATATAATAAATAATTCCAGTTATTATGGAAATTATTGATGGACAGGAATTATAAAAAACAGGATTACCACCACTTAAAATCTAAAATATTTTTTTATTGATGCATCCAATAAAATCTAAAAAAATACCACTTAAAAGGGCATTTGATTTAAAAACTTTGTTGTCTCTAGTATTTGATATCTTGTACGGTTTTTGCACAAAAAATAAAATATGAATATAGTATACTCATTAAGCACTCATTAATAAGAAAATCAATTTACTCAATTGAATAAAAATTAAATAATATTAGTTAATAAAATAAATCTAAACAACATCTAACACTTTTCAAACAATTTCCTTCGCAAAATCCTAATACAAGCAAGATATCTGTTTGCTCCAAATATGAATATTTATGAACTATAATAAAGTTAAAAATTAATTAGTAAAAGACACTAAATAATTATTATTATACATAATTTACATTTTTGAAACAAAGACAGCCACGCAAAAAAATTATTTTCGATTCGATGGAAAACTAGATTTGGTTTTTATTAGATAAAAAATATATATTTTATTTTTTTGTGGAAAAATGTAAAAGATATCAAATATTATTAAGAGACAAAAAAGTTTTTAAATTAAATGGTCTTTAAAAGAGTATTTTTTTAGTTTTTATTTGATGCACCAATAAAAAAACATTTTAGTTTTTAAGTGGTGGTAGTACTGTTTTTTATACTTCTTGTTAACCAATAATGGCCATAATAACTGAAATGATGTATTATATTGTGGTAGTTATTAATAATAAATTTAATTCAAATCGAATGAAGCGTTCAATTGTTATAAACAAAATAAATAAAAAAATTTGGAACTTTGAAGATAAATTCCGGCTTAACCGTAAATTTTTGGATATAGATAAGTTGCGTTAAATCGTCATATTTTGACCCCAGGAATCTATGGTCCAGCCATTTTCCCACATTAACGGGACACCCTGTATAGATGATCTGAACAATTATCATCACATTCGAAAAAATTTTTGCAACTGTTGCTAATTCCATATTTTGAAAGAGCGAACCTTTTGCGTAAGGAACAGTTTGGATTTAGGCAAGGATCTTCAACCACCAATGCTATCTTAAAAAGAAAGCATTTGGTTGTGTCCCCCATCAAATTATTATGAGAAAACTTTACTTCTACAATTTACATCTGGACAGCTGTGGTTTAATACTTTTATATTCAAGAGGAAGAGCGCAACAAGTAGTATATCATGGCATCACGTCCATCACGTCTGGCGAGTTGCTGCTTTAGCACTGAGTTCTACAGGGGTCTATTCTTGGACCTCTTCTGTTTCTAATTTACATAAATCATCTACCCGATGTGAGTGGAAATATCAGTGTTATCTTATACGCAGATGACATTATCATAATTAACTAAAGGGAACAATTAAACGCAGTTTCGATATTATAAAAGATTACATTGCAATGTCCTATTGTTGGTTTTTGAGTAATAGGCTTAAAATAAACAGCATGAAATCTGCAACCCTGGAGGTGTACTCTCCGCTAGGCACTTACGGTTCCACTATATTCTTTATCCGTGGTCTTTCAACACAGGTACAAAAAGTCACGCTTCGGTTAGCATACTTCTCGCTATTTCAGAGCCATATGTCTTATGGGTTGATTGCATAGGCTCATTCTGCGATCAGACATAGATTTTTTGGCCTGCAGCGTAGATATATATTAACTTTACCATCGCTATATATCATTGATTGCCTGTCTTACAATAAAAAAACCAAACACCTTTCTAAAAATTGTTCTGATATTATTAATGCAAAACCAGTTAGGCTACCTACATCTCAAACAGGATATCGATTCTACGGTTTACAGTTTTATAATATACTACCAGATGACATTTGAAATATACCGAAACAGGCATGCAAAGGACTCATTGAGGAATGTCTGATGAAAAACGCATTCTATAGTTGGGGTGAGTAACTGCGGTTTTATTTTAAAACCTATTTTAAATAGCTATTTTTAGTATTTAAAACAATTTCAATTATTTATTTATTTAAATAAAGTAAAACTCACTTTGTTGATATTACACTATTTATTTAAAAAGTGACTCGAGTTTCGATCAACAGCTGATCATTTTCAAACTTTAAGTTGTCGATCGAAACTCAAGTCACTTTTTAAATAAATAGTGTGATATCAACAAAGTGAGTTTTACTTTATTTAAATATTCAAGATGTATCACGAAGTAAACGCCTCAACCATTAATCAGTTATTTATTTATTGTTTTAAACTTTAATAATAATAATAATAATCTTTATTTCCATTTTGGTTTATACATAAATACGACAACAAAAAGGAAAAGCGTCGAAAAAGAAAAGTATAATAACATAAGTATATAATATAATAATTAATACAAAGACACCAAATGTTATTTGGTAAATTCTGCCATTGTATATGGATCCATTTAACATAAATATTCAAAAAGTTTTTTTTAAAGATTTAATATGTCTAGCATTTGAAATATTGAGGAAGCCAGTTCCAAAGCTTTATTGCATTATAAAATTATAATAATAATTTACGCCTGTTTCATAATTATGGAAATCTTTGTATTCATTAAAAAGCCCCTTGTTATTATAGTGGAACCCAAGTGTTTCGTATATATTTACAATGCCGTGAAAGTTAAAATATTTAATCGTTTGAACATTCTGTGACACGGTGCTCGAAAATTTAAATTTAAAATTGTTCCAAGGACTTGTTTTTTTACATAAGGATATTTTAGAACAACTTACACTATTTCCATAGACTATTATGCCAAATCTTATTTTTTCTCGAATATAAAATGATACATTAATCGTAATATGTTTATATTAAATATTTCTTGCTAGACCTTATCATGTAACATACTATATCCAGCTTAATTCATTGTCAACTATAACACCACAGTTTACAATGGTCTGCAATATTTATTTTTGTACCTTCTATATTTATAATATTTGGAATGACTATTTAGGACTTATTTGTTTTAAATATCATGGCTGTACTTTTAGAGTTATTTAACAAAAGTTGATTTTTATTAAATCATGTATGTAAGCATTTGTATACATGATACTTTTAAATTACATCAAATATATTAATACCGCTAAATAAGGTTGTTGTGTCATCTGTATAACTCAAGATTAAACAAACAATGCCAAATGTATTTCTTTTTTTTTCTAGAGATTTAATAACCGTTGTTATAAATTGAAACAATGCAGTATTTATGCCTTTTTCGGAAGTAAAGTCATAGTGCATTGGATGAAGGAGGTTACATGTACTGAAGAAATGCGATATTATTTTTTCAAATGCCTTGGATAATGCAGTTAGCAAGCATATCTGTCAAAAATTGAAATAATCTTTTGTATCGCCTTTTTAGTAAATAGGCACACAATCGTCTTTTTGAGTTGGTTAGGAAACCAACAACAAGAAAGACACAGGTTTGTTAGGTACGTTAAAAGTGTAAGTATTTCTCCAATAATAGTTTTCAGTAGTTTTCTACTAATTTCATCATAGCCGGCACCATAAGTGTTTTTTAGATTATTGACTATGTTATATACATCCTCAGATGTTGCTGGAAACAAGTATATACTTTTTGGATTAACATCAGTATTTGCATTATTATATTCAATACACCTTATATTTTCAAGTACTTCTTTTATAGAATTTACAAAATTACTATTGAACTCATTAGGAACTTTCTATTTATTTCCAGAAGGCAAACATTTATTTCTATTATTCTTTCCGACTATATTTATAATATCTCGGGAAATAACGACGGTAAAATATCTGAAAAAAATGTGAATGTATTTAATTAATCTGCATAAAATTATCTACGACTTTGATTTTTACAGTTTTTTTTCTATCTGTAATTCTGTCATAATAACCGAATTATATTGAATTGAAAAAAATTGACACTTTTTACTTTTTTCAAAATATCTAGTTTCCCTTGACTTTTTTGAAAACTTGAAAAATTGCAAATTTGTTTTTAAAACTACATATCTCTCCCCATTTAACCGTTTTTCTAACTCTTATAGTTTCCGAGTTTATAACCGTATTTATTATTAAAGATATAAATGCCATACAAGGTATTGAGTTATAAAACTAATAGCTGCTAAAAAAACAAGCACGTATCTACAGATATTTTTAAACTAGATTTTTACCATTTTTAATTTTGTCATTCATTTGTTTCATATTTTTTTATACTAAATTCTCTTAAAAGCTATTCACGCAAATTAGAATTCTTGAATTTTATATGACAGAAATAAATACATTCAAACTATGTTACTTTGATAGCTGACAATTTGAACCCATAATTTACTTTCGTATATCCGTCGCTTAATTGGTAAGGGTAGTTGTTTCAGTAAATTATTTAATTTGTTTTATTGTTTAAATAAGAAAAAAATATTTCCCCTGTACTTCGTATACACTATAACCTTAGCTTATTTAATTAAATTTTCCTTATTTATACATGCTTAATACACAGTTCAGTAATATGAAAATAGCGTAAACGCATAGCTTGAAAGGTTTACCGGTGGCAGTTAACCTGCTTTCCCTTAATTAAGAAAGCGGGATCGTGTTTATTCACTGTCGGAAGACCTTTGTTCCGCCGTGGAAGTTGACAATTTCAGTATAATGTGAAAACTTTAATTTATGGGGGCAAAAGAGCGCTACCTAAAAAGGTAAATTGATTGGAAAGCAATAAATCAGTCCGCGCTTTATTCAAAATATTCAAATACCCCGAAATTTATTTTACAATTTATTATGCAAAGGTGTAATACAATTTGATTACTGTGTTTCAAATCGTTAATAACGTAATACCAGTTACGTTTAAAATATAAATTAATAAAGCTTATCTTCTGAATTAGGAAATATAGTAATAAAAAGAATGGTTACTACGTGGTAATCCATACTTACACTGAATTGAAAAATGAACTATGTTTTAACTACAAATAATTATTGTAAACATTCATATAATTGTGTCTACACGTTATATAATATAAAAAATATAATTTTTAATTTTCAAGTTGTTCAACTTTTCATTGTCTTCAAATATTACTTGAAAAAATTGTTGTTTAATATTTACAAAAAAAATTTGAAAAAACCAAAAAGGTTTAAGTAAACACCCACTTCCGCTGAATGAATTCTTACCAAAAACTTTTAAGTTCTTCCCATTAATGATAAAACCTTAAGTTTAAAGTTTCAGTTCGAAAGCTGTAGCGCTTGTTGAGATACTATATATACTGTTTCTTAACATTTTATACTGTCAATTCGACAATGAGAGTCCCTTTCATTGTCGAATTGACAGTATAAAAATGAATTTAAAAAATGGGGGGTTGCCATTTGAAAAAAAAGTTGATGACGTCATTACTCACAAACAAATTACATACGAAAATAGATGTTTTTATCAAAAATGTAAGTTTTTATAAAATAAAATCGACCTTTTACAGAATTTTATCCAAAAAGTTTTTGTTTCGCATTTACAGAATTTGTTCCATATAGTCTGTTCGTTGGATCTTTCGTCGTACGTCACAAATTATCGCTTCGAGAAACGACGCAAAAACATTCAGTCTGATAAAGTAAACCAAATGCGTTAGAAAAAGAACGCACTGTAAAACTTTCGTCGTTTTTTGAAGCGATAGTTTGTGACGTACGACGAAAGATCCAAGATCCAACGAACAGACTATAGTTATTATAATCTATAAATATACAACGAAGAAAAATAATTTAATACTTTTACTAACAATAATTTATAAAACATGCAAAGTACTTCTTTATTTAAAATATGTAGATATATCATTATTAAATAGGGTAATAAACCGATAATATGTCTTATAACTTATATAAATACACCGTAATAAATATATTCGGTATGCTACATAACTACAACTTATTTAAAGTCATCAAAGCTACTTCTACACATAAACACATTCTCGAAGTTCAATTTTTATATTATATGAATTCTATCCAAAATTTAAAATAATTTTTATGATTTAAATGTTATTTTTTTAATTTTATAAATCTTGAAAAAAATCTGTCAGTAACACGATAATTTTCAATACAAAGTTTTTATGTTATTTTTTTATAAACAAGATAAACATACTCGTACATTTTCTTATTGTCAAACTGATGTATTTTTAGTGATTATAGTTTTGATTAAAATAGAAGTAATTTAACAAAACGAGAAACACGTGTATTTATATGAAAAGTAACAATGGGAAATATACTAAATCAGTCTGTTCCATAAGTCGGGAAATTCTCAGGTTTTTCCTAGCGTTATGTGCCTCGAGGCATTCTAATCATGTTGGTCCCTTTTCTGCCAAATTTATCATTTTGAGTACATCCTAGTCAAATATAGGTCCATTGTTGATTAAATGTTTTGTAAGTCTAGAATTATTTCGTTTTAGTCGAAAATAAATATTCTTATTTTATTTACAATTTAAAACTGTTTCACAAAGTAAACGCCACCAGTATTAAACTAATAATTGATTACATATAATTTTACTTATTAACAAGTACACTTTTATTGGACTTAAATAACTCTTTCAATTTATTTCATAATCCTGTAAAACATCTTTGAAATAAAATTACCATATTCCAGTCTATATTAAATCCCTGTGTCAAATTTTGTAAACAATCGCTTAAACCAGTTCTTTATCGGCATCACTATTCATCATATGATTTTTGAGATTTAACTTTTAAATTCTTCCCATTAATGATAAAACCTTAAGTTTAAAGTTTCAGTTCGAAAGCTGTAGCGCTTGGTGGCCATAGCCAACTATGGTTTCCATTTAAAAAAATGTAAGTTTGCATCATATCTCGGAAAATAATGGCGATAAAAATTTTCTAATTATTTTTTATTAATCTGCATAAAATTATCTAACACTTTGTCCTTTACAGTTTTTTTTTTCTATCTGTTATAATAACCGAGATATATTCATTTGAAAATATTGACACTTTTTACTTTTTTCAAAATATCTAGTTACCCTTGACTTTTTTGAAAACTTTGAAAGTGGAGTTTCATTCGTCTCGTTAATCTACACTTCTTTCCCCATTTAACCGTTTCTCTATCTCTTATAGTTTCCGAGATCCCCATAGAGAACATCGAAAAAGCTCACCCTGTATTTACTATAAAAGTTATTGAAGATGAGGATTGGGTTAGAAATTGGTAATTTATCTATAAGTACCTTTAAAGCCTAGGTTATCGTCTACATACTTAAACTACTATTTTATATAATTGTTTTTCCTAACAAGAAAATATGTTTGTAGTGGGTTGAAATAAGCTAAATTCTAGACCATCATTTTGAATTATAATTTATTATCAAGCATAAAATAATGTTCTTAAGTATGAATAAAACACTTTTAACTTTGTTTTACCACAATAGTTATTTATTCACTGTGACTATAGTTTCGATCATAAAGTACTTAAAAATGTTTACAGGTGTTATTTATATACATTCGAAAAGAGGATAATACATTATGTCAGTCTGGTCATTAAGAAGGGAAAAACCGGGATTAACTTTTGCTTTGTGGATCTACAGCGCTTCCAGTAAATCCATTTTATTACCTTTATCCGCAAAGTGGATTACAGAAAGTACATCCTTAGCGAAAATATAATTATTGTCTAATAAATGATTAGCAAAAGTAGAATTATTATGTTTTAATCTAAAAACTCGTTAGTGTTCTTTAAGGCGGGTTTCAAAATTTCGACCAGACTGACCAATGTAAATTCCTTTACATGATTCACACGTTAATTTATAAATTCCTTTAGTTTGTCTAATTTTGTCTTCGGGTTGTAAATTAATTTTGAAATATTGTTGTTACATTTAAAAGCTACTTTAACGTTATATTTTTCTATAATATTTTTTGATTTTAAGGCTAATCATTCCGAAAAAAGTTAAATATATATATATATATATATATATATATATATATATATATATATTTATATATATATATATAATATATATTTGTACTTCTGGATTGAGTTTGCCAAGGGTGATCAAATCATTGACCAGAGCACTTAGGCCTCACTAGGCCCATTGTGCCCCCCTGACTGGGACAGCCCTGCGTTGTTCTATCACTCATTTAGCCACCCAAGGTGGCGAGCAAAGGACAGCACAACGCTTGGAGGGTTATCCCTTATGTTGGCCATGCTCGGCCAGAGCTCCCCTAGCATGGATTCTCTAAGGTGGGCGAGAGCCGGGCAGGTGGTTAACACATGTTCCACTGTCTCGTCCTCTTCTTCACATGCTATACATATGGGGGTTTCCATCAGTCCCATAGTAAACAAGTGTTTCCTTAGCTGACAGTGACCCGTAAGGATACCTGTGATAAGACGCAGATTCCCCCGGGATAGTCGCAAATAATATTCAGCTGTTTTCAGATTGGGTGAGCGTATTGCTTCCTTGGCCTGTCTGCAGCCTGAGGTGTTGTCCCAACGTTGTTTCAGCATCTTGAGAGTATTTTGTTTGAGGATATCAGTGAGGCATTTCGGGGTTGGCGCGATCGGAGGCCCGTCCGTGGTATCACTGAGAACCGATCCAGCTCGCGCCAACTCGTCTGCCTTGCTGTTGCCTTCTTCATTATTGTGTCCCTTGACCCACCGCAGCTCAATACTGTTTGATTGTGCTGCTTGTTTAAGGGTGTTGTGACATTCTTTTACTAGTATTGAGGTGATCTTGTGACTACTCACTGCTAGTATTGCTGCCCTACTGTCTGTAAGGATTTGGATGTTCCTATCACGGATGTCTCGGTGTAGGATTTCTTTCGCCCCTTGGATGATGCCAACAATCTCTGCTTGCAGAGTAGTTGTGTGCTTCTCTAGGGGTATAGCCAATGAGAGGTCCATTTGTTGCGAGTAAATTCCCGCCCCGGATCCTCTTTTGGTTTTAGAACCATCGGTGTAAATTCGGAGGGTTTCCCCACCCTCTACACTCCCGGTTCCTCTTTTTATCGATACATTATAGGGTCTATTGAAGACGTAGCAGAGTGGCAAATTGTCTGTCTTCCTTCCAAGGAGGGGTGTCTTTTTGACAGCCTCCTCTAAAAGGTGACAGTGTCTGCCAGCCCTGCCTCCTTTGTACCAAAGTCCAACTGAGTTTAGGCGCAGTGCTGCCGCCGTGGCCATCTCCTCTACGTATAAGTCGAGAGGTGGAAGGCAGAGCATTGCTTCCATTGCTGCAGTGGGTGTTGTTCGCATTGCTCCGGTCGTGCTGAGGCATGCTATCCTTTGCAACTGAGTAAGCTGCTTTGCTGAGGTTTTCTGTCTGGCTCTGGGCCACCAAACCAGTGCTCCATAGATTAGCATTGGTCTTACTACCGCTGTGTACAGCCAAAGTGCTATCTTGGGAGATAGCCCCCATGTCTGCCCCACAGCCCTCCGGCATTGCCAGAGGGAGACGCATGCTTTTTTACATTTCATTTTGAGATGTGGTTCCCACGTCAGCTTGCCGTCGAGGATCACTCCCAGGTATTTGACCTCTGACGACAATGTCAACTGGGTGTTGAGGAACATAGGAAGCTTTAGCTTACCTAGTTTCCTTTTTTTTGTGAAGAGGACCATTTCAGTCTTTGACGGGTTTATAGTCAGAGACTGGTCGTTACACCAGTATTCGATTATTTTGAGGGCTTCCTGCATCAAGCTGCATAGCACCATCTCAAATCTGCCTGTTAGCAGGATGGTTATGTCATCTGCATATCCTATGGTGTGGAAGCCATTATCGTTAAGTCGCCGCAGTAGGCTGTCAACAACTATGTTCCACAGGAGTGGTGAGAGTACTCGTTTTAGTTTGTGTTTTTGTAATAGTTTGTCAATTAATCTGCTTAGATTGTTAGTATTTCTATAAATTTCATGCAACCTACGAGCGGAATTTGTATAAACTTGTTAATGATATCGCAAATAATATTAGAATACTAGAAAATGATCAATTATATATAAACAGATGCATGGCAAATTAATTACAAGAATATAAATCTTGTTTTAGCTTTAGCATTCTTTTGGTAATTCATATTAAGATAAAATTAAACACAATAATCACTTTGTTTTGTATAACCGTTATTTATTTGTATGGTGACCAATGGTTTCAATACGTCAGCGTATCATTTTAAAACCGAAAGTAATGATACGCTGATGTATTGAAACCATTGGTCACCATACAAATAAATAACGGTTATACAAAACAAAGTGATTATTGTGTTTAATTTTATCATTAAATATGTATAACGAAGTAGAAGCCTCCATCGTCAATGAGTTAATTCATATTAAGACTTCATCACAAATTTCTGGTTATATTTCGTGACATTGGCCCAATTTAATAATATTTTTCTTTGCTCTAAGTCATTTATTTACCTTACTCCTCCAATCAAAATATACTATATTACTATGTACCTATTGAGATAGCAATTTCTTCCCATTTGAGATTAGAATTATTTTTCAATTTTCTTTCCTCCCTTATTTAATTCCGCCGCTCCCTATCATTATCCACCATACATGACTTTAGATTTTACATTGTTAGATTGCTAATAGCTTTTGGCGTACAGAGTAACATCTGCGTTCTGCCATGTTAATTTCAGCTCAATGATTATTATCAAAGTCAAACTCCTGCAGCATATCCCGTCATCTGATAAGTTGCCTTTCTAGAAAGTCTTGCTAAAGCTAAATCACTTTTTATGTCTATTCTAGATATATAAGACAGCTCTAATTTAATAATTACTTGTATTGGTATCCAAAACTAAATTATAATATGTTATTATTAATTACAAATCATCATTCCATTAAAATGCCTCTTTTTCTTCGATGAGGTGTGTTAGTAATGATAATAATTACACAAGAAAGCTTAAATGTAAATTTTTGGATACCTGCCATTCTCTCTCCTCTTCAGTAAAGACTGTGTATTAGGTACTGTACATTCTTCTTGAAAATATACTATTTTCATTTACTGAGTTTCAATCCATAATCCGCTAATTGTTTGAAGAATATACCAAATCAATTTTCCATTATGGGACTTTTGATATTCATTTTATGAATTGCTTAAGCCTTAAGGAAATATCTATTCAATGTATCTAAATTTTTGTCGGTTCAAGGTTGTAAATGTTTTTTGTAGCCATATATTAACTTACCAGTAATCAATATAAAAGCGAGTCTATCCAATTATTTGCTTAGCTAATGAGACTAACGAAGTTTTAGTATTAATTTTATTTTAAGAGATAATAGTCGGCTCTTTTTATCTAGTGTCGAAAATATTATTAATGATCAACTCCTTCAATACAATGTGATTGAAATTAGAACAGAACAGAAAAGTAGCCCACATAAACAGATATCTAAATGCCGCTTCTCACCATCACTCTGCCCAACTTCGTTCTGAAGTTGAGTTTGCTCTTGTCCAAAGAGGTTTATTTCCAGGTATAGTAACATTCAACAAAAATCCAATCCAACCGAAACGTCCCTAGAATTTTCAAAAATAACACTTCTTTCGTACATACAAGGTACAGCAGACAAAATCTTCAAAATATTACAAATACATTATATCAAAACAATTTTTATTACTTAGCGTAAAATCAGACAATTGCTTAATTCATAATCAAGTATCCAAAATCCCCTGTGCCGACTATAATAAAGTTTATATACAAATCAACCGACGCATGAACGTACAAAAAAGATCTACCCCTCTCATCTCTGGTCGAACATTTTAAATCCTCAGGACACAAGATAAATTTTGACCCCTATCGCAGTATTAGATCATTTCACCAAGAGTATTATTAGCGAGGCAATCAAAATAGAAAAATATACCGATAATCTCAACAAACGCGACGAAGCTCAACGACTACACCCCACTTGGAAATTCACTTTAGGCAAAAGGCATATCCCATCACTCGTACCACATATTTTAATCCCCATAAGTAACCCCAACCAAATCTCCATTAATCTATCTGGTCAAAACCGGAGGTATAAATAGCACACCCTTACTAAACAAAATCGTATCCCCACCCAAGTTTTAACAATCCATCGCTTGAGATCCGACGGATGAGATGTTTAAGCCGGTAGGAGTATGACACTATCCTACTCTAAGGGTGTTTATGCAGGTGTTCCTCTCCTCCAATCCAAAAAAAGCACAATCGCAGTTTTTCAACGAAGACTAATGTCAGAACCTGAAAACTTACGTTACGAATTAAGATCATAGAGAATGAAGCCTTAGATGCAGATGACTTGTTAAACTGCTTTAAATATGTAGAGAAAAAAAAATAGCATATTAACTGACGAACTGAATATTTGAAATATCAAATATTTCAGAACCATTCATTTCCATTTCCAGACACGTTTCAGCTAAGATTATAATGGGATAATCTAAGTCGATATAAACTTGCTTTCATTGTTACTAGCAACATTTCTATTGCAAATAATAATTTATATTAATTATATTATTCTATGTAAATCTTATCCTGGTTTTGTTAAACATTACAAGTGTTGGATTTGTTAATAGCTTTATTAATCTTCTTTGTTTCTGTTGTATTGGATGGTAATATATGCAGAGATTGAGAGATTTTCGTAGGATTCAAAGCTGAGTTATCCTTCTTAGCATTAAGTATATTGAGAATAGAAACTGTTTTCAGTACATTTTGTAGTTGGTTATTAGCAGAGATTTCAGCATTCTTACACATTTTACAAATCTAGTTTAAACTCTTATGTTCAATTAATGCTTTACAAACAATTTTATTGAGATTTGTACACTTTGTGCCATAAGAAGCAAATCTACATGAGCGAACATGGGCTTTAAAGCAACTTAATATTTAGTTTGAACTAAGTGCCAGTATAGGCAATATTTCCGCTTCCCCTTTATTTTATAAGGTTTTTGTGCCATTTTATTTATTTTATTTTTTATTTAATTTTCGAATGACAATGTTTCATTGCTATTATCTAAACTGGCTTCAAATATTTACTAGAATTTTTTTTTAATACTGCTAAATAAACATGTTATTTTAAAGTTTTAGTTTATTTCTGCCCGAGTTTAAAGTATTTTAGTTTTAAAACTACTTATTTGTTGTAAACAATTTTTTTCGGTTGCACGAAATAGTTATCAATCAACACCAAGGTCACTTTGAAGCAATTTACAATAAACTAGTAGAGGGAGCGCGAAAAGTTCTGAAAAAAATTGTCAACCCTCTTTGAACTTTGAAGAAATTGTGTTGGGATATTTTTTTGCCAATCAAAAATTATTTGGTACTGAAAGGGTTAAGGTGAATAACATATTTACGGTTTTAGTTGAATTTAGCTTTAGTTTATTTGTTATGAACAACTAAGTAGCTGTATTCATGTATTCCTTGCAGTCGCTAAGGATGTAGATCGGGATGCGATCGATGTGTCATCTGCATATAGTACTACTTACGATTGTTCTTTATTTGTAGGAAGATCATTAATATATATCAGGAACAACAGCGGGCCAAAAATTGATGTGGTACACCAATTGTTGTTTTTAGTTGTTCTGATATAGAGTCATTAATAGCAACCATTTGTATCCGGTTTGATAAGTAAGACACAATTAATTTGCAACTATTTAACAAGTAAAAGGATGGAATAATTCATGCAATCGAAAGCCTTCCTAAGATCGAGGAAGTTGCAGGCCACTATTTCTTCATTTTCAAAAGCTTTGATTTCGTTTTCAATAAAGTTCTCTATTGCTGTTATAGTTGATTTTTCTTTTCTAAAATCAAATTGACTTGACGTTAAAATATTATTTTCGTTTAGGTACAAGGTAACCTGCTCTACAAAAATAGATTCCAGGATCTTAGATAGTACAGGCAAGATACATATAGGCCGCTAGTCATTAAGATTGTCTTTGTCTCCACCTTTGAAAATCGGTATAGACTTGGCTATTTTTAAGGAGTCTGGAAATACGCCCGTCCTGTACTGATTTATTAGTTTTGTTATGGGTCTAATAAGTGTATACAGTACAAGTTTTATAACTTTGATATTGTACCCATATATATATATATATCTTCGCTTGTTTTTTGTTTAAGCTTAAGAACTATGCTACGAACTTTAGCACAAGATACTTCTTCAAAGTTAAAATAAGGAGGATTGTTTGAAAAACTATGCATAAAGTGAATTGGATATATATTACAATTTGGTAGTGTGTTTATTACTGATTCAGTTACAGTTGCCAAGTGTGGATTAAAATTATTTGGAGAAATGTTAGTTGGTGCTTTAGATTTTGAGTTCGATTTCGATTTTGTTGGTCGTTTAAAATCTATTACTTTTCACATTGCCCTTGTAAAGTTCAAGGATGATTTGATAAAATTTTCGTTGGCTTGATTTTGAAATTTTATGATCCCATTTTTTATTGACTTCTAAAACTGTTGTAAGTTCTCTGCGAGGTTGATCAATCTCCAGTTCCAGGCCAATATGATCGGCACTCCTAAATTTACTGCCCAGATTTTCCCTACTTTTCTTACGTCATTGGAGAATATGTTATCAATGCATGCATCATTTCTTGTGGCATGTGTTGACAGTTTCCAAAGACCATAGCTCTCACATTACATTACATTACATAGCTGTATGGAAACTCTGTCCTTTGAATGTTCAATGTTTTCATTATTAAAGTGAACATTAAAATCCCCACAGATGTAAACAAATTTGGCTGAAACATTGATTTTATCCAGCATGGCAGCTATCACATTGAGAAAATCAGTGAAATTCCCATTTGGTCTATATACAACAATAATAATGGACTTCGATTCATTTAAGAATACACCGGATAGTTCACATACTTTTTCAATTGTCATTTCTGTTAAAAGTGATATAGGAGAGTAATTCATATTTTCTCTAATCATAATTAACGACTTGCCATGTTTTGAATTTCGTGCTATAATAATGTTCGCAAATTGCAATGAATCCTATGTTTTTACCTGTGACATGAGCCTCAATTTCTTCTAATTTGTTTTGCAAACATTATTTATTATTGTAAAGAGCGCGGCGTGATCCTGATGTTCAGTTTCTAAGATTTTAAACGACGAGTATTCCTCTAGCCGCCTGGAATTTAGCGTTTCACACTCAATTTTAGTTATTTTATGTATATTTAAGTGTGCTACTATTTCATCTCTGGCCGTATCCGGATTGAAACGGTATATGTGGATGTGATTTTTTCCGACGACCTATAAAATATCGTCTTCGCCGTCGCCCATAATTTGTTTCCTCTTCTGGGTCTTCTGGGAACGTTTAATTGTAGTCCATCCGTTTGCGGTTACTGTCTTCTTCGCTTTTAAATCGGATGCGGTTGGTGATGCGGGATATCCAAATGTTTTGCATTAGTAGCATCATTTAAAGAATCTACAACAGGAACTGCTTTTATTCTAGCGGATTTAATTTGTTTACCTTTTGGTTCGGGTATACTTTTGTGATCATTTGAGGCGGTTGTTTGGTTGCCTACAACAATATCAGAGAATCGCTGGGTATACTGGATGGCGGGAAATACATCATTTCTAATCTCTTCACTCAGCTTATTATACTTTTCCTGGATCGCGTCAAGTTTTTCAGTTAAGAGGGTGTTTTCACGCGATCTTAAAGTCTAACTCAGGAGGCGATGTCGGTTTCGCCGTTAACTTGTTACCGCAGCAAGTTTTCACTTTTCGTACACAACCATTATGATAAAGGGTCTCACAAACTACACATATGATGCCAGACTTTGTTTTGGTGCCACAGAGACAGTACTTTTTATTATTTTCACTTGAAATACTATCACAAAGGCTGGAGACCCTCCGCAAACAACTTCAAAGCCTGACTGAAAAGTAGGACTGGAAGGGAATTGTCTATTATAAGCTGTTGCAACCTTGCAAAACTATCAATTCGGTCATGTATTTTGCACAGCTCGACCGTTTGAATCAAGCAATCAAAAGAAAAGAGACCAGAATTGGCCAACAGAAGGGGATTTGTCTTTCATCATGACAATGCACGACCACATACATCTTTGATGACTCGGAACAAATTGACGGAACTTGGCTGGCAAGTTTCCATGCATCCACCGTACAGCCCGGACCTTGCACCGTCTGACTATCATCTGTTACGATCTCTGCAAAACTCCCTTGATGGTAAAAAATTGGCCGACCGAAGCGTCGCTGAAAATCACTTCGCCAAATTTTTCGCCGATAAAACACATTTATACCTCAATGGAATTATGAAATTACCAGATTAATGGCAACTTTATTATATATATTTTTATTAACACTTATACTGTAATTTCGCTTGCTCTCAAAAATTTCTTAACACATGTAAATAATTTAATAAATATCTACAAGAAATAATTTCAGGAGAGCTCTTTATTTGATTGATTCGAGATTTGAGTACATTCATAGACATTCCAGCATGCATTTGTATCCCTTATTCTATATAATCTCCAACTTTAATTATATTAATGTCATTATATTTTCTTTTTCTAATTATATAATTTTGTTTATCGAAAATTACAATTTCCATATCGGTTTCTATATTAGTTACTATATTATTTATTATAGATGATTTCCTAATTGTTATTCTAGATGCTTCTTTGATTGTTAGTTTTGCGTTATATGAATCTAACAAATTTATAAAATCAAATGACTATGTTGAAATCACCTGATTCAGACATGGATCTGAATGGAAGAACATTTAATGCAAGTGAATTCCGCCCTTCAGAATGCTGACAAAATTTGTATTTTTTACATGTATATTCTTTTTTGTGCCAATTTTTCTTAATATTCCATAAAAGCATGTATGATAAAGATAAATATCATAATAATAATAAATGGATTTTTGTTTTGTTAATACTTAAAATAGTTTGTCTAGTTTTGAAAAATTTCAAAGTTTTCATTATTTGGCGGTCTGTAGATTACTACGCAAACATGTTTTATATTAAAATCATTTCTCCATTCGATAGCTGAATATTTAAATGCATACCATTCTCTTAACTTCTAATGTCTGTTCTTTCTGTAAAGTTTACATTTTCCCGCACATATATGGCCGATTAGCCGTATACACATACATTCATAAATCTCATTCAATAACCCTGTATACCAAAAGAACATTTGTTCGCTCTACGATCTAGAAAGAATTATTCGATTTTTATAGAATCTAATGTATTTTAATAATTGTGTTTAAAGTTTAATTGTAATATCAAATTTAATCTAACGAGGTGGCCACTCTGGGTCACCTTTATCTCATAACCCTAACAAGCGGGATTCAAATTAAATTCGTATTTAAATGATAATACGTTTCATTAGTTCAATCGAAAACAACTGAATGGTAGGAATTATTACTAAAGTTTATGGAATGTAGAGAACATGAAAAATGTATATTATGATATTATACAATGCTAGTCTCTAGCTTGGAATAAAGTCAGTAAATCATAGAAAGTTTTTTTTTGAACATATGTTCAGATAGGTCGATTAGTATTTTAAATTGCTCTCTTTTTGCTGTAATAAAATTTTATACAGCGTGTCCCAAATATGAGAAATGATGTCATCGACTATTTTTTTAGTGGCAACCCTATTTTTTTATCACTATTCTTAAAGAATATAGCAAGTTACAAATCTGTACCAATTTTCAAATTTTTATTTCTTGTCATTTACAAGATATTTAACAAACATTATCAAATTTGAAAAATTAATTGAACTTAATAGTCTTTCTTCAATAAATCTCAAAGTGTTATCCATTTTCTAACCGACAATACCCTAAACGGAACTGAAACTCGTTTGGAACATTTTTAATAACTTCAGGAGAAATTAATTCGTCAATATTTGCCGGTTTGGTCTTAAAAACTTTGCTTTTCAAATACCTCCATAAGAAAAGGTCTATATGTGCTAAATCCGGAGACCTGGGGGGGCATTCAACTGGTTTTCTTCTGCCAATCCATCTTCGTGGAAATATATTATCCAGGTTCTCGCGGACATGCCTTGCAAAATGAGGAGGAACACCGTTCTGTTGAAACCAGATGTTTCTATTCGGGACGTTAGCTTCTACAGGGCAAGGGAACAAAATAGCCAAACTGGGAATCCTTTGAGATTGTTTTGGAAAGAAAACTCGATTACCAACAATCCCTTCCGAAACAAAAACTTTTTCTGGATAATGTGTGTGGCCTTCCCTCATCTGTTTGTCCATGACGGCAATTTTAACGACTTACCATTTAACATGAACATTGATTCATCAGAAAACAAGATGGGTTCTATGTTTAGAATATTTCTATCTAGTAGATCCATATTTCAGTCTTCTATCCAGATCATCTTCTGTGTTCCTGGATAATTTTAATTTCCCTAGAAAGATGCCTAGAGGAGACAAGATGATGTTCCTGAACTCCTGAAGTAAATCAATGTTGACATCTTCACTGAGCGCATTCTGACGATGATTATTTGTTTTTTTAATGCCCATTTTCCCGAAACTGTCTTTTAATCTTGCTTACGGTACTTTGCGATATGGCTGATAAATCAGAATACTTCTCTCTAAATAAATAAATTCATTTTGTGTTCTTGTTCTATCTCCATAGCCAATCATCATTAAAATTTCGAGTAGTAGTAGTAGTAGTAGTAGTGTTAGGCTATCGACCACGTGGTCCTTCCGCCATGTGTCATTTGTGTATTTGTGTGTGTGTAAATGAGCTTGTTACTTTAAAGGATCGGCCCCGTCACTCTAAAGCACCATTAATTGTATCCCAATGGTGAATGGTACCGGTCACCCATCCGACTACTGACCCGAATCAACGTTGCTGCACGTCAGTTCGGGGCCGTAACCGATGCGCCACCACCGGCGTGTTTTAAATTTCGATTTTGTTGGTTTCAGTTAAAAACGGCATGTTGGTATAATTTTTCGACAAACGTTAAACCACAGTCAACACAACAGTGGGACGACTTATACTTTCCTCGCTCAAATATTCGTCGAATGCGATGCTAAAATTTATACTTGTTTTTATAACTAAAAGCCAAAATGATAAATGTTAGTTTGACAAATAATGATAAACCAGCACCTGTTGGCATTCCACTTTTAAAATGCATACAAATTGAATTCAGTTGAGTTAGATTTATTCAGTGTTCATTATGAATTACCACATAGTAACGGTCGCAACCGTCATTATGATTACTCTTCAAATTAGATGTTAAATATCTTGTAAATGACAGGAAATAAAAATTTGAATTTTGGCACACATCTGTAACTAGATATACTCGTTCAAAATAGTGATAAAAAATACTGTTGCCATTAAAAAAATAGTCGATGGCGTCATATCACATATTTGGCACACGCGGTATAAAATTTCATTACATCAAAAAGAGGGCAATTTCAAATACTAATCTAAACTTTCTATAATTTACTGAATTTATTCCAACTTAGAGACTCGCCCTGTATACCAAATCGACATATGAATAAATTTATAAGAACGTTACATTTTAAAATACACTCAATAATTTAAGAAAAGTACAGACATTTTTCACAAAACATGTATACCTGTTGAATATTCGGATTCGATAAGATAACATAATAACATAAGTTTAGTTTATCTGTGTGTTCGCGCACCACTAGAAATAATATTATCAGCAGGAACCTTGAGAATGTGCTTTCTATTTAATGCATGTTTAAAGGGGTTATTTATTAGTAGACCAATTACAAACACTATACGATGTACTTCAAACAGAATAATTAAAATTTGCGTGACAAGATAATGTAAATTAAGGAATTACCGAATTCAATTACTCTTATTTTTAATATATCCTTTTTATATTTGTTTAAGGCTCAGTATTATTCATAAGTGTTTATTTATTTAGTTAGTTTATAATAAAACGGATTTGTTGGTAGTGGTTTTAGTAAAATTTTAGATAGATATTCAAAGAGAAATCTTAAATGCACAACTAACAACCTGCATTCATAAATGTTTTCGTAAGATATACATTCTGAATATAAATCCAACTCAACCTTTAGATCCCGTTTCGTATAAAGCCATCCCGACTATTCCACGTGTAGTTTTACTATTGAACTCATTTGCATCCCGCTCATTAAATTTGCACGAGCGATGTACACCCACACTAACGTAACCCTCATATTCGTGGACAAACGTAAATTCTTGTTTTCTGCTCTGGAAGTCCATTATACAGACTATTTGATGTACAACAGGCACGTACGCGAATGCATAAAAAGGCTAGGGTACATTCTTAAATATGGTCCAAATGATGTTAAATATAAAGTGGCAAAATTATGTTTTGCATTATTCATATAGGTTTAATGTTCTTTGCACTCAACTATTCGATATTATATTATATATTTCAGTAATTAATAAAACAATCGGCGCAAATTTTGAATAAAATGTAGAATTAAAAGCTTAGAAGCAATTAAAACAATATTTATAAAAATGCATTACATAATTAACAAATATATTTAATTGCATAAATAATAAAAATGGAGTTAATTAACCCAAATATAATTTTGTTTTTTAGAACATACACCTAGTAGAATATGCATTTCTTATATTAATTATTTAACAACAATAAATCATTTACCTATAAATAAAAATGCCAGACTACACCATTGTGCTTGCTATAGAAATTTTGTATAAAATACCACATACATGAATTTCTTTCTCTTCGGTGGCTATTTTGTTAGTATGTTGTGCGTTATATTCGATATATAGAGAGTATGTACCTGCAATAGAATGTGATTTGACTCTTCCTATGGCCTGGTAGAAAATATTTACTTTATTAATAATGTTTTCAATTGGTTTTCTCTAAAAAAATAATTAGGGGGAAAGAAGACCCTGTTAAGTGTGACTATAAGCTATTGATAATGGGTACATAGTACCCGAAATGTACATTAATTAATTAAACAAAATTAATTGTGAAGAAAGTGTTTTAAACAAGTTTTAACAACTATCCAATTGAAAATTTCCCACGTCCCAAAAACACAAAAGACGTTTTAAGTTTTTCATGCAGAAACAACAGGAAATTTAATCACAATTATTCAATGATTCCTCAACCCATCCGTAACTCAACAAAAAGACGGTCTTGTTTGGGGTATGTGTCAACAGACATCGTTTGGTAAGCTCACTTAAAATTTAGAAACGGTTTAGAAATAGAAGGATTTAGAAAGTAAGGACGAATTTGAATTTAGGGATATTTGGTGATATGACGTTTGGCAGTCGTGCTTCTTCCATATTTGTTATTTGCTATCCGTCCAATAAAAAGTTATTTTAAAAAAACAGTGAACATCGTAACGCTTTTATAACTGAATCCTCAGTTTCATTTGAGACAGGATGACCGCGTTGTGTTCGAACTCAAGAAAATCGGGTAGCCGATGAGCCCAATAACTGAACTTATGAATAAGTTCAACGCATGCAATCCATTCAAAAGATCTGTGGACGATGAGATGCATCAACAACGCATGACTGTGTGGTTTGAGTTCTGGGCAGGAGTGATCTTTATTGAAAATCAAGAGGGAGCTGCCGTTACTGTGAACGGCGACCCTTACAGAATTATGCTTTCTGATTGTTTTTTTTTCATCCACAACTGGATGAACATTTTTGGTTTCAACAAGATGGTGCAACATGTCACACATCCCATGAAACGATTGCTCGGAATAAAAAGTTTCCCCAGAAAATTATCTCTTTGCGTGACAGACCTTGTGATTTTTTTGTGGTTATTTGTGAAATTAAAAGTATACGTGAACAAACCACAAACAATACACCAATTCAAAGAGTTATTAAGGGCATTCCACCAGATGTTGGTGAGCGATTAAATTTTTTATAGTAAATGGGAGAAGTTACTTAACGTGTTAATAGAAAAAATACATTTTCAATAAATTTTGTATGTTAATAAAACTTTAATATTCGTCCCTACTTACCGAACACCCTTTAGAAATATCAGAATTTTACTAATGGAAAGTTGCTCTGTTACCCTCTAAGACCCTTGTAAGCATTCTTAAAGCTGTTAACACTTTAACTGATAAATATTTTCTGTACACTTTTGATGACGATGGAATTGATATTTTAATACGAACGTGGAGATTATCAGCTTGTAGAACAAATCAAGATATTCTTATAACTGCTCGTATCCTGCTCACTAATTATCAACTTTATATGTGGCTATTATTCGAACATTCATGTGATACTCGGTTTGTAAAAATTAAGTTTTCTGATTTTCTTCCTCTCCAATTGCAAAAGTGTAGTCAGGGTACGAAATTAAGTTACAGAGAATAGTTACAAAGGTTAAAGCGTCATTAATAAATTACAGATTTTTGAAAAGTTTTGTTTATATTAAATCGGCAGATTTACAAGCGGATTCTTACTCAATTTAAAAATTTGGCGTATTTAAGGAGATTAAGCTTAGCCTCTTTTGGACAGGAATGTAAAATTTTAATATTTTAAATTTCGGAGAAATACTGTTTACAATATAAAGCATGGATAGAAAAGGTGCTGGAGTTTTTATTTAGTCTAAATACGCGGAAATGTTTTGCATATCTGTAGACCAAACTTTACAACAAATTAACGAAGAAGTAAAGAACCACCATCCAGGACACCTGGTTCAATTCCCAATGCCTCCGCCACCAAGTTGTTCCGAGATACGTGAACATCAAAACACGTCCCACCACGTCAGCCGCGAAAACAGCCATCCAAGCAGCCTAACTCGCATGGATAAGATCCGACATTAAAAACTCACATCGGAGGAGAGACGTACTGCAACACTATATTAAGGTATTACATTCGGAACTTACATTTAAGCTTCATCCAGTCGAGTTTAGTATATTTGATGATTTCGTCAGAGAAAATGAGAGTTAAGTCATACATAAAAAGAATTAAAACTCAAAAGAAAAAAAACTAGATAGTGTCCGTAAAACTAAACGCCATTCATTATCAGTCTCTAAAAATCACAACAGACCTTCAGAGACAGTTTACAAATTGATTAATTTATCAAACTATCTATTGTATTTTCATTTGCCCTTTTATCAAAAGCTATTTTCAGTGCAAGAGAACAATCAAAAACCCGAACTACAATCCTTACATTAATCACAAATCTTCAAAAACAACCATAGTAGTAGAGTCAGAAATCGCTTTACAAAAGATCCAAGAACCCCTTATTACGAGAGAACAAATGTCTAATATAATATAATAACTTTCAAAAAATCCAACGTCAAATTGATCCATTATTAAATGTATTAAATCAAAAAATTCACTTAATGCCTTAACAATCACGAAAGCAGACAAATCAAATTCAATTATTATTCTGGAATCAGGTCAATATAATTTCAAAATTAATACATTTCTAAGACAACAAAATTTAGTTCTCCTCAAGAAAGCTCCGACAAAATATCACCGTAATTTTTTCAAAATTCGATAAATTTCAAATTATTAACCAAATACCAATAGCCCCAAAACTGTATGGTTTAATAAAAACCCATAAACCAGACCTTCCCATAAGACCCGTAGTTTCATATATTAATAGCCCAGTTAGAAGATTAGCAATAAAATTAAATAATATTGTTAAAAAATACACACATTTTGTTTCAAAGTTTTCACCACTAAAGGATCAAAACTAGTATCGTTTGACCGTCACAAGTATGCTCTCAAACATCCCAACAAATGAATGCCTCGAAATCATTCAGAACATTTTAGACAAATTAAATATTGATAGCATTACCAAATCCGAACTCTGCGAGACATTCGAAGTGTGTTTACAACAAAATTATTTCCAATTGAATAATCAATTTTACTAACAAACCACATGTCTGGCAATGGATGGACCGTTAAGCCTAGCAGATTTATTCATGGCACATATAGAAGAAAACATATTTAACTTAGATTTCTCAAGAGCCTATTTCATTTTGGTATCGATATGTCGACGACATAATTGTTTGTTTCAGTTTTAACTCACGTAAATTATACTTTTATAATATATATCCGAAAATTAAATTAAATAAACTTTTTAGACCTGACCTTGATCGACAGTAACAACAAAATTGAATGCAATATATCTAAAACGAAGTTCCAATTCGCTGCGAATAGGTGTGAAAATAGTGCTGTGCAAAAACGTCTCATTAATCAGTGATATCACGTTAGTTTATTATAATTTTGTGACTAAGTGTTGAATAACTTCTGTACAACCAACATATTGCTGATTGGTGAAAATTGGTAAAGTAATTCAAGAGATTTTGACGATTTTATTAATTAACCTTGTCGAGACTCACTCGTTTCGCATCGCTGCCAGCATTTTTTGCGAACATTAATGCCGTGGTTGTTCACCTTTGGCCGTGAAAATTATTTGTGCCGATATTAATTATCTACAAATAAAAATAAACTAATCAGATTCCTAATTTACTAGTATTCCACTGTTTACTGTTTTATGTATACCTAGCCGTCGCTCAGTATTGTTTGTTTTTTTATTTAGTCACCTACTACGAGCGCAGTAGGTGTGAAGTAATTGTGTCCCTGTTTTTTTTTTTTTGTTTAATCCCTTTCCTATTACATCTGATATATTACAGTTAAAAAAATGGTTTTAATTTGTTTTATATGCAAATTAAATATGAGTCCACGATCTGATTCGCTCAAATGCCATGGTGGATGTAATAAATGGTTTCATGTGGACTGTATTGGCTCGACATTGGATGTAATTGAATATTACTTAAGTGAACACAAGAAACGTAGTGGCGGAGATTACTGGAGTTGCTCAACATGCTTACCTGTCGATCCAACCCCAGCTACTAAGTCAAAGACTACTTATTCTAATTCTATAACCGATACTATTAAATCAGTTCTTAAACAAGAACTATCAAATTTGTTTAAGGCTGAATTCCAAACAGTAATGCACGATCTATTTAAGGAAATTAATGATATTAAAGATAGGCTCACTAAAATAGAGAATACAGGGATTTCTAATAATCAATCCAACGTTATTTCTCAAGCTAATATTGTTACGGAGGTGGAAGAGCGTCAGTTACGGGCTAATAATGTTATGGTATATAATCTCCCCGAATCCACCGGCTCAATTGAAAATAAAATTGAAAAGGATACCATTGCTATAAATAATATAGTCCGTGAAAAAATATCAAATTTTAATCCTCGTAAAATAATTCGTGTTGGGAAACTGGAGTCCAATAAAGTGAGACCTGTTAAAATTATATTTAATGACAAAGAGTCAGCTACAAATTTGATGAATGTTTTTAAAGATCTGAATACAGGATCTGTCAAATTTTCAAACGACATGACAAAATTACAACGAGGCTATATAAATGAATTAAGACGCGAACTTATTTTACGCCAAGAAAATGGTGAAAATGATATCACAATTAAATTCATCAATGGCAATCCAACTATTGTAAAATCACATGTTAAAAACCAACAAAAAAACTAATGTTATATTTTCAAAATCTTGGAGGCATGAGATCAAAGCTTAATAATATTAAATGTAACATTAACCTTTCCGTTTACGATATTATTATCTTAGTGGAAACATGGCTAGACCCATCAATTAATAATAGTGAATTAGGGTTACACGGATTTTCAATCTATAGATGTGATAGATCATCAATCTCGAGCAATAAGTGTCGGGGAGGTGGAGTTTTAATCGCAGTTCGATCACACCTTCAGAACAATCCGATTGATATTTTTACAACTATTGAGGCTGTGTTTGTTCGAGTTGGCGCCAATTTAATCATATCAGCAGCATATATTCCTCCTGCATCAAATCTGACTATGTATGAAAATTATTGCTCGGCGGTTGAATATGTCTGTAGTCAGTATGCCGATTATAAGTATATTTTTTGTGGCGATTTAAATTTGCCTAAAGCAGCTTGGAACAATGACGGAAATTCGATTTTATTAGACGCCAATAACTGTGCTCGTGCTCAACTACTAGCTGAATGTCTTGAATATCACAACTTGCCGCAAGTTAATCCATTGCCTAACAGCCGAGGTATCTATCTGGATGTTGTATTCTCCAATTTAACGACCTTAGAATTCACTGAGTCACAAGATAAAATCGCCCCGTATAGCATTCATCATACTGCCTATACTATATCATTAATCTATATGAATCCGTCAGATAATCTGGCACTTGATAGTTTCGAATATGATTTTAAAGCTGCCAATTACTTTGACATTAATTATTTTTTATCGACTATAAATTGGGAATATGTTTTGAAAAATAATAACATAAATGTGGCTGTGGAACAATTTTATAATATCATCGAATACGCTATAAATAAATATGTTCCCATTAAAAGGATTAGGTCTTCATCGTACCCTAAATGGTTCAACAAAAATTTAATTGATTTAATAAAGTGCAAGAAGCAAGCGCACTCACAGTATAAAGCTAGCGGATTACAGCATCATTACCTTCAGTTCCAGTCGTTACGAGCCCAGTGTAAGGACCACAGTGATAAGTTATATGCTGAATACATAAAAAAAGTAGAAGACAAAATTAGTGTTAATTCAAGATCTTTTTGGACGCATGTCAACGATTTAAGACGAACGGATGGCTACCCTAAGGTTATGTATTTCAACGAAAGATCGAGTGATTCTGGTCAAGACTGTGCAAACCTATTTGCGGAATATTTTAAGCTAGTCTATTCTAATGTTTATGTACCAAGTGCAAGTGTGCGTTACCAACATAAAAATAGTGTTAATTTGAATAGTTTTAGTATAAACATGGCGGATATTTTTAACTCTATTCAGTTATTACCTGATTCCTGTAGCTATGGACCTGATCATTTACCTGCCTACTTTATTAAGCGATGTATCTACACTATATGTACTCCACTACATATTTTGTTTGAATCCTCGATAGAATCTGGGGAATTTCCTAGCTATTGGAAAACAAGTTTTATCACACCATTATTTAAGAAAGGAAATCGGGATGACGTTAAGAATTATAGAGGAATAGCTACGCCGTCAGTAATACCAAAGTTATTTGATAAACTAATATCTGATCAATTGATGTGGGCCTGTAAGAATGTGATTTGCAATGAACAACATGGATTTTGTGTAGGAAAATCAACTTTAACGAACCTAATCTTATACCAGTCATTTTTGCTAAGTGCATTTGAGGATGGGAAACAAGTTGACGCGGTTTATACCGACTTTTCAAAAGCCTTTGATCGTGTTTCCCATTCTATTTTAATCAGAAAATTAAAAAATCTTGGTTTTGGGTCGCAAGTTACTAAATGGCTATTCAGTTACTTAAATAATAGGCAACAATTTGTGAAACTTAACAGCTTTGTTTCAGATCCGATTACGGTAACTTCTGGGGTCCCTCAAGGCTCCCATTGCGGCCCTATTTTATTTCTTTTATTCATTAATGATATTACCACTTACGTTGCTCATTGCAGATTACTCTTATTTGCTGACGATCTGAAGATATTTCGCATTATAAATAATCCCGCTGATCGGATATTGATGCAAACAGATCTTAACAATTTACATCAATGGTGCTGTGATAATTCTCTATATTTCAATATCAATAAATGTTACTCAATATCGTTTGGTAGGGGCCACATAACGGATAATCAATACTATATCAACAATAAACTTTTTTCATCAGTGAAACACATTAAAGACTTGGGTGTAACTTTTGATTATCGTTTGTCTTTTGCCAAACATATTGATAACATTTGTTGTAAAGCTATGCAAACTTTAGGCTTTGTTTTCAGGTTTGGTCAAACTTTTTCTATTTCCACACAAAAATTACTATATATGACTTTGGTAAGACCTCAAGTAGAATACGCCTCATGTATATGGTTCCCATGGTTCCCATATTATTCCAACCGCATAGACCAACTTGAACGTGTGCAAAATAAATTTTTATTAAATATCAGTTACCAATTTGGCATTCCGAGGATAAACTATAGTCGCACTCATATGCTGACTACAATTAATTTGACCAGTCTTGAAAATAGGCGTGTTTATTTTGATTTCTGCATTTTATTCAAGATTGTTAATTCAATAATAGACTGCTCTGAATTGCTCAATCAAATTAATTTCAACGTGCCTAGTAATACGCGAAGCAACCAAACGTTTCGCGAACATTTTCACCGCTCAAACTATGGCAGAAACAGTCCATTGTGCAGAATGATGAGACATTACAACGTATTTGAACGACATAAAAACATTTTTCTTTTCGGCACATCATTTAATACTTTCAAATCTCAATTATAATCTATTGATTTGACAATTTATTTGCATATTGTTATTTGGTAATCGTGCTATTATTGTTTATTGTTTGTAATTTTACCTTACTTTTTATTTACAATAATTTGTGTTTAGTTTATATCATGTATATTCACACCTATTTGCTATAATTTGTATATTTTTTTATTATTTTTAAATTCTTAATATGTGTATACTATTGTAAAAGGTGAAACCGTAAATAAATGAATAAATAAATAAATAAAAAACACCAATTTAAAATCCACAATCCCATATAATTCCATTGAACAAAATTTTAGATATTGCCAAAAGCAATGGTTATCCAATCGGCCTTATGCAAAATTGAATTAGCAAAAAACACCAATATTTATCCTGAACTTCAAAATTCGACAAAAGATGCATTCATTACGTTAACATTCATGGTGAAAGTACCGAAAAATAGCTCACATACTTCGAAAACAAAATCATGAAGTCGCGTTTAGACCAATCTTTTATTCAAAAGATAAAATCATCCCCTTAAAGAAATCAGGCGTTTGTAAAATTCCTTGTTCCCAGTGCAATTCTGCTTATATAGGACAAACCGGTCGTAGTTTCGAAACAAGATATGCAGAACATTTCCACGAATTTAGACTAAATAAAAATACGAGCATCTTTTCTAACTATGTAATAGATTGTAAACACCCTTTCCCCGAAATTCAGAATTTACATTTGATTATAAACTCACACTTAATTCACATGTAGCAAACCTGTCTGCAGAGTGTTATAGACTTTTAGGCTTCATAATGTCCTTGAAAAGTTATATATTTGTACTGGGCAAGTTGTCTTATTGTTGGGTAGTAGGGTCGCCTAGTTAATATAAATATATTATTTTTTCTGAAATTGTACGAGATTATTGAGATATTTTATGATACATGGGACTTATAGTTTTGATGATATCAAGATCTTCTGAAAGAATTTAATTTTCTATCTTTGCATTCAATTGACCTATGTTTCTTATATAAATTAATTCATAATAAAGTTGATAACCCTAGTTTCTTGGCAAACCTAAATTTCAATGTACCTAGATTCACGTCGCGACATGCAATTACTTTCTCTTATCGCACACCTAAGGAACACTAATCAATGTCGTCTTTCACGTCGATACAATCAGTATAATCCCTTCATTGATTTATATTTCTTTCTTATTAATTAATTTCACTTGGTTTTATTTGTTTCACAATTTTTATTTATTTCACTTCCCTAACTACTTAAACAACAAATAAAACCAAGTGAAATTAATTAATTACACATTTACCCAATCGCTACAATATGTTTCACCAAGTGATAGATGAATCAAAAGTTCGTAGCTATAATATATATTATATACATGTATTAATTATATCATTTGTCATTTGTGTTTTAATTATTAATTTAAGTTTTAATGGTAATTTTACTCTGTTATTGGCTTTTTGGCTGGGTAAAAATCAATAAATAATTAAATAAATATTAAAATCTTACATTCCTGTCCAAAAGGGGCTAAGCCTTATCTCCTTGAATTCGCCGATATAATAATCCTCTTGTTAAACAAACACACCGATTTAATATACACGCCAGTTTTCAAAAACCTGTAATCTCTTACTGACGCTTAATCCTTTGTAACTATTCTCCATAAATTAATTACCCTCACACCACTTTTGTATCTGTATAAATGTAAACTTTTCATTCATTTGTTCACTTGACATTACATTACATTTCAATTAATTTTAGTGGTAAAAACATAGTAAGTCTTTTATTTCAGTCTTTATATCATGAATTATCATGCAGTAACGGTCCCAACCATCATCATGATTTATAGTTATGTTGAATATATCGACGATACGTACGAATCTGAGGCAAATTTGATGCAAAAATTCGGTCTACGAACTCAATCAGACCTAACTAATTATAGTGAGAAAATTCACTGAGTGGGGATTTGGTAGGAACAAGAAGAGTTTAATATAATCTAAATAAAACCTAAAAAACAAAAAATCATACAATAATAATAAATGTAATTATTCGATGTAATCAATATTACATGAACCATCATGAATGCATATAAAATAGCACTAACATATTATATAGGACACAAAATACAGTTTACATTTAAACACAAACTTATTATTTTAAAAAAATGTCATATATTCGTCTATATAAAATACGTTGTCCAGCAAAAATATTTTAACAGCTTTTCTAAAAGATATTATGTTAAGGATCTTCAGTTCGGTTGGCAGTTTGTTATAAATGGTTGGAGCCCAATAGTCCAATCCTTGTGAAGTTCGTATTCGGTGGTATGAAATTTGTTGTTGTTCTTGTCCACGGGTATTGTACGAGTGGTAATGGTTATTTTTTTTAAACTAACGATGGTAAATATATACAAATTTGTTAAATATTTTATGTTTTTTAAATAGAGATCTGCAACTTTCTCTTCCAGGCACTCCTGATAGGGCACGGATAGCCCTTTTTTGGAGAATATAAACTTTTTCCACATCTACGGCATTTCTCTAAATTATAATGCCATACTGCAGCAAATAATGGAATTTTGCGAATTGTTCGGGTTGCCAGGTAAGTACTAATTTTCATTAATCTTTTTATACAATAAATTCGATTGGGTAGTTTTTTGCAAGTATATTGTATGTGTGCAAACCAGTTCAATTCAATACTTCCCAGGAAATTGATGTAGTTATTATGTGTTCTGTCACTGAAAGGTAGTTCTTGATTTATACCATGAGCTAGCCAATTGCACCCTGTCCACTTCTTGATTGCTCCAATAGTGTTGTTATTTCATGTAATTTGATCCTCCTTCGATGAGCCTTCAACCAGGCAAAATATATCGTCTGCGAAAAGATAGGCTTGTACTTCTGGTGGGTTAGCTGGTCGTTGATGTAGATGAGGAAAAGCAATGGTCCCAACATTTATCCTTGTGGGAAACCATGTTTTACCTCAAATTCTGCTGACCGAGTATTTTTTCAATCCACAGGTTGTACTCGCTTGGTGAGGTATGATTTCATAAGCGTAAGAGATGTCCTTCTAATTTCATAGAAATTTAATTTACATAGCAAAACATCGTGGCTAATGGTATCGAAGGCTTTGGACAGATCGCAGCACGTCAAACCTATCTGACCTTTGTTATCCAATACTTCTGCGACTTTATCAAACAAAGCAGCGGCAATTGCTGAAGTTGTAGAGTTTCCGGTCCTGAAGCCATATTGACAGTTACTAACTAATTTGTGTTTTTCTAGGAAACTAAGTAGTCGTGATTATATTACGCATTTCCAAATCTTAAACAGAACAGGAAGAATCGCAATAAGTCTTAGGTGGTCAGGTTCATTAACATTAGCTTTTTTAGCAATGGGTATTATTTTTCCAATTTTAAGTTGGTCTGGAAAGTGGCCCTCTAACAAGCATTTATTTATTATTATGGAAATAGGTACAGCGATTTCTTCTGCAACATGTTTAATTAATTTGCTTGTCATATAATAGATTTCGCGTGTTTCTTTTTTTTTTTTATCCTCACGAGGTGGTGTCGCTTAGCGTCCCTGCACTGCGGTCTCCGTGGTCCTTTTGTGCGCCTCTGGCTGTTTTACTCCTTTTGAACTCCTGTATCTTCTAAGAAGTCCAGGAGTTTCTGCCAGGGGATATTCTTTAGCTGTTCTGCAGGAAGCATGGGCTTCCCGAGTTTCGCCTTGCGTTCTTGTTTGTATGCTTCGCAAGTGCACAGTAGGTGTTCGGGAGTTTCCTCTTCTTCCAGACACCCACGGCATAGGGGGCTTTTCTCAATGCCCATCCTATGTTTGTGCTTGTTCAGGTCACAGTGTCCAGTGACTAGTCCTGTGATTTTTCTTAGTTTCAGTCTGCTCAGTCTAGACAGCTTCAACATGCTGTCAGGTACCGGACCATCTAGGAAGAGTCTTGTATGCCTCATTCCATTTTGGTTTTGCGATGCCTTTTTGTGCTCCTCTGCTAACTTGCGTCGGATTATTTCCTTTCCGGTTTCATGGGGTATACCGAAAGCGGGTTCAGGTCCTATGAATTCACCTGTTGCTCCTTGTTTAGCCAGCAAGTCGGCCCCCAAGTGTCCAATAATTTTTTGGTCCTTGGGTACCCATACTAGCTGTGTTTCTCTTGTTGTCGCCAGTGCGTCCAGTCTGTTTATGCAAGTCATGACCAGCCTGGACTGCACTATCGGTGAGGCTAGCGCTTTTATGGCTGCCTGGCTATCTGTCATAATGGTAATTGGTCCTTTTATAAGTCCCGATTCCATTAAGTGATGAGCACACCAGTCAATGGCGGCTATTTCGGCCTGGAAGATAGAGGCATGCTTCCCCAGAGCAATCGCGAATTGTTTGCTCCGGTTGCAGCCTCCATAGATGCCAGTCCCGGTTCCTTTAGTATTTTTGGCCCCGTCTTTGTACCAGATGGTTCCTTTACTCATTCCCGGGTATGTTCCATTTGTCCATTCACTCCGCTGTGGTATGATCGTTTTAAATCTGCGGGATGGGTGTACGATTTTGGTGAAATCGGACCTCATTGTTAGTGTCTCTTCTTCTTGTAGTACTTTAAATGTTGCCGGTCTTGAAGGCCCCATATTTAAAGTATGTCCATTTATGTGCATCCTATAGGCTGCCTGTCTAGCTTCCATCATTACAAATAAATGTAGTGGTGGTAGCGATAATATGTGTTCCATGGCTGCCGTGGGCGTTGTCCTCATTGCCCCAGTGATTAGCAGACACGCCTGTCTTTGCACTCTTTCGAGTTTTACTGCTGCACTTTTGGTTTGGGTCTTTTCTCCCCAAACGAGCGCCGCATATGTCACTATAGGTCTTATGACCACAGTGTATAGCCATTTGGTCATACTGGGTCTCACTCCCCATGTGCGTCCTACCATTTTTCGGGTCGCAAAAAGTCCTCTCATGGCCTTTTTGCTGATGCTCTCTAGGTGGAAGTTGAAGTTCAATCTGGTATCAAGTATGACCCCTAAATATTTTACTTCATTTTTGATTGGAACTTCCATTTCATACATACGTAGTGATTTTATGTCTTTGGTTTTTCGTCGCCTAGTAAAAGGGACGATCGCCGTTTTGACCGGGTTTACAGTTAACCCTTCGTTCCTGCACCATATTTCTACGGTATTTAGTGCCTTCTGCATCAAGTTTGATACAGTGGTCCCAAACTTCCCGTTTACTAGAATGGTCAGATCATCTGCATACCCCAGTGCATATATGCCCTGGCTTTCGAGTAGCAGCAGAAGGTCGTCCATGACGAGGCACCATAGGAGCGGCGAGAGAACACCTCCCTGCGGGCACCCGCCAGCGACTAACGCTTCTGCTGTTTTTCCATATAGGGTAGTCGTCACAGTCCGACTTCTGAGCATCTTGTTTACCCATTGTCGGACTTGAGGGTTAATTCCTCTTTTCTCCATTGCTGTTGCTATGGAGTTGAAGGTTGTGTTGTCAAACGCCCCTTCAATATCCAGAAAGGCCCCTAACGCAACGTCTTTGCATTGTAGGGTCCTTTCGCATCTGCTCACCAGCTGGTGGATTGCTAGCTCGCATGACTTTCCCGCTTGGTAGGCATATTGTTGATGGTGTAGTGGCGAGTCCTTTAAAACTCCTTCCCGTATGTGACTGTCTACTAGTGTTTCTAGTAGTTTTAACATAAATGATGACAAGCTGATCGGTTTGTAAGATTTAGCCTGGGCATATGAATCACGCCCTGGCTTAGGTATGAATACCACCTTTACAGTCCGCCAGCTGCTTGGGATGTATGAAAGGGCAAGGCTTGCTCTGAGGATATCACATAGTGGTTTCCTCAGCGTTGCTATCCCCTTTTGTAGCATGATAGGGTATATCCTGTCAGGACCTGGTGATTTGAATGGTTTGAACGTGTTAATTCCCCACTCAACGTCACCTGGTCTAATTATCATTTTCGCTGTTTCCCAGTAGTCCCGTTTTGAAGCCCCTTCGTTGGGCTTGCTTAGGTCCTCGGAAACATGATTGTCAAGTATTGCAGAACCCGGGAAGTGCGTCTGCAGTAATACCTGCAGGGTCTCTTCTACCGAGTCTGTGTACTTTCCATTTTTGGTCTGCAGTGAGCGGATGTTCCCAGCATGATCTTTGCTGAGCGTCTTGAGTAGACGAGAGCTTGTGGGTTCACTTTCTATGTCCCCACAGAATTTTTGCCAAGATTCCCTCTTGGCTTTTTTAATGGCATTGTTATATGCCGTGAGGGCCGTTTTGTACTGTCTTCTGGTGCGTCCCTTAGCCCTATCAAGATCCTTGTTCCACCAGGTGACCCTGGTTGAGGTAGGTTTGGTAGTTCTTGGGCAGCTTGCTTCAAACGCAGTATTGATAGAGTCTGTGATGCTTTGCACCATGAGCTCTAACTCATGCGTTGTTCTCGCTACTGTTGGACAGTCCCCGATTCGGCTGGCTAGTACCTCTTTGTATAGGTCCCAGTCAGTTCTCCTCGGGTTTCTGTTTTGGATTTCAGATGCTTCTTCTGATTCGATATCGAATCGTATATATCGATGATCTGAGAGTGATGGTTCCTCAGATACATGCCAGTGTTTTACCATTTCACTTGCCTTGCGTGTTTCTTTATCTTTGGGAGTTTTTATTATTTTCATTATTTCCTCCGGTGTCGTATTATGAAAAAAACAGGAGTGGTGGTTTTATACTTCTGACTTTCGTAGGTAGCTATCAAAAATGATTTCACTATTTGGTATAATATTGTTGATGGTTTCTCCAGCAACGGTTTTATATTTCTTTTTTTCTCCTTCCCTCCAACTTCTTTGTTTGTTATGTTCCATATATCATTTTGTAGATTTTGTAAATGCAAAATTTTTGACTCGTACTCATTCTTTTTAGATTTATCAACTTCTTCAAAAAAAGTATTTTTTTAGACTGGTGTATGGCTAGATAAGCTTCTTCGGTTTTGGTGACGTATACTATAAGAGATGCTCAAGCAAATTCCGTTTTTTTTAATTTGAGTTTATTTTGTGTCGTTTTGTTTTGGGGCATATATGATTAAAGATACTGAGAAAGGTGTCAAAGAAATAAGAAAAGGAGTCTTCAACATTGCAATCTGAAATTCCGTCCCAGAATTCTTCCGGCAGTGCTGTTTTAAAACGGTAAGTAAATTCTAATGCTAAGTTACGTGTAACATAAGTTGTATTGGGGGAATTTTGTATTCTATTTAGGCTGATGAGTTGTACCAAATGGTCCGAGAGATGGAGATTTATAGTACTTATGCCTTTTACATCATGTTTCACATTTGTGAAAATTTTGTCGATGCACGTCGACGATATTTGTGTAACTCTAGAAGGTTTATCAAATAAAGGTTCTATGTTAAAGAGTTGCATTTATTTCAATAAGTTGTTTTTATTTATAGATATACTCAAAACGTTTATTAAAATCTTCTAACATAAATAATGGTAAGTTAGGAAAGTTTTCCAAGATATAATTCAATGCTTCCTCCATTTTATTTAGGAATATTTTAAAATCCCCTACCGACGAACAGTACACATTTATTACTATTATGTTTAATTCAGTACAATGAACGGCTGACTGTTCAAAATGTAACTCTACGTTTAAGGTTTCCAAATTAAAAACTCGATATATTATATGAGGCTTCATTATGATCAAAATCCCATCATGATACTGTTCGTGTAGAGTGATTTAAAATCTCGTATCCTTGGATTTGTATGTTTGTTATAGTGTGTTTATTTAACCAATGTTATGTTATTCCTACCATATCGGCTTTTGCATTATTAATCTGATTTGCAAGTACATCCACCTTATTTGGAAGTGATTGTATATTAATATTGATTATAATAAGGTCTAGTGTTTCTTTATTTGACATCGTCGGTGTTTTTATTGGATTTACGAAAAAATTGTATTTTGTTACAATTATATTGTCTGGCCAGATACTCGCATTGATTATTTTATTTAAAAGTTCAAGTCTGAAACCTACCTTAAACGATTTATTTTTTGATGTGTTGTTTACATGTTTCACGATTTCTGTTACGTCAAATGTTTCCAGCGGGAAATGGCTGAGTGTTCATTCGACCTACCGTAGTTGCAGGATTTGCTCGTCCAATGTATATCCACGCTTGACGATCAGCTGCTCTTCAACTATTTCCATTGGCTGCTATTGCACTACCTTTTATTACACTTATTTTGGTGTTTTTTCTTTACGAGTTTCACCTGAATGGTTAGTGTCGCCAGGTACGTGGTTGGTTACTTTACTCCAATTTCTACCTCCGTGCTCTTTTCTGTCAAGATTTTGTTTATCAGTATTCTTCGTTACTTTATGTTTCTTGCTAAATAAATTATTGCTGTCGCTGGTAACACTTTTAATTTCCTGTTCTTTTAGAAGCGATATAATTACTTTTTGATCACCAATTATTTCTTCTTGTTGTTTGACTAAGTTTTTGTAGGCATTTAGTGTTTCATAATAAGGGTCCTTTTCAACGTATTTACTTGCGGTTGTTTCACTGCCCTATATGGGTGGGTTTGATTTGTGCTGTTGTTCGTTGGAATAGTTTTCGGGAAACAATCCAATTAGAATATCGTTGGTTAGAATATTGCCCTTTAATTTCCGGAATATTAATAATTCAATTAGCTCACTTTTATTGAGTTTGTTTAATTTACTGTGGAGAAATGGTCGATCTTCTTCGGACGCCATTTTCGGTCGATAAACAGGTAGGGAGAGAGGGACAATGAATATGCGATAAAACCATATAAAATAAAGTATAAAAAAGTAAAGTTAGTATTTGGGATATTTCATCATTGTACTTGTAAATTTTAGTTTAGTTTAATTGGTAAATAGAGTGGAAAATAAGGTAGTTAGTTAGGAAAGTTAGAAGAAAAGCCATAAGATTGATATTTTTACTATTAGTTAAGTAAGTATAAGTTGAAAGCTATATTATTTCGATTTGCTTTTATTATTAAAAAGAATCTGCCGATGTGTATTTTTGCAGCTGCTTCGTTTCTCACACTGCCGAGACATCAAGGACCTAGAGGATGGGAGGCCACTTCCGAAAGGAGCAAGTTGAAGGTTGAAGCATTTTTCTTCGGAACAATTGAAGCCTAGAGATCCAACGGAATTCAGTTCATTCAAAATATCAGTTACCCTCAGTAAAATTAACGACATACAGAATGAGGATTTGTGGCCTGGTGGTGTTGTTTATAACATTTAAAATAACGGCGGCTACTTTTCACACAACGATAAACTTTAATAAGTCTGGTGAAGGAGCTTATTATATTCTGAGTGGTGATTTCAACATTGACTTTTTAACTAATGATATAAGTAATGTGTATTTATGGGGCTACGCCGTTAATACAGTTATATACCAAAGTAACAGTTTCAACAAAATGATGCATTGACAATATGATAAGTAATACAGATTGTAAGTTTAATTCAAAATTAGTTAAAGTACATTTTTCGAATCATTATAGGTAAAAGGTTGAGTTTTTAAATTTCAGAATAATCAACAGACCCACAACCATCATTTATAAACCCAATATCACTACTGAAACAATGAATATATTTAATTAAAAAATAGCTCAGGTAGAATAAAAATGTATTAAAAGATACATCATTATGTAATGATGGCGTCTTCGGACAAACACGCGAAAATAAGTGCTCCTGTGATTCCTTGCATACAAACACCGAAAACGGGTTTGAAATGTGTTAACTGTAATTCAGTGATTCATCCGGGATATGCAAAGTACTTAAAAGGTGCTCAAACAGTGAATGAAAATACTATTCTTTGCTCTGACATATCGGAAACACATAACACTTAGTTCTTCGACCCATCGGATAGTGACAGTAGCTCAGAGACTATTACAGGTGACGAAACAGACAGTTATAGTGGCGCATGTAAACAGAGCTCTGGAGAATTGAACGAATCCATTCAATGTGCTGATTGTGAAAATGTTTTCCGTCCGTTATGTATTCTTAAAATTACAGGGGCTCATGTCGATGAAGATGGATTGGTTCACTGCTGTACTAAACGCTTAAACCGACGATCGAAATGAAAAGAAAAGGATGTCAATAACGAAATAAGGTATCTGGAACTTACTATTAAATATCAAACACAAATTATTGAAGAACTAAATGACAAAATATGTATATTAAATAATAATGTAGTATTATTGCAACAAATTAATAAACAATCTCCATTTACCGAGGTCGTTATTAATAAAACTAACAATATAAAAAGGACACTGTAGTGGCAAACTTCGAAACTAACAAATCAAAAATATTAATAGAAGATTTACAAACAACTTGCCACGTATCCATCCAAAATGCAAATTTAATTTCCAAAAAACCCGACCATAATAAATCAGATAAATTAAAAAAATGAGTCATTGAACTCGAATCGAATTATACCAAAAAGCAAACCGACTCCGAAACAGGAAGGCAAGAAAATAGAAATCCCAAAACAATATACGGTAGCAAAATTGATACGGATAACGTAGTATATCACCAAAATAAAAGAAAATGGTATGACGTAAGAAGATTTAATAAGGAATTTCAAGAAGATGACCTTAAACAACTTCTCAATAGAAATTTCCCTGGCGTTACATTCGCAATTGAAAAATAGAAAAATAAAAGAGAATCACATATTAATAACTTTGTCTGTTATAAAATTGGCGTAAATGAAGAGAATGACAACATCATAAAGAATCATGAATTATGGCCGGAAGGAATAAGTCCATTTCGTTCAATCCAGACGTTTCGACAATATAAGTCTCGTCACTCCTACCACCGACCAGGACGTATCGCCAGCTTACAAAATGCATATATTACATCAGAATATACGCAGTGCATTTAACAAAATGAATGAATTACTCGTAGCAATCCAAAATGAATTACTACAAATTATCTGTTTGACAAAAACACGGCCAAACGATGAAAATATAAATTTAATTAATCTTCCGGGGTATAAACATATTTCAAATTTCTCTAGATCTATTCACGAACATGGTGGTACACTAATACTGTAAATGTAATTAAATACTACGTTGAAATGAATATAGAATGTGTTGCATGTACACTTAAAGTAAACAATCGCAAACTAGCAATTATTTCAGTATATAGACCTCCAGGCGGTAAGTTAGAAATATTTTTTAGCAATTTAACAGAAATGGTAACATAAATATACAAAAGACACGATTTTATCGATCTATGTGGGGACTTTAATATAGATATTTCAAAATATTTACCAGAAGCACAAATCCTTACCGATATAATTGATTTATTTAAACAAAGTTCACCAACCAACAAGAACTGAATCAACAACGAGAGGATATTCAAAATCACAACTCGATGTAGCAGTAACCACATGGTTACATTTGCTGTATCTAATAACAATTATCACTTATGTGATCATGTCAAAAAATTATTAACATTAGAAATTAATAATATAATACCAGTAAATCACAAAGAACCGTCTGTTAAAAGACAAATAAATAATAATAATATAAACACACTTAGGTATTATTTGGGTATAGTAAACTGGAGCTTCATTGATACAAATAATGTGAATACAAGTTTCGATCTCTTTTTAAATGTATTCTTATATAAATTTAAATAAAGCCTATCCTCAAAAAAAAAAAAATATATGCTGCTACAAAACAAAAACAATGGATAACAGCCGAAACAATAAAATTCAGTAAGATATTAACAATTATTTGAACTCAAAACATTACTTCGTTCATTAGATATCAACGATAGGTACAAAATGCAGAACCAACGTCATAAAATTCTTTCAAAGAACGCAAAAAGGAAATTTGTTGCAAATGAATTGGATTTAGCCGCAAACAGACCATAAAAAATTCGGGCTTTGGTCAATGGGAGTATTGGAAAAGTAAAAGTAGAATCAAATAAAATTAACATAAAAAAACCTAGATGGCAATATATTAACTTCACCAATAAACTCGGCGGAACTGTTTGTCAACTACTTTTCTTCGATTGCTACCAGCAAAATTATTCATCATTTTGTAAGTAACGTATCCAATTAATACTTTCCAACTCTACATTCCTGCCGATGCAGAAGAAATTCGAAAAATTATTAAGAATTCAAAAAATAATCTAGTTCGGGTTGTGATAAATTACCAGGCAAATTTTAAAACAATTAGTTGATGAAATCGAATTACCTCTCACGTATGTAATAAATTTATCATTATCTGCCGGAATTTTCCCTGAGAGACCAAAAGCCGCGAAAGTTATCCTAGTGTACAAGAAAGGAAATGTCAGTGAAGTCGCAAATTATAGACAAATTCCTGTATTAAATTGTTTTTCAAAGATATTTGAAAGTATTTTTCTAAATAGACTGTCCAAATCTATAAAAAAAGAAACTTTACTAAACCCAAATCAGCACGGATTTCGCAAAAGAGATTCTTCAGAAACAGTCACATTGGAGTTATTAAAGACTATATATGAAAAATTAGACCGTGGATTATATGTTGCAGGATTATTTTTTAATTTCTCTTGTGCGTTTGATATAGTGGACGAAAAATTTATAAACGACAAACTGTAATTTTATAAGATAATTTTTAAAAGAACGATTCTTGTATGTTAAATCAAACCACGAGATATCAACTCTTCATCCTCTTCGCAAAGGGGTGGCTCAAGGTTCAACCCTGGGACCAATATTATTCACCTTATTTATCAATTATTTCTTGACCATATAAGTGATGGAAATGTAATGATATTCGCTGACGATACAGTTGTTGTTCACGGTAAACACCAAGAGGAATTGGATAATAAAATTAAAAACACCATAAAAGAAGTAACATGCTAATAACTTCTTGTTAAATAGCAATAAAATAGTGAAGATGAAATTTTTTAACAGGAAGTCTCTTGTTGTCAACTTACAAAAAACAATAAATTCCTTAGGATTGCTGTATATGAGCAACTGACTTGGTGTCGACATGTTGATACTGTGTGTAGTAAGTTAAACATTGCTTACTACGCAATACAGAAATTAAAAACAATATTGCCTATAGAGTCAATTATGAGTATGTACTACTCTTTGGAATACCCTTACCTCTCGTATAATATAGTAGCGTCGGGGAGAACGGACACCCAAAGAATATTTATTGCCCAAAAATGAATATTAAGATTATTTTTTATTAATACTATATACTAGAGTTGTCGTAGTATAGACATAGAAAACAATATACTTACTTTAATTTGTATATATAGTTTTAAAATTGTAATATCAACATATTCGAAACAAATAATATGAATCACAAAAATATGTGTTTAAATAAATATGTATTTATGAATGTTAATTATTCATTTTTCAAAATAAACAATCATTTGCCCCCCCATTTCTGAATATGGACATTTAAAACAAACATCCCGTAATACCAATATTATTTACTTTTACCCTAGACACAATTCAGCAATGCTTGAAAAATCACCACATTATTTATATTTATGAAACTCATTAATAAAATTGCAAATAAAATTAAAATTAACCATATATAATGGAAGAATATTTTGCATATTTCTGCTACTAGTATTTCAATTGTCAATTTCTTACAAACAATTTTCTTGATTATATTTCTTGTATATCTTTAAGAAATAAACCTCATTTTTTTTTTAAATTTATTTCTCTTTCCCCACTTTTAAATAAAGTAGTACATAGTTTCGACTAACAGCTGGTAATTATCAAACGTAAAGGGTGTTTAAATTAGGTGAACTAACCTATATACAAAACAGTTAAAAACGGCGTGTGCATTACGTTGATCTGGTCGTTAAGCACGGGAGTACCCGGGTTAGTCTTGGCTATTAACCAGAAGCGATTGAAAATTTTAAAGCCAAGACCAACCCGGCAATTCCCCTGCTTAACGGCCAGTTTGGCGTAAACTGTTTTGTATACCTAAATAGGTTAGGTTTCGTAATTTTAAAACACTTGTTTGATAACGACTAGCTGTTACTCGAAACTATAGTCACTTGTAATTATAAATAAAGTGGTAAAACAAAGTCTTCGTGTCTCCTTCGTTAAGAAATATAAATTATAGAAACAATAAATTATTTGACTTTTTAATAAAACTACGTACAAAAATTATTGCAGACTCAAATTTCATTAAGTATTAATCATATAGTTTAAAGAAACATGCAAGGATTTTCGTAGTAGAAAGCCCCTGTAGTTCTCTTTTATTCATTGCTGAATTATTGAGCGTTCCCAACAAATTTTAGCGATAACTCTGAAACTTTTAAAAATTTGGCATTAAAAGTTGAATGATAAATAATGATTTAAAAGTTCGGCGCTAATGACATCACAAGTTCGACACCGGTAGCATTTATTTTTTATATCAATCAGATAATATGCACACTTATAAACGATAAAATATACATAAATAGTTTGAAAGACTATTAGTTCCAATAGGATTCGCGATAAAGCGAAATAAGATGTCGTATTAAATGGGGAATAGAAAAGGGAATTGGGCGTAAAATTTATAGTCCAAGGATGTGGAAAACTTGTTTGTTGGGTAAGGTTGGTAATTGGAACCGTTTGTTTTGTGTGTCAGATGAGTTTCTATTATATTAAAATAAAATACCACTCACAATTTTAATATTGTAATCGATGGATATTGAATAATACTAATTTACTATAAATTTTTAATCTAAAGTTACGAAAAACATGCCTTATAGCATAATTTGTATTCACCCTGTTTGTATAGAAATTGTTCGTGATATAATAACATCGCTTAGGAATGCAGAATAGTTGACATTATATGTTATAAGTGCGCGTAAATAAGTTATTGACAAAACATGAAAATAAGTAAGTCGTAGTGTATATAAATAAACTAATATAAATAAAAGTAAATTTGCGAATGATTAATAATATAATTTATTTAAAAATACTGCGATAATAGAAATTGAAGTAGCAGTATAAAAAAACAAGGAGAGGAACGTGTATCAGAGTATATGATATACTATATGCAGCACTATTTCGTTTAAAACTGTGATGAGACTATACCAATCTTCAGGAAAAATCTAAAAAAACTAAGAAAAGTTTTTATTATTTAATTATTTTTTCCTACTTTATTATAATTAAATCATAATTTCACTTCGTTTTCATATAGCCCCAAATTACATTCACTCAAAAACTGTTCAATTATTATAAAAAAACGTTCTCTAAAATATAATATAGCGATTCTGAAGAATTATGCTAAGAAAATTGTCTTAAAATTTCTTTTTATAAATTTTATCCCAGTTTTTGCTTTTAGTCACTCGAATTTTAAAAGAGAATTATTTCTACTAAATTAGCCTGGTATAAGGCTTTAGCTCCCATTAAATTTACTGTTCCTCTTCGACTTTTTTGTTTGTAATTTATTAGCTATATATTGGCATGTTGTTGCTCAGGACATCATTAGAAACAGCTTTAAATTGTGGAGATATGAAGAACTGTCGAAAATTTACATAGACAAAGATTTAACACCACGAGAAAATGCAACAAATAAAAGTACGATAAAGGATTTTCGACGTCGCGTCGCAAAGAAAACGGAGAAAATACTATTATTAAAATACAAGGTCTTCCTCGAATTATTCAACTAAAAAATCTGCCGCTTCCCAACAGTCAGAAATAAAGATTTACTTCCAAAATACGACTGGTCTAAACTCTAAAACTGTAAATTTTTCACTGATGTAATATCGAACCATTATTTGGGTATTATTCTCTTAACGGAGATATAGGATAATAACTCATTATTAAATTCTGAACTATTTCCACCTTCGTTTAATGTATTTCGTTGTGATAGAACATTCGATCGAGTTGAACACTTTTATTACAAATGAAATAACTATTAGTGATAACATAAGTAGTAATGTAAATATTGATTTGATATGCGTGCGTGGGCGCTTATGTAGTGTAAGTTTCAATATTATAGTGATTTATATACCACCACAGACTCCTGTCACAACTTACGAATTACTATTTAAAACCCTCGAGTCTCATTTACTTCGTGATGGTGAATTTATTATGGTTGGCGATTTTATTGTTGCCATGTTTTCTACAATTTCTAATGCTGAAAATCTCTGACTTTATCAAACTGTGTTAACTTACATTCGTCTCTATTAAATAAATGTAAAAATAACTTTAACGATATATCAGATTTAGTAATTAGTTTTTATAATTTGTATTGTTTCATGCTGTGATTCATCACTTGTTCCGGAGGATAATTACCATCCCGCATTTTATATTACATGTCATTATATTTCTGGAAATTCCCTTAAAAAGTTATCTTCGACTAAATTAAGGTATAATTTCAAGATAACAAATTTTTCTCTTCTGTACAATCTAATTTGTGAAACCAATTGGAATACTGTGCTAAACTTAGATTAGCATGAATTGGCTTGTGAGGAGCTTTATAAAATAGTAAATAAGTATATTAGCCTTTCTGTACCGCTAAAATCTGTAAGAAACCATAAATTTCCATTCCTGGTTCTCACGTTCAACTATCCTTCACGCAAACAACACCTTCACAAAATGTTGAAGTGTCGCAAATCTCCATTTAAAATACAACAATATAACCAATGCAGAGACAACATAGAAGCAGATTTTAGTAATTGTATGTCTTCTGTTGAAATCCTCAGAAATTATGGTCATTTATAAATAAGCGCAAAGGCAAAACCAGAATACCCGGCATTATGAGAGTAAATGATAAAATCATTCTAATGATATAACAAATGCTTTTGCAGATTAAAACTTAATTAACACCCTAACACGTTTTCCACAATTAATTTTTATTTCGCTAGATGTACATTTCGGGTACTATGCACCCATTATCAATAGCTTATAACTAATTTATTTTAAAATAGTGGCGGCGTATTTATACCTAAAGGGATTGTTGGGAAAAAACGTGGATTGAGGACTAATAAAACACGATTTGATTTCCTTTCTTCACTAATTTATTTAAACGTTAAATGTACATTTCGAGCACCATGTGCTCAATAACTGAATAACTGAGTGGAATAAGGAATTACTGAGAAAGCTTTACATTTTCTGTTAGTCGGGACGCGTTACTGGTATTAAATCTAATAAGGCATTATTTAATGGGGTTAAAATTTATAAGTTTATACATCTGTTTTTTTTTCATTTCAATAGCCTCCAACATATTTAATCTATATCATGTGGAATGTTTTAGAACCTTTGTATTAATTATTGAAAATTCATGGTCTGTTCTGATGGTGTGATTGGCTACTGCTGATTTTTAAGGGTTTTGATTTCTAATATGATAAAAGTGTTCCTTAATCTAATTCCTAGGTTTCGTTGAGTTTGTTCTATATAAACTTTTTGGCAAGTGTTACAAGTAATTGAACATATTCCCGATTTTTGTATATCTTTAGTTTTATTGAATGTATTCCCTAGTAGTGATTTCAATTTTGTATTTGTATAGAGAGCGGGGCGGAGGTTAAATTATTTATATAATGTGTTTAATTTATGTTCAAAAATGGGTGTTTAAATAAGTTTAATGTATCTATTTTGTTTGGTTTCTGAGTTGGTTTCCGCGATTTGTAAAATTAAATTTAGTTCTTTTTCTTGTTTATATCGGACAATGGAAGATGAATTGCTTTATAAATCATGGAGTTGAACGCTGCTAACTTAGGTTTCCATGGGCTATGGGAGTTTGAGTGAATGTAATTAAATGTATGTGTTTTTTCTGTTAATATCAAATTCTAAACTTTTGTTGACTCTGAATAATTAAATCAATGAAGTTTTTTATCTTTTTCTAATTCGGTAGTGAAATTAATTCACTCGTATTGATTATTTAAATTTGATAATAGATTGTCTAAATCATCATTCTTTTTTATAATGGCAAAAATATCATCTACATAACGGTACCAGACTCGAGGAAAATTATTTATAGGATGTTTGGAATTGTTTTCTAAATGGTTTAAGAAAATATTGGCTAGAAAAGAGGATAAGGGGTTACCCGTAGCTGTACCATACGTCTGTTTGTAATATTTATTATTGAATTCAAAAACATTTGAATCCATGATGAGTCTAGTTAGTTCAAGATATTGTTTAATGTCTTTGTCTGGAATTGAATTTTGTATTAAAATGTTATGAAGTATTTTGATAGTTTCTTCAACTGATATACTGGGAAACAGAGATTCTACATCAAATGACACTAGTATTTCGTCTGGTTTAATTATAATATTTTTTAATAGTTGTGTAAGGTGGACTGGGTTTTTTACTGAAAAATCATTTTTAATTTTTAAAGAATTGAATTTTTCAACAAGCCATTTAGCGACTTTATATGTGGGTAAGTTTATGTTCGAAAAAATAGGTCTTAATTTGTTACCGGGTTTGTGAATTTTGGGTAAGCAATACAATCTTGGTTTTTCGGATTTTTCATTTTTATTTGCCAGCTATTGTTTTTGTCGATTAAAGATCTTGGAGTCAATAAAACTGAAGATATACAAAAATCGGGAATATGTCAGATTGGATAAATTTTTATCTCCTTTCTTATGTATAGGAATAATTATGGAATTTTGTATATAGTTGTTGTATATGCCTTCTTCTAAAACTTTATTTATAATTTTTATAAGTATTGGTATTAAATAATAGCAATTGTAAGAGCCCATGCTTCCATCCTGTACACAAGTATACTGAAAACATAAAAGCGAATCTTGCATCGGATTTTATGACCACTTTCACCTTTTTCCTTGAAGTTACTTCTGAGATATTTGAAATGCTGATCTATTTCTATGATATCGTTGATAACGGTCAATACATCTTGAATATTGTTTGGAACTCTACTACAACCATCGACTTTGTTTTCTTTACGTTAAACAGTATATCTGATGTTATTGATGGGATTCAGTTGACTACCACACCAATATCAACTTCACTTAACGCCTCATCAATTATTACTTCCAAGTAAATATTAAATAATAATGGCGAGCGAATATAATGCACAAAATATATTTATTTATTTATTTGTTAGTACTTTATCAGACTTGCTTTATAAAAATAATTTGAAACGCAAAAAACAGTAAACATATCGAACTATTTTTCGTAGTCTATGAAACAAGCAAAAACATTCACATTCATACCACAACGTTGTATCAGTACTTGAGTACTATAAAGCACCTCATTTCGAAACCATTTCGAAAACCACATTTAGTACAACCCATTCTTTTCTCGTATTTACTATATATCCTTGTATAATATGAATTATAATATGAATAATTTTTAGAAAGAATTTTAAAACATGGCTCAGCAAGCTTATCATTCTGTGTTCGCTGTATACATTAGCTTTAGGTTTTTTTGTAAGTATAAAAAATTAGGATTTTAAATACATCAATTGGAATGTCATCAGGTTCACGTGCTTTACCTTGTTTTGTTTGTTTAATTGTGTGCTCGATTTCACTTTTGGTAATTTTAACCACAGCACTAACCGGGACACTCGCAATTGTGGATCTTGTGTCCATGTAGAGTTTTTCAGTAGTTTTTCAGTTTAGCAGTCTTGTGGTTTGATCTGTTAAAGTGATAATGAATCTATTTTTGTACATTCACTCGGCGCCTGTTTTTTTGTGCATATTAAATGAATCATATTTTAAATTGAGCTCTTCGATATCCTTACATGAACCATTGTTCTTGTGCATGACGAATCCATCGACGAATATCTTTGTTTACTTCGTTATATTTGGATGAATCATTATTTATGTAATTACAATGTAGATCCATCAACTGCAATATTTTATCAGTAATTCATGGTTTAATTTTTCTAGGTGCCGTGGTCGTTAGCTATGTCTGGATGACCGAGTTAATAGCTCCTTTTATTGTCTTCTATGCAGGCTCAACTTCATTATCCAGCTCTTCTGGCTATATATTACTTAATTTCTCATTTAATTCGTTTTGTATTGTATTTCTTCTTATCTTCTTCATGCAGTTTTCTCACGCCATTACTAGGGAGTTGTGATCCGTACACACATCTGCTAATTCCATTCCTAAAAGATTTATTAATTGTTATGTAAACTATTTGGTTTCGTACATTTTTATTCGCGTTCGAAACACATGTATGTATCATCTTGGATATTGTTTAAACAGAGTATTCATAATTACTTGATTTTATTCTTAACAAATTTGTACAAATCTGTCACCGTCCTTAGACGTGCCCAGTCCAAAATTACCAACAATATCATCGCGCTTACCATAACCTCTTTTGCTGTTGAAATCTCCCATTGACATAGTAATGTTGAATTGACCACAATGCGATGTAGTCAACTCAATGTCCGAATAGAAAGCGCATCAGCATTGGGCACGATTACTTAAAATAAATTCAACGTAATAAAATGTATTAAAATCCTTTAGTTCGTTGTAGTAAATTAAATAATAAATTTAAAAATACGAAAACATTTCGTGAATCTACAACAATGAGTCTTACTAAGACTACAAAACAAATTAATTTGAAACAACTACTTCTCTAGCTAATACTTCGACAGACATTGAATAATACAAATTAATTTGCGTGTTACAAATAGTACAACTATTAAAGCAACACTAATTTGAACGAAATTATTTCTGTTGAATAAACTAATAAATGATAAAATGTACTTTAGATTGTTTAAATGTAACTATAACATGAAAAATTATGAAAAATGAATTTTAAACTGATTTCATTAATTTAATGAAATCAGTTTAAAATTCATTTTTCATAATTTTTCATGTTATAGTTACATTTAAACAATCTAAAGTACATTTTATCATTTATTAGTTTATTCAACAGAAATAATTTCGTTCAAATTAGTGTTGCTTTAATAGTTGTACTATTTGTAACACGCAAATTAATTTGTATTATTCAATGTCTGTCGAAGTATTAGCTAGAGAAGTAGTTGTTTCAAATTAATTTGTTTTGTAGTCTTAGTAAGACTCATTGTTGTAGATTCACGAAATGTTTTCGTATTTTTAAATTTATTATTAAATTCAACGTAAATGGTTTGGCATGTATATGTAAAAGCGCAACACTATCTGAAATTGGCAACCAATGCTGAACATATCCCGCTACCTCCTTGTTGAAAATACCTACTCCATAACTGTGTCGATTCTAATCGTTACCAGAGTAGTAAACATCTACACAATATTGTCTGAATTTGGCCATCTCATTTCACAGATGCCCATTATTGCTATTTATGGTCATTTCATATCTCGAATAATTTTGTGTGTTTTCCTGCCTGATAATATCTCCTTACTTTCCATGTTATCATATAATTTTCTTCTAAGTCGGACCGGAGATTCTTAGCATCTTTAAGTGCTGTCCGTACTCGTGCCGCTTTTTATTTTCTCGAGCATATTATAAAGAAGTTTTTATAAAGGGTGGTTATATCTAGTCATCCTGAGAATTAGTAATGAGGTAGTTTCCCGTTGCTTTTCTCATCTCAATATCTTGACCAGTGTGGTCGACATTCAACGGCTGCTCAAGGATATCAGTGCTCCGATGGTCCTCCTTTGAAAATCACAGTGCTACTGTGTTACTGTCGATGATGACTTACGGCAGGGTGATTTTTATTTAGTCGCGGCACTACTCGACACATCATAACAATGATCTTAGGATATTTGGAATAGTTGTACTCAGCAACTTTCCATTCTATGCTTGGTCAGGGACGGCTTATTCAATATATTCGAAGCTGACCTCTATATCTAGAGGTTGTTCACTATCCGTCACCTGTGACCTCGCTAGTAGGCTACAGATCAGCCCCAGGTCATCGAAATAAAGAATATTACTAGTAATCTTGGATGTTTACCAATAAATTTAGGAGTGGCAAAATTAGAAAAAAAGTGGACAGACATTTATTTATTATTACAATATTACTTCGATGTACGAAGAATTCCAAAAGTTAAATAGTCATTATTAACGATGTGCTATCAACGATATAAAATATATCGACATTCCCAATATTAAGGGAGAAAAAATTCAACAATTTCAAACAATTAAAAGAGAAAGAAACAAATCAAACAACTTTACTTAAAACCATTACAGGAAATCTAAACGCTAACTATGGTACTAAACTTGAAAACATTTTAACAATTTAAAACTAACTCAAATCAAATTAAAAATCCCTTTAAATTTAGGTATAGCCTTAAGAATGAAGTGATAAATAACTGAAATAAAACACTAAAAAATATCAAAAATATTGAAAACTTATTAAAATCAAGAATTATGAAACTATATATTCTCGAGTGATGAACGCGCTTGAATAATAGAAGCAAAGGAAGACCCCCTACACGTTGAACGGATGATCTAAAGAATGTGCAGGCAACTGGATACAAAAAGCTCAAGACAGAAAGGCATGGGCAGAAATGGGGGAGGCTTATGTCCAGCAGTAGACACAAAGAGTTGAATGATGATGATGATGATATTCGTTTAAAGGGAGAGGTCGAGCATCAACATGTGTTGTTTACCAAAAACATCTTTAATCAACTAATAATCCCGTACACTACATTTTCAATCAGAATACTTGACAATAACACCAAACTTAAAACTATATTCTAAAATTGTACCATAAAGTTATACCTCTAAGTGGTGAATGTGCAAATACCAAATAATATTAAAAATCCCCATCAACATCCATCAAATGGGAAGAAAATATAATGAAATATCAGGAAGTGAATAATAGCCTATTTACAAAAATGGACTTCATTGAGAACCACCTCTGATCAAAAAATTCCTATTAGTATTTCCGACTAAGGAAAAAATAAACATTAAGACTTTCGGAAATCAAAGAACTGGGTGGAGTCTAAAGAAGTATTTAATAGTCAACAAAAATAACAAACTTTATTTGAGAGGCTCAAGTTCCAGTTAATTAATAGTGTTGAGATAATTAATAGGGTTAACATTAATGATCAAAACTCAACTGAGTTTAGAATTAAGCTAAGAAGACTAAAACTACATGAAACACCAGCAACTTAACCCCTCCCAATATTCAAGGATATTTGAAATTTCATCAAGCTCAGTATATGGACTAAATAACTTACATATTTATATGTGGGAGCCTTTCTCATATTCAAATTTAAGAAAAAAAGAGGAACAACCCTCGAAATACAGCAATACCAGGCCGCCAAGCAAGAAAAGTTACCTGCTGTCGACGATAAAGCTCCTTAATAATAAAGCTTTGTTTTATTAAATATAGATATTCTAGATGAATTAAATTCTCACTTAACCCATGGTGAAACGTTTTTATGCTAATTAGAAGGTTAATTAAAGATTTGGTTTTGTTTCACTATTTTAAAAAGTAAAATAAAACTAAGTGCTTAATTACCCTTCTAATACACTATTTTATATAATGAAATAAAACCAACTGTTTAATTAACCTTCTAATAGATGTTCTCGTATTATTGGAACGCAATTGCTATTTGCTTAGTCTTTAAGAATATTATTATAAATAGGTATTCAAATAATAGAATAATCATTAAGAAGTTATAACCCGTAAATGTATTTACACGAATCTCAAAATAAACCATTAAAAAACTCAAAATTGCGCTATAGAAATAGAAATATACAATAATAGATAAAGAATTCGTAAACACTTGGTTTATTTCACTAATTAGTTACACCTTCGCTTATGATAGTGGAGTCATCAGCGAAGAAATAGTATAATTTATATTTTGTTGATTTGTGATTCGTTTATGTCCTTGAGGTATTGCATAGTTAATTGGCATAGATTCTGAGATATGAAAAAAAAACAGATTGTTGTCTGTTGCTGAGATATGAAGTAATTAGTTGCCTTTACATCATGATTTCAATAATTAGGTAAAACTTTGGTCAATTTTAGAGTGTTTGGAAAAGTACAACTTTTTAGTGGTAGATTTATTTATGACATATTTAATAAGTACGACCGACAAAGCATACACGTTGTCCCTTGAAATTTTGAATACGGACATTTGAATGCATTACATGACACTTAGTTATCACGCTCGTTTTTTGGATAGCTGTCACATATTTTAATAGGCTAACCAACGGGAAATAATCAGTAATTTCTAATTTGTAATAAAATAGGGAGTCAAAGTTAAAGATATTTACACGATATTTTAATATTACTATTTAACAAACACAATTATAACGTAACGAATAACAAATAACTACAATGTTCATCTTATTATATGTTCGAAAACTTTTCCTTGTTGACCCAATCAATATGCCAGACGATCATAAAATTCCTGTCACATGTCTTTTAATTTGAGGTCATGCACGTTGCTATAGCTAGCTATATGGCCCCAAAGAAAAACATCATTTGGGGATAAATCAGGAGATTATTTTATGTCTCCTTTGGTGCTAAGATGTGGGCCATATCAATATTCTGTAAGCCTGCTGGTATCACTTGGTTCTCAAGCAGTTCCAAATACTTTTGGCTATTTAGATTCCCCTCAATAAAAAATGGTTTTATAATTGTGTCTTCCAGAATGCCGGCCTAAATGTTAAGTCTTTAGGGGTACTGAATTCTTAAATTTATTCTTCGATGCTTGTTTGGTCGGGTCAAATATCTCAGGACCGAATGCAGACCATTTAAAGGGAAAGACGATTCGTGATTAAACAGAATATTTCGAAGAAATTCGTAATTATTGTTTACTCTAACAATCATTACAAAATTTCATTCGACGACCATGGTCATCCGCGAAAACCTCTTATGTTCTTTTTATCTTTGAAAGACTTAAAAGCAATAATTTTAGACAGTCTATGCACTTCTGATTTTCCGGCATCAGTTTCTGGATTTTCTGCAAAAGCTCTTGTTGATAACGTGGCACTTTCTGTTATCATTTTATAAACCATAATTTCCCGCATTTCAGCTACTTCACTTTGAAGCCTCCATTCCTTTGAGCACTTACATGGTGGATTTACAGAACCAGTTTCCTCAAACAAATGTATAACATGGAAGACATAACTGGTGTTTACTGCCACATCGTATGCCAAAACAAACCAATTAGTTGCGATTCCATTCATAGAATGACCTCCATAAAACTATTTAACAATTTGAGTTTTCTGTTCACTTCTTAACATGTTGAAGCTTTGTAAGTCAAATTGATATGTATATTGCACTAACAACTATGGCGACCAACAACAATAATCGACATTGATTATTTTTTAAGCTCACGATTGCTTCCCTGACAAGTAATGGTTTTTTTCTATTAAAACTGAAATTAATGGACTTGTCAGTATTGAACGTAATTTCTAATTGCAAAACTGGTAGCTGATTAATTAGGGAACTCGCTATAAAACAGAAAAGTGATTCAATTCTTTACTAGCTATGTCACAGGTGTTAGCTTTGTTTAAATTATTTTTAGAAAAGTTAATTAGTTTCCAGATTGCCTTTGGTTTGTTTGGTTCCTTACTTATACAGTGTAAAAAAGCCAAATGGAATAAATAGAAAATTAAAACAAGTACATTTCCAAATCGCAGGATAGGAAGGCGTTGATCGATAGAATGGCCAGTAAGTTCACCTGATTTTGTGCCATTTAACTTCTTTTTATGGGGACATGTAAATATTGTATACAAAACTATACCATGATTTTGACGACTTTAAAGTACGCATCACGGCACTGATATGTTTAATACAATTGGAAAAATCTTTTATTTAAGGTTAGCATATTGTCAAGACGTTCGCGGTCAGTGTTTTGAACAACTACTTGATTGTTATTCGTATATTTTTGTTTGTTTTTTACATTATCAACAATATTGAGTATATTGGAGCAAATTTCGGTAATCCGATGATTTTTTTAAATAGAGAATCAAGAGACCTTTCAAACAATATATCACAAGCCCATACTTCCTATTTAAAAATTGGGAGTTGTAACTGTCACTTAAAGGGGGTTAAAGGTATGGATCACATTTTCACGTTGAAGAATGTCAATTTATAATTAAAATTTGACGTGCTTCGGGATTTTCTATGAAATATGAATAAAAATTATCATAATAATTAAGTGTGTTAGCATACCTCATGCATCACAATAATGGACTATAATACCTATAATTAGTAGAAACTATATTCCCTCTAAAAAGTGGTTTTTGTTTGTATAATGTGACACATTGAGAAACATGAAAATTTATATATTGAAGCAAATCGGTGGAGATATGCCCAGAACCAATTCCGTACAATAAACAAGATCCAGTTTAATTCTACGTATCTTTGGCGTATTAATATTCATGTTCTTGCAGACAATTTCATAATTTTTAAATGATGAATTCATTTTGAAAGAAATGTAAGAACAATTTTTTTTTCTGGGCAGATTCTACCTACTTTTTATAATATGGTTATAAAATTTGTGAACAATATTCTGAATTAGATCTAACTCATCCACGATAAATCGTTTTTAATGTATCACAGTTAAAATGTTTACAATGCCTCAATAAAAAACAGCAATCGAAATGTTTTATTACATATTTAAAAACTTAAATAAAAAAGATAAATCTGAATCCAATAAAAAGTCCCGTATAAGTGATACATTTTCTAGGTTGACATTATTGATGTTACATATGTAGTCAATAGTAATTGCCTTTTTACTAAAAGTTATAGATTTACATTTTTCAATATTTCAAAATAAATTAATCGTAACAAGATTATCTAAATCAAATTTTAGATTTGTGCATTACATTAATTTTATCTCTTGTGTCATCAATTATTTAATCCTTAAAATTTATGTTATTTCTTTTAAATACAGGAGTTAATGTATCGTACTTAAATTCAAATAAGCCTCTGAGTTGGTTCCATTGTCAATCTCACTTGTGCTGTATGATTTCTTGCGATTCTCGATACAACAATTTGGTAAGTGAAATTCAAACAAGACCGATGATATCCCTTCCCTTTCTCGTATGTTATTGTTGACGCCATTTTTAATGTACATAATATTATATACCTACAATAAAAATATTTAATTGTTAAATAATCGTTAAAAAATAAATATATACACATTAAAAACATTGCGTCAAAATAGCCTTGTTTTTACTATTTTTTATTGATATTAATTAATCAATCAACATATACGTTCGTTAAAATAGCGAATATTTAGGTTAATTGAATTTGTAACGCGTACAGGCTGTAGGGACAGACAGCCGCTGCGCTAAAATTAATACCGTTCACTTTATATCAATGAGTTGTACCTGCAAAAAATAAGACGTGAGATTTCTCGAAAATGAAATAATGAACGTACATTTAGGGAACTCGAGATGAAATGAAAATGTAATACGATTATTAAATTATCGCATAAATTATTCTGCCCATTACCAACTGGGAAATTAACACAGGAATGAAGAATTAAAACTCCCAAAGCGAAAACAATAACCGCGAACAAAGTTGTAATTGTTGTGATTAAAATAAGGGAGGTTGTAAAGCCGATATTATTTGTTCTATATGAAAGTTAGCATTGATTCCATAAAAAATGTATTACTTAATTACTTACTAATTAATTACTTGTATTAATATTAAATAATTGGATATATTATACATGCATAAGTACAAAAGCTTACATTTTAGACACAAGGCAGAAATGGCTTTGGGAGTGGTTTCCTACTGAAATAGTTAATATTTTAAAAGCATTGCCATCTTACTGGTTTATTTAATTTGATCTTTAGAACAGGAGTAAATTTGGTTTATTTTAAACACTACTATTGCGGCTTCATCAGGCGAAACATATGTAGTGTTGATAGCAAAATTAATAAAAATTTTATTTCACAACAGTCATGCATATAACCACAGGGAAACTTAACATTACTTAACACTGTATATTCCAAAAACTGAATAATGACAAGACAGAAAATAATACTTACAACAGTATTTTATGTATATACACATATACATGCACACTAAAAAAACAAAACAAAAATTGATCTATAAACTTAAATTATAATGAACTCTCTAATAAGTTTTAAAGATTTCTCAGCATAACTGCGGAGGAGTCACTATAAATATTAAAGGTGAATAAATAGTACTTCCTATTATATTTATAATATTTTATTTTTCAGACTAGTTTCGGTTGATTAAACCATCTTCAGTGAAAAACTACAAAACAAGAGTATATTACTATAACAAAGTTGTTTTTATAACTATTTTAATACTTAAAAGTAACATTTTATTGTTTAAACCTATATACCTGATGTTGAACTGTCCTCTCGATAATAGGAATTTAACATGTAAAATTACACTTATGCAATTTCCTGCTCCCCTAATTGTTTTAGAACAAAAACATAAGATACCAGCATTATTTAGAATTAAAAATACTACACAAATTGACAATCTTTCAAATTCAAAACCTTTTTTGATGAACGAAAATAATAAATTAAAATTAAAAATTTTACGAAAATCACGTTTTCCATGATTTAGCGCAAACTTTGATTGTAAAAACTGGGTTCATATTATAATTGTTAAAATTTTTTGTTAACTGATTGGGGTTTTTAATGAATGAGTGATAGTAAAGTATTGTTTTCTTTCTTCCATATTATTATTTGTATTCGGTATGAGTTGGTTGTTATGTAAAATTTCCTTCCTTTTCTGTTTTCTAATGATGCGGTTTATGATATCAGGGTTGTAATTATTATTAATAGCAATTTGTTTAATTATGTTTAATTCGTATTGATAGTTTTGTGTATTAAGCGGTGTTGTGTTAAGTTTATTTATATAGGCATAAAATGCTACTAATTTATGTGAACGTTGGTGATTAGAATTTTCAGGAATAATAGGTGTCTGTTTGAGTCGGTTTTCTGTGTAAGGAGAAATCAAGTCTATCTTCTTTCTTGTGTATGCGAAGGTCTAAAAATGTAATGGAGTTGTCTATTTCAAGTTCTATAGTGAATTTTATTTTATGATGTATATTTATATATTTATGGAACATTTCTATCGATTGATAGTCTTAGTTTCCCCATATACAGAAAACATCATCCACATATCTTTTCCAAAATATAATATTTTGGGCTTTATTATTTCTGAGGACGTTGTCTTCGAATTTATTTAAATATATATCGGACAATAGGCAGCTTAAGGCTGAACCCATAGGAAGGCCATCATTCATTAGATAATATTTACTGTTTCTGCAGTGGGCTTGTCTTCTTTCTTCTTTTATTAGGTAATGGATACATTCTCTCCTTATGCTTTCTTCTTGTACGGATCCTGTTATGGCTTACATGGTTATAAATATTAACAAATCAATAAACGTTATTATATAGACGTGTGATACTGTAATAGAGTAATAGTGAGCAGTGGTATTTAGTAATGCATAACTAACATAAAAGCTAAATTATTCCTACTAGCTATTTCTTGGACTTTGAACATAAGACGGCCTAATATGCTGAGATCGTCTATAATAAAAATCTCAAAAAATTAAGTAAAATAAGTTTTATGATTCATACATTAAAGCATAATTCATTAGGGCAGTTCTCCACAAACTAATAAGACCTTTATTGTATAAAAGAGAACCATAAGAGCTATGTTAGGTCTAAAACCTGGGTTTTCGTGTAGAACACTATTAGCAACAAATGGAATATTAACCATCTATGTGATATATATCCTTGAATGTGTACTATTTGTTTGGAAACAGAAACATCTAAAAAAAAATATGTACATGATCATAACACACGCTATAAAGGTAATTTTGTATATCCGACTTATAAATTTTAATTTACGTAAGAAGGTGCAGAGTATTGGTGTATGAAATTTTACAATCACTTGTCACAAGAACTTAAATTGGAAAACAATTTAACAAGTTTCAAAAAGAAAATAAATGAAGTCTTATTAAAATTGGAACCATACAGTCTTGAAGAATTTTTTAGTTCAAAAATTGTATAATTTACATTAATATACCGAATTTCTTTATGTGTTTCTTTGTTGGCGCTATTACCTAGTTTAAGTATATGTATGTAATATGTTTATATATTTTAATGGGAATGAAGATAGTTTATTATTATTATAATATTATTATTAAATTTTTAACAATATTTCGTAAAAATAATACTCCCGCACAATTACGTCGATAAAGAAGTGTTTTAAATCTAATGTCTTATATCTCGATATCTTCTATACACTCGCAAATACAGCAACTTGAGAAATTTCTTCTGTATATTTTCTATAGTTTTATTATAAGTATGATAGTGCGGTGACCAAATAAGTGACGCATATTCTAATTTGGAGCGTACATAGGGGTAATTATTTTATAAATCGTACGGATTTGAGAAAAAAATCACATTACAAAAATTACACTTAATTTTTTTCAGCAATAACAAACGAGTCCCTGAGACAGAAAATTTGCAACACGTGCCATTGTAAATGGTCGAAATTGCGTAAAGACAATGAAAATAACAATGTACTTCAATCAAACCCGAAGGTATATATAACTCTTATCTATACTTCACAGCCACATGTTTGATGTATACATGTATGAATATATTTTTAGCACGAAGAAGTTGATTATTTGAACTCTAACACCTTGGTAAATAATGAAGCGTTTGATGAAGATTATGAGGAGGGGGATCACATCCCAGAAAGTCCTGCATCGGTTGACGGAGACAAAGAAGTGATTCATGAAGCAATTGATGCAATCAACAAGGGTTTAGATTTGACTGGAACTTCAACTATTAAAAAGAAGAAGTTTCTCAGATGTTCTATTCGATGGAAAACATGAAAAACATATCTGAAACAATTTCAGAAAGGATTTTCCACACTGCGATTAATGTGAATGATAATAACATTGGGGAAAATGATGGAAATGATATATTGCAAATTTTAAAAGGCGAATTTAACGCAACTAACGCAAAAATGGAAATTTATAAAGAATGGGCTTTTCAAAAAATACAACATCATTTTCCTTCCGCTACGATTCACATCAATAGAGAAAGAAGTAGGTGATTTAATAATCAGCTTTTATGAACTCGATGAGAATAGTCGCATGATGCCAGGATGAAAAGATTATGTTTCGGTCAAAACAGATAATAAACGCATGCACGTGCCAAAGCGATTACTTTAAGGTTAACTTGAAAGATTATTAATCAATTATTCAAGGAAAGTTACCCATAAGCTAAATGTAGTTTTTCCATAATCCCATCTTTTATACCAAAACATTGCGTACTTAGCAGGTGCAAGTGGAACCCATTCAGTCTGTGTTTTTGCTATTCATGAGAATGTAAAATTATTAATCGAAGGGTTGAATATTAAAAACCTGAATGAAAACTTATCATGACTATTTGAGACGTATAATTTGAGTTTTAGCAGCAACAAATTTTTATTTTGGAACGTGCTCTGAGTGCCCTGGTGCAACACATCTGATCGACGAATTAGAAAACATTTTCGAATATAATTACATTGACGAAATCACTTACAGACAATGGACGAATGTCGATAGGACTACTTTGCAGCTATGATATCCCCAACTGACGAATATTTAGAAAAAATAAAGACCGGTTTAGAAAAATTACTTCTGTATTCATAACTTGTAAGAAAACAGAACGATTTTATGAAACTTTACGATTTTATGAAGAATGAAAAAGTTTGCAAAAAATGAGTGCATTGTAATCTGCGATTTTTCTGGGAACTATGCTTTTGTTGTTCAAGATGCTGTACAAGGAATTCACTGGAATAACAATCAGGCAAAATTGCACCCATTTGCAATCTACTACAGGCACGATGAGGGCGAAACCCGAATGAAAAGTTTCGTAATAATATCTGAATGTTTGCATTGCCGTGCATGTGTTCCAAAACATTTAGTAGATTTTGTCAAGAAAGGCTTAAACAAAATTTAAAAAATTACATATTTTTTTGATGGGGCAAGTGCGCAGTGTAAAAACAGAAAAAAAACAATTGTTAATCTCACTCATCAACTAAAGATTTTAATTTAGTTGTAGAGTGGCACTTTTTTCCAACTACCCACGGTAAAGGTGCGTGTGATAGCTTGGGTGGGACTTTAAAAAGGTTGGTTGCTAGAAGTTGTCTTCAAAGAATAATCAATCCAATCCAAACCCCGAAAGAATTATTTGAATGGCCAAGTGAGTCTCTCCCTAATATTTTATTAGAATTTGTAGAAAATAAAGAATGTAATGAGGAAGAAATACAATTAGAGGCAAGATTTAAAATGGCCCTTACGGTGAAAGGGACGCTGACATACATTCCATAATACCGATCACAGAAAAAAAAGTAAAAGCAAAACATTTTTCTTCGCAGGTACATTTAATTGAAGCTAAAATGATAAAATGATGAAATAATTACTTTATAAATGTGCTTATAACAATACGATATACTATAGTCTCTTGATTTATTTGAATATACTAATATTTTTTACCAAAAAATGGAATCGTAATATTGGATTTCGGCTAAGTTTGTCTCTGTTCTAGTATTAATGTGAAATATTCTCGATACATTTTTTATTTTTCAAAAATGCAATTAATCATTTTTGCAATATACAAAGTGTAAACATTTTGTATTTCAAAACAATATTTAATTATTATTGAAAATATGAATATTTACAAATTGGATCAGTTTTTTTGGCTCGCAGTGTTTATTCTATCCACATTCTGATATAATAGAATAAGGGTACGAACAGAGTGCGAGCGTCTGACGGTGCGATGTGCGCGGCTTCGTTTTTTTAACACGTACTTACGCTCCGTGGCACTCTGGACGACTCAGGACGCCATCATGCGTTAGCACGTGTTTAACATGAAGGCCGCACGCACCCGCACCGCCAGACGCTCGCACTCTGTCCGTACCCTAACTGTTCCAAAGCAACTGCGTGCGTGCGTCGCGCGGCTGTGTTTGTAAGGGGCGCGCTACACGACGCGCGCTAAAAATTATTTAATACCTTCTGACTCAAAGGAGACCCCACTTTTTTTAAACATGTTTTTTTTAGATTAAGAAATAGCAAATACATGGTCTTTTTAAATTGCATACGTTTTGGGTACAAGCATGAAAACGTCATTTGAACAATTCAATTGTTATTATTTTGTATTAAATGACACTAAAAAAATATATATGAGCACCCACATTCTGTGTGTGGGTTTTTCAAAAGGCTCAAACGAGGTAAACCTTTTAACCATGCGTTACACGGCGAGAGAGGACTCGCCTTTTCAGACTCTGAAAAAGCAGAAGCGTTCGCCGACTCCCTGGAGCGGCAATTCATGCTAAACCCTGGCTACGATGATGACTTTCATGACGAAGTCAAAAGATCCGTCCACTCGTACATTTTTAATTCAGACCGGGTGTGGAACTGCGAAGCAGCCACCCCGGAAGAACTCGATGGTCTGATAAAACAGCCCAAAAATCGTAAACCCCCCGGCTTTGACGGAATTTCCACCTTAATGGTGAAAAACCTCGGCCAAATGGGTAGAACCGCTCTGCTTGATATCATCAATGCCTCAATGAGATTTGGTGCATTTCCATCCGCATGGAAGCTGGCCTCTGTGGCCCTCAAAATTATCGTCCAATAAGTTTGCTTAGTGCATTAGGCAAAATTCTTGAAAAGGTCCTGCTAGCGCGTCTTTTGGTCTTCACTGAAGACCATAAAATAATTCCTGATTCACAGGTCGGCTTCAGAGCTGGCCTGTCTACTAATCATCAGCTTTTGAGGGTGACCGAGTACATCTCTGAGGGCTTTTCCATCAAAAGAGACACTGCTGCAGTATTCCTTGACGTCTCTAAGGCGTTCGACAGAGTCTGGCACGACGGCCTTATCTATAAAATGATAGGGCTCGAGTACCCAGAATACTTAATCAGGACATTGTACGACTTCCTTCGCAACAGGAAGTTCTGTACTAAGATGAACACTAAGTTCTCCACTCAGCGTCCGATATTGGCAGGTGTTCCTCAGGGCTCTGCCCTCTCTCAGGCCCTGTACAATATCTACACAAGCGACATACCGAATTTGGCTCCGGTCATGATCGCCCAATATACTGATGACACTGCCCTTCTGTACAGAGGGCGCACTACGTCCCACTTGGAGAACACTCTCCAAAAGGCCCTTGACTCCTTCGAGGAGTGGGCTGACAAGTGGCGACTAGCGATAAATGCTGACAAATGTGTCTCTGTACACTTCAGCAAAAACAAACATCGAGTTATTGACTCCCCAGAATTTTCCTTTGGGGATTCATTAATTCCAATCCGAGCGACCCTGTCAAAGCTGTGGCCTTTGATCAATAATAAATCTAAATTAGCCCACAAGACCAGGGTTAAATTCTATAAATTCTTAACGCGAGCGAGTGCATGTGGAAGTGCGAGTGTGAATTTAATTAGTTTTTAACTGGTATAAATTCGCTAAAAAATTGTGAAAATTTGTGAGTGGAGTGGTCCAGTCAGCAGCTATACTGTGAGCTAGTTTAGTGAAAATTTGATAACTAGTTTATCGTGTATTCGTTGATTTAATTTGGTATCATTTCGCCGCAAATCGAAACGCGAGGCCACAATTTCCGAAAAAGAAAAAAAAATTCTTTTTTAGTAGGCTCGTCCAATTTATATCTGAATTCGCGGTCACTGAACCAATTACTTTTATCTAATGGTATTTTAAATCGCACTTGCTCTTATTTAATTTAATTATTGAATATATCCTCAATCTTGTGTGTGTCACTCCTTTGTTACTCTATTGTTTAACCCGCCGTGGTCTATATATTCCTCTTGTGTAATAAGTCGCTGCGGTGGACCGCGCTAGCGTGAAGTACGTTTTCCTTTTTTTGCTTTCTCTTTTCCCTTTATATTCCATTTATATTTAATTTTTCCCTTGAAATATGGAGGCATGTTCCTGTTGCAACTCTTGTGCAGACGTGCACATGATGGTTCAATGCTGCGTATGTAAAATTTTTTATAAGAGCTCATGTATAGATATCTCTAAATCAGAGGCCCGCAAAATTAATTTAAAATGTGGTTTAACCTGGACTTGCAAATTATGCGGAAAATTAGGTGATGATCTAAATGGCTTAAAGTCAGCTATCATTGCTTTGCAAGATGAAGTAAAATTACTAAAATCATCACCACCTTCGTCACTTTCAACACTTTCAACACTCACCGAGGCTGAAAAACTAATTCAAGAAATTCGGGAGAGGGACATACGTAAACACAATATAATTATTTATGGCCTGCAAGAAACACACGACACCCAGGCTGGGCAGTTTCAAAGTGATCTGCATGAAGTGAAAGAGATTCTCTCGATTCTTCAGATAAACCAAGAGGTAATAAAACCAATTAGATTGGGAAAATATGATCCTACCAATAATAATAACAAACGCCCTCTACGCTTAAAACTCGCCCAAGAATCAAGTATAAATGTGGCATTCCGTAACATAAGAAATCTAAAGAAAAACGAAAAATTCAAACATTTGAATTTATCTAAAGATCAAACTCCTATGCAGTCCGAGTTATACAGGGAGACAAATCCTGAACTTGTGCGACGTACATCTACAGGCGAGTCCAATCTTCGGATCAAGCATGTTCGTGGAATTCCAACAATTATTTCCGATAGTTCGGAAAACTAATTTCTTCAGGAAGAAACCATTTATCTAGCGTTTATTATCAAAACACCCGTGGACTATGTTCAAAGACTCATTTATTCTATACTAGCACCTTCAGTTGTTCGTTTGACATTATATTTCTAACCGAAACCTGGCTGCATGATTCTGTCATTACCTCTGAGCTGTTTAGTTCAGAGTATAGTGTAGTACGCAGAGACAGAGATTTTTCTACGGTTAACAGAGCTACTGGCGGGGGTGTTTTAATAGCATTTAATAGTAACGTTACATTTGAATATATTGATGTGTCGCATATAAATAATTTGGTACCATTAATTGATATTATTTTGTGCAAATGTCAAATTAATTCATTCTGTTTTTATGCAATAGTTATTTACATACCACCTGATATTTCTTCGGAGGCGCTGGATATTTTTTTTGTAACCTTAGAAACTGTTATTCTTGACCAATATTATTAGTTGGGGATTTTAATATACCATTAAATAGCCATGGTTTGTTATCTAAACCTAGAAATCCAAAAGTGACGGCCTTATCCAACTTTGTTAATATTTTAAAATTAAAGCAACACAACAATGTAAAAAATTCCAATGATAGGTTACTTGACTTGGTTTTTTGTAACTTTGATATTGATGTTAACATTGAAAGAGACAGCTCTCCACTTGTACCTGAAGACGCTCATCACCCCGCAGTCTCTATGTCTTTAAGCCTCGGTCTAGATCTGAATAAACCTAGCCCTTTTACTGTCAACAATAATGTACGGTATAATTTCAGGAAAGCCAACTACCTTAATCTATATGATGATTTAATTAAAACAGATTGGTCATTTCTTGAAACACTTGCCGACATTAATTCGGTTTTGTCATGCATTTTATGATAAACTATATAACATTTTTAATAAATCCGTGCCATTGGCAAAACACTCTAATAGCTCACAGTATCCTCCTTGGTTCTCCGTTGAAATCAAACGTAACATTAAGTTAAAAAATCACTTTCATCATAAATGGAAGCGTACAGGTTCAATTTTTTTTTCATAACGAATTTAAACGACTTAGACGATTAACAAAAATTCAAATTGCTGATGCGTACAAACTTTACATTCAAGGTCTCGAAACTAACCTCAAAACGAATCCTAGAGACTTGTGGAAGTACATCCATCAGAGGATTGGTACATCTAGAATCCCTGGGCAGCTGCATGATGAAAATGCTTCTTATTTATCACCACAAGATAACGTTAATGCGTTTGCTAATGTTTTTTCTCGTGTATATACTCAAAAGGATTTTTGAAACCTCATGAGATTTTCTCTAATCGGGAATCCCTAGTTATGCCAACCATTCAGGAGTCGGATGTCATCAAAAGCATCAATCGCATAAAATCCTCAAACACATGTGGAGATGATCGAATCCCGATGTTTGTTATAAAAGACTGTAGATTCGTACTCACGATACCATTGTCGATTATATATAATTTGTCTGTAAACACAATGACTTTTCCTGATGTTTGGAAGCTGGCCGTAATTAGTCCAATTTTTAAACGAGGGGACCCTAGTAACATTGAAAATTATAGACCCATTGCTATCCTCTCCAATTTCGCAAAAATTTTTGAACTTCTTATTTATCAAATAATCTATAATCACACTAAGAATTATATTTCATAGCAGCAAGATGGATTCTTTGCAGGCCGGTCAACAACAACGAACCTGGCAATAATAACTCAGGATATTAGTGAAGCTCTTGACAATCGCAGTCAAGTAGACGTTATATACACTGACTTCTCCCGTGCCTTTGATACTATTGACCATAGAATATTGCTAGCTAAACTTTCTGCATTTGGACTGACAGAGAATTTTGTAACATTTTTAGCATCGTATCTGGACAATCGGGCCAATTATGTGTACTTTAACGGATTTAAATCCCACAACTTTGTATCATCTTCAGGTGTACCACAGGAATCCAATTTGGGTCCATTGCTGTTTAATTTATTTATAGATAACCTAATTACATCCATATCATGTCCGGTATTAGCATACGCTGATGACCTTAAATTATATAAAAACATAAATAGTTAATTAGACTGCATCGATTTGCAACACAATTTAACTAAAATTGTAACCTGGTGCAGCACTAATAAGCTCTCTTTAAATATTAATAAATGTGTTGCTGTCACCTATACACGCAAGCTGCACCCAGCTACTTATGATTATATGATCGATAGCGTAGTGCTTCGACGTGACATACGGATGAAAGATCTGGGAGTTTTGTTTGACTCGCGCCTCACATTCTTAGATCACATTAATAACATACGTTCTTCTGCTTTAAGGATGCTTGGCTTTTTAATGCGTACCTCTAAGTATTTCAATGATACTAACCTGTTAAGGGTTTTATATTTTGCATTGGTTTGCAGTCGTTTAGAGTATGCTTCACTTATATGGTATCCGTTTTTTGCCAGCAATTCCTGGGCCGTCGAACGAGTACAAAAGCGGTTTCCTAAATTTCTAAGCTTTAAAATGAACGGTGTCTACCCTGATCAGACTGTGAACTATAATAGTTTATTGTTAACACACAATTGTACCTCCTTGTCAGAGAGAAGAGATAGGAGTAGCAGACTATTTATATTTAAATTAATAACCAATGTTATAGATTCACCCCAGTTTTTGTCTTTGATTTATTTGAATGTTCCCCGTATAGCATCACGTCAACCCCTTACTTTTTTTATACCAACTGCATCTACTAACATTTTGCTGAAGGCCCCTATTGTGCACATGAGCCGTAACGCCAATGCATATTATAAAGATATATTTATAGGCGCTTAATTGTATACTTATGTACTGTTTTTTTAAATTGTTTTTCTCCTTATGTTTAAATTACTATTTAGTTCAAGAATGAAATAATTTACAATTTATTAGTTTCTTACTGTTTTAACTGTAAGTATTAAGCATGCTAATTTAATTTAAGTTAATCTATTTAAGTTTACTGTATTTGATGATGTCCCATTTAGGTTCTTCCTGTCGGACAATAAAGTTTATTATTATTATTATAAAATGGTCATTAGGCCGCAGCTGACTTATGCAGCTCCCATATGGGGCTACTGCAGTTCCACTCGGATCGCGAGACTGCAACATCACCAAAACGTTGCTTTACGTAGATTTCTTAATGCTCCGCCTTACATGCGGAACTCACAAATTCACAGAGAGCCATCTACGCCGAGTGTGATGGAGTTCATCTGAGAGTGCAGTAGCCTTTTTCGATAAGCTTGATAACGATCCCCATTCTGGGATCACTTTTCCGAAATATGACATCGATGTAAAACATCGACGGTCCCGAAATGTTCTAATTGGTACTTAATTAGACCCAAATTCTCAATGAACCATCGCGAACCGCTCGGTGACATTGCTCCTACCTCTAGGAGAGCGTTACGCAGGTCGACCGGGAAATAGAATAATTCATCTGGCGATTTCCTCGCTTATGTCCCTGACTGGGAAAATCAAATGGCATTGAACCAGTCCCTCACAGATCGATCCACGGAGGAGAGGTTTTAGTCGGTAAGAGTCCGACACTGCCTCGTTGCATCAAAAAAAAAAGTTGCAATCATACATCTACCTGATGATGCCACAGTGTGGCGAAATAATTGTCGTAGTACAATAAATTAATTCTTGAAACCTCACGCTGTACCAGTGTTTTATTAAGTCATTAATTTTATTTATTTATATATCTTTGGACTCCTTCCTTTAAAAAAATGTATTTACCACAAATCAATTTTAAAAAAACGTACTTCAAATTTTGGGCAAAAGGAGCACGAGCGGAGTTCACAATTACAAAGTGTTCTTCCACTCAAACCCTTCATTTTCCATGAAGCCGAGGAAGTATATATCCTCTTGTACTTTCGGTTTCTTTTATAAATGCTTTTATAATGGAGTTTCAACAAGTAACGGCCTCATCTATTCAATATTTGATATGTTTACATTTAAAGAGTTAGAGCACCATTCATGTATCACAGCCAGATCATTTTGCAGAATCTCACAATCCTCAACAGATTCAACAGCTCTAAAAATCTTCATATCATCAGCATGTAGTAAAACCTTCGACTAAATATTACTAGTTATAGCGCTAATAAAAACATTGAATTGTATGGGTGCGTCAAATCTTGGACCTCTGTGGCATATCACTAGTAACAAGGTATTTATATGAACAATGCCCCATATACACAACATAATGAGACCTTTTTCAAAGATACGATCTCAATAAACAAATGGTTTCTAGCAGCCATACTTGCTAAGTTTATTCAAAACAATGATTTGATCTATAGTAACAAATGCTTTACTAAAGTCAGTCTGAAGAACATCGACTTGCTTTCGATTATCGAAGTTTTGCGATATATCCTCAGTAAAGTTTATGAGGTTGGTAACTACCGATCTTCCCTTAACAAAAACAAGTTGTTCTTCACTAATAAAATTACGAATATGAAATTATATATATATAATTGTTTCAATCAGTTTAAAAAAATTATTAATGATTCTTATAGGTGTATAATTCTGCACATTCCATTTATTACCATTTTTATATATTGGTGTGACTCGTTCAATTTTCTAGTCTTCAGGAAAACAGCATGACTTAATTATTAAGTTAAACAAATATTCCAACGTTTCTAAAAAACAAGTAATACTATCCCTTACTCAGTACTGTTTGCTCTATATCGGTGATATAATTTTTGTAATCACGTTTAATCCTACTATGAGTTTCAGTTCTTAGTTGTTTTATTCGTATATTCAAGTTATTTAACCCCTTTTTTATTGAAGTTCAAGCACATCAAAATTGTATCTTACAAATCGAAATACGTTGTACGTATCAGGAAACAATTCAGTATCATATACACCATCATGTAACTACGTTTCAATAAGAAAGTACATATTACATATATTAAAACATTATTATAATTATAATTATAATTCATTAGACTTTTTTATATAATCCCCTAACGTTTTGATAATTTAACAAACATTTTAATGACTCTTGAGAAGCATTTAGTTTTCCTGCACAATTTTTGGTATATCATTAATAAACTTTAACTTGGGATTCCATTTACCGTCATTAATTTTCCTTTTTAATTCATGGCGGATCGACTTTTCATACTCAATTTGGCAGAGTGTTCTATCACTTCTAATCTGTATTTGCTTTAATGTAGCAATGTTACGCAGTTTGCTTGAATTCCTTAGCACTTTCTTTGCTTCCGACGAATTCGTAAAACATACTTTAATGGGCTGAGGGTTCTCTCCAGTTCCAGTTCATTATTTAGAGTGATATTACTTTCAGTAATATTTGTCAATATATTTTTAATGGTATCAGCATCATTAATATTATCAGAAGGCTCAGAAACATTGAAAATTTTAATTGAGCTTGATCTATTTTGACTTTGAATGATTTACTCAAACATATTTTCACTGCAATACTGAGAAGTGTTTAAAATAAACCAAATTTGAAAATCTAACAGTCTCGTTATCTTAATATTGGATATGAATCTTCAACGCTTAAGTGCGTCAACAATCAATCAAAGGGCAGTATATATTAGTTTAAGAATATTTTGTGTCTAGTATTTTATACAGTAGCGTATAATTTAATAAGAAATTAGTGATTTGTTCTGTTTTCCTATCATAGGGGAAACTTAATAGTTATATATCAAAACTCTTAGATGTATGTTTTAAAATGGTATCCTTGATTTTAATAATACATTTAGATGGTTCTATAAGCTATTTACCGTTTTAATTTAAATGTTTAAATCTTTAACTATAATTTAAACTAATCTAGATATAAATCATCGCATTTAAATGATATAATATAGGAATAACATTTTTATTATGGGAAAAATTAATTTTATATTTCTACTCAATTAAAAAATCATTTCGCATAGTTACCGATATTTAGAAAACTACAATAAATTAAATTGAGATTAAAAATGAAACTATTCTATTTGAATTACAATTTTATATGTAAAGGAATAATGAACTTTTTAAAATCATATTGAATTATTATTAATTTAATCACAATGAGTTATTATTAATTTAATGTTAATAAAGCTCTTGTATATTTTACAATATAATAATAGCTATTATTACGGTGTATAATTTATATCAATGAAACATTATACTAGCCCATTTCTGCATAAAGATTATTTAATATATATTTATATAATAATTTTTAGTTTCTTGTAATAATTTTTCAGATTCCGCTTTTATATCCAATGGGTTTTCTGTACACTTCATTGTAGCTAATTTAGACTATTTAAATACACACTGCTTTGTTCTTAACTTATTTAGAGTTCATCCATATCGAAACTGATCTCGAATACATTTTTAAAGCCGCTTTTTATTGTTCTTTTGCAACAAGCTTTGGGCCCTTAATGGGTAAGAGCCCAGTCATCTGAAAGTGGGGAAAATAGTCGCGTCACGACAACTTCGTCTAAAGTATTAAAGCAATCAAACACTTATTTATTTACGAGGGTGACTTTGTGACTATAGTACTATATACACTTACGTAATATAAAAGGAACGGTAAATCTATAAAAAGGATAAAGACACTGCCTCCACTTCTATCAAAATAGCTTTCGAATGTCATTATAGTTTTGTTGGATGTATGCTATTATTCGATTTTTATATAATTATACACTCTTTTTAAAGATTATTATTATTATTATTATTATTTACCAACAGATTATTACATCCAATTATAGGGAAGTATACATAAAAATACAGAGTATATATTTTAAAATTATAAACTAAAAATATTAAACTAAACAGTATAATATTATTGCACTAAATTAAATTTAAAAAATTTAAATAAATATAATTGTGCAACTTGCAACGAGAAATACATCTAATTAACCTTTAAATTAATATAAATATATACATATATATCTACGTAGATACAGTCTTTACATACGTTGATTTATATATATTATTGGTTACCTTGATTTAGTTGCATACGGACACAATAAATTACTTTATTCAAACTATCATTAAAAATATCTACGCCAGAGCAATAAATATTAACATAATTATACATTTAATATATAGGCGACCGTAGCCGATAGTTGGTATTACAGTTTAGTACATAAAATAAGTGTCTGGTACGAGAAGGTATTGCTGGAATATTAAAATTTAATTTAGATAATAAAATTTCACCCATTAACTGTCCATTTAAGAGTTTATATAAATACACTGTGCGCTATAATTCTCCGAACTTCCATACTTTCAATAGTGTGGTAAGTATACACCAAATTTGCGATAGAATTTCAATGCTCAGTATGCTTGTTTGATAAAATGGACTCTATACAACCGATGAATATTCAAGCTTGTTCCTAAAAGTTATATGGAAATTCCGGCGGTAATGATGTTGTCCGTACTGATTATTTCGTGCTGATTGTTAAGGAGAAAGTCCTCTCTGTTAATGGCCCGTTTAATCTATAAGCCCTCTAGTAGATTAAGCTTATGTTCTTTTCGGCAAATGTGAATTGGGATTATCTCGCCCATGTGGTGGCCTGTCGTTACACAATGTTCCGCTAATCCTGTATTTGTCGATCTATTCATAATGGCTTTTCTGTGTTCGCGTTGTCTTATCCCGAAATTTTTTCCTGTTTGACCAATGTAAAAACCGTCGCAATTTAAACATTTAATTTTGTACACCCCTGATTTTTTTAGTCTATCCTGATTTTCTATTTTGTTGTTGATTATTCTCTGTCCCAAATTTCTTCTATTAACTATTGTTGCTTTTATATTGTGTCTTCCTAACTGTTTCTTGATTTTTGTGCTGGTATTATTGACAAATGGTATAGCTGCATATATATTTTCTTCTGTATTTCTATCTCCTGATTTATATAATAGTTGTGTCTTTAATTTCCTCCTTTGCCTTTTTAATAGGGTTACTGTTGTTTAACACTTTTTCTTCGAACCATTTCATGTAGATTTCCGCGAATAGTGGCGATGTTGGGGAGCCCATTGGAAGGCCATCTTTCTGTATGTAATACTTGTTATTAAACCGAAAATAATTTTGATCTAGGCAGTGTTCGATCATTGTGTACATCTTCGGTTTAATAACAAGTATTACATACAGAAAGATGGCCTTCCAACCCTCTCGTATATCTCAGGAAATTCCCATTTTTCAACGATTTTTGCCAATTTTGAATTTTGTCGATTATAGCGTCATCTGTCACGAATACAAAAAAAAACTCAGATAAAACTTTCTTATTCTTCCTCAGAGTATTCAAATCCGTACAAAAAATGGGGATTCCTATTTAACTTTTCTATTTCTCACCCCCTACTCCCTAGGGGGTTGAGGTTAGTGAGTTGAGTTTCCTATCATCAGATGTCCCCCTCCGAGGCGAACAAATTTTAATTATAATTTATTTTATTCCATGTGTAGTTTTCGAGATATTTCAATGTCTTCACCTAAATTAAACACGCTGTAAATTTCTATCAGAAAATTATAATTTTCGCCATTTGTTTTCTTCTCCCTCTTTAAGAGGGTTTTTATGTAAGGATTTCGTTTTAATATCGGCAATTGGATTTCCGCAATCAGAATTTGGATGTACACTCTAAAAAGATGTACCCCAACCCTTCGTTGGAATACCTTCCAGAGGCTAGTCCAAGGATCTCGAATTGAAAGGATTGGTCAAGGAATTCATGGTGTAAAACCGTATTATTAACCGGAAACTCCGTTAGATAAGTTTTACGAGTTTTATATTAGTGCGTTATATATTTATTGTTTTTTTCCCTTTGTTTTAATTCTATAATGTTTTGAATCACGTTTTGGTTAATGAATTTTGAGCAATATTACAGTTCATTTTTTATTTAAATTAAATTTTTGTCTAATTTTTATTCTCAACTTCGAACATTATTAATTTATTATTATTTTCATTGTTTATACTATAACTATTTGATTATTATCATGATTATGTTATCCTTATATTTTATTTAATATGAATAATTATTGTAAGAAAACCTGAGAGCCATAAATGATCATTTAAAGCGAAAAATTAATTTTTATTGTATTACAACAAATATTTATTTCGAATTTTCGATTAATAAGATTATCATTTAACACTTATTATTATTATTATTATTATTTTAACCATTTACATTGTCATAATTTAAATTAATTTATTAATTCTCAATAAATTCTTTATTTTGAATTATTAAATCTACTTAATTTTGGATTATTAAATCTATTTTTTTTTGTCTATGAGAAGTATTAGTGATAATTAGTTTTCAATATTAGTCAAATAATTTGTAACCCAATATTTGGACTTACTTATTGAGGAACTAGGGGTAATTAATGGTTGCTGGCGCCCTTTTTAATAAAGAACAAATAAATTAAACCCATGGCCAAACTCTCCGACAAAAAGGTTATCCTGGTTTCTTTTATTGCCATCTTATTGTAGACCATTATTAGTAGATAACTTTGTAGAAGAAGGGACTGATTTGTAAGGCCAGGGTAGGTGGCAGACTATATCCAAAACCTTAGACTGAACGATCCCGGTAGATCGTTTTATTGCAACAATTTGTTGCCTACCAATTAGTTATGACTTTATCCATTCGTAAACAATTCCTCTAAATCCAGTTTCGAACGATTTAGATAGCAAGATGTTGTGGTCAATGCAGTCAAAGGCCTTGGACAAGTCAAGTAGTATATAACATGACAATTGTTCTTACTCCATTGCTGAATAAACATAATTTCTAAATTCGTATACAGCTGTATTACAATTTTTATTTTTAGTAAATACATGTTTGTGTTTTGACATAATGTTATGTTTATTTAAAAATGATTGAATTTGTTTAATTACTATATACCCAAAAATTTAAGAAACGTAGAAATAAGACTCATTGATCTGTAATTGCTAATATCTTCCGGATCTCCAGCTTTAAATAGTGTAATTGCTTTTATTAATTTTAAATGCTTTGCTTTCTGCAATATAATCTACGGATTCTTAACTATATTTAAAGATATATTATCAATACCAGCGGTATTTTTTTTTGGAATGTTTTTCACGACAATTACTACATCATGCAATATTATTGGGTGTAAATATATTGTGCTGTCAATGTTTTCTCATGTGTTTATATTGTCATCTGATGATAAAGTATTTAATATATTTACTCCAAAATTTACAAAATGATCATTAAATACATTAACATCTGTATCTGTCCCAAGTGATTTTAAATTATCAATTACCGATGTTACATCTTTAATTGTATGCCAAACTGCTTGGAATTTATTTGACAATGTGGTTGCAATCTTCGTATTATAACAATTACGCCAATCTTCCTTTAAGTTAATATTATACTGAGTATTGAGAAATAACTATAAAATATACCAACGTTTTAACTTCTTTCATATTGTTAGACAAAAGAAACACACGTCTTCTTCAACTTTTATTAACAAAAAGGGATTGATGCATCCACCTCGTATCAGGTTCTTTAAGTCTCTGAAATTCGCTTGCGGTAACTCCCACTTTAAATGAGACGTATTCTGCGGGATTTCTTGATCTTGACTGTTTATTAATAGTAGAACTTTCTGGAAATGTAGATTTGTATAATGGTTCATTTTACTTACTTGAATAATTATTGGTCTTTAGAGGTGTATACATCAAATTGTAAATTATTTACAATTTTAAAAAGTTCTGACAACTTGTTTTTGATGTTATTATTTAATTCGGTCTAGTTATTTGCAGATTTTATTTAACATACGTTTTGGATTATTAATATGGTCTAGTTAATTGCATACTTGATTTAACTTACGTTTTGGGAATTCCATTACACTAATCATAAATCCACTTGAAATATATGATTTCGGAAATTGTTAAACAGTCTTCAGTTTAGTAATAAAAATAAATAGAATTCTGTGACCCACTAAAAATAACGACTCTACCCTATCATTATTTGAGTCCATTTATACGATACCAATTAATCAAAGTGCATAAATCATTTTGGAGGATAATACAGTCGTCGGAGCTATCATAAACGTTCATGTCTACGGCATACATGGAGTATTTAGAACGCATAACAGGAACATCATTAATGTAAATTAGAAAAAGCAAGGGTTCTAGCTTTGATCCCTGAAGGATACTACTTGAATATACATATTTTTTTTTAGATTTAGCACCGTGGCAATAAACATACTTCTTTCTGTTAAAAAAAATATGAAGACATAAGCCGTAATAAACTAGAATCAAAACCGATAAATGACAATTTCATTATAAGTGTAATATGAGATATTCTGTCAAAACCTTTAGTTAGGTCACTATAGATATATTCATAGCTATTGTCAAGATCGTAAGAAATATCATCAACAAAATTAATGAGATTAGTAGTTGTGTTTAAAAAGCTGTGTTGAGAGATTTAACATGTTGGTATTAACAATTATTATTTTATTTATTTCGAAATTTTTGAAAAGTTGCATATAAGTAAAAGTCAACTATAATGTGTAACATCATTTATTGACTCCTTTTTGTGATTAGGATTAACCTGTGTAACTTTCCAACATTCCGGAAAGGTCGATGTTTTTAAAATGATGTTGAATTAATGCAGTATCGACACAGTCTTTAATAACAAAAGCTAGAATGATGTCATGGCCGCAAGTAAAGCTGGACTTAAGTGCTTTAATTGCATTTTTTTATGTCATCCAATGTAATTTCTTTAAATGAAAGGTGGGGTCTGCAGTCAGCACACACTCTAATACAAGAGTATTTACAGGTTAGTGGAGATAACGTTGCAGAAAAACAATTTGAGAAAGCCATGCATATTTGGTCTGGTGTTGAGCAATCAACAACAATAACCTCTCCGCAGCTCATATTTTCAGGTATACGTGGAATCCCTTTACGCTCTTTAACCAATCCCTATAAATTGTTAGGGTTCTATATAACATTGGTTTCAGAAGATTTTATATATCGCATATAATCTGAATTAATATTACGTTTTACATTACTGCAACTTTGTTATATTTTGAGTCTATTAAATCAATTATTGTGTCTTATGAGTATCTTTCAAAGTCGGGTTTTTATTATACTGTTCCAGAGAGGATATATTATTTTTTGTCAATTTTCTTTGGGACCGTTCAAATATTCATTTAAAATATTATAAATATGGGAACAACTCTCGTCAGGTCAGATGCAACCTAAAATTGAAGAGCTGTCTGTACTTGCAATTATTTCATACAGTAATGAAAAATTAGCCTTTCTAAAGTCAAAGCTAGTACTTTTGGTTATCAGTTCCTAATTCGTCGGTTAATCAAATTACATGAATATTCAAGTGCAGGATGGTGATAATCTTCTGCCACTAAATTATGAGTAGAATTTTCAATTGTGCATGTAAACGAATTGGAATACAGTAGCAAATCTAAAAGAAAATTTTCTTTTGAAAATATTGTTAGATTGAGTAAGGGACATATAAGATACAAAATTATTTACTAAATTAGACTCATTACACTCTACATAGATATATTGTGCAATATTAAAATCGCCTAAAATAAGGTGTAATAATCACCAGCCAAATAATTTTCCAAAAACATGGTTTTATAAATTGAGTGTGACATTCGAAGAGAAATATAAATAACAGTTAGGATTAATGTTGTTGTATGCACAGTAACGCGAATAATAACTATATCTATAACTTCAGGTAATATTTCGTAAGGCAAAGAGATTAAGTTTGCCGCTAAAATCATTTCTGTAGCAGCAGGTACGCGGCTTCGTCTGCTTCGTTGTCTGTCAGTTTAAAAGACGTTATAATCCGGTGGAAACAGTTCTGTATTATATAAATTAGAATTTGCCTAGATTTCAGTAAGCAAAATGATATCTAATTTATCACACACGAGTACATTATTATAAAAGTTAAATTTTTAGGTGTTAAAATCACAAAAATTCTAATAATAGGCGACAATTGATGGTGTATTTAGCGTCGAATTATAGTTGATTAGTTAGCTAGTTTTTTTTGAACAATTATATTCGGTAGGCCATCAAAACATCTTAGGATACTGTTTTCGCCATTCGTTTTATTCGTCTCTTGTATATTACTGCATTAGTATTGTTGTTGTATATGTTCTATATTAATTTGACTCTATTGTTTTCTATATCTCTTTTGTCAAGTCTTCTCGCATTGCGATTCTTCTGGCGTCTGTTTTGTTTTTATTATCCTCTTGTTGATTGTTTTTTTCAAATATTTTCATTCCTATGCTTACTAGTGTTATACCTCCATAGTTGGTGAATTACGTCGTGTCGTATTTCTTATATATTGGAACAATTAGCGCTGTTTGTCAATATTTTAGTATGATATTTGTCTCCCATATTGTGTTAAGTAATTTTAGTAGTTTATCTTTAACTAGAAGACCTAATCCTATTTTCAGTTTCATTATTATTTCCAGTATTTCATTTTCTTTTGCTCCTTGTCGTTATTTGTATCTAGTAAGTCTTCAAAATATTATTTCCATCTTTCTATTATTTCTTCCTTTTCCTTCAGCATTCTTCCGTGTTTATCTTGTATGTATCTCTCCTCTTGCCCTTAATCTTTCCTGTACCTTTCTATAACTTTTCCTAATCCCTGGTCTTTGCTGTTCTGACTGCGTCTTTTACTATTTTCCTCTTTTCTTTGTATCTTTCGCAGTTATTATTGTTTTTATTATTTAAATACCTTTGTAGTGCTTTTTTCTTTTATTTTTTCATGTGTATCCTCTGACCACCATGCTGTCTGTTGTTTCTTGATTATACTCTTCTTAACCACACAAGTCTTTTGTGCCGCCTTAAGCATACTTCGTTTTAAGTTATTCCAGAATTCCTCTACATTGTCGCTTTCTTTTACCACTGATAGCCTGTCCTCTACTTTCTTCTTATATTGTATTGCTGTTTCTTTATCTCTTAGTTTATATAATCTTATCTTGTTGTAGTTTATTGCTGTAGTTGGTCTCGATTTTTCTTTTTCGTTTTTTTCGTTCCTACTTACTACTTCCCTGGTCTATTTATGTATCTCCTTGTGTTTAAATAATGTATTGCTATTAGTAAATTGTTCATTCTACAATAATATAGCATTCTTCTCCCATTGTCGTTTATTACGTCTTCCCCATATTTTTCTCTCATCATGTCGGTATCTTTTACTACATTGCCGATTCTGCTATTGAAGTCTACCGCTACATATACTTCTCCCGTGACCTCTTGGGTTGTTTCGTGGAACTGTTACCAGAAAGCTTCTTTGTTGCTCGCTGAATCGCCTTCATTTGGTCCATATACTATAATTATTGTTCTGACTCTGTTGTTTCCTTTTAATATTACTGTTAATATTCTTGACAATATTTCTTGCCATGTTTTTATTTCGTGTTCTACGACTTTATGCAACCTACTCTTTCAGCTACTTTATCCTTATTTACCCCATTATATATTATTTTGTGTTTGTTATTAGTTGTGTACCTTCTATTTCCTTTTGTCTTGGTCTCTTATTACGAGTATCCCTGCATCCATTCTTTCCAACTCCTTTCTTTCTCTTTGCCATGTATACTCCTTATATTCCAAGTTGCTATTCGCCATATTCTGTCTTTATCTATTTTGTTATTTTTCCTACATATTGTGTCTCTTACATTTCTTTCAATTTCTGTTTGTGCTTTCCTTATTTTATTTACATCTAGTATTTTGGCTCATTCCAGTTGAATTGTTCCCCATTTATTATTATTTCCCCCCCATTTATTATTATTTTTCCTACCATTATTCTGTTCCATTTGTCTCTTTCCTTTCTGGTCATGCTTCTAATTTGTCTTTGGACTTATCTCTCTGTTGTGGTCATATCGTTATCTATAAATATGTTAGTGTTCTTCAATTTATTGCTCTTGACTTTAATTATTTCTTTTTTTCTAGAATCAATGTATTGGTTTGACTAGTTTGTTTTCTACTTGTAGTGTTTCCTTGCAGAATTTCTCTACTTCTGCTGTTCTCTTCCCTTATATTATGTCCCTTAATCACGACGTTGTTTCTTCTCTTATCTTTCTCTATATTTTCTATTATATTCTCTAATTTTACATATCTCCTTTCCATGTCCTTTTTAATCTTGCTCCCATTTATCCTCTTACCTCTGCATCTCCCGCCTTATTTCTTTTATTTCTTCTGCTTTTTTTCATCTCTACCATCATTTCCTTCATCATTTCTTTCAATTCCTCCATGTTCTCTTTCTGTTTTCTTGTCTTCTGTCTCTGTTTTACTCCATAATTTGTTTTTATTTGCCTTTCTTTCTTCTTATATTTTCCTATGCTTTGGCGACTGTAGTATCTCCTTTGTTCGTTAAAAAACTCTTTGGTTGTTGTAGTTTAAACATTTTTTAAAATTATCTCTACAAATAACTACCTACAAAAGCAAAATAATAATGTATTAAAAGAAAAAGAAAAATTTACCTATAAATTTTGCGAGGGAATAAATATAATATTTCTAGTCAATTTTAAAAATCTTAAATATAGTTAATCTAATAAATTAAATTCTTAATTTTAACATTTATTCGTGCGTTATTTGGTGTGTCAACGTTCTGACGAAACACTGCTATTGGCAATTAATCCAGAAAATTACTTATTTCGTTTGATAGCAGAGCATACTATTTTCCTTGATTAAGAGTGCCATGAATAAAAAAAGGGGTCTACTAGAAAAATCTCCTAAAATAACACACCATACGTTACCATTAATCGTCCATGTAGAAATTATTATCCACAACATGATCATTTTCTGGTCTCGAGCGGCGATGGCTTTTGCCTAAAGTGCATTAGTCTTAGCAAAGCATACGACGATAAAAATTAGGATATCTTAACTTATTAACAAAGTAAATACAAAATGTAATTATTGTCATAAATAGCGCCAATGGAAAACAAATATGTTACTTGCATATGGTGAACTGTTTGCTGAGCAAGTTATTATATTTGTTGGTTATACTTGTCCTGGTTTGCTTGAACTCCAAGTAAAACATTTAATTCCAAATCCTCATCTTGTATTACATGAGCATTTCTTTTCGGACCCAAAGTTTTTGAAGTCACACACCACACTTTTTGGAGGCATTACATATGCTCCTTAAGGTATCCTACCGACTGCGCCAGTTAAATTGCGCGGATGCACGATTGGATTTTTTAAAAGGTATATTTCTAAATTACTTAATAAATAATTACTAGAAACAGCCCAGCACTACCATTTATCAATTCATTTCATCTTAATTCATAAGACTGACAACGACATTCACTGATGAACGAGAACGGGATGATAGACCACCGGTAGATAGCCATGAAACAGAAGAAGACAACTATATCAGAATTTATTTTATTTTATTTTATACATTATTATAATTTATTTCCTTCTGTGAATAAAGATGTTTTAGTAGTAGTAATTACTAGAATTAATAGTAATATAATGTTTGAAGTACGTCAGTCATATTTCGGACTCAAAATGGCCATTATCAATATAGTTTTAATAGAAATAAAAAAAGTAATTAGTATTAAGTTAAAGCACCGCCAGGCATTTAGTTAGATAACTAATTGTTGCCATCACATGACTTAAACCACATTAAACACAAAGAAATATTTTTTGTGCTGTTAACGTTTTTTAAATCACAGAAGTAATGACAATCTCCAGATACGTGTTTTGGGGTGACGCAGCTGGTAAGTGAATAAATATCAATAAACCTCAAATTATATTGGTATTTTTGCATCATTGTTAAGTCACTACTGAACCTTGCAAATGATTACAAAAATAGTTATTAATAGTAAAATATTTCTCATATAGGCAGAAAGACCTCTGGTCGATAGCCATTTGACATATTAACATACTAACACCTCATCAATTATTTATTATTTAAATGTTAAATTTTATTGTACATATTTGTCAATAAAGATGTATATATATATTTCTCATACTTGAATTTTAATTATAATAATTTTAGTAGTTAATTTTTATAAATGATTTCCTCGGGATTACATATAAAAGTAGTCATACTAGAACAATTTTCACTGTATAACAAGTGTCTCAACGCCAAACCCCTATAAAACGGCCTCGTAATATTCTGATCGAATCCTCCTATTTCCTGCCAATTTTATCGGCGAAAAATAAAGAGCGCAAGCAGCACCTACAAACATTTCAACGAAATAAATAAGACCCCTTTTTGTCAATATTCTTAAACGTTACTTTGAACTTAATGTGTTTTAAATCATATAGCGGCAGATATCAGTTATGTTATTCAATGCCAAGCGGTGCTTTAGTACGAGAATTAGTTGTTTTAACTATTAGTTAAAATGACGGTGCATTAATGCTTGGAGAAATTATTTTTTATTATTAAGATTTTCAATTCCAATTATACTGCATAGGTAAATTCATATTTAATTTAATTTACACATTAAAATATATTATAAATATTTTGGTAACATGGTAACGACCATAACGCCTGATGACGTGTGTAGAAAGTGTAACCAGAAAGTAACGCAAGCTAGACAATGTAGTGTCGTAATTTACATGCCTGCTCTGATCACAAAAAGACTAGTAATGTAAGTTATATGCACATAACCTCTGCTGATAAAAATGAAGGCATGAAATGGAGATAAGTTCTATACTTAAGTCAAAAAATGAATATCTAACAAACAAGGTAAAACAATTTGAAGATATAATTCGATAATAAAATATATAAGTCCTTTAAGTTGTTGAAAATTAACTAATAATTAGAAAAAACACGAAAATATTTCGTAAAATCTACAACAAATGAGTCTTATTAAGACTACAAGAACAAACCACTTTTGAAACAACTACTTATAACGTACATTCAATCATTTTTAGTTCATTTACATAAAGAAATACGTTCAAACTAGTGTTGCTTTGATAGCCTTGCTATTTTGTAACACGCAAATTACTTTTGTATTATTCAATGTCTGTCGAAGTATTAGCTAGAGAAGTAGTTGTTTCAAAAATGGTTTGTTCTTGTAAGACTCAATTGTTGTAGATTTTACGAAATATTTTCGTGTTTTTTCTAATTATATAATTCGATTTTTAAAATCAAATAATAAATAATTATTAGAAACTAATAAATATTTGCTACGAAGGCTCAATAAAATTGATCATAATAAAAATGTCTGTTTGCTCACTCATTCGGCAGAAATCTACAATAAAATGGGACCATCGAAATTAACAGAAACCTATAATAAAACTAATAGGATTTAAAAAAAAACGATCTGGGTAAAAATGACACCGATGCACAGAATTTCGTTAGAATTACTATCAAAAAAAAAAGTAAATTGAATGCAGCAAAACCACGCAAATCATAATGGACGTGGATAAAAATAAAAATACCAACAAATCGCAAACAGAAAATTAATTGAGAAATAAGAACCAAGAAGCATCGGAAGAATGGAATACTGCCCAAAGAAAGAAGCGCAACAAAATCAAAGCCATTATGCGACCAGGCAGCAGCGATGCCGTTATCATGTTTCAAGATTAGCATACTTTTTTATAAGACGTGCAAATGCAAATAGTACAATACATAATATCGAATCCTACATAGCACCAAATGAAGAATTCCAAGCATTGGATGCCCCCCCTGCCATCTAAAAAGGGAGCTTACAAGCGAAAGGGTTTACTACATATTTTTCCTTGGTTAAGTTTCAAAATTTCCTCAGAGAAAACGGTAGCTTGTACATGTTTAACTAAGTACCCAATTGCAATATAAAGCTCATCAAGTGACAATGAAGGATGTAGCAAAGTTTGACCTTTAGAATTTCTAATAAAGCGTAACATGTAAACAACTGTCCCTTGTATTTTGCGAAGCGACTAAAATTTATTTAATAAATTATCAAATGTGCTTGTAGGAGTGGTTGCTAACAAAGTCTTAGGTTTCTCTTCTGTTAGTACATTTGAGGTGTCACAGACCGACAAACGATTTGACCATAAATCTGCTGATTGTAATAGCCAATTAGGCCCCGCTCACCATAATACCTTACTCAATAACTCAATAGGAGCCAAGCCTTGAGATGTACAATCAGCTGGGTTATCAAGAGTGGGTACATGACGCCACACACTGGCTCTCTATCCTAGATATATGACACTTTTACTCACAAAGGTCTTCCACCTATGCGGCAAACATCTTATCCACGATAACTTCACTAATGAATCCGACCATGCAATTATTTAACCAAATTTTACGATATCCTTGAAAGTTTCCAAAACTAATACTATGAGGTCTACTAAGAGAACTGTAACACATATTTCAAGCCAAAGGATTGGAACTTTCTTTAAAGGAGCTATCATTGATTTAGAACAAACAATGAATTTGTCTATTTTTTTTACAAACGAAACACAAAAATAAATAACAGCTGCGTCACAGAAGCCATGTAATTAATTTGATGTACTATTCAAGGCGAGACGACGAGGAATTTGCAAAGAAGCGATAGACGACAATTGCGATTTAAAGCTTAACCACTATTCTACGACATAACATGGACCTTCATCCCAATAGAGATGAAGTGTCCATAAATGTTGAATCAAGCGTTTAGCAAAAAATGTTAATGGCGAGATTAGTCCTAGAGGTTCAAAGATGTGAGCAACATCCGGCAAAATAGTTCGTTTGGTGCAAGATCTATCAACTAATTTTATTTTAAAGAAAACACAGTCTGAATCTGGCTGCCAATGAAGTCCCAAAATTTTTCATTGTCATCCAGTGACAACGACAACGCATCTGACTTGTCTGTCAATATTTCATGAAATCAAATTAAAGCGAACGAAGTTCGCAATACTGAGACAATCGACGTTATAGAGAAGCAAATATTTTTACAGCGATTTCATATGATCCAGCAAATGAAAATTGAGTATTAGGTTTGAACAATAAGTGTACGAGAAACCAGACCAGAATGGTGAAGAAAAAAATCCCTTTTGAAAATTTGTTCCGCTTGATGATCCTCAGGGCTCAGCTAGACCTTTAGGGGAACCTGTTCTAGTTCCCAAAACCTCATCATGTCAAATTCAAGCGCAATGCATAATGAACTAACCTGAGTATGACTCGAGACGTATCCGAGAAACTCCACTTTGCCCATCAAAATCCAGCCAAAAAGTATATTTACTGCTACTGGAGCCGGATCACCTCTACGTAATTTGCCATCTAAGAACGGAGCAAAACACATCGGCTCCCAAGAGCAAATCAACAGTGCTGTGAATTCCATAATTAGGATCAGCTAATTTTAAATTAGTTAAATGCTTCCAACATCTATTTTGAGGAATGACCGACGAGAGCATATTAGCACAGATATTTGAAAGAATTATGCAATCCAAAGTAAAATGAAGACAGAAAGTAACACCTCGAGGGAAGAATGAAGACAGAATTTAATAAAGAGAATGGTTGCGACCGTTACTACGTGGTAATCCATACTTACACTGAATTGAAAAATTCACTATGTTTTAACCACAAATAATAATTTAACAAAAATTCACTGGTACTTCATATCCTGGCTCGACAAATCTGTAACGAATGAAATGATGGAGACTTTCCTAAGTGCTTGTTACTCAGGGAAATACTATGTGGAAAAATTAACACCCAGAAAAGAGGATGCAACATACGTCTTACAAAATTGGAGTACCAACAGAGGCTAAGGATATTATTGAAGATACAGACACTTAGAACAAAGAAAGTCTTATAAATAAACTTTATTGTAATTTAAAAAAATACCCGCTCAAATTTTCCAACGGCTCTTCCACAAAATCGCAACACCTAAAATCAACTGTGGATGTGAATAATTTATTGTTAACATTAAATATCAGAAGCCTAAATGAAAAAATTCCCTTACTCGAACCGTTTGTTGCGGATAAAAATTGCAAAATAATATGCTTAACGGAAACTTGGTTAAAAAATCATTTTCTCACACAAGCCAAAATAGACACGTTTAAGTTAATATCCAGTTATTCAAGACAATTTAATAGAGGAGGCGGTTGCGGTACTTGGGCTGCATCAGACCTTAATATAAGTGCAATAGACCTAAGCAACTAATGTGTAGATGGAGATATTGAAATATGCGGAGCGATTAGTCGCTTAAATAATAAAAAATACACACTAATTAATATATGCTGGCCCTGGGGCGATTTCAATGTCTTCATAAACCAACTAGTAAATGTGCTAGATTTCACAAATTCGAAAAACTTAATTCTCACTGGCGACTTTAATATAAACTGCATGGAATCTTCAACAATATAAAAGAATTTAAGGAGTTTAATAATTTAACCACGCAATTCGGACTTAAAAGTATTGTAACGGATATAACAAGATTCAATAGAGATGGAGGATCGCGTATTAATAATGTATTTGTTAGTTGCTCAGAGTCATTCACAGCAAACGTATGTGACGTATCTCAGACCAACGTGCAATATTTGTAAAATACAGGCATGAAAAACAACAAAAAACGCGTCGTGTAATATCTCGACCTATTACCCAACACGAAATTATACATTTTATAATATGATTTATAATATACACTAGAGTTTTATAAACTGAGAATTAGATTGTGATACATGAGATACATTGTTTTGTATATTCAATACTCGGATCGTTAATGCTTACAATGTATGTTTTCCAGAAAAAAAATACAACACGCAATTCTACAAATATTAAATGGTTTAACGATGAATAGAGACAAATGCGAGATGATGTCCATTTATTATATGATCTAAAGGCACACTATCAGACTCATGACTTTAAAGTTGCTTATAGTACAGCATTTAGGATATATAAATTAGCTATTGACTAGGCAAAACTCAGAGCAAATTGTAGTTATATTCAAAATTCAGGAAATAAACAACCTGCTTATTGGGACCTTATTAAAAGAAATGAAAGATCTAGGGGGGGTTACTGATATTAGTGCAGAAGAATTTAATAATTATTTTTGTGACATGCCGCATGTATTATTAGATAAATTAAATCCACCACCAATTAACATATCTAATAGTAATGAACCCGTATCCAGTAAAGCACCTTATTTTAAAATAGATGAGGTGAGTTACATGGATGTTCGAGACACTATAACTAATGTAAAGAAAACAAATAGTAAAACTATAAAAGGACTAATTATTAAATGTCTCATAAATATAATTAACATCTGTATTAGAATAAATATCTTTCCTAAATGTCTAAAATTGATCCGAGTGGTGCCAGTTCATAAGTCGGGAAGTAAATCAGAGAAAAACAATTTTAGGCTTATTTCACTTGAACCCATTTTTGCAAAAAAAATTGAATCTGTAATAAAAATACATGATAAAACATAACCTTTTTACTGACTCGCAATTCGGTTTCAGGCAAGGGAAATCGACAGTATCGGCCATAATAAAATTGATTAATTCAATTATTGACTCGGATGAGGATAAGAAGTACCAATGAGTTAATAACTGTTAACAGTTTAATCAATTTAATTTTATTTTAATTTTGGCTTTGTTTCGCCATATAATTACAATGGCAGAAAATCTTAAAAATTTAATTTATAAAAGAGGTCAAATTAAGGGCCAAATTAAATGGTTTAATACGTTTATTAAATCTTGTACAGATGAGCACCTACCATCCACTTTTGAACATAGAGTTTCAAATTTTGAAAAAATTCTTGAATTTAATTCAATTCAAACAGAAATATATGTGATTAAAAATGATCAAAAGGAAGATGATAGGGAACGCGAGGAATTTGAAAATATTTATTGGGAAGCTTTAGAGAAAGCAATTGATTTAAAAAATAAATTTCATAAAAATTCATCTACCCCAAGCGTTAACGATAAGAATGGGAATGTAGATAATAATTTTAAGCTACCAAAAATCTCTTTGCCGTCGTTTTCCGGTCGATTTGATCAGTGGACTGGATTTAAATCTAGTTTTGAATCGATGGTTCATAATAATTCTGCATTGAGTACGGTGCAAAAATATCATTATTTAAGATGCGCTTTAGAGAGTGAGGCCGCGGAAGTAATTTGCGGGTTAAATGTAGATGATGCAAGTTATAACGACGCGTGGCAAACACTTATTGACAGATTTGATAATCACAAAAAAATCGTATACTCACACGTTAAATGTATTTTACATTTGCCAGAAGTACGTAAAGATTCAGCGGAAGAATTAAGAATATTTATAGATAATGTTTCTAAACATGTGAGATTGCTAAAAACTTTAAATGTGCCGGTTGACAATTGGGACGTTATTTTAATTACAATTTTGGAGAACAAACTAGATTCGAAATTGATTCAAGAATTTAATTTAAATTTTGAAAAAAATACATTACCCACACTAAAGGAATTATTAGATTTTCTAGCTAAGCGATGCGATTCATGTGATTCGCAAACGCTTCAAAGTAAAGGAAATTCAAACATTTCAATTAAAAATAAATCTCAGACAAATTCGTTACAGGGCACACTTTACAAAAAATTGTCAACAATCCAAATATTTAAGTGTTGAACAAAGAATTTATAAAGTGCAAAGGTCTGGTTTATGTTCTAATTGTCTCAAACCAGCGAATCATTCAACGAATAAATGTTTTGTTCCAAAATGTTCAAAATGCAACCAGAAACATAACATATTATTGCACGTTCCCACATTTAATTTAAACCAACCGGCCGCAAATAATTATGCTACTAATGCTCATTTAAAATATCAATCTGGTGAGATGCTTTTAACAACTGCCATGATAAATATTTTTAGTGATAATGGCAAATTTGATGCTCGTGCGTTATTGGACTGCGGTTCTCAGGCTAATTTTATTACACGGGATATCGCAGATCGTTTAAATTTGAAAATGAATAAAATTACCGTTCAAATTAAAGGTATTAGTAAAAACATTATTAACATAAATTACAGAACGATTATTAACATTCAATCAATTTATGTTGATTTTAAAAGTTCAATCGAGTGTTTTATTGTCGATCAATTAACAACAAATATACCTAAAAAATCGTATGATAAAAATGATTTAAATTTGCCACAAAGCTTAAAACTAGCGGATCCAAAATTAAATATATCTCGGCCTGTTGATATTCTTATTGGAGCTAGTGTATTCTGGGATATTTTAGGTAATAACAAATTTAAAATCTTTAACAAAAACATTATATGCTCTGAAACACGTTAAGATTGGATTGTGGGGGACACTATTCCATATAAGTTACAAAATCACGTAAAAGTTAATCTTTTAAATCGGGAAAATAATTTAGACTTTGATTTAACTAAATTTTGTAAATTGGAAACAATAAATAGAAGTAATAATTGGACTTTAGAAGAACAACAATGTGAAAAACATTCACAGTCAAAATTAATGACAAATTTATTGTTAAACTTCCTTTTAAAACGAATCCATCTCTACTAGGCGATTCAAAACAAATGGCAAGAAAACGTTATTTCACATTGGAAAGAAAATTAAATAAGAATCCTGAATTAAAAAAGAATATCAAAACTTTATGTTGGAATATGAAAGTCTAGGTCATATGAAAGTTTTATTAGATTCTAATAATTTAAATAATAATAATTATTATCTACCGCATCACGCAGTTTTAAAGGCGGATAGTGTCACCACAAAACTGCGAGTAGTATTCGATGCCTCCGCCCCCATATAGATATGTTTTATCAGCGGACATTAAAAACATGTATCGCCAAATTCAAGTTGACTCAAATGATAATTGTTATCAACAAACATTACGGCGACAAAATTCAAATGAGCCTTTAAAAACTTACCAATTGCAAACAGTCACTAATGGCACAAAACCTGCATCTTTTTAGCCATAAGATGTCTTTACGAATTAGGTAATTTAGAAAAATCCAATTATCCATGTTAACGGGTGGGGCGGAGACGTCCGGTTGATGGACTGGCAAGGAAGTAGCACCGACGGTACTTTCTGGAACCAACACGCACTGGAGGCAGCCCAGGGGTCCCTGGCGAGGCTCACCATCGATTAGCAAAGAGAAAGTGTGTAAATTAAAACGTGGGGCCGGAGAAGAAGAAAATATATTACAAAAGAAAAGATAGACAGAGTAAATATACAATATATACAAGGGCAAGAGGCTTGAATCGGCGGAACCGACCAGGCTGACCACCGCTGCTGATGGCAGACGACTGGTAAAGAGCGATGGCCGGAGCCTGGTTTTATATGGTGGTCTTCGGTGACGCGGCTTTGTTTCGGTCACGTAGGCCTCGCAATTCCGGGAACAGGTAAAAAGGGCCCGTCCTATTGTTCCACACTGGCAGCTACACATTTTGAAAAATTATCTCGTTTGGATTATTTCAATAATGCGGAATTTATGCAAATTATTATTAGGAGCAATGGGTAGCTCGTAAAATGGATTAAAATTAATTTGTTACCACGTTCAGGTAAACTGAACGCCGGTAACATCCACTAGCGTCAAATATTGTTAAAAGAGATTTTTATGTTAATGATCTATTGACGGGCGCTAATTCTTTGGACGAATTAATTAAAACGTGTTCTAAAACTTTAGGTTTAATTTGGCGATCGCGAGAAGATACATTGCAATATTTCATTCCTGTATTTAATAATACAATTATTTCTAAGCGTAGTATTTTATCACATTTATCAAAGTTTTTTGACCCCTTAGGAATAATGAATCCTGTGATTGTAACAGCAAAAATAATAATTCAAAGGCTCTGGCAAACTAAACTTGAATGCGACGATCTTGTGCCTCATTCAATTTTAAGTTTATGCGAATCTTATACCTCGCAATTAATTCATTAGCAAAATTTAACTATTCATAGAAATATTATTTCAACTAATTCAAACGAAGTTAATCAATTTGAACTGCATTGTTCTGCCGATGCAAGTGAAATAGCGTTTGGAGCATGCATTTATTTAAAACAGATTGACAATACGGGAATTTATTGCAATTTAATATGTGCCAAATCGCGCATAGCACCTTTAAAACCAACTATGGTGCCACGGCTAGAGCTGTGTGCAGCGTTACTAGTATCTGAACTCGCGAAAGGGGTAAAGGAGTCAATTAATATTCAAATTTAAAAGACAAAATATTATACAGATTCCGAAATAGTTTTGGCGTGGATTAATTGCCCTACAGTCAACTTAAAAACGTTTGTAGCCAATCGCGTAGCCGAAATATGCGACCTTACATCACCATCGCATTGGAATTATGTGAAATCAAGCGATAATCCAGCAGACATTATTTCAAGGGGTTTAATGCCCAAGGAAATAATTGATAACGTTTTGTGGTGGCACGGACCTAATTGGTTGCATTCCAATAAAGTTCTACCTTACTATGAAAGTGATGTTAGTATTTTAAACAATTTACCAGAAGTAAAATTATCGGTTGTAAAAAGGGCGAAAACTCACATAATTAAAGTAATAGGCGAAACAAAGCTTAATTTTGAAGAGTATAATAAGTTATTGACTCAAATAGAATCTATTTTCAACCCGCGTCCTTTGTTTCCTGTGTCAAATGACCCAAACGATTTGTCCTATCTGAGTCCTGGCCACTTTCTTATTGGCACCTCCTTAGTTGATGTACCAGAAATGGATTTACTACACATCAATCCTGGACGGCTGACAAAATGGCAACACATTCAACAAATGCGTCAGCACTTTTGGAAAAGGTGGCACAGAGACTACCTGCATTACTTACAAACGAGGACAAAGTGGCAGTTTCCGGGACAGGAACCAAAGACCAGTCAATTAGTTCTCATGCGAGAAGAAGAAGTACATCCAATGCAGTGGACAACAGGCAAAATCATCGAGCTACACCCTGGTGTGGATGGAGTTCCGAGAGTTACTACAGTTAAAACAACAACCGGTATCTACAAACGAGCTTGCAACCGCCTGTGTGCTTTTCCGATTGATGATTCATGATGTGAGCAGATAACGTTGTATACATGTAGTGACAAGTTTTTATTGCAACGCGTTGCAAGGAGGTGGTGTATGTCGCAATATAAACCGCGTTTTTACCGAAATTACGGATAATGGACCGCGCGCATACCCTCACAGCATGGGTGCTACCCTCAAGCCAGGGCAAAGGCTCATAAAAGGGACATTAGGAATTTGCCTTTCTAAGAAATTGTAAAGCGGGTTATTTCCTTGTAATTCGTTAGTGTGTATAACATCTGTTTTGCCCTAGACAGTGGGGAGAATTGTAAATAATGTAAATTTTGTAAATATTGTAGTCAGTGTTCCTCTAGATTTGAGAGGATAAACGTCTAAAATTTAAAACATGCTTCTTTATCAAAACCAACGAGACTTGTCCTTAAAACAGATATCTTCTTACCTATCCGACAGACAGCAACTAGTGGATGTTAACAACTCCAAGTCTAATACAAGAAATGTGACAGTTGGTATTCCACAACGATCCATCCTAGGGCCCTTGCCTTTTCTCATTTACGTAAATGACTTAGACGATAATACAGATCGTGCCGCTGTCACCATGTTTGCTGACGACACCACTTTATCGACCACGGTAATGACTTAAATAATTTAACAAAAACATCAAGTGAAATGCGGTCACAAGTCCAACTATGGTTTAAACTAAATCATCTAACCATGAATGAAGCAAAAACCCATACGATGTTATTTAGTCTTAAAAAACTGGATGGTGTAAGTAATCCGGAATATGTCAAATTCCTCGGGATTTGTCTTGATCCCACCTTACAGTGTAATAATCATGTTGATGTCGTAACGAAAAAACTGTAATCGATTGTTTTCTTGCTACGACAATTGACGCACAACTTACCACTTGATGCGTTACTAACTGCACTTTTTCATTCCGTGACGACTTATGCCATTCTAATGCTTATTGTATATAAAAAATAATTTAAACTCATATAAAACACATGAGAGTATACATGCTTATGACACCAGAAACAAAACAGATATTTTAGCAAACCAGCATAGGCTTCATAAATCAAAAACTGGCACAAGATATCTGGGAGGACAGTTCTTTAATAAGCTTCCGGGAAGTATACAAAAACTTCCGCTTAAAGAATTTAAAAATACAGTAAAAGCGTCTCTGATTAATAAGTCATATTACACTATAAGCAGTTTTCTAAATGATGTTGACGTTGGTAGTATGGTAGTTTAATGGCTTTCACTTGTTAACCGTTTTGTATCGTGACATATTTTAAAATGTATCATGACTTAATTATTTCGACTATTATATGTAATTAATGACGTATGTAAGGCTTTGTGCCAAAAACATTAATAAAAACTTACTTACTTACTTACTAATTACAAAACTTTTTGAATAATAAAGAAAATCAAAAGGTTACATTTTTGAGCAAGTAAATTAAAAAAATATGCATAATGGGTGGGCAGACTTAAAATCTTAATTAGATAAGATTAGCTATAGAAGGTCATTTATATTTAGCTATATTTGGATTATGCTTTATTTTTTATTACATACAAGATTTTATTGTTTTTTGCAGCAAAAACATCAACGATCAGTATTTAAAGTTATCATATATATATAGGATGGGTGAGTAACCTCTATCCCCCCTTTAATCAGTGAATCATAATCGAAGGTTTTAATTAAAAGTTGTAAAATGTAAAGAACCATAAAAAATGACGATGTGGCCATCATAGTATTTTCCTTTACATCTATTTCGAAAACTATGAGGTTTACGCAAAAAGGCTACTCTCGTTAATTTGTTCAATTTTTGATTCTTGACAATTAATTCTGATATAAATTTTATATAACTCCTATAGTTTATTACCAATAGGCTAAAAATGTCAATTTTTTTTCTTGATAATAACATCTTTACGAAAAACATGTTTCAATAAAACTTGTTTAGTTTCTCTTCCCTTTAATTTTTGTTTGAAAAGTTATAAAATAAAGGCATTATTCGAAGCAATCCGCCATTTCGCGACTTAAGAGGTCACATAAATATTAAACATTGTTTGAGAAATGACAGACCGTTTAAAGATGTTTGCACAAGCTGGCGAACAAGCTGCAACCAGTTCCAGCAAATATTCATCAAAACAAAATTATTCTCTTAATTTGGTGGGATTACATAGGGCTCGTTTATTTTGAGCTTCATGGAGCCAAACCAACAATACGACTGTGTATTGTCACCAATCTTTGCAAAACTCTGTGAATTATAAACATTTCAGATACTGGTGTCATTTTTTGCCGAGAAAGGCCAGAAGTAGCACAATGATGTTACCCTAAAGATGACAAAAGGTTATTGAAAAAATTATGGATACATAACCGAATAAAATTGTTGCTTTTGATTATTATAGAAAAAATTAAGTCAAACTCAACTCAATAAGATATTACAGACAACAAGATTTTTAGGGCATTATGTACTTCGCTTAAATAGTATCAGAAACTGTATTTGTTTTATTTTTTTTCATTTTTATCAGTGCCCAAAACATGTAGGTATTTTGCACCACTAGTTAGTAGTACAGTATTTCAAATAGATTAGATTAATATTTCAAAATTTCGCTATTTGTTCTATTAATCGTTGTATTTCTCTGTAATATAGATCGAAATTTATTTTTTTTATTTCAGAATTTTTAAATTTCCTCTCCATTGTAGAATTCCTTAAGATAATACATTTTCATTAGTATAGTAAATAGTCTAAATATTTTTGAGATTCAATATTTTCTATTTATTATATTAGTTATTAGAAAAGGTTAATTCATAAGATACTATAGACTTTTAAAAAAATATATAGTATTGTATTTGAAAATTGTTACATTTATTTGACCACGAATTTCTATTTGTTGTATTTATAGCTGCTAAATGTATAATCATTATGTAAAATTTCTAATAGCATTGGTCAAGTATTATTCCAATTAATTTATCTATTTACAAGAGAGTGCCAGAACACTACTGTCCCATTTTATTAGCTTTTTAAAATTAATAAATGTTTTAATTGTAGATCATATTTAGGCCATTTGTTTTCAATTTTTTTAGTTCTTTGGTTTATTAGTTTCATAAAAAAACTCACTATTGAGCTATCGATAATTTAAATTTTGAATTAGATTATATTTTCTCATAAAAATTCTGTGTTAATACAAATTTGTAGGAATAAACATTAAAAAAAAACTTCCATATAGCATATATCTATAATAAAAATGATGATAGTTTAACTGTAGAGAAAGAATAACATCTATATTTGAACAATTTGAAGAAACATATACAAGTGATTAACAATATGGGTTAGTCTGTCCATTTGGGAGAAAACTGTATTTAATCATGTAATTTGAAGCTATGAAAACGCCTTCACTAATTTAATTAAAGAACAAAATAATAACTGATGACAATATTGTCTACAAATTATCCGATGCTGTAATCAGTTCTATTTACATATTAAACTGATCATAATTTCAATTGTAGAATTTCACACATGAGCGTTAATTATAGAATATTGATACTGACACTTCTAATCGCATTGACATTGGTGTATATAATCGCATTAAGATATATAATCAATACATTGTTTCAGCTAGTATGAGTTATATTCATTTACATATTCAATTTTGACACTACTACTATATGTCAAACACTAATAATTACAATTTCAATCTCTTTAATTGTATAATTAAATTAAACATTTAACGGATTAGAAATGTACAATCAAACACATTTCAGTGTAAATTCCTTATGTAGGAAGGAAACAGTAACTAGTTTTCAAAGATTAACTTATCCTGTCTGACTTTCGTCAAACTGCGAAAAACACATTTCGTCCGTTTTCGCGAACGTCAGTCCCTTGGTGAGCCGTCATTTTCAATTGCTTCTCCCTTTTTCTCATAAGAACGTTGGCATAAACGGAAAACGGGATCTGTTCATCGCCATGTGACGCAGAATTTGTCTTTCTTATTGTAATAATAGTTGACAGTTGAACTGTCACCGGAAAATTCAAGATAAGCGAGCGCGATGCTGAATATTTCTATCATTTTAATCTCCCATCAGTGCCATCAAGCGAAAATGCCAGCTAGCTTATCGCACGCAGACGGAAGCCGGAAATATGATTTTATATATTCATTATCCCGCCAGAGTTTTCTTGCGATTCATTTTAAATTACTTTTGTTGACATATACGAGATACGATGTTCTAATAAGATATATGCTCCATATTATTCAAATATATTTATAAATACTCATTTTAATATTATAAGATAATGTGGGTTATTTGTTTCATAAAGGTTAAATCTAATTCACAAATATTTCGACTCAATACATGTGCATATGTACGTCCGGTTTATCTACGATTTTATAAAAAAATCGCCATTAATTTGTTATTAAATGTGTATAGTTCAATGCGCATCTAATGAGTGTTGTAATTTTGTGATAGTGATTATCTGATCTGTAAGATATTTAAAATCTATTTCTAATAACCTTAAATATTTCAATCCAAGCCATATTTGTGATTTACAAGGCCGTATTTAGTATGTGATTTTATTCCTTTTTTACCTGTGTTTACATTTGTTTTTGATCCATCCGTGATCTTCTATCCTTGTTTCTTCATTGATTAGTCACCACGACATGCGGCGTTGGTGCGAAGAGTGTGTCCATTGTTTATACCCTGTCCATATTCTTTTTATAATTATCTTTATTTAAATATTAATAAACATGGTTAATTCATGCGGAATATGTGATCGTGGGGTTACACCAAGTACCCCTTATATTAAATGTGGCGGTAAATGTGCAAAATATATTCACAATAAATGTAGTGGTTTAAATGATAATCAAATTATTAATATATTAAATTCTAAATTGGAATGGGTTTGTCTTAATTGCAAATCATTACCCTCCTCATCATCTGATTTACCTCTGTCCATCGAATCTCTGTATAAACTATTAATTGGCCAATTTAATATATTTAAAGATGAAATTAAAAATCTTGTTACCACTCGTTTAACGCCATTGAAGCTAGAATAGTACAATTGGAGAATAATCTTGTAAAATTTGAAACGGAACTATCTAACATGAAATTGGAAGCTGATCAATTATATGACAATATATTATCTGAAATTGAGGACAGGCGCATTAGAGCAGCGGATGTAATTTTATTCAACCTCAATGAATCTACAGCGCAGGTATTTGAGGAACGTGTGAGCCATGATAACATTCTTATAAATAATATTTTAGAATCTCGTAACATAAATATTAGGCCTGTAAAAACTATTAGAAAAGGCAAATTACGTAGCAATGATAAACCAAGGCCACTAAAAATTATTTTTGAAAACAAAGATCACTCAAATATTGTACTGCAAAGCATGATGCAACAGCATCAAATAAAACATTCCTGTTCCGAGCCGATAAAACCTTAAAACAAAGAGAATATTATAGGGCTCTGAAGAATTAAATTTAAGAAAGTCGAAGGGCGAAGTAAATCTCCATATTGCTTATAAAAATGGTATACCGTATTTATTAAACTTTAATTATGAACACAAAAATGTTAATTCAAATGTCTAAAAAAACTAAATATCTATTACCATAATTGCGGAGGTCTTAAGACAAAAATTTTTGACTTTTCACTGGCTATTAATTTAAATGATTATGATATTATAGTAATAACGGAAACTTGGCTATATGAGAATATAACTGGTGCCCAGCTACAAATTCCAAACTATAATGTATATGTAACTGTTGACGGTGAAATTAGAGGTGGCGCAATACTTATTGTATAGGGGTATTTTTCATTCGAAAGGGTATTCGACCCCATTAAGTATGGAAGATAACAATGTTCAAATGACCACTGCGGCTCCGTTTGGTAGCCCGGATCCGGGAGGTCCAATTTTCGATGACTCTGGAGCACATATCAGCCTCAATTTGAGCGATGGCGTTGCGTATGTTGACTTTGAGGTCATCGGTGTTTAGAGGCTTGTTGGCGTAGACCAGCGACTTGAGATAGCCCCAGAGAAAAAAGTCTAAAGGCGTTAAATCGCACGATCTCGGTGGCCAGTTGATATCGCCTCCGCGCGAGATGACCATGTCCGGAAATCGCTCGTGCAGAATGTCCATTGTGGCATGGGCTGTGTGGCACGTGGCGCCGTCCTGCTGGAACCACATGTCGTCCGTGTCCATATCATCCAGTTTAGCCCAAAAGAAGTTGGTTATCATCGACCTGTAGCGCTCCCCATTGACGGTTATGGCCGCCCCAGCTTCGTTCTCGAAAAAGTACGGACCGATGATGCCGCCGGCCCAAAATCCACACCAAACAGTGACTTTCTGGGGATGCATTGCCACTTGGTGGACCTCGTGTGGGTTGTTCTCACTCCAAATGCGGCAATTTTTCTTGTTCACATACCCGTTCATCCAGAAATGAGCCTCGTCGCTGAAGATGATTTTTCGGCCAAAATGGGGGTCTGCTTCCAACTGCTCCAGAGCCCAGTCAGCGAACGCCCGACGCTGTCTGTGGTCGTTTATCTTGAGCTCCTGGGTCAATTGGATTTTGTACGGGTGCAGACCCAAATCCAGATGCAAAATTCTGCGAGTTGATGTCTCCGAAAGGCCACACTCTCACGGACAGCAGCGATATTTTCGTTCGATCGGGCGTTTCGTCGACGTGTCAGTGTTGGCTGGTTGTTTACTGAACCAGTCGACTCGAATTTGCCCACCAATCGACGAAAAGTCGACTCTACAGGCCGATCATCGCGACTGTAAAATGGGCCAAATGCGCGGAACGTTGCTCGAACTGATGACCCATTTTCGTAAAACAATTTAATAATTTGCACGTGCTGCTCGACACTCAAACTTGCCATGGTGATTTGGGGTTATATACTGAACAAATGACAGCAACTTTGCCTCTACCTCGAACAACATGGCCGCACCCTTCCGACAAACTTCGCGCGTCCCTATTGGCGGACCCTTTAGTAAAACATAACTTTAAATCATTATTTATTTCACGTGATAATACAATTGAACACTTGTTTATTTTATTAAAAATGAATAAATCTTCGATTATAATTGGTGGAGTTTATATAAGTCCGGGGTCACCTATTGAAAAATATCAACAACATTGCAATGGTTTGGAAGAAATTGTGGAACTCTATACGTGCAACAATTTAATAATTTTTGGAGATTATAATCTTCCTGGCATATCGTGGAATGTTGTTTCGAATGAAATAATGCAACACGATACTCGCATCAGTTGTAGCTAATTATTTTAGTTTTCTAAATGCATTTCAAATTAACAATATCCCTAATTCTCGTGGAGTGCAGTTAGATTTAGGTTTTAGTACTGTTCCATTGGTTTTGTTGGATCTCGGCCAGAACCTGTTAGTTCCAAATAGTATTTATCACTTTGCTTATTGCGCATCATTTTTAATTGAATCTGTACGCAATATTGATGATACATTCGAAAGAATTTTCTTTTTCAGGATGGAGACTATGATAAAATGAATTCATTTTTCAATTCAATTAACTGGGACTTTATCACGAGGTTTAATAATATAGATACAATAGCCAATCAATTTTACGACATTTTATACTTTGTAATTGACAAGTTTATTCCTTTTAAATATGTTAAGCATAATTCGAGTAGTTATCCAAGATGGATGTCAAAGGAATTGATTAGAATAATAGGCAAAAAGAAAATGGTCCATTCTATGTATAAACAAAATGAATCTTATGCCGGTTATTGCGAATTTCATGAACTTAGGGATAGGTGCAGTAAACTTGCAAAAAAATGTTATAATGAGTATATAATCAGGGCAGAATCATCTTTAAAATCAGATCCTAAATTCTTTTGGCAGTATGCTAAAGATCATAAAAAAGTTAATGGTTATCCAGCCGAAATTAAATATAATAATGTTTGTGCAAATAATGGTTTAGGTATTGCTAATTTATTTTCAGATTATTTTTCATCAGTTTATAAAGTTTCAACTACTACTTCACATACTTCTGATTTGTATTCTAATCTTGAATCAAATATTCTAGACAGTAAATTAATAATAGTCTTGAATCAACTCATTCTTATAGTCCTGATAAAATATCAAGTTTTTTCTTACAAAATTGCATTTACTCCCTGTGCCATCCAATTCATGATTTATTTAACAAGTCCTAGCACTAATTGCTTCCTTCTATTTGGAAAACTAGCTATATCATCCCGCTTTTTAAATCTGGTTCTAGAGATCTTGTAGAGAACTATAGGGGAGTTTGTATACAATCTACCATCCCAAAAGTGTTAGACAAATTAGTATCCATTCAACTATCTTGGTTCTCGAAACAAATTATTTCTAACAAGTAGCACGGTTTTGTAAATGGGCGCTCCACCATATCCAATTTACTTGAATATAAATAGTTTATATCGGAGGCATTAGATGAACGTCATCAAGTAGACACTATTTATATCGATATCAGTTTGTTATTGCCTAAACTTCCTTCAATTGATTTTTCTACAGGCACAGTGGAGTGGTTCACGTCTTATTTAAAGGACAGAACGCAGTTCGTCAAGATCAATAATTTTATATTGAAATCGATTCACGTGTCATCCGGGATTCCGCAAGGGTCTCATTGTAATAATAATAATAATTCTTTATTCGTGCTAGATCAGAGTTTACACATGTCATAAAAAGTGGAAAACATAGATATATATGTACAATACAAATAAGATAATGAAAAATAGTGTACAAGTAAAATTAAAACTAAAGCTAATAGAAATAATTATAAATAAATCACCAAATCTGTGTGTAAAAACAAAGAAAAAGCCATGTAAAATAAAATAAATAAAAACAGTGTATAAATAAAATTAATCAAACCAGTACATCAATAATTTAGATAAAAACAGTTAATAAATAAAAATCAATAAAATCATTGTATAAATAAAATATTTAAAAATGTGTAAATGAAATCAATAAAAATCAGTGTTTAAATAAAATATGGTAAAAACGATTTATAGATAAAATCATTGAATAAAATAAATCTAAAACTACGTAAAATATTAAAATCGGTGATTGGAATTAATCTATACAGGTAACAAATATATTAAAATTCGAGTTTTGGAATAAAAATAATAAAGGACAGATAACAAACATATTAAAACCAGTGTATATACAGTATAACGAAAAAAAAAACATATTAAAACCAGTGTATAACTTCATGTATAATATACTAGTAACTAAAATTTTGCATGTATCATGTATTCCAATACCAATGAGGTCATCCAAGGCCCGAAAAGTTGCTTGATAAACATTCGTCGATGCTATAGAATGCTTTCTTGATCAAGTAGGATTTAATTTTGTTTTTGAATTTATTTGCATCTAGTAGCTTTACTGATTGTGGTAACATATTAAAAGCTCTTGGTCCATAGTAATTGGTTCCATTATTTGATTTTGCTAGACGCGAGAATGAAAGACATATATTTTGTTTTCCTCTTGTAGGATAGCTGTGAAAGTCACTGTTGGTTTCATAACTATGTTTATGCTTCCGCATGTGTATTACACATTCTAATAAATACGCTGAAGGCAGTGCTAATATATTAATGTTGTTATTTGTATCCATGTTACTGGGTTAATATTGAAACAAAATAGAAATAAGTACTTCCCAGTATATTTAACTAATTATTTAATTTTTCTGGACTAGTTTCTGGCGTTTTGCCCATCTTCAGCAGAAAAACTACAAAAGAGAACTATTCTATTTATATGAACAATTTAAATTAAGTCACTAATTAAAAGCATTAATATAATTTTAAGAATAAAATATAAACATATACATACATACATACAAATATATACAGATATACATATATACATACATCTGCACGCAGATATACATATACACGAAAACAATACGTAAAAAAATAATGTAAATAATTGTGTGGATATATTTATGTACTTACACGTCGATTTTATTGTGTGATTCTGTTTTGTTGGACCATCTGTCTAGGTATTAGGTTAAGTATATGTATGTGCTGTTTATCCTATATTGTTCGTTATTATATGTTAGTTAGTTTATTTAAATTTGGACTTACGTGTTTGTATTTTTAGTTATTGTCTATTATATATATATATATACAGGGTGTCCTGTTAATGCGGGGAAATGGCTAGACCACAGATTCCTGGGGTCAAAATATGACGATTTAACGCAACATATCTATATCCAAAAATTTACGGTTAAGCCGGAATTTGGCTTCAAAGTTTCAAATTTTTTTATTTCTTTTGTTTATAACAATTGAACGCTTTATTTGATTTTAATGAAATTTATTATTAATAAGTACCATAATACCATACATCATTTCAGTTATTGTTGGCATTAATGATTGACAGGAATTATAAGAACAGTAGTACCACCACTTAAAAACTAAAATATGTTTTTATTGGTGCATCCAATAAAATCCAAAAAAATCTACTTGAAAGGGCATTAGATTTAAAAACTTTTTTGACCCTTACTTGTTTTTGATATCTTGTACGGTTTTTGCACAAAAAATAAAATATGAATATAGTATACTCATTATGCACTCATTAATAAGTAAATAAACTTACTCTATTGAATAAAAATGAAATAATATCAATTAATAAAATAAATAAAAACAACATCTAACACTTTTCAAGCACTTTTCTTTGCAAAATCCTAATACAAACAAGATATCTGTTTGTTCCAAATATGAATATTTATGAACTATAATAAAGTTAAAAATTAATTGTTAAAAGACACTAAATAATTATTATTATACATAACTTACATTTTTTAAACAAAGACGGCCACGAAAAACTTTTTTTTCGATTCGATGAAAAACTTGATTTTGTTTTTACTAGATAAAAAATATATATTTTATTTTTTTGTGGGAAAACCGTAAAAGATATCAAATATTATTAAGAGATAAAAAAGTTTTTAAATTAAATGGTCTTTCAAGTAGTGTTTTTTTAGTTTTTATTAGATCCACCAATAAAAAAATATTTTAGTTTTTAAGTGGTGGTACTACTGTTTCTTATACTTCTTGTTAACCAATAATAGTCATAATAACTGAAATGATGTATTATATTATGGTAGTTATTAAAAATAAATTTCATTCAAATCAAATAAAGCGTTCAATTGTTATAAACAAAAGAAATACAAAATTTTGAAACTTTAAAGCCAAATTCCGGCTTAACCGTAAATTTTTGGATATAGATAAGTTGCGTTAAATCGTCATATTTTGACCTCAGGAATCTATGGTCCAGCCATTTCCCAACATTAACGGGACACCCTGTATATTGTCGTTTGTTTTACCAAATTTTATAATGTGTCATTCGTTAGTAATTTGGGATTGGTGTGTTAGGGATTATTTTATTTTGTTGGTAGTTTTGTTATTTTATATAGTATTTATCAAAATTATGTTATAGTGTGTCGCAAAGTTATTATAATTTAAAAGGATTATTTAGTGTTTTAAATATTGGTGGATTATTTGTTTGTATTTGGTCATTCAAGCATTGTATATTATTATTATTATGGATCAGTTTTTCGATTTCGTAAATTTCCATTATGCTTAGTAGTCTCCCTTTGTTAATTTCATGTATGATTTTTATGTTATCTGGATTTTTGCAAGAGTGGTTATGTATGAATAGATGTCTGCCGAAATTCGAATTCGTCTTTTGTGTTAAGTAAAAAACTTTTTAACTTTGTTTGTATAACACGGACTTTATTTAGTGACTATAGTTTCGACAATTTTAGCTTGTCATTATCAAACTAGAAGTAATTAAACTAACAATTTACAGGTATATATATGCTTAAAAATTAAGGTTTTACAACAGCGTTAAAAAGGGGGGTATATATCAGGTCAACCTGGTCGTTAATTACGGGGGTTTCCGGATTAGCGCGCGCTTTGTAAATTTCTAGAGACTCCAGGAGGTCCATCTTACGGCCTTTTTCGGCAAAATGTATAATTGACAGTACATCCTTACCAAAAGTATGATTGTTTTCAATCATTTGTCTGGCAAAAGATGACTTATCAATTAAATTAAGCCGAAAAGAACGAAGATGTTCCTTTAGTCTTGTATTGAAATTACGACCAGATTGCCCTATATATATTCCCTTACAATTTTCACAAGTAAGTTTGTATATCCCTGATCTGTGAGTATTCTCTATTGGTGTTTTCGGATTAAAAATTATGTTGCGTATTTTCTTAAAAGGTTTTACAGCTACTATTACATTATGTTTTGACAAAATATGTTTAATTTTTAATGAAATGTCACCAAAGAAGGTAAGGGGCTTATAAATTAAATGTTTTTGTGATACCTGGCCTGCATATATGTATTTACGTAGGTTTTTCATTTTGTATTTATTAATTAATTTATTAATGATTGATGAAGAATACCCATTTGAAGAAGCTATTGTTTTTATGATGTTAATTTCTGAATTAAAAGCTTGTTTTGACAATGTATTATATATTAAAAGCTCGAAAAATCATAGAATTAAACGCAGACAATTTATGTTTTAGTGGATGGTTAGAACTGTTAGGGATGACTCGATCAGTATACGTAGGTTTACGGTAAATTTCAAATGTTAATGATTGATTAGTTTTTGTTATTGAAAGGTCTAGAAATTTAATATTATTGTTAATTTCGGATTCGACTGTGAATGTTATATTTGGGTGGAGGTTATTAATAAATTCTAAAAATTGTTTTAGTTGTCTATCTGTTCCTACAAATGAAGCTAATATATCATCGACGTATCTAAACCACATTTTGATATGTTTTTTACCTAATGGAGAATCTAATATAATATTTGTTAAATTGCACATGAAAATTTCGGCTAGCAATGGGCTCAGAGGTGAACCCATTGCAAGTCCTTCTGTCTGTTTATAATATTTATTTTCAAATGAAAAATAGTTGTTATTTAAAATGATTTCAAAAATATTTAAAAATTCTGTTTTAATTGAAATATTAATATTGAGTGTATCAAATGATGTTTTTATTAAATTTAAACAATCTGTTGGTGGAATTTTAGCGAACATGTTAGATACGTCGAATGATACTAGTTTGTGGTTAGGAGGGAATTGGTAATTTGTTAATTTGTTACATAAGTCTTTTGAGTTTTTAATTGATCTAGGGTCCCTAAAATCGGTTAATTCTTTATAAAGTGTGTTAAGATGGCATGCAATTTTATGGACAGGAGAGTTAATAAACGACACAACGGGTCTAATAGGTAAGTTAGTTTTATGGATTTTTAATAGTCCATATAACCTGGGACAATTGGGATTCATAGGAAATAGCCAAGATTTATTTATATTAGTGAAAACTGAATTTGATTCATTAACTACGGATTTAAGGGTTTTTTGGAATTTAGGTGTTGGGTCTGTGTTTAATTCTATGACATCCGAAGCCTGTATGAAATCGTTGATTTTAGATATATATGATGATTTTTCTAGTACAACTACTGAATTCCCCTTATCTGCTTTGGTGACAATCAAATTGTTAACTTTAATTTTCTTCTTAATTGATTTAATGATATAACTATCTGAATTATTAAAAGTTGTTTTTCTAATTAAGTTAGCTATTTTATATTTTGTATACTCACAGTCAGGGACATCTTTTAGAGCTAGTTCTGATTCTACTATCAAGGTATCTTTGTTGCTCTTATGTGATACGTGTGGGGAATAGTTTGGGCCTAATTTCAAAAATTCTATTTCCTGGTTTTCAAATTGTACTTCGGAATGGTTCACGAAACTCGGATAAAAACTTGCCTCAGTTTGAATATGGGTGGACTGGTTCTTTTTGGTGTCCGTTTTCTTCATTTTTTCTTGTAGTAGGGCGCGGAGTTTTTTCCTCTGAACTAGAAATTTTTTGTGGCAAATACGGCTCACTTTTCCTCTAACGTAATCATCCAGGAGATCAAATTCCACTGGGTGTAAATGGAATGTAAGTTCGCAATGCAAAATTTTGATATATGAGAACAGGATATCTCGTTTGTAAAACCAAGACTTAACTTCATCTTTTATCCACGTTTTTTCGCCTGATATTATAGCGTTCTTTGCAGCTCTTGTTTGGAGGTTGGTTTTCACCTGCACAAATTTTGGAGTAACTTTCATTTTTAAGCATTGTTGGAGAAATTTGATATTTAAAGATGCTTGTTTTACCTTTAATTGTAGTTTAAAGTACTTTTTTGCCTTATAAGCTAAACTAGCATTGATCAAACTGTTAACGGTGGAGGCTTCTCAAAGATACCTTGATAGTAGAATCAGAACTAGCTCTAAAAGATGTCCCTGACTGTGAGTATACAAAATATAAAATAGCTAACTTAATTAGAAAAACAACTTTTAATAATTCAGATAGTTATATCATTAAATCAATTAAGAAGAAAATTAAAGTTAACAATTTGATTGTCACCAAAGCAGATAAGGGGAATTCAGTAGTTGTACTAGAAAAATCATCATATACAGGGTGAGTTTTTTTCGATGTTCTCTATGGGGATCTCGGAAACTATAAGAGATAGAGAAACGGTTAAATGGGGAAAGAAGTGTAGATTTACGAGACGAATAAAATTCCACTTTCAAAGTTTTCAAAAAAGTCAAGGGTAACTAGATATTTTGAAAAAAGTAAAAAATGTCAATTTTTTCAAATCAATATATCTCGGTTTTTATAACAGGTAGAAAAAAACTGTAAAGGACAAAGTTTTAGATAATTTTATGCAGATTAATAAAAAATAATCAGAAAATTTTTATCGCCATAATTTTCCGAGATATGACGCAAACTTACATTTTTTTAAATGGAAACCATAGTTGGCTGTGACCTCATTCAAAAGGTAATTTTTTTCTCTTTAATCCAATATGGCATACGACATAGTTATTTCTAAAAATGAGTGAGTTATAGTCATTTAAAATTTTATTATAAATAAAAAATGGGTAGCCATGAAAAAGATGACAGTAAAACAATTGCAGTTGTTTATAACATTAGCAACATTGTAATCATTAGCTTTACAGAGATAAATCAAAATGAAACAACTGCATAAAGTAATTCTGTAATTAACAATATATCAATGGGAGAGAAATTTTAATATTAAAAAATATAGTCAGAGTCCACTATTAATACTATTATGACATAAATTATATTTTTTTTAAATTGAATTTATGGCTTTTTGACTATTCTCATGTAAATTAAATTAAATGTTTCAATAACAACTAGTTTATGATCCTCCACAGATTGATATGATTTTTCATATACTTTGTTTTTTGCACAACCTCACAGAAAAAAATTCTAAAACGCGCAGATCGGGAGGTCTAGGTGGCCCTGGGATTGGTTTATTTCTTCCCACTTATGAGGAAAAGTTTCATTTAAATAATTTGTAAAGCCAACATGTTATGAGGTGGAGCACCGTCATATTGGAACCATTTCAATCTTGCTTGTAATGATAAATTTAAACAATCGAGCGTATCTTCAAATGTTTTCTGAAGAAAGTGAAAGTAATCATTTTCACTTAGCGAGCTTTCAAAAATATATGGACCGAGAATTATTAATCCAAACACACCATGGATTAAACCCAAATTTAATTTGCAGTTTTCTATGTGAAACTTCTCGTGGATTCTCTTAAGTTCATCAATGTTCATTGTGGCGATAAAAAATACCACAATTAGTGAATCGCGATTCATCTGTTCATAATATTTTTGTAAGAAACGTATTATCCTCTTGACAAATGGGTTTATACCACCTACAGAAGGCCATTTGATAATTACAAAATTATTATACTTATGCTGGTTTTCCATTTATATTTAACTTTGTAGAACTAATAATTACAATATTGCTATTATTATAAACAACTGCAATTGTTTTACTTTCATCTTTTTCATGGCTGCCCATTTTTTATTTATAATAAAATTTAAAATGACTATAACTCACTTATTTTTAGAAATAACTATGTCGTATGTCATATTGGATTAAAGAGAAAAAAATTACCTTTTGAATGAGGCCATAGCCAACTATGGTTTCCATTTAAAAAAATGTAAGTTTGCATCATATCTCGGAAAATAATGGCGATAAAAATTTTCTGATTATTTTTTATCAATCTATAAAATTATCTAAAACTTTGTCCTTTAGAGTTTTTTTTCTATCTGTTATAATAACCGAGATATATTGATTTGAAAAAATTGACACTTTTTACTTTTTTCAAAATATCTAGTTACCCTTGACTTTTTTGAAAACTTTGAAAGTGGAATTTTATTCATCTCGTAAATCTACACTTCTTTCCCCATTTAACCGTTTCTCTATCTCTTATAGTTTCCGAGATCCCCATAGAGAACATCGAAATAAACTCACCCTGTATATCTAAAATCAACGATTTCATACAGGCTTCGGATGTCATAGAATTAAACACAGACCCAACACCTAAATTCCAAAAAACCCTTAAATCCGTAGTTAATGAATCAAATTCAGTTTTCACTAATATAAATAAATCTTGGCTATTTCCTATGAATCCCAATTGTCCCAGGTTATATGGACTATTAAAAATCCATAAAACTAACTTACCTATTAGACCCGTTGTGTCGTTTATTAACTCTCCTGTCCATAAAATTGCATGCCATCTTAACACACTTTATAAAGAATTAACCGATTTTAGGGACCCTAGATCAATTAAAAACTCAAAAGACTTATGTAACAAATTAACAAATTACCAATTCCCTCCTAACCACAAACTAGTATCATTCGACGTATCTAACATGTTCGCTAAAATTCCACCAACAGATTGTTTAAATTTAATAAAAACATCATTTGATACACTCAATATTAATATTTCAATTAAAACAGAATTTTTAAATATCCTTGAAATCATTTTAAATAACAACTATTTTTCATTTGAAAATAAATATTATAAACAGACAGAAGGACTTGCAATGGGTTCACCTCTGAGCCCATTGCTAGCCGAAATTTTCATGTGCAATTTAACAAATATTATATTAGATTCTCCATTAGGTAAAAAACATATCAAAATGTGGTTTAGATACGTCGATGATATATTAGCTTCATTTGTAGGAACAGATAGACAACTAAAACAATTTTTAGAATTTATTAATAACCTCCACCCAAATATAACATTCACAGTCGAATCCGAAATTAACAATAATATTAAATTTCTAGACCTTTCAATAACAAAAACTAATCAATCATTAACATTTGAAATTTACCGTAAACCTACGTATACTGATCGAGTCATCCCTAACAGTTCTAACCATCCACTAAAACATAAATTGTCTGCGTTTAATTCTATGATTTTTCGAGCTTTTAATATTCCATTGTCAAAACAAGCTTTTAATTCAGAAATTAACATCATAAAAACAATAGCTTCTTCAAATGGGTATTCTTCATCAATCATTAATAAATTAATTAATTAATACAAAATGAAAAACCTACGTAAATACATATATGCAGGCCAGGTATCACAAAAACATTTAATTTATAAGCCCCTTACCTTCTTTGGTGACATTTCATTAAAAATTAAAAATATTTTGTCAAAACATAATGTAATAGTAGCTGTAAAACCTTTTAAGAAAATACGCAACATAATTTTTAATCCGAAAACACCAATAGAGAATACTCACAGATCAGGGATATACAAACTTACTTGTGAAAATTGTAAGGGAATATATATAGGGCAATCTGGTCGTAATTTCAATACAAGACTAAAGGAACATCTTCGTTCTTTTCGGCTTAATTTAATTGATAAGTCATCTTTTGCCAGACATAAGATTGAAAACAATCATACTTTTGGTAAGGATGTACTGTCAATTATACATTTTGCCGAAAAAGGCCGTAAGATGGACCTCCTGGAGTCTCTAGAAATTTACAAAGCGCGCGCTAATCCGGAAACCCCCGTAATTAACGACCAGGTTGACCTGATATATACCCCCCTTTTTAACGCTGTTGTAAAACCTTAATTTTTAAGCATATATATACCTGTAAATTGTTAGTTTAATTACTTCTAGTTTGATAATGACAAGCTAAAATTGTCGAAACTATAGTCACTAAATAAAGTCCGTGTTATACAAACAAAGTCAAAAAGTTTTTTATTTGTGAAGAATTATGTATAACGAAGTAGAAGCCTCCACCGTTAACAGTTTTGTGTTAAGTGTTCTTTTATTCTGTGTTTGAGTGCTCGTCCGGTTTCTCCTATATATGTTGCTCCGCATTCAACACATGTTAAAGAGTATACACCATTTTTGTCTAGTTTGTCGGTTTTGTCCTTTGGATTACAAAATAGTTGTTTTAGTGTATGGTTATTTTTGTAGGCTGGACTTATGTTATGTCTTTTTAGTATCTTTTGTATTTTTTGTGTTGTATGTCTATGTTCAGTAAATTTTCTGTATATTCTTTTTTGTTTGTTATCGGTTTGTGATTTGATCGGTTCCAGATTTGGGAGTAGTTTTTGTTGTTTTCGTTTATGTATTATTTTATCTATGATACTGGGATCGTATTGATTATTGTAAGCTATTTGTTTTATTTTGTTCACTTCTTTGTTGTAATCAGTTTCTGATAGTGGTGTGTTTAAAATTCGGTCGATGTATGCATAGAATGCTGACATTTTGTGTGAGTGATTATGTGTCGATTGTTTGGGTATGATAGTATCCGTTTGTGTTGGTTTGTGATATATTGAGTATTTTAGTTTATGTTTATCTTTATGGATTGTGAGGTCCAGGAAATTTATGGAATTGTTGTTTTCGATTTTCAGTGTAAATTTTATATTCGTGTGTATATTGTTGATTGCTGTTTGAAAGTCGTATATTTCGTTTATGTTGTCTCCGTTCCATATACAAAATATATCATCTACGTACCTTTTCCATACAATGATTTTATTGGCATTATTGATTTTATGAATTTTCTGTTCTATATGATCTATGAATATATTTGCTAGCAGACAACTAATATTCTGTCCCATTGGAAGTCCATCATTCATTTTATAATATTTATTATCATATATACAAAAATTTTGTTCTGTAATAAGTTTGATTATTTTGGTTATATTATTTTGATCTTCTGGGTCAGGGATATTTTGTGAGATTATATTCTTAATTATATTTATAGTTTCGTTAACTGGTATATTCGTGTACATGTTTGTAATGTCAAATGATATTAGTGTGTATTTATTGGGTAGTATTATATTTTTTAGTTTATCTATAAGTTCTTGTCTGTTGGGAATTGTGTGTTCAGTTTTGTAATTTATTTGGGTTTTGAATATGTGATTTATGTATTGTGATAATATTTGTGATGGGGTATCATATATGGTGTTAACAGGTCGAATAGGGATGTTATTATTATCTTTGGTTTTTTTATGTAATTTAGGTTGTCCGTAGAGTTTTGGTGGTTTGGGGTTCATTGGTATGAATGTAGTATTATTGTAGATATTTTTTGTTGCATATTTTAATAGTGTAGGTTTCGTAATTTTGATAAGTTCTTTAGTTTTGTTTATATATTTTATTAATGGGTTGTTATTTAATGTTGTAAAGTTATTTTCTCTGAGAAAAGTGTGTATTTTTTAATTATAGTCTTCTTTATCAAGAATTACGAGACCTGCATTTTTGTCGGCTGTAACTACGGTTAGATTGTTAAGTCTAATCTTTTTTTGTATATCTTTAATTACCTTTCTGTTACTATATTGTGTTAGTATCTTATTTCTATTCTTCTTTTGTGTCTGTTTTCTTTCTTCGGATTTAATTAGTTGTATAATTTCACCTCTTATTGTTTCTTCTTGGGGTAAACCTTGGATGGCTGCTTCCAGTTCGATAGCGATTTTAGTGATGTTTGGTTCTCTGATGTCCGGTGCGTATTTATGTCCTTGATTTAGTAATTTTGTTTCCCTGTCAGTAAATTCTGTCTTACTGAGGTTAGTGATCCTGGGGTGGAATATATGTGATGTATATTTTTCTTTCAGTTGATGTTCTCTGTTTTTCTGTGCATTTCTTAGATTATGTAGTTTGATGTCTTTGGTTCTTTTCATCACTCTCCTGGTGTTTGATGCTGTGTAATTTAGGTTTGTTATAAGTTCATTCAATTCTGTGTGTAATGAAGACATTGTGTTAATTTATCATAAAGATATCGTAGTCTAATTTCAATATGGTTCAAAATGCTGTAATGTTTGTGTAGTTCATTTTTGATGATTTTGTGTCTAATGGTTTGTTGTGTGTGTGGTTTAATTATTTTAGATAGTTTAAAATTAGCGAAGTTTGGTGTAAGGTGTTCCTTTAGACATTTATTAATAAAGTAGATATGTGTTATGGTCTTTTGTTTATTGTTGTTAAGTTTTCTGTAGTTTTGGATATTTTGCGCTGTACTTGCGTTGTTTATAATGTTGTTATTTGTATCCATGTTACTGGGTTAATATTGAAACAAAATAGAAATAAGTACTTCCCGGTATATTTAACTAATTATTTTATTTTTCTGGACTAGTTTCGGGCGTTTTGCCAATCTTCAGCAGAATATATCCACACAATTATTTACATTATTTTTTTACGTATTGTTTTCGTGTATATGTATATCTGCGTGCAGATGTATGTATATATGTGTTTATATTTTATTCTTCAAATTATATTACTGCTTTTAATTGACTAAATGTAAATTGTTCATATAAATAGAATAGTTCTCCTTTGTAGTTTTTCTGCTGAAGATGGGCAAAACGCCCGAAACTAGTCCAAAAAAATAAAATAATTAGTTAAATATACAGGGAAGTACTTATTTCTATTTTGTTTCTAATATATTAAGTTTGATAAATGAGGCTTTGCAGTCTTCTTGATACTTAAGGCCTTCTGTGACTCGAACTGCTCAACTTGAAATTGTCGGAGAAGGAATATGGAACGGCATATTTTCTGTGACATTTCCGTCTCATGTACATTCCAGGTTAATTTACTGTCCAGCTACATGCCTAAGTATTTCACATGTTTGATTTCCATTACGTCTGATTGCTTTAAAGATATTGTGGACCAAATCTGTTTATTCTATTCATTAATGATCTGCACAATGTTATCTCTAATTGGCAACTGTTACTTTATGCTGATGATTTGAAACTTTTTAAAATTATAAGTAATATAAATGATTGTCATGACATTCAGGCAGACCTCATTCGTCTGAATGACTGGTGCAACATTAATCAACTATTTTTAAATCATCCATATGATTATACTTATAATATGAATTCCTTCAATTTGTCTAAAGTCAATTCAATGAAAGATTTAGGAGTAATATTTGATACTAAATTATCATTTAATTGTCATATAGTAAACGTTATAAACAAAGGATTATGACTGTGGGGATTTATATGGCAAATTGGTAAGGATTTAAATATTGATTGTCTTAAAACACTTTATTGTTCATTAGTCAGATCACAGTTGGAATATGCTTCACCAATTTGGAATCCCTTCACGGCAGCCAATGTGGAGCAGCTTGAACGTGTCCAGAAAAAATCTTAAGATGTATGGAGTATAAATCCGGAATGCAACATATATCAGGAGAATATAAATTGATAATGAATAACTTAAAGTTAAATTAATTACAGGATCGTAGAATCAACGCCGACCTACATCGAATAATAAATGGGCATATTGACTCATCATATTTATTAGAAGCAGCATCTATTCGTGTTGCAAATAAGAAGACACGCTCGCATTCGCTGTTTCTGTTAAAAACTCATAGAACGCTGTCTGGATCTATGAACTCATTATCACGAATATTGAAATTGGCAAATGAGTTAAACATCAATAACTGGTTTAATATATTTGATACATCGGTTAATTAATTTAAACAAATTTTAAAGAGTAAACTTTAGTTTATATGTTTTTATTTGTTTTGATTAAGAATTCTTGTTTATTTTATTATTTTTGGGCGGATTTGTATTATTTTAAATTCTATTTTCATTACTTGTATTTATATTTAATTTCTATTAACATTTCATTTTTATTTTTATTGTAAAGCGTATTTGTGTTACTTTAAGTTATATTTATCTTTTTATGTATATTTTTCTTATTAAGTATATTGTACCAATACTGTAAAAGGCGATTGCCGTTAATAAACGATTATTATTATTATTATTAGTATACAAAATACAATATTTTGATAATATTATTAACTTAAATGTATTATTATAATGAAACGAAATAAAATTCTTTACTTCACTTATTTAGAATAAGTGGTCAGGAATTTTATTTCGTTTCATTATAATATAGAACCCTTCACATTACTAAACCCGAAATTTAATGTTAAATATATTATAATTAAATTTGTCATTAACATGTAACCATATCAGTACAGCAATCTAACATTTAAACTAGTATATAGATTAATATAGTAAATATGGTATGATAAATTTGGAAACAAGAAATGAATTTAGGTTGATGTAATTAAAAAATAACAGATCATACATCAATCTAAATTTATTCCAAATTTATCATAGTATATAGTTATTTATATTATAAATTACTATTAGGAGGATTTATTTAGCTAATAGTATCTAAATTTAAATTGGCTATTCATCTCAAGATTGGAACAAACTACTAGTACCAATGATATCATGGAGTTTCTAAAAGAAGGAACCAATACAGCAGACGGTTTTGTTGTAGAGTCGATCAAACCAAAACATCAAGGAGCTGAATACGCCTCATTTAAAATAGGTATACCATCAAATTTAATAGCTGTTGTAAATGACCCGCAATTCTGGCCTGAGTATGCTTTTATTAATAGATTTTATTTTTCTAAGAAATCAGAAAATTTTCCCTAAAACAAACAACCTTCGAGGACTGTATAAAACAGAATATGGATCTTAATATATTCCATATAAATATCCAATCATTAAATAATAAAATTAACATGTTATCCAACTTCTTACTACATGAATCATTTCATATAGTATGCATATCAGAACATTGGAATTCTCAAGAATTAATGAATGTTGTAGTTTTACCAGGTTATGACTTGGCTGCAAAGTACTGTAGAACTAATTATATCCACGGTGGAACTTGTATATACATACGAAAAGATTTATCTAGTAATAGTAGTAGTAGTAGTGTTAGGCTATCGACCACGTGGTCCTTCCGCCATGTGTCATTTGTGTATTTGTGTGTGTGTAAATGAGCTTGTTACTTTAAAGGATCGCCCCCGTCACTCTAAAGCACCATTAATTGTATCCCAATGGTGAATGGTACCGGTCACCCATCCGACTACTGATCCGAATCAACGTTGCTGCACGTCAGTTCGGGGCCGTAACCGATGCGCCACCACCGGCGTGTATATATCTAGTAATATAATTCCACTAAATGAATTTTGTATTGATAAGGAATCTGAGTTTTGCGCTATACATGTACCATGTTTTAATATTGTCGTTGTTTGTATATATAGAGCCCCTGCTGGAGATCCAAATAAATTTATAGATAAATTAGGTGATGTTCTTCATTATATAGATAATAAGTTTACGTATAAACATTCTACGATATTTGTAGCAGGAGATTTCAATATTAATTTTAATAAAAAATCGCCTATTCAACAATTATTGCTTTCACTTATTCAGTCATATGGACTGCAAACTACTATAAATGATAGCACAAGAATATGTAAAACTACTAAAAGTTGTATTGATAATATATTAACAAATATAACAAACTATACTGCTGGGACAATTAATCCAAATTTATCAGATCATCTAGGTCAATTTATTAAATCTAAAATTATTAATAAATCTGATAAGAAAATAGTTAAAAGGGTTTATATGAATGTAGATCTTTTAGACAAACAACTTAGTGATATTCTTGAACTACGTGATGATGTAGAAAATATTGCTACATACATTAATCATATCTTGTCTGAATGTATGGAAATATATCTGAACCTTAAAAAGCATTCCAATGATATAGTAAAAACTAACTGGTTTACTCCAGAACTTGTAAACATGAGAAACACATTGAATTTTCTTTATGAATATTATATATTAACTAAAACGGCTGCAGCCAAAGAATTATATACGGATCACAAGAAAAAGTATATAGAAAAACTAGATGACACGCGTATACTTAGTTACAGTAAGTTTATTGAAAATTCAAGTAATGCAGCAAAGGCATCTTGGCAGCTAATCAATTTTGAACGGAATGCAGGCCATGATTTTAAAACACCTTCTATATCCTCGGAAACGTTTAATGATTTCTTTATAAATCACATTAATTTAATCGTTCAAAATATTCCCGATATTAGTCTACCTTCTTCAAATATACAGGGTTCTAGTGGATCTTTCTTTTTTCTACCTACAGACACAGATGAAGTCCTTCGTATTATTAACAACTTAAAAAACAGTAAATCAAGGGACATATTTAATATGGACTCATTTATTCTTAAAAAAATATCTACAAAAATAGCTCCTTATCTAATAACCTTATATAACAAGTGTTTTTGTAATGGAATATTTCCAACTGTTTTTAAAATTTCTCGAATTGTCCCTATATATAAGAAAGGAGATATTGAGGATGTTTCGAACTATAGACCAATAGCTATCATTCCTATAATAAGTAAAGTGCTAGAAATATTGGTCAAAGAACGTTTACTTTCATATTTCCATAAAAATATTTTTTTTACAGATTGTCAGTACGGATTCAGATCAAACAGAAGTACAGAGCTAGCCGTAGATGAACTAATATCATTCATTATAAATAATATGAACAACAATATACATACATCCATAACATTGTGCGATCTAACTAAAGCTTTTGATTGTGTTAATCACAATATACTTATAGAAAAGCTACGTACGTATAATATTCAAGGAACTGCATTAAACATTTTTAAATCATATCTTAGCAACCGAAAACAATGTGTTAGTGTAAATGGTATTAATTCAAGCTTTAAGGATGTAGTACATGGGGTACCTCAAGGGTCCGTTTTGGGCCCAATTCTTTTCATTATATATATATATCAATGACTTACCAACATACATGGCTCCTACTAAACTCATCTTGTTTGCTGATGATACCTCTTTTATTTGTAGTCATAGCAACCGTACCATTCTTGGAAAAAATGGCAGCAGAGGCTGAGAACAGAATAACTGACTGGTTTAATGCCCACAAATTAAAACTGAATACTGTGAAAACACAAAAACTATTGGTCGCTCCTAACCTAAGAGGAAACATTCCAGACTCTGTGACCGTTCTCGGGATACGTGTGGATAATCAGTTAAAATGGCTTGACCATATCGATGTACTGGCAAAAAAACTCAATAAGTCACTGTTTTTATTGAGAAAACTGGACAAGTTAGTAGACAAGAAGACATTAATAAATGCATTCCATGCATTATTTAATAGCCATGTGCTTTATGGTCTAAGAATTTGGGGAAATTCGAGCGGGTCAACCCGAATCTTTCTTTTACAAAAACAAGCGATTCGTATATTAGTGACCATAGGCAGAAAGGATTCATGCAGAGGCCATTTTAAACGTTTAAGTCTATTAACGGTTCCAGCTTTATTTATTTATAAAACGTGTGTGTATATACATAGAAACCGTAATAAGTTCATCAATGTAAACAGATCTCATTCATATTCCACTAGATATGGATCCCACATATTGGGTGCTAGAGCCAAGTATACTAGACTGGCTAATAACACTACACAAACAGAGCTGTACAACAAATTACCTGAAACGTTAAAATCTATGTCACTAAAACAATTCAAATCTAAATTAAGAACAATATTAATTAATGCAGAGCCATACACAACAGATGAATTCAGAAATATTAGTTTCAACAATTATATTTAGTACTATTAGTTCACAATATTAAAATCAATTTTATGATTACTGACTTTATTAACTTATTCGTTTTATTTATACACTAGTTTTAAGTTTTATGATTTATTTTGTTTTATTAACATATTTGTTTTAAATTTTATCTATACATTGATTTTATTTTATTTATACACTAGCTTTAAGTTTTATGATTTATTTTATCTTATTAACATATTTGTTTTAAATTTTATCTATACATTGATTTTATTTTATTTATACACTACTTTTAATTTTTTTTACGATTTTATTGACATATTAGTTTTTAATTTTATATATATACTGATATTCTTTTATTGTTATTTTATTTATACACTAGTTTTATGTTTTATTTATACATTGTTTCAACTTCCATTTGTCTGAAATCCGACTTGAATTTTGTTTCTTTTGTTTGATTGTATGTATAATTGTATTTTTAAATTTATTCTTCTAATTATATATTGACGTGTGTAAACCTGTGTGTCCTAGCACCAATAAAGTATTATTATTATTATTATTATTATCTATTGTGGTTACATCATTATTATATCCATATTTATTCAAAACTATTTGTGTTAATTTTCCAAGCTAGTTCATTACCAAAGCATTATTTTTCCTATTTCATAACTGGGTCACGTACAAAATTAAATAATTCATAGTTAAAGGTTTCAGCAATGACAATTTTGCATTAAGTATTATTTCCTATTGCTATAATATTGAATATATAACCTGAATTTTGTTATTTAATAATATGCGGTACACCACCTGCATAAATAATAATAAGGATAGAGCAGACCCTAGTGTAATTTCAGCAGAGGCAATGCTTTCATTAATTATATTACAATGCCTTTTTATTATGCACAACTTTTTCTTTGTATACACAGTTATTACATTTGCGGCAGCGTTGTCAACGATTTTTAAGGCCACAGTGGGCGCATGGAAGCAGGGATGTGTGCCTTTTCGCCGAGATTTAGCCGCATTTTTTAATTATCATGTTTTTAAAATAAACAAATATATATTTTAATATTCACAATAACTTACAATGTATAGTGGTGTTATAAACAATAATGTAAATAATAACTTATGTTAAATCTGTAAACATTTTTAACGAGCTTTTCATGTTTTTTTTACACTGCTAATACATTATAAAATATTAAAATAAGTACGTTTGTTTCTTGATTCAAATATTTTAAAGATTAATTAACAATTAAAAAAAACGGAATAAGTAAGCATTTTCATAGATTTAACTATCTTAATCTTTTGTTAGAACCTTAGTAATATCATAATAATTCATTTGTGTGCTACAATCACTTTAGATGTATTATTAAGAAAATATTGAATTTTGAGATAACTTAAAAATGCTTCTACATATTTGATATTTTTAAGCGAAATTAAGCAATTGCAGAAAATAAATGATTTTATTTATTATATTATCTGTAGCCGAAATGTATTTTTGTAATTTTTAAGAAAGTCTAATCAGTCTTTAAACTAAAAACCATTGCATTCGGTTAAATAGTACGCTTAACTAAGTAATGGATGTACTAATTAATTTTCATAATATTTACTTGTCTAAGATCTGTCTCAAGGATTTTAATAAAAAATATGGGTAAATATTTTAAATTAATATTAATTCATAACTGTAGCTTATTTTCTTTTTAAAATTAATCTGAATGAAAATGATCAATGTTAAATAATATTCCTAGTTTCAAGAATTGTAATATTATTTTTTTTAATAAAAATGAATTAATGTCATTTACGCTGTAGAAAATTAACTAATAATTAGGAAAAACACGAAAACATTTCGTAAATAAAATAATATCTCGCTTTCCATAGCCACTAACTACTTTTTGGATTTACCCATAACCTATATTTGTATTTATACCCGCGTATGTAGTTGTAATTGATCATAAACCATTGATATTAGTTCTAGAAATGTATATCTTGTATTATTAACATAATAAGTGAAGTAAGGAATTTTATTTCGTTCATCACAATATAGAACACTTGACATTACTCAACTCATAATTTAGTCATTCTGCATAAATTTAGAAAAGGAAACTTTTGACGAAATCTCCGATAATACCTGATACTAAATACAACGTCTGTTTAGAAATATTTACTAAATATTTTAATTCGTGTCTTCCTTTAATATGTATTTCCATTAATAGTAAATCTCAAAAGAAATACAAATCTGATATATTAAGTCAAATGAAGAAACTCTCATGTTATATGAAACATTGTCTAAATTTATACCTGAATATATTTCTCATTATATACAACAAAAAATCTACAACAATTGAGGGTCAGCTGAGACATATAAATCCTTCAAACAAAGGTTGATAAATAAAAAAAACAATTCAAAAACATCTTGAAGCATAATACGGGAAATTTCGGGAAGCGACAGAATAAAACGATCCCAAAAAACTCAGACCTAGTCAAGTTGTCAAATGAATGTAATGTTTACTTCAATGAAATGTCATCTAAATTGATCAATAATATGAATAGTTTTATGTTCTTAAATCCCGTAAGCAGTCATGAAATAATATCAATTGTTAACAGTGTGTCAAACAAAAATTGTTTTGGCTATGATGAAATTCCAATTTTTATCATCAAAAATTGTATTAAAAATATAGTTACTCCTCTAAGCAAAATAATTAACGCTTGATACGTTTCCCAATTTACTGAAATGTGCGAAAGTAGTATACCAATCTATAAAATAGATGATCCTGACTTTAGAAAATTATCGGCCTCTAAGCATTTTAGTAACAAGAAACATAAAAGGAACATAATGAGAATATGCACTTGGAATATAAAAACTTTATTGAAGGATTGAAAAATGGAAGAAATATCAAGACAGCTACTTAAATATAACATAGCAGTAGCAGCCCTGCAAGAAGTAAGATGGAAAGGTAATGGACAAATTAAAAAGAAGAAGTACAGTATATTCTACTCAGGGGATAAACAATAAGGCAGACATGGAGCTTTTGTCATCACTGGAAAATGAAAGAACAGTGTAATAGACTATAGACCAATAAATGGCAAAATAGCTTACCTCAGATTAAAAGTAAAACCATTCAATATATCCACGGAAGTAACAGAAGAAAAACAAAAACGACGAACTACACAAAGAAATCGAAAATATTCACGCGACCAGACCTAAACTAGACACACTAATTATGATTGGAGACTTTAACCCTCAACTAGGAAAGGAAGATTATGTAAGAGCAGTTGCATGGCAAAATTCGATACATGATAATACAAATGATAATGGTCAAAGATTATGCAACCTCGCAATCACATCAGGAATGGGAAAACATAAAATAAAGTGGATGTCACATGGACAGCATTACGGAAACCAAATCGATCATATATTAATAAGAAAAGAAAGAGAAACGAGCATATTAGACGTGAGGTCGTATAAAGAGCCAGATGCAGACACAAACCACTTCATGGTAGGAGCAACACAAACAAGGAAAGAATATAGGAACATGGCAGAACATAAAATAGGAGACAACATATCACTAATAACAGAAGACATAAACACGAAATGGACAAAACATCATTAACTGAAGCCGCGGAAACAAAAATAGGAACGATAAGAACCGATACAAAACTGGATGGTAAAAAATAAAGATGGAAAATAATAAAAATGAATACAAAAACCATAACTCTAAAAAGTTTTACAAACAGATAAATAATGAACGAAAACGAAACAAAATAAAACGTTGGAAATGAAAAATAAGGAAGAAAAAACACGAAGAAGAGAAACTTATATGGGAAGAACACTTTAAAGAATTATTGACAACTACAAATAGTACTACACAAATAGAAGAAATCGGGGAATCAGACTAATATTTTAATATGGTAGAAGAGCCGACGTTGGAGAAAATAAAAGAAATAATTAGAAGATATACAAATGGAAATGTACCTGGAGAAGACAACATTAATGCAGAAACTATAAAATATGGTGGTGAACTTGTAAAGGAACAAATAAAAAATATGACTATAGAAACATGGAAAACCGAGAGTATCCGGAAGGAACCATGTACCAATACATAAAAAAGGCGACAAAAACCAATATAAACGTTACAGAGCAATCACACTAATATGTAAAAGGAAATGCAATCTCAGCTACCTTATTTATAATACTTTATAATACTTTATTAACGGGATAACCCCTTTGTTGTTACAATACAATTATTACAAAGTAACACAAACTTATATTACAAATTAATTTAGATATTCTTCTTAAAGCCTAACAGTGCATCAAATAAAGATATATAATTAACATATTATATATTATATTAACATTAAGAATAACTCTGAAATAAAATATAATAAAGGAGGAAATAATCAATACAAAAACCAAAAATGAAACAAAACAAAAATAGTAATATCAAAACAAAATAAGCGCATGAAGTCTATATAACACCGACTACACTCTTTTTGAAATTCGATAATGATGAACTAAAGAAATTTATTCGGTTGTCTAAATTAAATTCATTACCTAATCGCATTAAACGGTCAATGGTAGTATTTGATGAAAAGTTTGTGCGATGTAATTTTAATCTAAATAAGGGTGTATTTCTACGAGATCGATCATTTAAATATACGCGAAAATTCAACTTTTCTAAAATTAAAGGACTGCAAATATCACCGTTAATTATTTTATGCAATAAACACAAATCTAAGACCTTTCTTCGTGTTTCAAGCGTTTGAATACTTAAGTTGTTCATTATCCACGTATAATTACCTTGAATATGATTTACATCCATTTTAAATTCTATACATCGTAGAAATTTCTTTTGTACGTTCTCAATGGAGATAATGTCCATTTGAGTATATGGCGACCATATACTGCTTGCATATTCCAATTGGGATCTAACTAGGGAATAATATAAAGTAACCACACACGACTTACTTAACTTACGACCTATATAATAATAATAATAATAATAATAAACTTTATTTCACAATGACAAACTACAATATTGTATATTCGTACATGTAAAAGCGTCAGAAAAAAAAACAAAACTATACATTAGTTATAGAATGGCACTAGAAAAGAACAGGGATATGATATTTCTATTATATATATGCCATACAAAAAGAGAGTTTGTTATCGAAAACAACACCCAAGTCTTTAATTTCTGTAACACTTTGCAATTTTACAGAATCGAGTTGGTACACAAATTCCGTACGCGACCTAGATCTAAAGAATGAAATAGAATAGCATTTATTGCTATTTAAGAATAAATCATTTTCGTCACACCACTTATTAATCCTATTTATATCACCTTGAACTACATAACAATCATCTATTTTGTTAATTATTCAGAACATTCAGAACCCAAAATTACCTCCACAATATCGTTAATAAACAGCAAAAACAGAATCGGTCCGCAATGTGAACCTTGGGGCACACCCGAAGTCCCATTGAAATATGATGATTTAAAATTATTAACATTAATACATTGAGTCCGATTTGTTATCCACAACACAACACTCGGATGAAAACCAAGCTCCCTTAACTTTCGCAGTAGCACAGAATGTTTTACCCTATCGAATGCTTTAGCAAAATCGGTGTATATAACATCAACTTGAGAGTTATTCTCTAAAGCATGCGACAGAAACTCCCGGTACAATATTAAATTCGTTACTGTTGACCTTCCCGACAAAAAACCGTGCTGCCTATCGGATATTATATTTCGGCTCATCCAAAGTAATTGTAGAGAAATAGTTTCATCCAGCAATTTCGGAATTATGGACTGCAAGCATACTCCACGGTAATTTTTTATAAGTAAGCAATTTCGGAATTATGGACTGCAAGCATACTCCACGGTAATTTTTTATAAGTTGTCTATCCCCAGCCTTGAAGATCGGTCGCACAAAACTTCTCTTCCAGATGTCAGGAAAAAAACCTTCATTGATGGATCTCGAGCATAAAATATAAATAGGGTTCGCCAGTGTAAAAGCACATTTTTTCAGTACACAAGAAGGAACTTCATTGGGGCCGGTTGCATTATTTTGTTGTAGAAGTGAGGTAAGTAGCCATTCTCGGTCGACATACAGTTTGGAGTTATGTACCTGTTTTTTGGCACCAGTCATAAAATTGTCCATAACACGAGGAGTAACATAAACGGCTGAGAGATACTTGGCAAAAAGTTCAACAATGCTATTGCCATCGCAAGCAGTGCTATTATTGAAATGCATGATACTGGGAAGTTCTCCTTCTTTATTGAAGTCATGAACATAAGTCCAAAACTTTTTTGGATTAGAGTGAATTGCTGATTCGACGTTGATAAGAAAGCGGTGAAAAAGTTCCGAATTCAGTTGTTTATAGCTTGATCTTAGTTTATGAAAAATTTGGTAGTCATCAAATTGTCCACTTATCTTATACTTAACATGTGCCTCCTTTTTCTTTTTAATTAATTCTTTAAGATCTTTATTAACCCATTTAGGGAATTCATCATTTTTATCAGGAACGTATTTAATCGGTATATATCGATCCATGCCGGAATAAACTATATCGTAAAAGAGGACTGCAGCAGTGTCCAAGTCTAGGAAATTCTAGTCAATAGTACTAAAAAAGAGATTTAGATTTGCAAAACCTGCCAGATGGAATAAAAATTTCTTCCTGTACGTCTTTAAGTGATGAAAATTTGCACAATTTATAATAATATCATAAGCAAAATGATGATCAGTAGATTTAGAGAAGGGCGTATCACCCACAGTTACGTTAATACCATTAATATTACTGAAAACTAAATCTAAAAATACATTACGAGTATTTGGGCTGTAATTTACTTGATTAAAATTAAGAAAGCAGTACGATTCCAGTAATGCATGTGCTGCAGTATCGGATTCCTTAAGAGAGCTGTATACAATACCATTAGTATCCCATTTTAGGTTAGGAATATTATAATCGCCACAAATGAAGTATTTGTGGTCATCGTTATCGTACACTAGATTTTCCAAAGCAAAACAATGATCAACATAAACTTGTGATACGGATCCAGGAGGAATGTAGACAGCACCAAAAATATATTTAGATGTGCCAATACTTACTGAAATAAATAAATGTTCAATTGAATTATTACATAAAATTAAACGAGACGAAAAACATTTCTTGACAGCAATCAAGACTCCACCCCCACGAGTGCTGCCAGTGTCGTACCTATCAGATCTATAAATTATGTAATTATCAAATCGTAACATTGAATTGGAAATATTCGAGTGTAACCATGTTTCAACCAAAATAATTACATCAAAATCATTACTGTTTACTGATAGCATAATATCTGAAATTTTTGTGCGAATACCACCAACATTTTAAAAATAGATTAAAAGTTTTTTGACGACTTATTTGCAATATTCTCACGAAATTTTCCCTTGGAAATGTAGGGAGTATCATTGCGGTACTGAATTGTAAGGTCCGACTCCCCATTTTCCACTCTCGAATTTAATTCTCCTTCAATTTTTTTTAAATATTGACGTTGATTGAAAGTTCTATCTCTCGAAAAGCGAGTTTGTGAATTTTTATTGCTAGAATCATCGTTAACAAACTTCACATCATCCAAAATCATTTTTTACGGTCGAACATAACCAGGTCTTTTCACACCAACTCTTACAACTTTTTTAGGTCGTATTGATACATTGAAGGAATGAGAAATCTTATTAATTTCTTCAGTGTCATATAAAATTCGATCATTGCGATTCAGGTATATTGTATACAAAAAGATTGTTCTTCCTTAATATACGCTCTTCGAGTTCATCAATAACGGACTCCATGGAATTATGACAATTAGTTAAGCTATCCTTTAATGCATCTATTTCTCGCTTATTAGAGTTTTCCTGGGCCTCTAATTTTTGTAATCGAATTTCAACTTCTTCCAATTTAGTGTTAATTGTTTGGATAATTTCCACTTTAGCTTTATTTATTTCACTAATTATTATTTGCGTTATTTTGGATACCGATGAGTTAGATGTGTCTAAGGAACAACGATTACACACCCACCGATCTCCGGCAGAAGGCAAATCATTTAATTTTAAATTAGTGCATTTAATGTAGATGTCTTTATTACACACGCCAGTACATCGCAAATACGGAGTAGCCGGTGTAACTGCCTTACTACAAATTCCGCAATAATTAACCATAATTAATAAATAATACAGTAAATTTAAAAATATTTTAATAAATTTGATATGTCAGGGTTAGACAATGGACAATTTTTCACACCGAGGGGTCCGTCACGGCGACTAACACATATAAACAAACTCGGAAAACTGGACCACGGAAGGGATGCGAATATAGGAAGGATTTATTGGAATGACAAATATATTAGCAGTTATAGTTATGGTAAATATGAAATATGAATTCGCAATGCGATTAAATCATAAATTATTTAACATCGGATTTGAATACGTAATAAGAAAGATAGACACAAAGGAAACTCTCAGAACAAAAGAGTCAAATAATTGCTTACGCAGACAATATAGTCATAATAACAAAACAAAGAGTACAAATGAGAAACATTCTGAGGGAATTAGTACACGAGAGAAAGAAAATGGGAATATCACTAAACAAACAAAAAAGAAAATACATGATAATCGAAAACATAAGCGTAGAAGAAACAATAAAAATATGACAGCACGAACTTGAGAATATCAACAAAATAAAGTATTTAGGCAGTTAGCAACAGGAACGAATTTTAAACTGAAATCGAGGAAAAATACAGAAAGCAAATAGTGCATTCAATGCAAGCAGAAATGTTCTGACAAACAAAACAATTAGCAAGAACGCAACGATAAAAATATATAACACAGTGTGTCTTCTTCAGTGTGTCGAAACAATTGTCGCGAACGGCAAAATAAATATTTGAAAGTTTTATCGTATTTCATTTACGAAAATTTACCAATCATGCCTAATAAAAGCAAGTACGCTCATGAACATGTATTAAATAATACCAAGGTACTTCTGGAAAATTGGCTTAGAGAGAACAATTTTTTTATTTTAATGAAGACAAAACGAAATGTTTAATGGCCGCCATAAGTAAAAGAACACCAAGAATTCGTCGATAAATTTCAGATAATATGTAAATAATTCACACTAAGAAATTATTAAAATTTTAATAAAAAATCGTGGTAACTTTTTCTTTAATTTCAATAAAGAGTTGCTCCTCCACGATTTCTGGAGCACTCAACAACTCAATGTCAGCCAGAGGGATTGCATCCCAAGTTTCTTGAATTCGCATCCTAATATCAGGTAAAGTGAGTGGGGGTAGCTGAAGATGGAAGTAAATCAACATTAGCTAGTTTCAGGAATTCCATATAAATCCTAGTTGTATGCGGCTTTGCATTATCCTGTTGGAAAATGGGGTTTTCCAACCTTCTTAGATAGGGTATTAATGTTGGTTCTAGAACTGTGTTAATTTAGTGATTTGCCTTTAATGTTTCTGTAATGAACACAAGAGGAGACTTACTTCCACTACAGATCGCCCCCATACCATCACTGTATAAGAGCTCTATGGCGTACAATGGATCTGTACATTTCCTCGTTTCTCTTGGCGACGTCTAACCATTTTACGACCATCGTGGGCAAACAAATAAAATCTCGATTCATAGCTAAAGATAACCTGCCTCCAATAATCGATCCATTGTAGTCTCTCATTGCACCATTCCAGACGCCACCTCTTATTTCGAGGAGTTAAGGGCAAACAATGAAAAGGACGTTACGACTTGAGACTAAATGTTCGAATTCGAAATATATGATTCCATTAAAAAAGAAGAGTTACGAAAATTTGAAATTTTAGAAAATGGGGTGTGATACAAAGACACCTCAAAAGAGAAAAATAAATAAAACTCATCTACAATAGATGAGTTTTATTAAGACTAGAAAACAAATCACTTATTGAATGAAACAACTACTTTTATGGCTAATACTTCGTCAAACATTGAATAATACAAAAGTAATTTGCGTATTACAAATTTTATACGGAATACATTTTTCTATCTTTCGCGAGAAAGGCGCTAGGAAAGCCTGACGCATCGTTGGAGGACGCTTTATATATGTACAATGGCTGGACCATAGATTCCTGGGGTCAATATACCGAGTGTCTCAGACCACTCGTACCAGCCTTTTATTTCGACAAAGCTTGGTCGAATGTGACTGGGACAAAAAAAATTATTACCAAAGTGAACTCAAGGAATCCACTGATGAATTTATTTTTTACCGGAATAATTTTTAAGTACCCGGAACCGGAAGTAACTTCAAAATTTCAAATGGCAACATAAGTCGAGTAAGGTATTAATTGATAGGTCTTTTTATAAGAAACAACTTTTATTAAAATGTTTTTTTTAATATTTTGCATATTTACAAAAATAAACGAAAAAAACTAAATTGAAAATTAGTTACCCATTCCACACTAAGTTTCCCCAAGTAGGCTTTGCTTTTTTGTTATGTCAAAATAATTGAAGTTCGTGAATATTTTAGGTAAAATAAATTATTATTATCAAAGTATTGAATGTGTCAACATGAGTTTTACAAACGTCAAAGGTTTTGATATGCTGATGATATTAGGTGAATGCGGCCAAAACTATCGTGCTGTTGAGCGAATTTTTGCTGAGCGATACTCTCAATGAGCCAATCAGTCAAAAAATGTTTTTCGGCGACTTGAAAAACGAGTTAAGAGAACTGGTAATCTACAGCGCAGCCACAACATAGGTCGAAGTATCAGAAAACGTGTATAAGATAAAAGAACACCAGAAATTCTTGCAGTAATTGCTCTGGACCCGAACATCTCGACTAAAAGAATTGAAATCGATGCTGGAATAAGTAGCTCCACTGCTTGGAGAGTTTTAAAAACAAACAAATTCCATCCATATCATACCTCTCTACACCAGAAACGTGAAGAGTGGGATTTTTTAAAAAGGTTGAATTTTTGTGAATGGTTGTCGCATAAAAATTATAATTTCCATCACAAAATTTTATGGACAAATGAGGCGACATTCAAAAGCAACGGAGTTGTTAATTTACATAATGCTCACTTCTGGAGTAATGAAAGTCCTCAAGTCAAGTTGATAATCCATACGTGTGGATCCTTAATGTTTGTGTGGTATTTTAGGAAACCAAATAATTGATCCGTATTTTTTTGATGGTTCATTAATCTTGTTAACCTTCTAGATGTCGTTCCATATGCCACACGTTTAACAATGTATTTTCAACAAGATGGTTGTCCCGCTCATTACGCAAGAGTTTCTCGTCAAACCGTTGATCGCCTTTTCCCTGGTCGATAAATTCGAAGGTTCGGACCATTTCCATGGCCACCTCGTTCTCCTAACATAACGCCTCTTGACTTCTTCTTGTGGGGACGTATCAAAGACCTAGTATATAAAGAGCATCCAACCATGAGGGATACTAATAATAATAATAATGTATTTCCCAACAGATACATAAATCTAATAACAGGGAAAAGTTATCAAGAGATAGAGATATGTATAATAACATTTTAAAGACATTTATGAAGAAGAGGATACGGAATGTCTGCCGTTCACTTAGTGAAGACAAGATACTACGGGCCGTCAACGACGTTCGAAATCGGCTACAAAGATGCATTGATCAAGAAGGAAGGCAATTTGAACCATAAATAATTGAATAGTAGTTTTAATTATCATTTTCTTTTTTTTCACACTCCTATTTGAATAGTTAAATAAAATACTTTCAAACAATTGGTATTTTTTGTTTGTCGAAATAAAAGTTTGGTACGGGTGGTCTGAAAAACCCGTACTAGAGAAGCCATCCATATCAAAATAATAATTCAGTTTTGAATAAGAGGAACTCTTCTCACCTGAACACAGAAAATAACATATTACCCAAGGAAAGTATTGAGGAACAATACGAAGAATCATGTAAGAATATTTGCAATATTAACACATATACAAATTGTTGCTCTAACAAAAAAGCAAAGCCTACTTGAGGAAATAAAATGTTGAATGGATTACTAAATTTTTTAAGTTTTTTTAGTTTAATTTTGTAAATATGCAAAATATAAAAAAAAAACATTTTTATAAAAGTTGTTTCTTTTAAAAATACCTATCAATTAATACCATACCCGACCTACGTTGCCATTTGAAATTTTAAAGTTACTTCCGGTTCCGGTAAAAAAAAATTCGTCAGTGGATTCCTTGAGTTCACTTTGGTAATAAAATATTTTGTCCCAGTTAGATTCGATCAAGCGTTGTCAGAATAAATGGCTGGTACGGGTGGTCTGAGACACTCTGTATAATGATTTAACATAACTTATCTATATCCAAAAAATTATGGTTAACTCGGAATTTGTCTTCAAAGTTCCAAAATAGTTCATTTCTTTTGTTTATAAAAATTGAACGCTTTATTTGATTTGAATGAAATTTATTATTAATAACTACAATAATATTATACATCATTTCAGTTATTATGGTCATTAGTGACTGAGGGGAAGTATAAAAAATTATAGTACTACCACCTAAAAACTAAAATAATTTTTTATTCATGCATCCAATAAAAACTATAAAAATACTATTTGAAAGACCATTTAATTTAAAATTTTTTTGTTTTTTTAATAATATTTGATATTTTTTTAAGGTTTTTGCAAAAAAAAAATATGAATATAGTATGCTTATTATGATATCAATTGATAAAATAAATAAAAACAACATCTAACCAAATTCCTTCACAAAATGCTCCAAGCATGTATCCAAGACATCTGTTGCTCCAAAAATGAATATTTATGAACTATAAGAAAGTTAATAATTAATTATTAAAAGACACACGATAAATATTATATATAATGTATATTTTCTAAACAAAGACAGCCACAAAAAACATGTTTTTTCGGTTCGATGGAAAACTAGGTTTTTTTTACTAGTTAAAAAATATATTTTTTTTGTCTGAAAACCGAATAAGATTGCAAATTTGTCGGCACATGGAATTACTCAGAAAACAGATTTCTGTATAAAACTCTAGTAGAGTATTACTACTGTGTTTGAAATATTGCAACATTTTAATTATGAAATTATTAAAAATCATTGCAGTATTATATCAATGGCTGACACTGTCAATTTTGATATTTAAAATAGGCTCTGAACATTGTTTACTATGGATATTTGATTTTTTAATTTTATTTTTTAAATCCGCAATTTCTCGACTTTAGTTTGATGTATGGATAACATTGTTTACAATTTTATATTCAGAAAAAAATCTCCTTGCGGATCAATACAAAATTTATATATAGTGCAATTTGAAAAAAAAGTTGATCGTCTTTTGTCAAAAACTGGATACAAGAAAAAATATCAGTTCAGTTCATATTAAAGTCCTTTAAAAATGATTTAATTTGATGTTTTATTTATTAAAATCGGATCAAAAATAGGCAAGATAAAGCACCAAAGGTTTTTTGTCAGTCACCCTGTATATGATATAAATAAAGAAGTATGTTTAAAAGAAAATGTTTATTTTAGCGTCTATATCATAAAAAACACACGTCGTAACTGTTGCAAATATGATTACGGAAATATGGTCTACATATAATCATAAAAATCAGCTTAAAACGTTCTTAATATATTTTTTTTATTTCGTGACTTATCAGTGTTAATTCCTCTGACCTTTCGCTCATCTCCACAGTGGGAAATCGCTATTACGAGAAGGTCGATATTCCGGATTGGGGGGCGCTAGTGTTTATTAGGGCGCTATCTAATCGGAAACGTTCCTCTCGCATGTATGCGGAAAAGGAAAATACGACACCACTTCCTGCCCACCGAATTATATCGTGTTATGTCGAAATTATACGGATACATTGCAAAATTACCGAAATTATCTTTATAATACGCATGGTTTGGAGAGTTTTACTATAATATTAATATAGATGCATTAAATAATACGTATACTGATAGAAAGTATTAAAAACGCTTATTAAGCAAAAAAAATAGTAATTAATCAAGACAACTACGATCATTAATATGCTTATGTTGCTGCTTATTGTGTACAATACAGCAAATAATATTGTTGAGGTAATTTTAGAGCTAATATCGCATTTTCCAGAGATATAATAAAACTACTACACTTGGAGAGAAACTTGTAAACAAATCAATTACATGAAAGGCAAGACATACTGGACAGTAATTAAAAAACCCAAAATATAAAATATCAGATCATGTCAATACCATTATAGACACTTCGGTAAACGCTATAATCGAGGAAGTTTAATTTTCAAAACATTCGCCGGACGTTTTCATAAATGTTTTAATAATTCAGTAAATATAAACTTTGACAGTAGATTCCATGATATGGTTAACAACTTGTATAAATCATTTAACTTTTATTTCTCTCCACCCCCGACTGACGATATTATAAGTGACAAAGAATATATCCATCGTTCCATCCCTAAAAAGTTACCTGAAATTATTCAGAAATGTATCCTTAAAATTCTAAGCTATTGTTACCATAACTAATACCTACTTGACGAGTGGAAAAAGGGCGTAATAATATCTCCCATGTTACAAGTTATTACTCTAAAATCCCACAGCACATGCATTCCACTTAAAATCCTTACTTCCAATATTCAAACAAAGTAGCTAAGGTCACAAGTCCTCTATTGCTTTTCTTGACATTAAAATGGCGTTTGTCTTAGCATCGTATTATCCTAGTCTATAAATTCCTTACCAATCGATCCTGTCAAGTAGCACACTCCTCCACCATTTCTTCTTGAGCAAGATGTTTCTCAAGGCTCCCCACTCTCTCCATTACTTTACAACTTATATTCTCATGACATATTTAATTCCAATCTTACACACTTTTATCTTACAACATATCCACTTTTTTCAGATGATACTGCTTTAATTACACATGCCTGAATCCTTTCCTCTGCGCTTAACGCACTTCAAACATCATTCTACCAACAAAATTGATTCTCTAAATAAGTATGAACCTAAACCCTAATGAAACCAAACATTTCCCTCATTTTAACAAAATTACTCGAACAACCACACCGAAAAATCTCCATCACACACATGTAAATATCTTGGAATTCTATTCGACACAAAACTTTCTTTTAAACATCATGTCGAATAGACTAAAGCCAGAGGATTCAATAACTTACAGAATAATTAAGTATTAGAATGATTTACTGGATTAACAAATTGTGACAAAACTACAGAAAAAAATAGTTCACATTTACCTTTTAAAGCTAAGTAAACCCTTTAAATTAAATCAAAATTATAACTCATTTGCATATGACACAATAGAATGTTAACATCTATTTCTCAAAACTCATAAGTTTAGTTTACAGAGTTGTTCAAGAAGGTTAAACTTCTCTAAGCTTCATGAGCAAACTGATTTAATATGGAAACTACTTTTCGAAAGTCTATAATACTTTAATGACGCACAATATTTTATACCTGTTGTCACTAGTTGATGTCATAAATATAAATGAAAGCTGTTCATTATTCATTATTTGTTAATTGTACGCCTTTACCTTGTTTATAATGATTTTTTCTATTTACTTGTTACTGAACTGTAAGTGTTGTAATTGTAAAGAAGTTCTGAAGTTTTTTTTAACAGAAATGTTTGATTTGAGGTGTAATTTTAATAATGTCTGGCCTCGGGAATTTTGGGAATTTGGTTCCATCTCGGGCTACCGGTATTGCGAGTGTATAGAGGACAAACTTTTTATTTTACTGTTTTTTATATGAAACTTTTCTAATTTGTTCAAACAAGATTAAGTTCGGTAGAAAACATTAATTTAAATTTAATCTAACTTAAATTTAAAAGAATCTCTTATTGATAATTATTATAAATATAAAGGTTACTTGACGCTTATAAAGTAAATAGTTTTAAACATAATAAAGCGGGCAATGCCGGGAATATAAGTGAGCAAATCCACCTGAGCCTTCAAATAAATATAATGTAAGAAGAAAAGTATATTATTTTGGTACCTAACTGTACATATGTAAAATAATAATTTCAATTATAATAAAATCTATTATATATTTAATTTCTTTTAACCTTGCTATAAAGGAACCTCAAACAGCTTTCTGTTATCGCTGAGTAACGGCAATCCGTTCAATAGACACTTCGATCTATAATCAATCATGGCAGCCATTTCCGGTCAAACGTGTGATCCCCTGATTACATCCATTCTTTCCGCCACCCATACGATACGTGAACGTAATTTTAACTACAAAATACTTTTTTGATCGCCACTCTATACACAATCTAACAATAATTAAACCGTTTACAAGGAAATCGATAATGGATGTTATCTGCTTTTATGAAAAAATAATGTTTTCATTTTGGAATACATTATCATATTTATGATAATATTTTAGTTACAAAGTAAGTTTTAATTTCCAGGGCTTTCGACTGTTCAGGCCGTAAACTTATTTCTAAGTACATTGCAACCAGAATTTTAAAAGTTTATTGAAGCCAACAAACTAGTAATTTTATTTATTTTTTATGCGTATCCTTATTAAAAATTAAAAAGATATTACATATATAATATTATAAAATATACTTAAAAAAGTTAAATGAAAATAATTTATAATATATCGTAAACTTTGTTTGTGTATATTATACAATAAATAGTGGTATAAAAACTTAAAAATTATTTTCATTTAACCTTTTTTAAAATGAACTACCACATAGTAACGGTCGCTACCATCATTTTCATAATATACTTAATTTAGTGCGCAATCATATATCAGAAGAATTGTAATAAATGCAATCTAAAATAAAACTCAATGAAAATAAAATTAAATGAAAGGAAAAATCACAACATTAGATAAAGTAACTTTACTTTTAATTGTTTATGAAGAATTTAGAAACTAAGATTTGAATGCAATAATTAACATATATAGTAAAACATCTATAAAGAACATCTAAATTCAAATCTTTTTTATGACCATAAAAGATATATTATATATACTATATTATTTTACTGTATCTATCAATGGTAATAATTGGGTACGTATTTTACTTAAGTCTGTTATATTTGTATTGTATTCATCAAATGTGAATATCTCATTATAAAACAAATATATACGAGTATCTAAAGATATTTTAAAAAATATAACAAAGAATTTAGAAGAAAATGAAAAATGATCGGATAAATGTCCACCACGATCACGTTACAGATGTCGATTCTTTCAATCACTTTTTGGCAAAATAGCTTTTTTATTTCGTTAACCAAGTCACATATTTTGAGTTTTAAGGCTGTAATCTATTCGATTGGCTCCGTATAGATTCTATCATTAACATAGTCCTACAAAATATAATCCATTGGTGTTAAACCACATGATCGGGCCGGCCACTTAACAGCTGAATTTTTTGAAATTATGTGATTAAGAAATTTGGTTTGCAGTAAATTTATTGTTACAATTAAACAATTCAATTCACAATTGAAAAACAAACTAAGTTTTTGGACCTGAACATCATCTTAATAGAAAACAATACGAGTTTAACGATATTTTACTATATATTAGTTAAATAAAATCGTTGTATCATTAACATAATAAACTATTATATTTATCTATTTATTAAATAAACGTGCATCAATATAACAGGTGGGGCAAAAGTCCCTCTACGATTTTGATTGCGCGTCATCTTGGTTCTGTGACGTTTAGCTCAGTTTCGCTTTAACCATTGTGTTGCGTAAACGTCCAAATTTTATTATGGGTAAATATACGTCACAAGAACGAGCAGAAATAGTGACAATATTTATTGAAAATAATCATTATTGCCACTCAGCGGAAATTGCGTCAAAAATCTCCTAATTGTTCAGTGCCTCACAAAACCACCACCATCGTTTACATATAAATTTTCGACAGTACGGTACGACAGCAGACAGGCCTCATTCTGGAAGACAACGGACGTCTCGCAACGCTGAAAATGTGGCTCTGGTGCGCGATAGTGTTACAGAGTCTCCAGAAACATCAATTCGGAGACATGGTTCCCAGTTACACATTTCTGCAGGCAGTTTAAGGCGAATTTTAAAAACTGTTTTAAAAATGTTCCCATACAAAATTCAATTAGCTTAAGAATTGCTACCGAGAGATTATGATCAACGAGTTGAGTACAGTAATGCAATCCTAAGGCTGCCTGGTGAAATTGAAGATTTTTTGTCTAAATTGATAATGAGCGATGAAGCCCATTTTCTTTTCAGTGGCCACGTTAGTAAACAGAACAGTCGGTTTTAGGGAACACACAATCCTCAATTAATTCATGAAACATCATTGCATCCACTAAAAACAACTGTATCGTGTGGTATTCATGCTGGAAACATCATTGGTCCCTATTTTTTTTAATTTCCAGGGTGTTGGAGTTACTGTTAACTCTTAACGGTATAAAGACATGATTCGAAATTTTCTTGTGCCTGAAATAGAAGAGCAAGGACTAGAGGACATGGCAGACTTTTCCTTAGGAGTTTTTTTAAAATCAAAAGTTTATTTGAATAAGCCCTAAACGATTCAACATCTTAAAGACAATATCCGTCACGAAATTGAAGACATTCAGCCCGATATGTTGAAGGATGTCATGAAAAATGCCCTAAAAGGAGCCGACAGTTGCATAGCGAATCGCGGTCACCATTTAGCACTTTATAATTTCCAAGCATAACGAAAAAAAGAAATGTAAAGACCAAATAAACTTTTTTAACTGGAGGTTTTTAAGAAGGGTGACCGCTGGACCCAGTCAAGAGGTTACCTTCTCCGTGGATGCTCTGTCCATGGAGAAGTTAAAAAAACGCAATTACCTCGTTGGGTATCGCTACGGCGAAGTACAGCTTCGCACCAAGGCGAAGCAGGACAAGCCTGATGAAGGGGCAGGAGCCTCAAGCTCCAAAGAGCCCTTGGATCAGGGTAAAAATCCGCCGTTGCAATCCGCAACTGGTTCCGGAGAGGCCAACAAGCCTCCAGGGATCAGAAAGGCTCCAAGCCTGACCAAGAGTCCACACAAGAAGCAGGCTGATGTGCGTCCAAAGGGCAGGATTATGCCCCAGGACAAACTGAAGGATGCCAAGGCCCAAAAATGAAGGGTAAGTGGCAGTGCCTCCAAATCAACCTGCAGCACTCAAAGGCAGCATCAAGTGCCTTAAGCAGCAGGCTGGCTAGGGGAAACGTCCAAATAGGGCTAATTCAAGAGCCCTGGGTTCACGGAGGGGCGATTAAAAGACTTCAGAACCCATCGTACTATCTGGTATGTAATACTACGTGCGGCAGGCCACGGGCCGCCCTGATTTTTAGGAAAGATACTAATTATGCTCCCATTCCACAGTTGTCCGAACTTCAAGGCCTCCAATACAACATCGCTACCATAGAGGAATTAGAACAAGCCTCACTACACCTAAGCGTTACCATTGTAGCAGCCTATGAGAAAAGCTGCCCGGTAAAGAAGGTAAACTTCTCGAGAAACGTTCCTTGTTCCACGGAATTGGATCGACTCAGGACTTCCGCCCGGAAATCCTTCAACAGAGCCAAGAAAACAGGCAACTGGTCAGCCTACAGACATGCTCTGACTGAATTCAATAAGCAACTGAGGGAGTATAAACGAAAGGCCTGGAAGGCCTACTGCGAGGGGATCGACAATCTGACCCCAGCAAATAGACTCCGGAAGGTCCTATCAAAGGACCATACCAATGCGGTCGGCATCTTAAAACGAACTGACGGCAGTCACACCAAAGCTCAACAGGAAAGTTTAGAGCTACTCCTAGGTACTCACTTTCCGGGATCAAAAGTAGTGACTAAAAACACAATGGCGGCTAGTGCCGGCTCAGTGGCTCACTGTTCCAACCGCGACAGCCGCTGTTTAGCGGGGAAAATATTCACGCTCAGCAAAATGACTTGGGCCATAAACAGCTTCAAGCCATATAAATCCCCAGGAATGGGCGGTATCTTCCCCGCGCTACTACAACGCGGCTTGGATACAATTGCTCCAGGACTCAGGGAGTTATATAAATCAAGTTATGCACTAGGGTATATACCTCGGTTGTGGAGGGAGGCAAAAGTGGTATTTATACCTAAAGTGGGCAATAGGCCTCTAGATGAACCTAAATCATATCGACCCATCATCCTAACCTCTTCTCTCCTAAAGGCTATGGAGAAAATAATCGACGAGCACATAAAGGGTGACTCACTTATAAGAACACCCTTAAATGCCAAGCAATTCGCATTTCAAACTGGCAAATCCACCGTCGATGCTCTACATCACCTCGTCAAAGAGGCAGAACGAGCCATCCTATACAAGGAAATAGCAATCGGAATATTTGTAGACATAGAGGGGGCCTTTGACAACACCTCATTTTCTGCAATAAAACGAGCGGCTATAAATAAAGGACTATCCTTCCACGATAAGATGGGTGGAGGCAATGCTTCAAAGCCGATTAGTAACGGCTTCTCTAGCAGGATCCACAGTATCTATGACTGTAACAAAGGGATGTCCTCAGGGGGGGAGTTTTGTCCCCCACACTATGGTCAATAGTGATGGATGGACTCCTGGATGAACTGCATGGAAATAGCTTTATAACCCAAGGCTATGCAGATGACATCGCCGTAATAATCAGGGGCAAGCATGAAGGCATTCTTACAATCCTAATGCAAAAAGCACTGAATAGCATCAATAACTGGTGTGTTTGGGAAGGACTAAGTATCAACCCGAATAAAACGATCATAGTTCCATTCACGCGTAGAAGGAAGCTACACATAAAAGCTCCCTCGCTAAATGGAATAGAGATAAATCTCTCCAACTAAGTAAAGTACCTGGGTATATTTCTGGATACCAAACTGACTTGGAATCAGCATGTCGACAAAATCATGGCGAAGGCAACGATGTCGCTTTGGGCCTGTCGGCGGCTTATGGGAAAAACCCGAGGATTAAAGCCCAAAATCACGTATTGGCTGTATAGAACGGCGGTGATACCCATTGTCACCTATGCTGCCCTCGTGTGGTGGCCGAAGACCCAAAAACTAGACACGCAAAAGAAGCTGAGTAGGCTTCAACGTTTAGCATGTCTAAGCATCACAGAGGCCATGCAAACGACCCCAACCGCGGGAATGGAGGCAATCATTGGTCTCACACCGCTCCATCTAGTGGTACAAAAAGAGGGACTTGTGGCAGCCCTCCGACTACACCAGAGGAAGAAAACACTGCCAGGGTACTGGACAGGACACTTAGAAATACTGCAGCAAATCGACCCGGCCCTTCTGTCCAAACCGACGGACATTATGTCCAGAAAGCTCGAATTCGAATTACCGTTTAAGGTGTCTATCGAGGACCCCAAAACGGCCTTGATGAGAGTCAAGGAGTTTGGACGAGGGATATCAGCCTGGTACACGGATAGTGCCAAGAATACCAGAGGTACTGGAATAGGCATTTATGGGCCTAACCAAAACCACAGGAGCTTCATGGCTCTGGGCACGACGCCTACGATTTTGCAAGCGGAAACGATTGCAATTGATATGTGCGCCAGAGAATGCTTGGATAGGTACCTAAATTGCGCGCATATTTACATCTGCTCAGACAGCCAAGCCGCATTAAAGGCCGTTCGAGCCTATAGTCACGGCTCACGGACTGTCTGGGAATGTTGAAGATCCCTCTCGCAACTATCGAAGAACAACTTGTTGATCCTCATGTGGGTCCCAGGGCACGAGGATATTAAAGGCAACGAAGTGGCCGATGAACTCGTAAAAAGAGGTGCAAATGCCACTCCTATAGGACCAGAGCCGTTTTGTGGACTCCCCATGGCGCATAGAAGAGAGGTGGTGCAAAAATGGGAAGAGGACAGAAGACGTAAGTATTGAAACAATGTACCAGGTCTACGTCAATCAAAACGACTCCTGAAACTCGATCACAGCTACAAGGTGCTTGAACTCACAATGAACGAGCTAAGAACTTTCACCGGACTCATGACAGGGCATTGTGCCCTCCGATATCATTTGCGGAAAATGGGAAAAGAGGAAAGTGGAAACTGCAGATTGTGTGATTCGGCAGATGAAACTACCGAGCACATACTATGCACTTGTCGGCAGGGACTGATTATCCCCCGAAGAAGTGAACATTATCACCCCCAAGATAGTTACCAGGTTCATGGTGGACGTGGGACTGCTTGGGAAGTGATTGGTTAAGGGTAGAACAATAGATCTGTTAGGTCGCAGTTCACGAGAGGCTGACACACCTCACTAAGACCCTACTTAACCATAACCTATAACCTATAGGTCTTGATATTTCTTCCATTTTTCCATCCTACAGTAAAGTTTTTATATTCCAGGTGCATATTCTCATTATGTTTCTTTTATGTCTCTTGTTACCTTTCTTCTTTGCATTTTTAGTCATTGTGTGTTCTGAGTTCAGTTGTTTGTTTAGTTTTTTATCATGTTGTTTGTTTTGTTTTCATCCCATTCATATTTTTTATTGTTTATTGTGATTTTTTTATATCCTAGTTTTACATTATTTCCTTTTTCTGATTCGCGTTTTGCGAGTTCTCTCAAACTTTTTTTGGATTTGTCTGGTCATGTCGTGATCTATATACAGGGTGAGTTTTTTTCGATGTTCTCTATGGGGATCTCGGAAACTATAAGAGATAGAGAAACGGTTAAATAGGGAAAGAAGTGTAGATTTACGAGACGAATAAAATTCCACTTTCAAAGTTTTCAAAAAAGTCAAGGGTAACTAGATATTTTGAAAAAAGTAAAAAGTGCCAATTTTTTCAAACTAATATATCTCGGTTAATATAACAGATAGACAAAAACTGTATAGGACAAAGTTTTAGATAATTTTACGTAGATTAATAAAAAATAATCAGAAAATTTTTATCACCATTATTTTCCGAGATATGATGCAAACTTACATTTTTTTAAATGGAAACCATAGTTGGCTATGGCCTCATTCAAAAGGTAATTTTTTTCTCTTTAATCCAATATGACATATGACATAGTTATTTCTAAAAATAAGTGAGTTATAGTCATTTTAAATTTTATTATAAATAAAAAAATGGGTAGCCATGAAAAAGATGAAAGTAAAACAATTGCAGTTGTTTATAATAATAGCAATATTGTAATTATTACTTCTACAAAGTTAAATAAAAATGAAAAACCAGCATAAGAATAATAATTTTGTAATTATCAAATGGCCTTCTGTATGTGGTATAAACCCATTTGCCAAGAGGATAATACGTTTCTTACAAAACTATTATGAACAGATGAATCGCGATTCACTAATTGTTGTATTTTTAATCGCCACAATGAACATAGAAGAACTTAAGAGAATCTACGAGAAGTTTCACAGAGAAAACTACAATAATTCTCGGTCCATATATTTTTGAAAGCTCACTAAGTGAAACTGATTACTTTCATTTTCTTCAGAAAACATTTGAAGATACGCTCGATTGTTTAAATTTATCATTACAAGCAAGATTGAAATGGTTCCAATATGACAGTGCTTCACCTCATAACATGTTGGCTTTACAAATTATTTAAATGATGCTTTTCCTAACTCATAAGTGGGAAGAAATAAACCAATCCCAGGGCCACCTAGATCTCCGGATCTGCGCGTTTTAGAATTTTTTCTGTGGGGTTATGTAAAAAACAAAGTATATGAAAAATCATATCAATCTGTGGAGGTTCATAAACTAGTTGTTATTGAAACATTTAATTCAATTTACATGAGAATAGTCAAAAAGCGATAAATTCAATTTTAAAAAGATATAATTTATATCATAATAGTATTAATAGTGGACTCTTTGACCATATTTTTTTAATATTAAAATTTCTCTCCCATTGATATATTGATAATTACAGAATTGCTTTATGCAGTTATTTTGGTTTATCTCTGTAAAACTAATAATTACAATATTGCTAATATTATAAACAACTGCAATTGTTTTACTTTCACCTTTTTCATGGCTACCCATTTTTTATTTATAATGAAATTTAAAATGACTATAACTCACTCATTTTTAGAAATAACTATGTCGTATCCTATATTGGATTAAAGAGAAAAAAATTACCTTTTCAATGAGGTCACAGCCAACTATGGTTTCCATTTAAAAAAATGTAAGTTTGCGTCATATCTCGGAAAATAATGGCGATAAAATTTTTTTGATAATGTTTTATTAATCTGCATAAAATTATCTAAAACTTTGTCCTTTATAGTTTTTTTCTGTCTGTTATAATAACCGAGATATATTGATTTGAAAAAATTGACACTTTTTACTTTTTTCAAAATATCTAGTTACCCTTGACTTTTTTGAAAGTGGAATTTTATTCGTCTCGTAAATCTACACTTCTTTCCCCATTTAACCGTTTCTCTATCTCTTATAGTTTCCGAGATTCCCATAGAGAACATCGAAAAAAACTCACCCTGTATATATATATATATTTTGCCCTGTTAGTTTCCTTCTGTTTCCCATTATGTTCTGTTTGTCTTTCCAGTCCTGCATTTTAACCACAGTTATTCCGTTTGTGACTTCGTATGCTTCATTACGTTGCATTGTACGTTTAATTCCTTCTATAAGAATGCTATTACTTGTTTGTCTATTCCCTCTCCATGTATATTAGAATTTATTTAAGACGATGTTGTTTCTCCTTGCCCATATTTCTTCCTTTACTTTCATTTCAGTTTTGATTTCTGTTAGTTCTCTATTTATTTTTTCTATTTCTTTTTTCATTATTTCGTTGTGCTCTCTATTTCATTGATTGCTTTGAGAATTTCTTCCATCTTGTCGTTGGTATGTTCGTCTTTCTGTGGTGACCTGCCTATTATTTTGATTTTTCTAAATATATTTTCTTCTAATTCTTGATTTTCTATGTTTGTATCGTATAGTTTACGTTTTGGATCGTTTTTTGGCATGTGTATATCTTTTTTATGTTTTTCGTATATTGGTGCAGTGAGATGTTATTTTACTGTATTGTTTAATTATTATTATTTTAAATGTAATGATTATTTACTTCATTTCATTTTATTTTATTTGTCCGTTTTGATATTATTGGATATTTTAGCTTGAAAAAACTACACTTATCAAGTGATAATTAAAAACCGGCTGACTGTAATCGCTCCAAAATTAGGTGAAGTCGGGCTTCATATTCTTTGCTATCTTTCCCACTTATTAAAATATCGTCAAGAAAACACGCCACCCACTCAACTCCCTGTATTAAATTATCCATCATTTGCTGAAATTAACTGGGTGCTATATCAAAAGGTAATCGAGTATATTGAAATAAACTCAGGTGTGTTGAAATTGTAACACATTCTCTCGATTTTTGATCTAAACTAACCTGCTGGTAAGCCTGCGATAAGTCTAATATTGAAAATTCGACACCCCCCAGAAGTTTACTAAACAACTCCTCAATTCGAGGTAAAGGGTACTTATAAACTTTCAATACAGGATTTACAGTCACCTTGAAGTCACCACAAAGTCTTACGGTACCATCTTTCTTTAATACGGGCACCACAAGAGTACTTCAATTACTGAATTCCGCAGGAACTATTATTCCTAACCCTAATAATCTATTTAGTTCATTTTCAACCAATTGTTTCATTGGAAATGGTAACGGTCTTGCTCTAAAAAATTTCGGAGTTGCATTCTCCTCTTTAATTTCTAATTAAATTTTACCCTTAGTAAAAGTACCCAATCTAGGTGAAAATACTTCAATTTAATTAAACTTAAACTATCATTAACACAATCGTACTCATTCCTAACTTAGCAATTCTCAAAAAATCACGTCCTAATAGTGGATCTCCTCCATTATTAATTACATACACTTTCAGGTAAAATTCATTGTAATTAAATTTAAAATTTATATTGCATGTACCTACAGGTACAATTTTTCCTTCTTTATGTAAATTTTTAAGCTCTAAATTAGAAAATGTTTAATTAAATGATTCTTCAGAAGTTGCTGTAACGCTCAATCCGTTGTCTACTTGACACGAAAATAACAAATTTTCAATACACACGTCTAACATTAACGGCTTATCTAGTATTTCTATATTTCTTATTGTAAACAAAGTTGAATCAACTGTTGATTCCGATTCTTCAAAATATGTCTGTTTTTACCACCTTTGCTGTCAGATGATGAACGTCGCGTAGCTTTGCATACCGACGCGAGATGTCCTTTTCTTCCACAATTGTGACACGCACATTCACGAAAATGACACCTATCGGCACTATGAGATCTTCCTCCGTACACAAAACACTTTTTCCCGCTCGATGTATAATCCTTTTTCCTTATTGGTTGATTACAATGACGTGGAGTCACCTGATGCAAACTCGGCTCTGTTTTCACCTCTACCGGAAACTTGTTGTGTTGGTCTTCGCCGCCATTTTCGCTGATGCAATTTCCACCACTTTGGAGAAGCTAACGGTGATGTCTTCTTCGAACAGTCTGTCTTGTATATTTCCTTTTTCAAATCCCATAATGAATTTATATCACATAACTTTTTCTATTTCTCCGTCTTCAAATTTACAATGTGCCGCCAAACTCCTAACACGTGCTGACCAATCTTTCACTGATTCCGCTGGACCTTTCACGGAATTCTAAAATCTATACCTCGCAGCAAAAGCTGACAACTGCTGTTTAAAATGCTCATTTAACAAATCTATTAACTTGTTATAAGTCATTTCCTCGGGTATATTCGGCAGACTCAGGTTATAAACTAATTTGTACGCCTCTTCCGATAATGCATTTAAAAGAATTGCTCGTTTCTTTTCCACTGCAGTAATTTCATTGGTCATAAAATAATTGTCCATTCTCCTTCGATAAATGGTCCAATCCGACGTCTTCGGATCATATTCGCGTAAGCGTCACATGAAACTTTCGACGTTATTAATCTCCGCCATTATCACGCATGGTTTTACACTCGCGATCTACGGAATATTTTGTATATTTTCACCAATATCCTCGTCGCCACTTTTGTTATGTTCTGGGGCCAGGTTTTACTTAATAACACTTTAAATAGTCCAACTAAACACTTTATTTTCAAAATAAAACACAACAATATAATTCGGCGTGCACTGAGCACGTGTACTACTTTTGCCGGTCGGCCTCTGACTGGCTTGCGGTTTAACCGCAACCTTAAATACACCACACCAGTCATCTGAATTAGCTACGAATGTCTTGAATCTTTTGGAGTCTGATTTAGTCCACGAGAGTGTGATAAAAGGGGGTAATGCAAATTGAACATCCACTAGCCAGATCTTAATCCTACGGACTTCTTCCTATTCCACCACTCAAACTAGCTTTAAAAAGTAAGAGATGAAGAATCACTGTAGTAAAGCACCGTCTGTATTCGTTTTCTGAATATAGAGCTTACAGCTCGGCTAGCAGTATTGCTGCGCGCAATTCAAGCCTAGGAATGCTAACCGCTTTCGCATTCATAAGATTACTGGATATTTTATTTTCATCACAAATTCACGATATCTCACTTAAAACACTTTTTGTTGTTGCTATGAAGATGACATTGTTGTATTTGTAGCTAAAAGTACCATCAGTTGTGTTCCATATCATTCTTAGCATTGAAATTGCATTGACGTCGTTGTCATCTTCACGAGTTAAAACAGTCACTTTGTCTATAAAATTAGTTTTAAAGTTAGCGAATATCAGACGTTATTACTTGCCCACTTTTTGAGTTCAAATCCACCATTCGCGAGGACATTAACTGCTCACGCACTTTTATTAGGTCAGTAAAGGAATCCGCACTGCTAATCAAGTGATGGTTTCTGATGGCGGAAATTCGAATGGATTGTTTTCATGTTGATAAATTGAAAACACATGTACATGTATTGATCACCGTCACATATTGCACACATGTACGCGGTAGATCTCGTATGCAGAACTTTTGCTTTTTTCAGTGTAATGTTATTTATAGTGAAATAACTGCCTAACTATTGCACTTATTAGATAAAAACTCATCCAATCGTTTATATGTCGGCACTTTCACACACGTTTCTCCTTCCCACTCCTTATGCAGGGTTGAATCGAGTTTTTCGACGACGATTTCCATTAAAATATCATCCCACTGATACTGGGCGCATGAGATTTCAAAGTACCGAAAGCGTTATAGCTTTAATCTTTTGACGTGTTTTTTTACTAAGAAATCTCTTTTTTCTGAAATCTTCCTTGCAATATCGTAAGGGTCTTCTGAGAGTGTTAAATACTTCGATAAGTTTTTGTTATTGTGTCTCAGTGACACAAATGAATCTTTAAAACTCGAACAGTCGTCATATCGTCCTTTGAATTTCGATATGTCGAATCTAGATGATGATATCGACTTCTTCGCAATTTTTGATTTGGCTAGCAAGTATCTCTGTACTTGTGGTTAAACGACGTTTCTTTGGCAGATATATAAACATCTAAGTCGCTGAGTTCACTCTCTGTTTTTACGATATCCTGGTACAGTGGCAATAATTCTTCAATGAAGGTGTAATTAATGGGGCTCGCGGCAATACGGACACACTCTTTCGGAAGCAGTATGAGCTCCATGGCCGCTTCTTTCATCTTTTGAAATTTCTCCAATGCTGCAACAAACATGTTGATTTCTGCTTACTAGATTTTGCGGCAAAAACTAACGATAAATGCACCCTTTAAGTTCACGTGACTCAGCCCTTATGTCGAACACTAACTTTCGCGAAAGTAAACAATTTCTGAGTACTTGCAGGATCGATTCACGAAGAGAATTTTGACAAACGCATTTTAAATCCTCGTAATTTAACCTGAATATCGACACAATTTAACGCGAACCGAGAGTATCAGATTATTATGATGATCACAATGAAACATGCATTACTTCCATCAACACTAATAAGCTTTACATTTACGCAAAAATTAATAGACGTAAAACTTTGTTATTTAACTAGATAAGTTGAATCTACATTTAAATGAAACGTTATTGAATTATCCGGTTTAAAGGATCATGTAATTAACGACTTTATACTATCAATTAAATAAACTCATTGTGTCATAAACAAAATAAACTATTTACTAAATAAACATCAACATATATCAAATAAACATTAACATATATCAAATAAGAATGAGGTTAAGTTTATTAATTTCAAATATTAACAATAAACAGCCGTTTTAATGAGTGTCATGCTCCACTGCAATGGGGGAATGTATTTCTTGATTATTACCATTGACCATATTCTCACATGTACTCTCGCGAAATATATCCTTTCAGTTATGCTCTTAACTGGCGCAGTTAAAACACCTCCGATGAAAAAGTTGGCCGAAATAAAAGCAGTAAGATAATTGGAGTCGTCACTGATTTGGCATAATGGTTTCGAGTTAAGAACTGCTTCAATTTGTGTTAGCAGAGTGATCAACTCTTCAAGAATCAAGAGAGCTTTTCCCATACTCGATAAAAATGACGTTTCATTATTTTCACAGCAGCTTCTCAGAGGCCTCCAAAATAAGGCGCTGATGGTGTTATCAAGGTTCATTCATATTAATGGTTTTTTAAGTATCGGAGTCACGAAAAAACAGGCCGAGATCTCGTAAATGATTTCTCGCACCGACGAAATTGGTGGGAATATTGTTAATGATTTCAATTAAATGGCATCTCAATGATATGAAATGACTAAATCGATAATGTAGAAACTAATTCGATATGCACTGCCTTTGTTGCGCAACACACAAATACGGAGACATTGGCCTTAGCAGCTTTTTTCAATCTGCGACCGCCTCCTAGATAATGAATGGTCCGTAGTAATCAACTCCGGTCTGCAGAAATGATCAAAATTGTTGGGTGCGATCGTTAGGTCATTTACTCATAAGTGGAAGAAAACGAGAAGTTAAAAGTGTCAAGAGGTAGCACTCTTTGGTACGGCTACGGATTCCTGATACTGGTCAGAAAGTGAAAGTGATCTCGATTTTCAAAAACACCTATGAGAGAAAAACACGCACTTTGTGTCAAAAATTTTACGGTGGTAAAGAGATATTCCAAAGTAGTCACTCGCAAACATCATGTGTTCTAGGTCTCTGATATATGTACGATCCTAACCTAGAAGTCATAATCTTGAAGTTTTATTAGGAGTGACCATCAATGAGAGTTAATGCACTAGGCTACTGCTGGAAGTATTTACAGTCTCCAATATAATCATTTAGAGGACCTGAATGGCGGAACATTCACGCTCACTCAAATGTTCTTTTTGTTCTCTCACCCTTTTTCATCTTTCCTGTTCTGATTCGTGTTTCTATCTTATCTTGCTATCTTGTCTAATTAGAATATTCCACAGCTTTCCTAATCAATTTAATGTAAAAAATCATTGATATTTATCTGAAACCAAAAATACCTACTTCATATGAAGAAATACTAGTTAATATTTGTTAGCATTTAAGATATTAACAGTACATCCTTATAAGGTGAAAGTAATTATAACTCGTGTAAATAATGAAATAAATAAACTGAGGTGAATACCGTAAATATGACTATTCATGCAAAGATTAGAAATCGATCCAATTCAATGAGAATTAACAAAAAATTTGAAATTATTTTAAAATCCCATACCCCAGAACCAATTTAAATCAAAAACTCAGCCTCACTTACTATAACTTTTCTCAAGTCCAATATTCAATCCCATAACCTTCTTAAATAGATTTATCCAAATAAAAATTTTCAGTATTTAGGTATCGTGTTTTATCCAAACTATTTATTTAAAGCTAGAATCAAAGCAATGGCGCGATATTTCCGATGAAGCTATTTCTGCAGAAACTGCAGTAAAAACATATAAATCGACATGTCGTCTCATAAACGTTTCTCTTATTGATATATTATCTAATAAAGAACTTATTGTTTGAAACCAAACCAACAAAAAATGCAAAAACTACAGTACTTTGCAGTACTATCAATATTTTCTCAACCGCTAATGCGGCACATAAACATCAATGTTCAGTTTGTACTAAAAGGTGGGAAACATGTAAACTGATTCACGTTGTCAATACAAACAAACGTAAAAACGTCTTACATTTGACTAGATTCAAGATGTCTATCAGTGCTCTGGTTATCGAGAAAACAACTGATCAACTTTTTCCCGCTTGATAAAACGCCAATCTTCGTGCTTACTGCTATCGAGTAAATAGATTCTGAATTTTATGAACCTCTTGATATTGATTTATTGATCGGCATTAGACACAATATTGTGATATTATATATTATGACCGATTAATTATAGCCTGTTCGTTGGATCTTTCGTCGTACCTCACAAACTATCCCTTCAAAAAACGACGAAAGTTTCACAGTGCGTTCTTTTTCTAACGCATTTGGTTTACTTTATCAGACTGAATGTTTTTGTGTCGTTTCTCGAAGCGATATTTTGTGACGTACGATGGAAGTACAATGATAGCCACATCACCATTTTTGTATTTATTTTCCTAGCATTTTTTGTTAAAGTGTTCTAATTTAAAATTACCTAATGTTGTAATTTCGTTTTATCAAGGATGCAGTAAAATAAGTATCTACCGTATCAATTCTTAATACCTAAAATTTGGCAGGATAATTTATGTGCAGCTACCGTTTAAACTAGAAATGTATCATTAGCACGATTAGATGACATAGTGCCAAAATTTTGGGAACTAAAGACCTACAAAAAGAAGCTTTCGCACTTGCGGATGAAAGATGTGGTTAACACTTTCAATGAAACGCTAAAAGGCTTGTAGCAGTTAAATTTGAAGTGGTATTTCTTTTTAAGGAGGATCTTTGTCAGGTGAGTGACTCAAGTAAATATATATACTATATATCGTGCTATGACGTAAAGTAAGCCATTGGAGATAATAATAAACTGTGACTTAAACAAGAAAGTTTAGTTGTGAATTAACTTCAATTCTAGTACAGTAGTTGTCCTTCTGATGGTCGGCCCTCAAGTGCAAAGTGATTTAATTTCCATATGATTTGAATACGGTTTGGAAAATATATTGTTGTTTATATTTTATATAGAACGTTAAGTCCTTCAAATCGGTTTTATCCGTACTCTGCGTGACTTGGTTCTAAATATAGTCGACGTTTATTCAATTGGATGCCAAGTTCTTATCAGACTTTAAGTTGATAACGAGTACAGAGACTTTAAAAGAAATAAAGTACACCATCAAACTATTTTTTCATTTCGCTAGTAAATGATTTGAGTTCAGACGTTGACTAAGCAACAATACAAAATTTAAACCCAACGGAACCGACAGCGACAATGATAGCGAATGAGGATGGTAGATTTTAGTTAATGTTCTTACGGAAGATCGCTTGACAACTTGGATATTATGGATAGGATTAAAGGAGTTGGGGAAAAGGACATTATCATAGTCAAGTAGAGGGCAGAAAATCGTTTTATAGAGTGTTGCGACTGTTTTAATAGGTATATTAAATTCCTAAATAATTTAGTCCTTGCGATTTTAGTTTTGTTCGAGGCTAGCAGAAGTGCGAAATTGGGAATTAAAACATTCTGTGAAGAATTATCGTTACGGTGATTATTTTGTTAGTAATACTAAAGATTTATTATATTAAACATTTTTAGAATAATGAATATAATCATTATTTCAATTTTAAAATATTGAATAATATAGGCCATACCTATACTATATGTAAAGTTTAATCATTAGTTGCACAAATATTCCATTTTTTAGTTCCTCCGCTCGATAAAAGCAAGTCATATAACGACACGCATATAAAAACGAAATAATATTTAACAGAAATTCTTGCCATATAGCATTTACACAATATGGAACGATTCGCCAAAGATATACACTATACGAGTGGATGCCTTTTATATTTCGGGAACATACGAATGGGTGCTGACGTCGGATAACCGATTATTCTGAATGCTACACAATCATTTTTTGTCAAAACTTTTCGGAAAAATAAGGAAAACCAACCGCTGAATATACATCACCCTCATCGCCAGCACTATTCGAGCTCCCACACATTACGTAAATCAAGAGAGTTTCAGAAAAATGAAAAGTCATAATGTAATAATTCAAGAGGTGAAAAGTTTCCGTAGCCTGAATAAGCGGTTGATGTGTTTAAAATTTATATTGAGAAGTGCTTCAAAAATTGGTTCAAAACCACGCAAAAGTATACTTTTATGGAGAATATTTTGGTCAGCAATAAATGAAAATATTAAAAGGAACGCTCATAATTCTGTATTTCTATGTGTTTCTATTTTGAAAACAATAATATAGTTTTAAATAAAGCCTTTAATTCAAGATTTTATTGTATTGCTCATCGAAAGTTACTATTTATTCGAAGCGCGACATTTTATAATATTTACCAAAAATACCAAGAAAAGGGAACACACATTAAGTAAAACATTTTTTACCTCTGATTTTTGCTAAATAATCTGGTCACTTGTTTTACATATAATTAATGGACCATAAGAGTAGAAAATATTTCATATTATAGAATAATAAAATAAGAAGATGTAAAGAATACTCTTTTACGCAAAAACTACAAAATGGTAATGTACAACAAAGAAATGAGATTAGAAAAAAACAGAAAATATCTATTTTAGCATCACAAATAATCATGTAAACAAAAAACAGAAATTTGTTTACCTATGATTCTCAGTAATTGCTATATATTAAAAACTGTGTACACTAATTTTTGGTTTTAGTCATTGCAAGTGTATACCTGAGATTTTATTTTGATTCCTCAGAATTTGTTGTTTTATTTTTCCATAAAATGAAAGCTAAAGATAATACTTAACTAAATATCAATTGTTCAAATTTGAATAGATGTTTATCTTTTCTATATTATTTTTACATATTTATAGTTTTTCAGAATGTTCAGAATGTTTAAAGATACATTTAAATTATTTTTAAGCTGTAAATAATTTGAATATATCTTTAAATTTTCTAACATTTTCAACATAGAAAAACAATGAATATGTAAAAATAATATACAAAAGATAAACATCTATTCAAATTTGAACAGTGAAACCTTTGATACAAATATATTAATTTTAATTCAACTTTTATAAATGTTTTAACGTACATCTTTTTTTAAATATCTCAATATTATTAAATATTTTTCGTGTCTGTAATAAAAGACTTTTACAATAAATTTTTATAATCATATATTAGTGGTTTGTAGCAGATCAGTTTAAATTCTTGGATCTAATAACCAAATGAAATTACAAATAAAAACATTTAAATTTAATAAAATTAAAAATTTATAACTTACTCTGATAAGTACGGCAACTGACACAATTTGTATTTAAAATCAATTTTATAATAAAGCTGTACTGAAGAGATCGATCACGTGTTTACAGATGACAATAAATTAGAATGCTAGATTATTTAATTGCATTTGCTAATTTATTTTAATGAAATCAACGTAAATTCATTACTAATTTATAATTTGCCATAAAACAGTTTAAAGTACATTTAATTCTTTATTAGTTCATTTAACAGAAGTAAATACTAATATGTATTAAAGTCCTTTGCGTTGTACAAAATTAACTAATAATTAGAAAAACATAAAATCATTTCGCAAATCTACAACAATGAATGATTTCATATAGAAATTTGTTGTTGAGTTACGTGAAGATATAATTAAAACTTGGCTAGGAATGGGGTACAGCTCTGGGTAACCCTATATCCCCTTTCCTAGCCAATATTTTCTTAAACAGTTTAGAAAACAATGCTAAAAATTCTATAAATTATTTTCCCCGGGTCTGGTACCGTTATGTAGATGACGTTTTTGCGATTATAAAAAGAATGATAACCTAGACAATCTGTTATCAAACTTAAATAATCAATGCGAGTCAATTAATTTCACTACAGAATTAGAAAAAGATAACAAACTCCCCTTCCTGGATTTAATTATTCATAGAGTCAACAATAGTTTAGAATTTGAAATTTACAGAAAAAATACACATACATTTAATTACATTCACGCAAATTCCCATAGCCCATGGAAACATAAATTAGCAGCATTCAACTCCATGATTTATAGAGCAATTAATTTTCCATTGTCAGATATAAACAGAAAGAAAGAACTAAATTTAATTTTACAAATCGCGGAAACTTTAATTTACAACAAAAACATCATAAAGAAATTAATCAATAAACACGTAAATAAATTTAAAATTAAGTCCATAACTTCCTTACAAACCAACACAGAAACAAAACAAAACAAATACTTCACAAATAAAAAACTTTTTAACTTTGTTTGTATAACACGGACTTTATTTAGTGACTATAGTTTCGACAATTTTAGCTTGTCATTATCAAACTAGAAGTAATTAAACTAACAATTTACAGGTATATATATGCTTAAAAATTAAGGTTTTACAACAGCGTTAAAAAGGGGGGTATATATCAGGTCAACCTGGTCGTTAATTACGGGGGTTTCCGGATTAGCGCGCGCTTTGTAAATTTCTAGAGACTCCAGGAGGTCCATCTTACGGCCTTTTTCGGCAAAATTCACAGTCGAATCCGAAATTAACAATAATATTAAATTTCTAGACCTTTCAATAACAAAAACTAATCAATCATTAACATTTGAAATTTACCGTAAACCTACGTATACTGATCAAGTCATCCCTAACAGTTCTAACCATCCACTAAAACATAAATTGTCTGCGTTTAATTCTATGATTTTTCGAGCTTTTAATATTCCATTGTCAAAACAAGCTTTTAATTCAGAAATCAACATCATAAAAACAATAGCTTCTTCAAATGGGTATTCTTCATCAATCATTGATAAATTAATTAATAAATACAAAATGAAAAACCTACGTAAATACATATATGCAGGCCAGGTATCACAAAAACATTTAATTTATAAGCCCCTTACCTTCTTTGGTGACATTTCATTAAAAATTAAACATATTTTGTCAAAACATAATGTTATAGTAGCTGTAAAACCTTTTAAGAAAATACGCAACATAATTTTTAATCCGAAAACATCAATAGAGAATACTCACAGATCAGGGATATACAAACTTACTTGTGAAAATTGTAAGGGAATATATATATAGGGCAATCTGGTCGTAATTTCAATACAAGACTAAAGGAACATCTTCGTTCTTTTCGGCTTAATTTCATTGATAAGTCATCTTTTGCCAGACATATGATTGAAAACAATCATACTTTTGGTAAGGATGTACTGTCAATTATACATTTTGCCGAAAAAGGCCGTAAGATGGACCTCCTGGAGTCCTTAGAAATTTACAAAGCGCGCGCTAATCCGGAAACCCCCGTAATTAACGACCAGGTTGACCTGATATATACCCCCCTTTTTAACGCTGTTGTAAAACCTTAATTTTTAAGCATATACCTGTAAATTGTTAATTTAATTACTTCTAGTTTGATAATGACAAGCTAAAATTGTCGAAACTATAGTCACTAAATAAAGTCCGTGTTATACAAACAAAGTTAAAAAGTTTTTTATTTGTGAAGAATTATGTATAACGAAGTAGAAGCCTCCACCGTTAACAAAATAAATACTATCTACACAAATACAAAATTAAAATCACTACTAGGGAATACATTCAATAAAACTGAAGATAAAGAAAAATCAGGAATATATTCAATTCACTCTTGCCAAAAAGTATATATAGGACAAACACAACGAAACCTAGGAATCAGATTTCAAGAACATATTTACCATATTAAGAATCAAAACCCCGAAAAATTCCACAGGATATAAATTAAATATGTTGGAGGCTATTGAAATGAAAAAAACAGATGTATAATCTTCTAAATTTCGATTTAACCCCATTAAATAATCCCTTATTAGATTTAATAACTGCAATACGTCCCGACTAACAGAAATTGTAAACCTTTCTCAGTAATCCACGTTTTTTCCCAATAATCCCTTTAGGTATAAATTCGCCGCAACTACTTTAGAATAAATTAGTTATAAGCTATTGATAATGGGTGCATAGTACCCGAAATGTACATCTAGCGAAATAAAAATTAATTGTGAAGAAAGTGTTAGTGTTTTAATCAAGTTTTAATGAATGATTTGTTTTATAGTCTTGGTAAGACTCATTGTTTTAGTTTTACGAAATGTTTTTCTATGTTTAAATTATTAACTTTAAGATACATCTTAAATATAATGAAGAAGAAAACACGATTACTTTATTTTACAACATTATTTTATAATATAAGCAACCTGACCTGATAGAAAAGGCGTCCATTGCTTATGCATTTTTAGAATTGTGGCTGTATCATATTTTAATTTATAAATTTTAGAAGTATGGAGCAATAATCCCTATAAATATCACAAACAACTAAAAGATATCGTCATGCGAAATACTAATATAGAATTAATATGGTTTAAGTAAATATAAAGAAATATTTTTTAAGTCTTGATAACTTCTACTAATTTATGAAATTTTAGACGTGTATTACACTCATTACACTACAAATATTTCAATTGTTCAATAATTTAAGCAAATTATTCATTAAAAAAGTATGCGCTAATTTACTGCACCACGTTCTATGAATGCAATTTATGAATGAAAAATTTAGTCGAGGAGTTAATGAAATTACGTATTTGGCCTGTCTAAAGTAAGAGTATGCTAGCGACGCCGTTGGCGTGTGCTGCCTAAATTACTATGTTTCAAGTATTTTCCAACGGTACCCTGCATACTGAATTATGTTAATATATATGCAAATTAATAAGCCGTAAATTGTTACCCCGGCGAAACAGCTACGAATTTAAATATACACATGCAATTAAACGTAATTTTCTTTATTTTTCTCTAACAATTAATGGAGATTAGTTTTAGTCTTGGAATTTAAATTGAAAATACTTCAGTTTAATTGTACACTAAATTACAAATTACAATCGTGCTCGTTACTTAATTGTATTTTAGTTATTTTAGAATCGAGTTTGTGTTTTATTATATTAATAAAACAGTGTAGGTTTAGTATTCATATAAAATCGAAATTCTCTTTATACGTGGCTGTGTAAACTGCAGAACATAAATTATACGATTTTATATTGGTGAAGATAATTGCATTAGAATACTGAATTATTCCAATTTCATTGAATTTTAGACTGTTTAAGATAATTTTTTATGTAGGCCAGTAACTTATAAAATCAATTTAATCCCATTTATGTTATTTCTTGCTACCCGAATTGGAATCTACCACAATTAGTTTAAAATTATTTTGTCATTTTCTACTTCAAAATGGGTAATATTTAGATTCTAAATACTTTAAAAATACTGAACCTATCGGGACAGATAAAAGGCTCGCGTTATTAAAGTCATTCATTTAATCATCGAGTCAGTAAAAATCATCAGCTAATACCAGTCAAATTAGAAAAACTGCTGATCGACTTTTTGTCCGTCCTTTTTATCTCGACACTCTTGCTGCTTGGTCTTGGGGTCACCCATAATAGTACTCTATATACCATTATTCGTGTCTTAATTTCAACTTGCCCTACGGGTAATTGCCTTCACCCTTGCCTGACGCACTCCTAGCCTTGTTCGGTGACAGATAGAGTTGAATAACATTTATACTACCTATCGGCCCGTAACTCAAGAAAATGTCTGCCCAGTGTCAAGGTGCCACCAAATAACCATCAGTATTTTATATATTTATATATATTTTCAATAAAATCATCTGGTAAACGCTATAACAGCTAGCACGTATATTAAACAGTGCCGGCTGGGATAGTCAGAACGATATTTGTCTCTCTATCGGTCCAGGTAAACTTAATCAGAGCGGGATGCGTCAGCCACCACCTCATCCTAAATTTGCACTAGCTTGGTGCTTCACAAATCCGATTCATTGACACTATCAGCCAGTAAGGCGAAACTCTGCCAACCCTACAAATTTTTCTTCAAGAAAAATAATGACCCAAAAAGTAGAAGCCACCTTCCAATCCAATCTCTGACCAAGCACGGCGTTGCTTGTTTCAGCTGATTAAAAGTGGTGCGACCTTTTTATATTCTTTGACTAAATCCACAATTAATAAGTGAGTGACATCGACATAGAAGACAATTCTGCTAAACTAAAGGAGATCGTCATCACGGTTGATGCCTACGAGGAGAAAAATAAAACCATAAAAGAAATACAGCTTGTCAGTAATGACCTAAAAGCCGTAAAAGCTACTCTTAGACTAGCATTACCGCGGTCCTCTCAGACAACAGTTCACATTAGTGAAATCAAGAAAAAGAAAAAGAAGGCAAAAACCCAAAACTTTCACAGAATCATAGCAGTAAACCTGAAAATAAGTTCACACAAGTAAAATAAAAAAAAATCTAAAGGAGCGTCATTTGACCCAGAGTCAACAAGATGGACGGGTGCATAAAAATGTATCCATTAGCTCCAAGCCGGCGGACATTCTTCCGTCATTTCTAATACATGAATCAACCTCTTCCTACTATAACAAAGCCTAGCCAGAAATCAAATCATCCGCCCACAGTGGAAAATAGCAATATATTTGGGAAACCCAGCCAAGAAAAGCGGTAAAAAGCCACAAAAAGCATCCATCATACCTGATTGTATAGCTAATCTTATATAAGACAATTAGGATTGACTCGAGCCTAGAAAATTTATAAAGATCAACAAATTTGAGGAAGTGGAAAATCTCCCTCACAGACCTCCGACACTTACAGTTAAAAATCAGTAAAATCAACAAAAATGTTGTCATTCTGAAGGCTAAAACACTAGGCAATAACCTATAAAACTAACTGCAGTCAGCTAAAGATTATAGTGAAACAATATGTTTCATCAATCAAAAATATCAATTTCTTTTCCCATCGCCTCATTGAAGAAAAGGATTACAGAGTGAGACATCCACAAAAATATCACCGGCCAAGAGATTATCGATAATTTACTCGATAAAGTCTTCCCACTTATCTCCGTACGCCGTATGGGCAAAGACCAATAAATATAATTTGGTTGCTGTCACTTAAAAATAACGAAAAGGCGAAAGCAATTCTCCACCTAACCAAGCTCTGCCTCTTAAACGGCATCAAGATTGAGCTAGTAAGCTTCAATTTCATCATTCCCAAGGCTTTGTCCATGGTGCTGAACGATGCAATATAATCCCTCGCTGCGTAAAATATGCAGGAGACCATTTAACGCTAAATTGAAAACGCAATCTAAAAACCGACGGTGATTCAAAGTGCTGTAACTGCAATAGCCACTCCACAGCAAAGTACAGGGGATACCAAAAATTCCCAAAAATAAATCCATTGTATCTGGATTTATTCGAAGCTCCATTAGGCATTTTGTACGTCCTCCCATATCCTCATCACTTGCTACGGTCCTGCCAACCCAAGGCATTGGCGAAAAATAGGACTGCAGCAAGAGGGACTTTTAGGAAGTCTGATAACTTTAAAAATCCTCTCCCATTGTGGATTCACGCAGATTAGATAACATTGGGCAGTCTAGAAGTACATGCTGTCAAAATTGCTGCTCTGCTGTCCGTTAAGATGTATATGTTTTTTTCCCTTGATCCTTTTGCCAGAAATTGCCTTTGCTGCATATAATATACGCACAAGTTCCACCATTGTTGGTGTGCTGATTGTCTGATAGTGCAGTACTATTTTTTAGGGAAAGGTTTTTGCAGAAAATTCCTACACCAGCCCCTGCTTTCGTTGACGACCCATCAGTGCATATGTGACTGTCTTAGTGCTTGCTTCCTGCTCATGAGTCTTCTTATCTCAGGTCTATTTGAAGCTTTCTAGTAAATATGTATTTTTGGGGGGTATTTTCCACTGGCATCATAAATAAATCGATTACAAAAAGATACAACCTCATTATATAGCGTGAATAACGCTATTATTATAAACACGAAATCAAACGCAAACTCTAAATCTCTTGCCCTATTACAAAGGGCAGAATTAATTAAGCCGATCCACAAATCTGTATCACCCGACACAATTATGTAGTAGTAACAAGAGCCAATGCATGCAGAATTTGCACTTGTAACACAAGTGGTCTAAAGGATAGAACGTCGGAACTAGAGCAGTTCATGCGTATATACACATAATGCTAATAAACAAATCTCGACTTCCTCAAGATACAGCTTATATATAAATGACTACGATTTTCATATCATCCCAAATCCAAATCGCGGAGCAGGAGGTGGAATTCCGATTTACGTAAGGCATAAGCTCGATTACATTATTCTTGGAAGCTCAGACACCCAACATCTGGAAGCAACATCCATTATCGTCAATGTAAACGACGAAAAAGTCAAAGTAACTAGCGTTTCTCATCATCAAAGAAATACCTGATTGAGGACATTCCCGCAATACTCAGGGATGACTTTAATGCCAAGCATGCTAACTGGCACAGTCGAATTATGAACCAAAGAGGAAGAAGATTATTCGATTACATCGTTCACCACAAACTGCCCATTCAGACGAGAAGTCAAAATTCTCCTACTGTTTTCACAATGCTGGATACCGTCCCGACATTCAAGAAATTTTTAATATCCATACAGAAATATCCAGCCAAGATCACTGACTCGAAGCTCGTCAATAATTCCATCTCGAAACACGTACCGTTGATTCCGACGATGAGTAATCAAGAGGGAATCGATGACGGTATAAAAATCCTCACAGTGGCTATTCATAAAGCCATTGAATAATCCACCATAGTGAAAAAGGTCTCTCCGGGAAATAAGCTCAATTTTCCACGACATTTCAACTTATACGCTGTCGCCAAACAAATCAAAATCTGAATAGAATGCAAGATGAAATTCAGAAATAACTGAAAGAAACCCAACATGCCTGTTGGATAAGGCGTATCGATGAAACCACCCAACATAAACCCCAACTTTGGAAGCTCACAAAGAACTTCATCAAACGCAAAATGCAATCTACGGGAGAAACAACCTAGTGTACCTTACAGAAGACTAAGTTGAAGCCTTTGCGTATAGCCTGGAATCGCAATTCTCGCCAAACGACGACACCGCGAGTGATGAGCTCCTGGATGAAATCATAGAGAAGCTCTTCGCGCACTTCATCAAACAGGCGCAAAACAAAAAAGTGTCTGGACACGACAAAATTACTTACAACTGCCTCAAAAATCTTCCATATAAGGCTATTTTATTCCTTAACGCTTACCTGAGAACTAGCTATTTTGAAAGAAACGTGAAAATACGCCACTATATTTCTAATACCTTAACCAGGTAATGATTTCAAATTACAACAAAATCATCAGTTTGCTCTTTACTTTAAGTAAACTGCTTGAAAAAACCATACATATTTTTAGAATATTATATAGGGGTGCTTTTCATACAATGTTAATCTGTGTGATGGATATATATATATATATATATATATATATATATATATATATATATATATATATATAGGTGTATGTTTCTTGTTTTATAGTTTTTATGTATTTTATTAGTTAGAAACTTTTTTTTAAAATAAATATTTAATACCGTATCTAATTAGTGATTAGAAGTTTTCTCTATATATTAGTAGTAAATTTTTCTGATCTAATACTTGTTTTAAAATCCTAAGCGTATAGCATATTTCATCATTCATAGTGTTTTTGTTAAATTATCGCAATGAACTCTCCAATTTAAATGAGAATCAATCAATCAATCACGTAGTCGATTTTCCAAATCATTCACATATAGTAGAAATCAAATTGGCCCTAATAAACTTCCTTGAAGTACACATACATTTACATATTTTACACATGATTCTTTATTGAATTGACGAGGCGGATACATGATGAAACTCCATAACAAATTGAAATAAAACAACGCAGTTGGGAGGGTTTCACATTTATTGTTAAACACTGCAACATGTTTCGCCACACACTGGCTTTATCAGGCAAATGAATAATGTATTAATAATAATTAATCATGATTCCTTATTGTTAATAACTTCTTTCTGTTTCACAAGTAGGATTTTATAATTTTTAATACAGTTGCTCTTATGCCGTACATGTCAAGTTTATTGAGCAAAATGTCATGATTCATAGTATCAAATCCCTTAGAGAGGTCTAAAAAAATTCCAAGAGGATTTTGTCCCTTCTCCAAGGCACTTGCAATAATATCAATATATTGATGAAAACCGTGTTGCGTTTCATTAAACAAATTAAATTTGTTAAAAAATCTAATAATCTGTTTACTATAGCATCTTAACAATTTTTGGAAAATATGCATAATAATATTACTGGTATATCATTTTCCATAATTGCATAATCTCCTCTCTTATAAACCGGTCTAATAATCCCTAATATTAAACACTAGGGGAATATTCCTTGACTGAACGAATTATTTATTAAAATAATTAGCGGATGCACAATATCATGCGATTTCAATTTTATCATATTTGTATTAATTACATCAAACCCTGTTGATGTTTTATTTTTTAATCTGTGAATTATATTAAAAAATTCCGCTTCGGTGACGGGGTTAAAAAATAATTAATAATTAATTTGTATTTCTTTATATGTTGTATGTTATATTTGTATCTGGTATATATTCCACGCAAGATTTAACTATATTACAAAAAAAAGTTGTTAAAATCATTTGACCTGTGCTTTGATTTTATATTTTTACTAATAGATATACCTAGATGCTTGTTAACAGCATTCCAGGTTGATTTCATTTTATTTTCACTATTCAAAATTCTATTTATAATATCGCTTCTTTTGCCTCAGCTAATAATTGGTCATATTCCTTTTTTACTATTTTATTCAAATCGATAGCTTCTTTGTTATATTGTTTTATAATTAATAAACGTTTACAGTTAATTATATCCTGATTATTGTAAATATTTATTTTCCGCCCCCTCTGACAACTTGAAGTGTTAATTTTTGGATATGAGTAAGCATTGATTTATAATTCTTTAAAAATTTTCCCAGGATAAGTTGCAGCTATTAACGTTTGTATCCTCCCAATTTGCATATTTAATTAATTCTGCAAAGCGATTCAAATTTTCTCGTGTATATAGCCTTTTTTTAATATTTGTATTGTTAACATTTTCGCTTTTTCCTGTCCATAAAATTTTCTGCGCAAGGTGGTCCGAAATGTGTTTTTCGAAAACCCTGACTTATGTTTTGAAATACGAGTTGCTTTCTGAATGGTTGGTGCTGCATCGAATGAATCTAAGGTACTTAAGAAATACGACGTATTTTTTGTTTTACTGTTTTATATTAAAGTCGCCAGCTATAAAGTAAACAATATATTCTGTAGTTAACAAGTTTTTCAAAAGATAAGTCAACTGTGGTGGGATCTGACGCGCGATAGTTTACATATGACATATATTGCTGATTATCCATATGCTGTTTCACGACTACGATGATCCGGTTTACAGAAATATGTCGCTAATTTAAATTGTTCAATGGTGTGAAGTGAAATATAGGACTCCTTTTACCACTGTTCAGTAATTAATAACACTTTGCAATCAGGGCGATCCTTGATCATTGCATTCATCTTGATTGTATTATTATATGGACCGTTTATTTTGAAAGTGGTGTAAGTCCATTTTCTTTTGATTCGCGAAAACTAAAGGTTAACATATCTGCTTAAAATTAAAAAAAATAGGCATATTATATGAAGTCTGGCAATATTTCTACTGTTTTATCAATATGTAATTTGGTTATAAAATTTTTTTTAGACGTATTTTACTAAACTGATGTATACTTACAGGACTCAAATGGACTTACACGATTTTCAAAATTAGACAATTGTGAAAATCGTTTAATTTAAATTTTGAATAATCAAGTATCACTTAAAATATACTTCATAGTAATCCAATTTAGTTTACAAATAATGATACGACATAAAATAGAAGTAGTATTTTTAATTTTAGACGCTTATTACATTGTTAGGATTACAAGATATTGATAGGATTTACTTATGTTCTGCATGTGGCAGTGTTTCGAAATATGCATGATGCACCAGAGGTATATAAGGTAATAACTGCTTGATTTCTTTATTTTTCATAACTAATGGGCCTGACATCTTGGTACAAAGGCGCCAGGGCGATTTATTCAAATTTTAGGTAATAAATTTATAGTTTTAAATTCTTTGTCCTTCATCGATGTTTTATATAAAATAGCGTATGATGCACTTTTGAGAAACCTCATCCAACATATTTGCAACCAATTTACCTGTTAGTTAGTGTTTTTTCTTATCTGTTTTTTAATGGCATTTTTAATATTTTTTATTGAAAGGAAATTCTCTCGTTTCATTTCATGTAAAATAAATTTATTATGTTTTCTATATTGTGTTATTACATCATAATAATCCTGTGGTGTGTACAGAAAATTCTTTTTTCGCAATGCCATTTCTATGATGCCAAAATCTGCATCGTTCGGAAGGTATGATTGCCCTGAGAGTAAAAATTTGTGATCAATTATGTCAATGTTATTTTCCAACGACTGAACAACCTTCAACCACATCAATGCCATTTGTAAATTTCGATTTTGTCCAGTACACATGTCACTGTAGGCAATAACATGGCATTGGGTCGTTACATTTTCTAAATGCCTCAAACAGCAAGAAGCTACTTCTTGCAATCCCCTGGAAGCAACAGTTTCGTCCCACACATACATATTAACTTTATTGCCGTGGAAATTGTGAAAACCTTCATTCAAAACATACATATTTCGCTTATAATATTCGATTGAGACAGATAATTTGAGGTAAGGTAAGGCTTTTTGTAAGTCAAAGTATATCAAAATTTTTTGATGCCGGAATTTTATCTTCTTGTAATGCTTTTCTTGCTAATTTAGCATATTGCAAGTGAACATCATGTCTTTGTACAAGAATATTTGTCATCAGTTGTTGTCGTAATTTTCAAGTTTAAGAAATCGCATTTCGCACAGGTATCTTCTTTACGTAGCAAATGGAAGTGTAACTTGAAATCTCGTTTAAAGATTTTCCTGTAGGTCCATTCATTAACTGAACTTAAGTTATTTTCCTTGCATTTTTCTATGTTATTTTCAGGATTTAAAAACATCCGATCTGGATTTTGGGATCGAGTATAGTGACTTTCAAATGCCGGAAAGCTTTTTATGTGTTCTATCACTGTATTCGTCACTAGCTCACTAGTTCTTCTGCAAGAACCATCCATTTTTCCATGCATGTATTTTGGAATATTCTTATTCTCATACGATCAGTTCGTCCAGTAGATATTTGGAATGTATCAATGAAAAACTTCTTACATACTAAAATGTTTCCACCAAAAGTGACCAGGTAAAATTTATAAGAATATACCCTCATAGTGCCCGAATTATTTCTAGGCCTTCTTCTATTGACAGTTTTACGTTGAACATTAAAATGGAGAAATACATTTTGCTTATTAAAATTACCTATATTCCAAAACTTTTCAAAAATTTCTAAACGTTGCGTTTCATTAATACGTTCTATACATTTCTTCGAGCAATTTCAATTTTTGGATTCAAATTTTTTTGCTAGAATGAATTTTCCTCTTTTTGTATAGTACTTATGTCCAGTATTTCGCTTAATTTTATTTATGTGTTGCATATAGTTTTCTTTATTTTGTTCTGCAGAATCTAAGATCTCAGTAACAATGTCATCATCTGATGAAGATTCTACCTCTATTATTCTTCTTCTCTTTTTACGATTCGGTAATTTGTTGTTTATAGCGAAATTATCTTCATCCTCTGAATCTAAGATTATTCTTCTGTTTATATTCATGGGCTTTATTTCTGTGTGAACTTATTTAAGTCATAAAATAATATTGATTTACTATTTGTTCTTACCTGTATCACTATCTGATGTTAATATGAAGTTATCCATTTTAAGAAAAAAAAAAAAAAAACTTAAACTGGTAACTCTTGACACGTAATATGACACGTAATATAAAACAAATGTAAAATAACAGTCAATTGGACTTACACCACTTTCATAATGGATAATTTTGCAATTTCATTTACCGACCAATTTTAAATCGTACAAAACTATTTTTTTAAGAAATTAAACACGGACTAGTTATATATTTATTTATATTTATAAGTACTTTATCAAACTTGCTTTACAAATATAATTCATAGAAGATTCAACAAAAATATACGAACAATTTCGACAGCAAGCTGAAAGGCGGAGTTCCATCTTGAAGAATATTCTTCCACTCTAATCTGCAGGTCCTTTCCTTCACTGGTTCATCATACACGAACTCAGCTTCGGATACATATTTTTAGGTAAAATAAACCTAATTTCTTCTAATACATGGGTACATTTAGTAAATATTGTCACTTTGACGTTTCATAAAAAAAATATATATAAAAAATTTACATTAAATTAAGCATGATATACGTGTTATCTCATTTTCTTTTTTCAAAAATGGACTTACACCACTTTCAAAATGAACGATCCATATATTGAACGTATGTTGGCGTGAATCATTGCTCCATTTTCGTTTCTGCACTCTATTTTTGATCGAGTGCATCTTGTATTATTTTCGCATTATTTTTCCTTTCGGCTTAGAAAGAAAGAATACTTTTGAATCTTGATTTCCCTTTATTAATGAGTTAGGGTCCCTAATTTTCTTGTCGTATTTTCGCTCAACTCCAATTTTAAAGGGTTTTAATGTCTCATTTTTTTATGCTACTTTCCGATACTTTTACGCTACCACCGGCACATATATTGTTTTTTACATATTCTTCGACATCCCTTATAGTAGTATTTATATTCGCTATGCCTAAGAAATACCATACGAGTCTTGGAACTGCTCTCAATTGTTCGCTACTCTTCTTCGTGCCCAATATAATAGTTTCCCGTTTTCGTCTAGTTTTTTTTTATCATAGCTCGTCAGCCAAGTATCAGTTTATAAATCATATATTAGTGCTGTGTTATTCACTTTTAGAGTTTCATTTGCTTCCTCTAATAACTTTATTGTGTGTATTCAGTTATTATTGATTTGCTTAAGAAATACGAACTCTTTAACACCTTCTTCGATGTTCATCGTGTATGTGTGGTTACTGTGCGAATCCTGTTTGCCCTTAATGAACCATCCGGGATAAACTGCTGCTGAGCACACCCAACACTCCACTCTTACGATACTTTTCTTGCAATATTTAAGTACATAGTTTATTTTCGATCACTTTCTCACTAATACATTATTCCGCGTTAGCCATATTAATTATATTATATATTATGGATGCAGTTCACTCATCGAACTTCGATGCATGCGATTTTTTGCTGAACCTGACACAATTTTTGGGACAGAAGAAATACATTTATAACTAAGAAACAAGAGGTGATATAAGAAATAAAATGTTCTTGTAAAATTAAATGTTTTATTACTAATACACAGACCTCTCGTGCGTGTGAATTTATAAAATTTCTTCGTTAATAAAAAGTATGTTCATAGAAAAACTATATACAGTTTATACTATATAAAATAATTTAATACTGAACATTAATAATACTACATTCGTAAATTAATTATTTTTATAAGTTATAATTTTAAATGCGTAACACGATAAATGGAATTTAGTTTCACAAAAATATCTTATTATTTTAAAATATTGTAGTAAGTAACAAAATGTATTAAAATCCTTTAGTTCATTGTAGAAAATTAAATAATAAATTTAAAAATACGAAAACATTTTGTGAATCTACAACAATGAGTCTTACTAAGACTACAAAAAAATTAATTTTGAAACAATTACTTCTCTGGCTAATGCCTCGACAGAAATTGAATAAAACAAAATTAATTTGCGTGTTACGAATAGTAAAACTATCAAAGCAACACTAATTTAAATGAAATTATTTTTGTTGAATAAACTAATACATGATAAAATGCATTTTAGATTGTTTAAATGTGACTATAACATGAAAAATTATGGACAAAAATTAAATTTAAACTGATTTCATTATATTAAATTAGCAAAAGCAATTAAAAAAATTTAACATTCAAATTTATAATCATCTGCAGACACGTGTTTCGAACTTTCGATCTCTTCAGTACAGCTTTATTATAAAATTTATTTTAAATACAAATAAAAACATTTACTGAAATAAATATAATGAAATGTAATAATAAATATAATGAAATATAAATAACTTACTCAGGCATGTACGGCAACTTACACAAGAATAAAATATAATAATATTTTATTAAATGTTTTTATTTGTATTTAAAATCAATTTTATTTTGTTGTAGATTCACGAAATGTTTTCGTATTTTTAAATTTATTATGTTCTAAATAAATGTTTACTTTTATTTTACAGGCTATAAAGACTGAAACCATAATACATAATCGTTTTTAATTGCCTATTGAGAATAAGAAATTGGCATTTAACTAATTATTTATTTTTGCCTGAGAAAAAAAGTACTATGCTTAATTTTTGTTATAGATATACCGAGGAACTCTAATAGACGTGTCGACATAACACATTTGGTAATACGGTTAAAAACAGCAAAAAATGGTAGTTGTTATTTATTTTATTAATGTAATACATACCTGCAGTATTGCTCTAAAATATTGATATAGTTCTCATTTTCACAACATGCCTGATTACAAGTTGGCTTTACTATATTCGATTTTCATTGAATGAAGATAATAAAGGTGATATCTCAAAGACGACCTTCGAAGTAAAAAAAACGATCATTATAAATTTTTTATAGGTAATTTGGGTTGAGAAATACCTTATTAAAATTATAGCAACGAATAAAAGGACAAAATATAAAAGTTTTCCGATTACTAAACCAAATAAGTAAATAAAGCCTTATTCGGTTATTACTGAATACTTTTTGATCACAAGAATATTTATATTAATATTTTCAAATTTAACTAACTAACCATTAATTCAATTCATTTAATTCATAATATAAATTTATAACATTTGGCAAAAATATTTTATGATACAATTTTTAAATATTGCTACTATTAGGTTTTTTTTATATATAATGAGGGTATTTCTTCCTGTGACTAACGCAAACACTTCATTTTCTACCTATTTACACGCCCACACCACAAGAGGTAATGTAGAAACTAACTAAATTATATGAGCCACTTCGCAGTCAACACAGGCATCCGTATAATTACAAACAATTTTCATTTCAACACTAATAACGATAAGAGTTGCGTGCAAATGGCACAAGTCGCAATTCCAATACACATGCGCAAATAATCGAAGCAATGTTAAGATTATCGAGTAAATAAAAAGTTAGAAACAACGATGTAATATCGAATTATTTAACTCGCCTTGAAAATACGCGAATCCATCAGCAATAATTTGATTTTATTGTAATTCATTCTCGAGCGGGTCTTACACTTAGAACGCCCACGTAATTAGGGCATAGTTTCACTGACGATTGCCATTTGTTCATAAAGGAATTCGAGACTATTACATTAGAATCAACCCCTTATACTCCATCCCTATGGCTACGTTATGTCGATGATATCTTTGTTATTTCGTCCAACTATAAAGACAAGCATAACCAATTCCGCGACCACATAAACAATATCCATACTAAAAAATTGTCATTTTCCATATATTAATCAATAAAAATTCCGATGGAATGATGGAGCACTTATTTAAATATCGCTTCTCACTACCATCCTACACAACTTCGTTCTGTGGCAAAGCCGAACTCACCGTCCCCGAGACGGCTATTGTCCAAAACAGTTTGTTTCCAGGTACAGTCATAAACATACTTAAACACAAATCACCAAAAACACCGATACGCTAAGAATTTTCTAACATAACATTTCTTCCGTATATACGAGGTACAACTAACAGAAAATCTAAAGTACTAAAACGACACAACATCAAAACAATTTTTACCACTTCGCGTAATATTGAATACTTCCTTAATTCCCCAAACGACATTATTTCTCTTGAAAATCAAGGATTATGCAATATTTCATGTGGCGTCTGCCACAAAGTTTATATCGAATAAACGAACAAACGCATGAATATACAGCGAGACAAACATTTCAGAGCCGTCGAAAAATATCTACCTCTCTTATCTTTAACCAAACATTCAAAAACTACGAGTCACAAAATGAATTCCAACAATACGACTTCCATCGTAGTATCAAATCATTTCATCAAGAGGATTATCCGGAGGCTATCGAGATAGAAAATCACTCCGATAATTTCAATAAATGCGACGATGCCCAACGATTACCCCCTACTTGGAAATTAACAAAGCATATTTTAATACCCGTACCAAAACATATTTGATTTCAAAGTCCAATATTTTATTGTTATTAAAAGGAATTATATAAAATAAAACTACATTACATATTCAAATATTATTTGATAATCCTTGTATAATACCAAAATATCTAGAAATAGGCATGTTCATTTTGCATAATATTAAGCTGTAAAATATTACTAAAATAATTAAAATAAATAATTGTTGAATTTTGGAGGCGTTCACTTCGTAGTACATTTTTAATGAATAACAGAAAAACGGCAAAGAACTGATAACATTTGCATTAGGTAAAATTAAATAAAATTTAATGAATATAATCAGATTAATTGACTTAAATATACTTAAATTTTCTTTTCTCCAAGTTGTAGTGGATAATATTATTTTATATATCCGAATTCCGTTTTATCGATTTTGATTTAATTTGTCTACTACTACGAAACATCTTTATTCACAGAATGAAAATAAAATATAATACATGTAATATATAAAATAAAATAAATTCTAACGTAGTTGGTCTTCTGTTTCATGGCTATCGATAATTTCTCTGTTATTAAGGGAATTTCTTTGAATTATTATCTGTGCATACATGATTATTATACATTATTGTATATTTGTAATTTGAATGATTACTATGAGCCTTTAAGTTGTGATTCTAACTATTTTTCTGAGGGTATTTAGGTGTAGGTTTTCTGTTTTTGTAGGAGTTATTAATAAGTATTATTTTAGTTTTATTAGGGTTAAGATTATTAATTATGCATCCAATTAAAATATTTTAAATCGCTTTCGTTATATCCATATGAATGTTTTGTAAATTTCTGTACTTGTTTTAAGTGATAATTTAAGTTGAGATGATGCAAGTTGTAATATTAAATGATTTGTTTCCTGATTCTTACTAATGTAATACTAAGTTGTTGACGATGAAACAGATGCCATCTAATATGCACATGTATTTTATAAGTATTAAATGTAATTAACAATTCAATTCAAATCATACTCTTAATAGTCTATCTATGCTGTAGGGGAGTTTTAAATGTATATCGGCTCTTCCTCTTCCTACAAATAAAATTAATCCATCCGTGACACAATTAATTTCTTCGAACCGTCTCGCCAGCCGATGCGACACAAAAGGAATCTAAATGAACCGAGTGCTAATTCAACAAATCTCCAGCATAATACATAAGACAAAGAGAACTAAGGCTGACAACAGTCAGCTTTCCCACTCTTATTAACCACTGAAGCCAGAAAACTTATAGAATTTAAATATCATTGAATTTTCGTAGATCTTTAAAACATCAAATCATATTTTATATCATCCGTTTACATTTTCCCAAGATCCAGTACAACTCTATATATGGATTATTATAATTCCAATAAGGGAATAATAGGCTGGAATTGTGTCATCCATGTGCAAAAAACATAAGTGTAGTGGCACATAAAAACAATATAGTGAATTGAGAAAATCTGTGGAGGTTATGGAGTGCGACAAATGCAAATAACAAATTATTTCTTGAAAAATATATGTGTTAGAGGAAAAAGTCTGTACATTGGAAACTAAATATATTTGAGGTCACCCAATTAGAATTATAGACCAAAATAATATTAATATAAATGCAAGCTAAACAATGAACTCCATCGAAAAACCTTGCAGCATTTCAATACAATATTCGAATGCAATAGAAAATTCGTTACTCGCTATGGGAACCTTGACAATCAGCCTGCAAAATTGTCGCATTTATGAGGACTTTATCCAGTATTATAACTGTGATGCATACGGTTACAAAGTGAGTGGTTGTGAAAAAGAGATGTGTAATAAAGAATAAAAATAGATATGAAATAGATACTTGTTTTAGTTTAAATGAGTACAAGGTAGCGATCAGAAATTTCCGAAAAGTTTACCAATTATAACAATAAAGTATAAATACGTATGGGATCCATTTATGAAACATACACGTGCATCTATTAAATTAACAAATTGGTGCACGAATTTAGGGTTTTACCAGCCACATATACAGGGTTATTCACGCTATACGGCACGGAATATTGTGGCCAAAATACGTGACTTTCAAAAAGTTTCACTTTGGGGATATATGGGGGTCTATTAGGGCTACTTTTTAAAATTACTTTCATAATATACAGGGTGTCCCAAAAACCCTAAAAGTGTCAAAGTTGTGTTTTTTTTAATGAAACACCCTGTATTTTATTGCATTTTTGGATCCTTCGATCAAAATAAGTGTGTGTTTTAATAAGGTTTTTATTACTTAAACCTTAAGGTTTTTAAAATAATTTGAATTTTGTGAAAATTTAACCTAATTTTCATGTTTCAAATACTTAAAAAGTAATTAAGTTATGCATACCAAATTTACACTGAAATGTAACAATAGATCATATTTTATTTACCAAGTATAATAAATTTGACACCTTATACCGGGTGTAAAAAAATTGGAATTAAACAAATGGGAACTTTAAATGGCTATAACTTCATTTATTTAAATGGGACGCTATATTTATTAATTTATCAACAAATGCACGTTTTAATTACCTATCGAATGGTATTTATATCTTAAATGTTAAGTCTTCTCGTTTTTACAGAAAACGCCAAAATATTGTTTATTGCACCGTTTTAGCACTTTTTAAGTAAAAATTTTAATGTATCTAGTTTTCCATCTTATTTAAAAACGTAAGATAATTAATTTAGTCTGTTACTTTAGTTTAAAAAGCCTGTCTTTTGTTATAGTTGGGTTATTTTGCGTTTTTGTGTTAGATCGTTAGTAATTGTTATTGTTTGAACATTGTTGTTGTATTTAATAGTAAAAAATGAAAATTTACACAGATTTTCTTATACTGGGGTTTTTATAACTGACACTTCCAATTTCTTTAAATTGGTTTAATAGTCTCTCAAAAATGGCTGGCTTAGGGTGATTTCTTTCGGGAAACCTTTAAGTATAAACTCGACAAGCCAATAAACAATTTTGATGACATTCTCCAAGCATAAAGATAATGCCAATACCCTCTTCTTTTGAGTAAATCTTTATTTTTTACCAAAAAATACAACAGCGATGTTCAAACAATAACGATTACTAACGATCTAACACAAAAATGCAAAATAAGACAACTATAACAAAAGACAGGCTTTTTAAAATAAAGTGGCATACTAAATTAATTATCTGACGTTTTTAAATACCATATAAAACTAGATACATTAAAATTTTTACTTAAAAAGTACTAAAACGGTGCAATAAACAATATTTTGGCGTTTTCTGTAAAAACGAGAAGACTTAACATTTAAGATATAAATACCATTCGATAGGTAATTAAAACGCGCATTTGCTGATAAATTAATAAATATAGCGTTCCATTTAAATAAATGAAGTTATAGCCATTTAAAGTTCCCATTTGTTTAATTCCAATTTTTTTACACCCGGTATAAGATGTCAAATTTATTATACTTGGAAAATAAAATATGATCTATTGTTACATTTCAGTGTAAATTTGGTATGCATAACTTAATTACTTTTTAAGTATTTGAAACATGAAAATTAGGTTAAATTTTTACATAATTCAAATTATTTCAAAAATCTTAAGGTTTAAGTAATAAAAACCTTATTAAAACACACACTTATTTTGATCGAAGGATCCAAAAATGCAATAAATACAGGGTGTTTCATTAAAAAAACACAACTTTGATACTTTTAGGGTTTAAGGGACACCCTGTATATTATGAAAGTAATTTTAAAAAGTAGCCCTAATAGACCCCCATATATCCCCAAAGTGAAACTTTTTGAAAGTCACGTATTTTGGCCACAATATTCCGTGCCGTATAGCGTGAATAACCCTGTATATATATATACAGGGTGTCCCGTTAATGCGGGGAAATGGCTGGACCATAGATTCCTGAGGTCAAAATATGACGATTTAACGCAACTTATCTATATCCAAAAATTTACGGTTAAGCCGGAATTTGGCTTCAAAGTTTCAAAAAAAATTATTTCTTTTGTTTATAACAATTGAGCGCTTTATGTGATTTGAATGAAATTTATTTTTAATAACTACTATAATATAATACATCATTTCAGTTATTATGACTATTATTGGTTAATAAAAAGTATAAGAAACAGTAGTACCACCACTTAAAAACTAAAATATTTTTTTATTGGTGAATCTAATAAAAACTAAAAAAATACTACTTTAAAGACCATTTAATTTAAAAACTTTTTCATCTCTTAATAATTTTTGATATCTTTTACGGTTTTCCCACAAAAAAATAAAATATATATTTTTTATCTAGTAAAAACAAAATCTAGTTTTTATCGAATCTAAAGTAAATGTTTTTCGTGGCCGTCTTTGTTTAAAAAATGTAAATTATGTATAATAATAATTATTTAGTGTCTTTTAACAATTAATTTTTAACATTATTAGAGTTCATAAATATTCATATTTGGAAAAAACAGATATCTTGTTTGTATTAGGATTTTGCAAAGAAAATTGTTTGAAAAGTGTTAGATGTTGTTTGGATTTATTTTATTAATTGATATTATTTAATTTTTATTCAATTGAGTAAGTTTATTTACTTATTAATGAGTGCGTAATGAGTATACTATATTCATATTTTATTTTTTTGTGCAAAAACCGTACAAGATATCAAAAACTAGTAAGAGTTAAAAAAGTTTTTAAATTTAATGCTCTTTCAAGTAGATTTTTTTGGATTTTATTGAATGCACCAATAAAAAATTATTTTAGTTTTTAAGTGGTGGTACTACTGTTTTTTATACTTCCTGTCAATCACTAATGGCCACAATAACTGAAATGATGTATGATATTATTATGGTCCAGACATTTCCCCGCATTAACGGGACACCCTGTATACAGGGTGTCCCGTTAATGCGGGGAAATGGCTGGACCATAGATTCCTGAGGTCAAAATATGACGATTTAACGCAACTTATCTATATCCAAAAATTTACGGTTAAGCCGGAATTTGGCTTCAAAGTTTCAATTTTTTTTATTTCTTTTGTTTATAACAATTGAACGCTTTATTTGATTTGAATGAAATTTATTTTTAATAACTACCATAATATAATACATCATTTCAGTTATTATGACTATTATTGGTTAACAAGGAGTATAAGAAACAGTAGTACCACCACTTAAAAACTAAAATATTTTTTTATTGGTGAATCTAATAAAAACTAAAGAAACACTACTTGAAAGACCATTTAATTTAAAAACTTTTTTATCTCTTAATAATATTTGATATCTTTTACGGTTTTCCCACAAAAAAATAAAATATATATTTTTTATCTAGTAAAAACAAAATCTAGTTTTTCATCGAATCTAAAATAAATGTTTTTCCTGGCCGTCTTTCTTTAAAAAATGTAAATTATGTATAATAATAATTATTTAGTGTCTTTTAACAATTAAATTTTAACATTATTATAGTTTATAAATATTCATATTTGGAACAAACAGATATCTTGTTTGTATTAGGATTTTGCAAAGAAAATTGTTTGAAAAGTGTTAGATGTTGTTTTGATTTATTTTATTAATTGATATTATTTAATTTTTATTCAATTGAATAAGTTTATTTACTTATTAATGAGTGCGTAATGAGTACAATATATTCATATTTTATTTTTTTGTGCAAAAACCGTACAAGATATCAAAAACTAGTAAGAGTCAAAAAAGTTTTTAAATCTACTGCTCTTTCAAGTAGATTTTTTTGGATTTTATTGGATGCACCAATAAAAAATTATTTTAGTTTTCAAGTGGTGGTACTACTGTTTTTTATACTTCCTGTCAATCACTAATAGCCACAATAACGGAAATGATGTATGATATTATGGTACTTATTAATAATAAATTTCATTCAAATCAAATAAAGGGTTAAATTGTTCTAAACAAAAGAAATAAAAAAATTTGAAACTTTGAAGCCAAATTCCGGCTTAACCGTAAATTTTTGGATATAGATAAGTTGCGTTAAATCGTCATATTTCGACCGCAGGAATCTATGGTCCAGCCATTTCCCCGCATTAACGGGACACCCTGTATATATATACAGTGTGTCTGCTTAAGTTCGCACCATATGGAAAACTTTTTTATTATAATTTTACGAAAAAAAGTTATTCTTTATAAAAAGTTCTGCTTGATCCAAAACTTAAAATACAATAATCAGATATCAAATTTTTTAAGCAGTATACGAGTAATGTCAAAAAATATGAATTCTTCTCGAGAGTAAAGTACCTTTATTTGTGACAATATCGAAAATTATAATTATGAAAAGTTGTTCGGAATGAAAAACTATGTTTTAATATGCAATTATATCCAATTACATGGAAAAACCTTATTTTCTTTTTTTTATCTACAATAACAATGCAAATGTAAGTGTAGTTACGTGAAATCTAGGATGCACTGATAAACAAATGATTTCTTGATAGCAAGAATTGTTTGACAGTGAACGTCAAATAAAATTTGTTAACATGCCGGTAATATTGAGTGTGGAAGAAAAAGTAAAAAAGTAACAATTGTTTTACTCGTTGATACATAAAAAAATTGTTTTATTTTACAATAATTATCAATTACATATTAGAATACATCAATTAACTATTGCTTCAACGTATTCGCCTTCTCTCACAATACAGGTTTCCGTTCTAGAAGAAAATTCCCTCAAAACATTTCTAATTATATTCGGAGTTATACCCTGAATTGTTTCCATAATAATTGTTTCCAAATGATCTACGTCTGCAAATGGTCTGTGTTGATATACCTTTTCTTTTAAGTAACCCCATAAGAAAAAATCTAATGGGGTTAAATCTGGCGACCTAGCTGGCCAAGAAATATCGGAATATCTATGAATTAACCTTTCATAAAAGATATTTTCAAGATATTGCCTTACTTCCATCGTACTATGGCATGTTGCACCGTCCTGCTGGTACCATACCTGTTGCCGTTCATGTCTTGGAAGGTCACGAAGAAAATCATGCAACTGATTTTGTAACAAATTTAGATATCGTTGAGAAGTCATAGATTGTCGAAAGAAAAAAGGGCCAATTATTTTATCCTTGTAAATGGCGCACCAAACGTTAGTTTTAAAAAAAATATTGATTGCGAGTTTGAATCGTAAAGTGAAGATTGGAGTCAGACCACCATCGACAATTTTGCGAAGACACTGTTTCATTAGACGTAAATGCAGCTTCGTCAGAAAACATTATTTTCCTAGCAAAAAAAGGATCGTCTTCTAGCTTTCCTTGGAAAAGAAAACAAAAATCTAGTCGTCTGTTGTAGTCCCCAGGTTTTAAAGTATGGATATATTGTGGTATATTTGGATGTAACTTGTTTTCTTTAAAAATTTGTGATATTGTATCTTCACCAATTTTATCTGGAAGCGAAGATGCCCTTTCTCGCAGAGACAATTTAGGTTTTTCCACTACAGATAACATTACATTTAACTTCATCTCCTCACTTGCAACAGGTTTTCGACGTTTGTTTGTGAATTTATTTTTAACATCTCTACATGTTTTGAATTTTTCCATAATTCTCATTACTGATGTATGATGTATATTTTTCCCTGGATGTCTGTTATTAAAAATTTCAGCTGCTTTACGATAAGTTTTATAATTTTCACCAACGATTAAAACAATTTCTATTTTTTCTTCCACATTTAATATTACTGGCATGTTAACAAATTTTATTTGACGTTCACTATCAAACAATTCTTGCTATCAAGAAATCATTTGTTTATCAGTGCATCCTAGATTTCACGTAACTACACTTACATTTGTATTGTTATTGTAGATGAAAAAGAAAATATTTTTTTTCCATGTAATTGGATATAATTGCATATTAGAACATAGTTTCTCATTCCGAACAACTTTTCATAATAATAATTTTCGATATTGTCACAAATAAAAGAACTTTACTCTTGAGAAGAATTCATATTTCTTGACATTACTCGTATACGGCTTGAAAAATTTGATATCTGATGATTGTATTTTAAGTTTTGGACCAAGCAGAACTTTTTATAAAGAATAATTTTTTTTCGTAAAATTAATAATAAAAAAGTTTTCCATATGGTGCGAACTTAAGCAGACACACTGTATATATATATAGTGATATATTTAGTGAATATAATATCTACTGCTGAATAAACCCTCGTCGAAACTCGTTTTCCTTAAGCATGTATCATTTTACTATGATATATAAATGATTATAAAATTTATGAAATGCAATTCGTGGACGGCACTCGAGTGATATGTTGTGGATCACACGACGAAAGTGAGATTAGTGAAACACTACTTGGTATTGAAAATTCATCACATCAAGGAACAAGTAGAATTACTAAATAGAATAATTAGTGAAATTAACGATAAAAATGCTATATTAAAGGAGAATAATCAGCTCCTTAAAGATAGAATTAAAATCCTGGAAAATAGCAAATCAAATCAATTAAATGTGCATAAGAATATTGGTGACATCTATGAAGCAACAGCCGAAATTAGAAATGTAGTAAATAATACGGCCTGTGATAAACTACTAAAAAATAGATCTCTATCCGCAAGTGTGTATGAAGATAAGAAACAGCGCGAGGCAAACGCTGCTCTTGCTGTGCCCGATCTCGCAAACATGAATTCGAAATCGAAGCCAGGGAAGACCGCCCGTGGAAATTTAGCTCATAACCCACTTCATGCAACCCAACATCCAAACCATATAAATATAAACGAAAAAATTGCTGAAACAAAAGTTGTCCAAAATGAAACAGATTGGAAAACTGTGAAAAACAGAAAGAAGAGGATAAAGACCCAGGGTATAGTAGGAACTCAAAATAACAATGAAATTAAAGCAGTACCTCGGACGGCGTTCCTGTATGTATCACGCATGCAACCAGAGACAACTCTGGAGGATATTTCTAGTTATTTGAAAAATGCATTTCCAGAAGTCATATGTGAACCATTGGAGAGTAAATTTTCATAGTATCACGCAAATTTTAAGGTGACAATTGATATATGCAACTTTGAAAAAGCTATGGATTCGAAAATGTGGCAGTACGGAACGTATGTTTCGAGGTTTTTACACAGGAAGAAACAGTCACAAGACAAAAAATAGCACCTAGGGTCGGGGAACAGGAAAACGGATTAACAACTACCGTTCTTCATCATAATGTTCAGTCCATTAAAAATAAAATTAGTGAAATAGATATTGTCTTTAGTCAACTAAATGTAAATATATTCTTAGTTACCGAACACTGGGTGACTGAGTATGAGACCTTTCCTAATATCACAAACTTTAAAGTAATTTCTGTTTTTAAACGCGCGAATTATATGCATGGGGGAGCATCTGTTTTAATTAGAAGTTACCTTAATGCAACAAATAGGCCTGATTTAATAGCTTTTTCCAAAGAAAAAACTTTAGAAGCAGCTGGTGCAGAACTCATAGTTAATCCAAAACAAAAAATTGTTATTTTGTGTATTTATCGTTCTCCTGATGGAATGTTTTCTTAATTTCTAAATACTTTTGAAAATATTATATATAAACTAATCATATTGGAAAAACAAGATATCATTATTGGGGGGGATTTTAACGTGGATTTAATTAAACTTGATGACCATAAAACTATAATGTTTAAAAATCTAGTAGAAGGTTATAATTTAAAATTAACATTAATACTGAAACGCGAATATATAATAATAGCAAATCTTGTATCGACAATATTCTAACTAATCTTAAATTTCGTGATGCACGTGTAGTTGACACACATCTCTCAGATCATCGTGGTCAAATTTTATCATTTGGGGGTAAACAAAATAATGAGAGTAGAAATATAATTACAAGAATCATAAATACAAAAACTCTAAACACAATGAATAATAAATTAAGTAATATAAATTGGAAAAAGATAAAGTTGAGTTCTACTATCAGCTCTATCTACATATAAACAGTGCACGTATAAAAAATTATTACAAATTAGCAAAAAACAAATATAAAACATTATTGCAGGAAGAAATTATAAGATACAATTCAAACCGCACAATGAAATCTAATAACAGATCAAAAGAACTGTGGGGCATAATTAGGAGTAAATCCCAGTGTAGCAATAAACAAAATAAGAAAATTCCCATTTATATTCATGTTAATGATAAAAAAAATAGAAAACCCACAAGATATTGCTGATACATTAAACAAACATTTTAGTACTATTGGTAACCTAAAAGGATTGTCTTAATGTAAAAGTTATAATATTATTAATAAAACTAAAGATTCTATATTTCTCTATCTAGCTTCTGAAAATGAAATAAAAAAATATAATACTAAATATAAAAACAAGTTACAGTAAAGACATTGACGACATATCCTCAAGTGTTATAAAACACAGAATGGCGTTTATAGTTGAACCACTAACAAAGGCAATTAACATGTCATTGTCTGAAGGTGTTTTTCCTTCAATACTCAAAATTGGACTTATTATACCGGTGCATAAAAAAGGGGATCCACATAGTGTTGATAATTATAGGCCGATATCAATATTGCCAATTTTTTCAAAGGTATTTGAAAGAGTAGTTTTTGATCGAATTGCGAGGTATATACGGAATAACAACATCTTATGTAAGCAGCAATTTGGCTTTAGGAATGGTTTTACCACAGGTCATGCTATCTACAACTTTCTAAAATTTGTACTCAGAAATCTAGACACAAATACAAATGTTTTTTTGAATTTTCCTAGACCTAACCAAAGCTTTTGATTGCGTGCCACATCAATTACTATTAGAAACAATTTCGAATTATGGATTGCGAGGAATTTGTCATCAACTCTTAACTTCTTACCTGTCTTATAGAAGACAAATAACCTCTGTAAATATTAATAATACAAGGTATAATTCAAGCGAAGCTTGTTCTAATGTTGGTGTACCCCAGGGAAGCATTTTAGGTCCACTATTATTTCTCCTATTTATAAATGATATGCCATCTGTAATAAATGCTCATATTACAATGTTTGCTGACGACACAACCTTTTGTCTAAAAGATAATTGCTTAGCAGATCTAAATATAGCAACCAATCAAATGTTAAGCGAATTAAGCTTATGGCTAAATTCCAATAACTTGATATCAAATGTTGCAAAAACAAATGTTATGAACCTTGGGGCACCAAAGGGGCAAGCTCATATTTTATTAAATGGCGAGAATATAACGGAAACTAACAATGTAAAGTTCCTAGGGGTATTAATACAAAATGACCTAAAATGGGATCAGCATGTAAACAAAATATGCTCAGCGGTTACAAAGTATTCATACCTAATATATTCATCAAGAAATGACATTAGCCAGGAAGCTGCTAAGCTTGTTTATATGTCATACTGCAAACCACAGTTATCATACGGCATTATTTTTTGGGGTTGTACAACACAAGTAAACATACAAACGAGGCTAATAAGAGCAATAGGTAATATAAAACCGAATACGAGCTGTCGCGAATTATTCAAAAACCTGAGGATCATGCCACTAATAAGCCTATACATCTTCGAATCAATAAAATTTGTAATTAACAATATACATTTATTCAACATCTGGCAAAGTGAACACTCCTATAATATTAGGAATAGAAATCTCATGATTCCCATGAATAAACACAGTTACGTGCAAAACTCCTGTATAGTACAACCTATTCAACTCTACAATAAATTGACACACTTTCTAAAAATTTTACCAAATAAAATACTACAAAAAACATTGGAACAAATAATTCTAGATAACTCTTTCTATACCATAGATGAATATATTAAATACTGCGATGATTACATGTGAATATTCTCGCCATTTATTTATTTGTGAATGCGCGTGTATGTGCGTGTATTTTTTAAATATGTAACAGTTTCATTTTTATATCTTAACTTATTTTAATTCCTCGATATTTATTATCATTATATTAATAATAAAATATATAAGTCCTTTACGTTGTAGAAAATTCACTAATAAATAGAAAAAACACGAAAATATTTTCGTAAAATCTACAACAAATGAGTCTTATTAAGACTACAAGAACAAATCACTTTTGAAACAACTACTTCTCTAGCTAATACTCCGACAGACATTGAATAATACAAAAGTAATTTGCGTGTTACAAAATAGCAAGGCTATCAAAGCAACACTGGTTTGAACGTATATGTTGCTTTGATAGCTTGTTATATTGTTTCTATATTCACACATATTTACATCTTTTTTTACATCTTTTTGTTGATTTCTTGGATTCGTGGATAAAGTCATAGTTACCTCAACTTGGGTCCGATCAGAAAATTAACTCGTTCTTAATTTATCCTTAATTTTAAAATCCGAAATGATTCAAGGACATGCCCTCAAGTACTAATTCATAAGTCTAATATATTAAGAAATAATAAATTTAATCGTAAAGCAAGACCACTTTTTGTGTAATAGGTGTTAATCGTAAAATAGTACTTGAAAATAATATAATAAAAAATTCAGCAAAAAAAATTCAAAAATTAAATATAATTCTAAAATAGACTTTTCATTTTGCTCTGCCAATACAAAAAAGAAAGTTTATACAAAAGATATTAATAATAATAATCAAATATTTACGATTACACAAAATAAGTTTTTCACGGGTAAGTTATAAAAACTAAATTGAAAAAGTTTTGGAGAGTTCATAATTATTAGAAATATGCAAATTAGGTTAGATTTTTACAAAATTCAAATTATTTCAAAAACCTTAAGGCTTATGTATTAAAAACCTTATTAAAACACACACTTATTTTGATCGAAGAATTCAAATGATATAAAATAGAGGGAGTTTCATTTAAAAACTTTGATACTTCTAGAGTTTTTGCGGCACAAAATTAATTTTAAAAAGTAAGCCTAGTAGACCCTCATATATCCCCAAAGTGAAACTTTTTGAAAGTCACGTATTTTGGCCACAATATTCCGTGCCGTATAGTGTGAATAACCCTGTATATTTGTTATGTTAGACATCGCTTAAGGCAGTATTAAAAAACTTATTTATAAGTAAACTTTATGTTTCCAGAACTAACTTTTAAATTTTAGATTTTAAAAAGGTTTTTATTCCAATGATGCGCATGTAGAGTACGAGCTGTAACAACTCAATGATTATATTACAGAAATGCGACTTATTTATAATATTATTCTTACAGACAAAGCGGAATAAACAACAAGCTAGTATTAATCTGCGTACTTTATTCTGAATTTTGGTTATTAATTTTTTACATTAACATTGTTTAATTAACATCCCGAACATGCGTCCTCTATATAGAGTTCATTGTTTTTGTATATAATTAGGCAGTTGTTTGTTTCAATTAAGTAAAGAACACTTAGTTCTTTAATTTCTGAATGTTTTTGATACTTGATTTTTATTTTGTCTTTATTTGGGATTGATATGATATGAAATATTGGAACATCATTGCGTTTATTATATCATTAACTTATATAGATTCAAGATTTAGTAAATTATTTAGTATAGACGCAAGGTTATGTCAAACGGTAATTTGTCTCCGTAGAATCCCGAAATGGTTTGCAGAATTCCCAGAAATTCGGATGGTTTAATGATGATAAGGCATTTTCAGAACATAGGATTTAGCTTGTTCGGCAGTCGGATGGAGTTGTCTAGCTAAATATTTAGTTAATTTTTGGGTTGGTGAGTCGAAAGAATTAACGATGGGTCAGAGTGGTGTGTCGGGTTTTTGTATTTTGGGTAGACCATATTGCTTGCGAATCAAACATGGCGAATCAGGTAGATGTTTGTTTATTTTGTAACACTAAAGTAGTGAACGATAACATAAAAATGAAGTGCGTGTCCTGTGACAATGTGTGCCATAGAAGATGTGCTACAAATAAAAAAAGAAAACATACGAAAATAATCAACGAAACATCCCTAATTTGTTGTGTTTCTGGATCAGTTAGCGACTCTAACCTAGAAGAGAAGAACCCGTTACCCACTTCTGCATTATCTGAAGAAACAAATGAAGGTAATGTGGAAATTAAATATTTGAAAGACCTATTGCATCATAAAGATATAATCATTGAAGAGCTTAATGGTAAAGCAAATGTTATGAAGCAACATATTGCTTTATTACAGTTTTCTTTATCCAATACTACTACTACCCTCAATCAACAGAAATCTGTTATCATATTGGATGAACCCGCGCCATCTACTAATGCGGGCTCAAGTCTAGGAAAAATATTAACCTCGGCAAATCCTACAACTAACACCGCGATCGTTTCTCCTGAGAATAACATGCGCTCGGACGTATTTGATGTAGCGCGAAATGGTCCCGTGGAAACAAAAACCACAGTGACTGAAACAAAAACGCAGAAGCAAACATTCGACTATTCGGAAAGTTTGAAAAAAACATTTCTCGGCGATAAAAGTATAAACAAAGATTCCAACACCCACGAATTGAAAGATGAATCTGAGGATTTATTTAAAACTGTTACTTACAAACGTAAAACTCTTAGAAAACACAGGAAATCCACTACTATTGTGGGTACAAACGCATCGTCGAGCCTGCATCTAGTCGCCGAGCCTCGTAAAGTACATGTATTTGTAAATCGTGCGAAGAAGGATGTATCAATTGATGCAGTTAAGGAACACGTGCGTAACATTTTGTCGCACAATAATTTTTCATGTGAAATTGAAGATAAAGTATCATCATACAATGGATTTAAAATAAGCACACACTTTGAAGATAAATCTAAACTTATGAATCCTTCTAACTGGCCTGAAAGGATCACTGTCAACAGATATATTTTTAGAAGGGACCCCAACAAATCGACAAGGGAGTGATACTTCATCCGAGTCAACATCCACCTATATGTTTTTAAATATACAAGGTTTAAGTGGAAAATTAAATGAATTATCATGTCTTGTGTATTCCCATAATATCAGTGCATTATGTATATCCGAGCATTAGATGAAATCTAACGAATGCGATTTGCTTTGCATTAACAACCTTTTTACTCTAGCGCATTTTTCCCGCACTCAACATATATATGGGGTAGTGTTAATGTTGATATCTAAACTACTTAAATACAAAGTTTTACATAATTTCATAAATAAATCTGTTGAAATTCATTGTGAAATTGTGGCTATTCATTTAATCGATGATACCGTTATTTTAATTAATATTTATCGTTCTCCTTTGGGTGATTTTAATGTGTTTGTAAATGTAATTGTCGATCTACTAGAATGTATAGATGTATTGAATGCTAGAGTTGTGGTGGGTGGCGATTTCAATGTTCATTTTAATAATCGGAGTGACACTAACACAAGTACATTATGCGATATGTTTAGTTCTTTTGGCTTAGTAAAGTCTGTTGAATTCCCCACACGTTCAAATAATATCCTCGATAACGTATTCGTAAATTTTAACCAATACAATGTAATCGCTAGTGTCCCATCAGATCATATAGGAATTCGTTTTGATATAAAATCTCCACGTAAACTCAACAAAGACAAAAACTACTCTAAATTAATTAGGCCAATAACTAAGCCTAGGTATGTTCTTATTATATCAAAGTGTGTTGTCAACTAAATGGGATAAGATCTTTCATTCATGAGCAACCAATCAGATTCGTTCATTTTTGACAAACGCCGCATGCTATTCAAACTTAAGGCGGCAATGTCACCGAGAACTGAAAAGCTCCCTAGGGAAATTATCGATAATCTCCCGGCTGTCAAGTTGACATTTATACCATATCCGCAGTTGCCCTTGAGTTAAAAAATACAATCGATCTGTCAATGTATAATCAAGTCCGTCCGAATCACGCTTCGGTATAGAATGTGATGAACCAACTAGTTAATAGAAAAAACGACACTAGAAAACACGGTTAAAAGTGAATACTTACGGAGGCCGTTCGAGCATTTTTGTGAGGTTAGGAAATACGAATTAAAACATAACCGCCAAATTATGACAAAAGACGGAGCGATACGCCAGAGGTACCAACTTACACACTTAATCATTGTTCTTTCAAACTTGTTTATATAATAAATAACTTTTAATATTTTGTAAGTTATTCAAGAATTTATCTTACCGAATGCCCCTCGGGCAATGATAAATACACGATAATTTTGACTAGTTCCCTCAAGTGTGTTGCTTTAAGTAATTGCCCTCCGCCTGACGGCGTCGAGCAATTACTAAGCAACACACTTTCGGGTAGTCAAAATTATCGCGGATTATCATTGCCCTTGGGACATTATATCTGATAATATATTTGAAACTAGGGATCCCAATAAAAAGTATGAGACTTTTCATAACTAGTTTTCTTTATCATATAATAACGCGTTCCCGGAAAAGCGTATAAAATGCAAATCTAATGAAGTAAACAATGTACACTGGTTCAATAATCAACTTGTGGACATGAGAGAAACGCTTTATTTTATATATCAAGCATATCAGAATAATTCGGACCTAAAAACCATTTACCATGGTTACAGGAATCAATACAGAATGGCTATTATAAAAGCAAAACGTGAGTCCAATGACAATATAATTCGTAATTCAAAAAATAAGAACAAAACAATGTGGCAAATCATAAAATCTAACAGTTCAAACCCATCGCTTAGGTCTGAGACAACTTGTATTACTCCAAACGACTTTAATGAAGCCTTTCAAGATTCAATAAAACGAATAGTTGATTCCATTTAAAGTAGTAATATGGATGCCTTAAAGTTTATGCCGCCCCGAAAACCTAATATTAGCTTTTCTTTTAAACTAGTATCTGTGTCACATTTCAGAGATATCATATGTCGCTTAAAATCTAGTAAAACCAAAGATATTTATGGATGGTCAGTTGATCTTATTAAGAGCTGCAAAGACTCATTTTTAATTCCTTTGACGCATATTTTTAATGCGTGTTTACGATCAAACTGCCTTCCTGACCTAATGAAGGTGTCATTGGTAGTGCCGGTTTTTAAGAAAGGCAGTAGGTCCGATCCTTAGAATTACAGACCAATTTCTATTGTTCCAGTATTCTCAAAAATACTCGAGTGTATAATGTACAATCAGATTGTATATTATCTAGAAGGAAACAATCTATGCTATTCTCAAACTCACTGAAATTATAACGGATACGTTTGAGGAAGGAGATATGTCTATCGTTACCTTTATTGATTTGACAAGGGCATTTGATTGCGTTAACCATAACCTATTAATTAAAAAAATGTCTTGTTACGGGTTTTGCGAAGATAGTTGCAAATTAATAAAATCATACCTTAGCGGGAGATATCAAGCAGTTAAGGTGGATTGTACTATTTCATCTAAACATCTTGTAGAACACGGTGTACCGCAGGGATCTACCCTGGGTCCACTTTTGTTCTTACTGTATATTAATGATCAAATCAACTACAGTTAAATGCTTCTAAAACTATAGAAATGCTTTGTACTTTACGAAAGTGCGATCGTGATCCTAATATTTTCTCAAACGAATCTAAATTTTTGGGAGTTGTGATTGATTCCTCACTAACTTGGGTGCAGAATACAGACGCATTAGCTGCTAAACTATGCAGTAATATTTTCTTACTCAGAAATTTAGCGAACCAGGTTTCTGTAAACATTTTAAAGTCGGCATATCACGCTACTTGATAGCATAATAAGTTACGGTTTACTTGTTTGGGGACATTCCTCGGGTAGACATCGTATATTTGCATTGCAGAGACGGGCAGTCAGAATTGTAGTTGGGGCAAAATATCGTGATGACTGCACACAATTATTTAAGTTGTTGGGTATAATGACTCTGCCGTCCAAATATATTTTTGAATGTCTTATCTATATTAGATCTCACTATGAGCAGTACAGCGCCATAACATCGATACATGCACACGAAACTAGGCAAAGAGATGAACTGTACGTTAATAAAAGTTTTTCAATAAACTCCCTGCAAATATACGATGCCTACCGATTAAGCAATTTAAAATAAAACTCAAATCCCTTTTGCGAAATAAGGCTTATTTTAGTTGGGAATAGTATTTGGTTGATTCAGACATACACTTGTGAAATCGCCACCACACTATAACAGAGATTTTTATTTTTTGTAGTATGTATCTAATTTTATATTTACACCATTTTAAATTTTAATATGTTCAACTGTATTGTTTAATCCTAAGAAGTTTTTTAGATATTGATTTTTTATTCCATAGATTTTTATACATTGACTGTTTTGTTTATATCGGCTATTTTATTCTATTTTATTTATTTTTATTTGTCTGTTGTAGTCTATTTTTTTAATTATTTAATTTATTTATCTATATATTTATATTCTAGTTATTTGTCAGTTCTATGTTTTTATTCGCATATACTAATTTCAATTTTAACGTGTTTACCTATGTTTTAAAATATTAATATATTCACTAATTAAGATGTCTCATCCACCTTGAAGTGAAACGTTTTATTTCTAATTGTATTTACCAATATATGTATATACAGGGTTATTCACGCTATACGGCACGGAATATTGTGGCCAAAATACGTGACTTTCAAAAAGTTTCACTTTGGGGATATATGGGGGTGTTAGGGCTACTTTTTAAAATTATTTTCATAATATACAGGGTGTCCCAAAAACCCTAAAAGTATCAAAGTTGTGTCTTTTTTAATGAAACACCCTGTATTTTATTGCATTTTTGGATCCGTCTATAAAAATAAGTATGTGTTTTTATTACATAAAAAGCATAAAAATAATGCCAATAACCCCTTCTTTTGAGTAAATCTTCATTTTTTACCAAAAAATACAACAGCGATGTTCAAACAATAACGATTACTAACGATCTAACACAAAAATGCAAAATAAGACAACTATAACAAAGGACAGGCTTTTTAAACTAAAATGACAGACTAAATTAATTATCTGACGTTTTTAAATACCATAGAAAACTAGATACATAAAAATTTTTACTTATAAAGTACTAAAACAGTGCAATAAACAATATTTTGGCGTTTTCTGCAAAAATGAGAAGACTTAACAATTAAGATTTAAATACCATTCCAAAGGTAATTAAAACGTGCATTTGCTGATAAATTAATAAATATAGCGTTCCATTTAAATAAATGGAGTTATAGCCATTTAAAGTTCTCATTTGTTTAATTCCAATTTTTTTACACCCGGCATAAGATGTCAAGTTTATTATACTTGGAAAATAAAATATGATCTATTGTTACATTTCAGTGTAAATTTGGTATGCATAACTTAATTATTTTTTAAGTATTTGAAACATAAAAATTAGGTTACATTTTTACAAAATTTAAATTATTTCAAAAACCTTAAGGTTTATGTAATAAAAACCTCATTAAAACACACACTTATTTTTATCGAAGGATACAAAAATGCAATAAAATACAGGGTGTTTCATAAAAAAAAACACAACTTTGATACTTTTAGGGTTTTTGGGACACCCTGTATATTATGGAAGTAATTTTAAAAAGTAGCCGTAATAGACCCCCATATATCCCCAAAGTGAAACTTTTTGAAAGTCACGTATTTTGGCCACAATATTCCGTGCCGTATAGCCTGAATAACCCTGTATAATAGATATTTATTTGACGTGTGTAAGATTTGTATTCTCATTAGCACTAATAAAGTATTATTATTATTATTATTATTCAGAGGACTTCTTGCGTAAAGATTGTTTGGTTTTGCTGTCGAGAGACGCCAACATGATTTTAGTTTTGGTAGTTTTATCCAGGTACGTGGTTGGATCAGAATCGATCAATTTTTAGCTGGTATCAGCCAACAAGTTGTTCATCTTTTGTTAATATTCTTTCTTATTTAGGATTACTGTGGCGTTCCCTTTATCCGCTGGTTAAATGCTTATGTTTAAATGTTGTTTTAAGTTTTTCGAAAGTGGTTATATTGGTTTTGTGAAGACTGCATTTAATATTGCATATAATATCCTCTACTGGAATCGTGCCAGAAGTAACAGCAAATTTATTGCCTTTTTTTACTGCAATAAAGCAAATATCGGAAAAACCAACAGAGCCATCAACCTCATATTTGGCCGAACTTGAAAATCACACATCAAAGTTGTGACATGCTGCACTGGTGAGCTCTGATACAGCGAAACATAGATCTGCGGATAGTCATAACAATTCCATGCCGTGGATGGAAACGATGACACCACAAAAATTGTTACATAGTGCTCAATGTAATTTCAGACATGTAACGACAACTAACACTTATATAATTCAATACCTGGCGGTGCTTCAGTACGTGGAGTAGTTGTTTTAACTGTTGGTTTTTATAATTTTTACATTTTAATAATGTTATACAATTTAAGTAAGAAGGCATAATACTGAATTTAGAACAAGATATATTGTAATTACAGAGCACCTCATACTATTGATGAATTCTGAGAGTACGTGAAAATGCGCAAACATTTAGCTATAAATAAATGGTGCGAAAAAAATGTCAAATTAATGTCTCATATAATTAATTTATTAATATTTTTATTTAAAATTCGAGATATGTACTTTATAAACACTAGACATAATCTGTAGAAGGATTACAATAATGTATACATTTCGAATTATTTACGAAGCCTATAAACTCAGCTGTTATAACGGCCCGTATTGTTTATATATTTACAATCAAGGGATTATTTATTTATTTTTTTTTATTTTCTATTGAGAAGCATATTAAACAAAAGATACGTAATGTTAATTATCTTATTTTTTTAAATACACTCTAAATTTTATGAACTGTTCGAAGCATAAGCAGTGTAAATACACGGAGTCCAATGATATACTTTGATTAACAAAGTTCTTTACTTGCTTATAATGATCAAATATTAGCCAGTATTTAATTTAATTTTCCACAACATTATTGCGGAAAGGAATAGCCGTGTTTATTTCTCATCAAAGAAAAAGTTTTTGATTAAAATTTAACGGAAGCCAATAATACGAACAACCACAGGCCCAGTCAGAAATTAAAGGCTTCCTAAAATTCAATTTAAACATCCCTGAAATTTTCGAGTAAATTCTTTATTCGCCTATATAATACACATATATTATAAAAAATATTATTTGGTAACTAATAGCATATATTTCAAAAATATCTCATTTAACAAGTATTGTGTTTTTTCAGAAGAAATTTAGCCGGAAGATGGGATTATTATTGTTAATACCCAATGTAACAAGTAATAAATAAAGATGTGTGTATCTCAAAAGAAATGAATGCGGTGCATATCATGCTCTACAGCTACTAATTTATAATGTAATAATAGAAACGCAGACCAATCAATTTTTTCTGTGTGTGTATGTAGGCGGTTGACCCTTAAATTGCCAGGGCAGTGTTAAAGGGGTGAGTTTATATAAAAAGAGATAAAGCTGCGGGGTAAAATGAAGGGAGATAAAACAGTAGCGATACCGCCTGAGATAATATAATTACTTTTGCTTGAGGATCTTTGGGTCTTGATTCTGATCATTTAATCGAGAGCGGTAACAGCAAGTTGCGCTCGGAACATGTGCCCGGGAGTCTGATGAGTATTATTGTTTGTAATCATCCTAGCTTCAATGATATATCTGGTTTATAGCAACCCACGGTTAGTTTGTTATTTAACTATAAATCCACTGTAGGAAAAAAATAGGGGCAGTATTTCATATGTTATTTAGATTAATTTTAATTTGTGAATTTTTTTGGAATGTAAATAATGTTAAAATCTTGCTTAATCTCAACAAAGGTACTAAGCTCCGGGCATTATTGGAAATTTTCAAACAAAGCCGTAATCCGTCAGTTTATCTCTTTAAAGAGCAAACCGAATTAATCCCTTACGCCTCACATTGTGGTATAGACCTTTCTAAATATTCCGCAAACAATTAGCGACAAATATATTCCCTCGCCCGAAAATAGTTAATATAAATTTAAAACTATATGAATTTATAATTCACTTAATAATAACGATAAAACGTCAAACTTCGGGTCGAGATGTATTGTTTAAAATTATGAGTCTACACATTATATACCATTTTTATAATATTTGTTTGTAGTTAAAACATAGTGATTTTTTTTAAAATTTAGTACAAGATGCAACATTAAAATTCTAAATTGCGTTTACTTTTAAATGTGAATACTATACTATTTCAATTTACTGGTATTTATTTGATTTTGTACAATTATTGTCTGGTAAATACAGGATTATAAGTAACTACTCTGTTAGGTTTGGACATAGATTAAATATAATATTCAATTCGAAAATACTATAGTCAACCCAAGAAGCATCATGTGGAGATGATAATTCCAGTGCAGCTACTCAAAAAGCATTGCTACACATTAGTCGTGCTAAACAAGATGTAACTGTTGAGAATATTACTACTTTTCTAAAAACAAGACTTCCATCAAGGCAATTTACGATTGAGAAATTTGAATTAAACAGAAAAAATGTAACTGTTTCTTTTAAACTCAGTGCTGATTTTGACCTATTGGAAATACTCACTGTGTGAGAATTGTGGCTATCATGCATATCAGTCAGTCGTTTCAACATTTTCCAAAAATTCCGAACAAGAACCAAAAAAAACTAAAAATTTCTTTGCATTACTCGAAAAAATCGTCAGTGTTTAGAGTTACTGCCGGAAACGACCTTATGGAGGATTTACCATTCTACTACGTCAAGATTTATCTTTGAGAGCAATTGACATTGCCGAGACTTTCTATTGAAAAACTGTGTGCGGTTGAAATGCCATCCATAAAATTGAGTGTTTGTAACATATATAGAATCCCAAATTCAGATTTTTCAGATTTTATGCTTATCATGTCAAAAATGCTTACGTTATTAAAACAAAAAAATATACTAATTGCAGGTGATTTTAAGTGCTGTACAAATGATATTCATAGTAACTACTACTATTAATAATAATAATAATGTATTTATTGCCCATACAGGAAACGAATCCCAATTACAAGACAAATCATAATAAATATACAAAATAAACAAATATTCATAATACAAAAAAGTAAATATTAATACAATACAAATTACTGTGTACGGTCAAGATATGAAATAATTGAACTAAAAGTATCACAAAAAATGTCACAATGTGGCGCTATATGATTAAAATTATTACAAATAATGTTTAAAGGAGATTTCAGCCCATAATATATTACAAGAAACCAAAATTGCTTGGATGCATTGGAGTAATGTCATTGGTACAGGATTTTCTGACCACACTTTACAAAAAGAAAGATGTATTTTTGTAATGATATTGAATGCACTCCAAAAGTCACAATATTTATAGACGAAAAAGGCTTAATTCTATTATATCAGGTATTTGACAGTGTAAATTGGAGTACGGTTCACAAAGGTAATTATATAGAGCTATGTTTTGATGAATATGTCGATACTTCATGGTGCAGTATATTTGGCTTTTCCTCAAACAACCCCTAATCCTCAAAAGCCATTTTATAACCTAAACTAGTTTAATGATAAAATCCTATAAGTTAGAAATATTAAAACTAAAAGAAAACAAAAAAATGATATAGTATACCACACATACAAATAATTATGCAAAAGCTATATGGAACATTGTAAATGCTAACAAAATACGAAATACAACTTCTCAAAAAAGAATACAGATAATATTCAATAATATTCCGCCAACAATGGAAATGTGGTAGCAAATTTATTGTAGAGTCAGTTAATAGTAACATTAAATTATCAAAATTGTCAAAATTTAAAGTTATTGTTATAATAAATATACTTAGCAATTTACAGAGGTTTGATGCGTACGAACTAAATAGCCTTATAAAAAAACACGTAAAAAGTATAATTATACCTTAATAAAGATTGCGACCGTTACTACGTGTTAATCCATACTTAAACTGAATTGAAACATTAATTATGTTTTAACGAAAATTATTTATCTTACTTAACAAAGTGAATAAACAGAGCTATGGGGCGATCAATGGCAAAATATTTGAAATAGCAATAAAAATTGAGTCACTCAATATTTAGAGACAAATAACCTGTTATCAAATACTCAGTATGGTTTCCGCGAAAATAAAAGTACAGCATCTGCATTAATTCAGTTCCTAAATGATATTTACTTAAACATTGAAGATGGAAAATGCGTAAGTGCTTTTGATTGTATTTCGCATAAAGTTCTACTTTGTAAATTAAAACACTATAATATTAATAGTAATACAATTCAATTTTTTAGGTCATATTTTTCTGAACTATACCAATGTGTTGAATCAAATAACTTTTCATCAAATATTACCAATTAATAGAGGGGTTTTGCAAGAATTCATCTTGAGACCGCATTCTTTTATTATTTACGTAAATGATATACATCAACATATAAATGAAGCAAAGTTTTTCTTGCAGATGATACATCAGTGCTGAATAGTAAAAAATCTAGAGTCATTATTAACTGTAACTAAAAATACCAAAAATCAAATAAAGCATTTGTTTGCAGCAAACGAACTTACTTATATGAAACAAAAATGGACTATTTTACACAAAATGCGTAATTGAGAAGAGCAATACAAACAAAGCAATATCATATTGTATAATGAGCATACAATGATACCTATTGCCCACGAGTATGAAATTTACAGCATAGATATATTGTAACACTAATGCTACAATGGCTTCTATGACAACAACTCTATAATGTATACATAACATACAATGAACTACATTTCATAATCAGAAACTAACCTATAATTATGATATTTCTTTATTAGAGTAGAAAAAGGTAAATTACTTGGCATACACTAGTAGATAAGTTTACGAGAGAAACTGCATACAGCAAAACCTGTATTGATAATGTTATCACGAATATACCAACCATGTATATGCTTACGATGAATATATTTAATGCACATATATCTGACCATTATGGACAAAAAGTAAAATTCAAAAATTTCACAATAAAAAGCGCACAAGCGCTGATATACATGTACATAATAAATAAGGCTAATTTATTGCAGTTTAGAAAAAAGCTACAAGATTTAAATTGGAATTTAATATATTCTCTATCGGCTTCCAATGTACAATGGGATACATTTCTATGCACATTTATTTCAATATATAAATCAACATTCCAATACAAACTCGTAAAAAAAAAACAAAAATAGTAAAACATCACATTCACTTCACTCAGACCATCAACTGTGCGAAATGAAAACTCTATTAGGTTCATTAGATATAATTAGAAAGCATGACACTACATATAACGAGCCATATAAAATTCTAAAGCAAAAATATAAGGCCTCTTTGCAAAATGCCAGAAAACAATCATTTCAACATAAAATTGAAACGAGTCAAAATATTGCAAAAAAACAACCTGGGAAATAATTCGACAATTAAAACATCGCCAAACACAGCCCATTTCTACTGATATGAATGGACTTGAGTTGGCAAATAAATTCAACTCATATTTCACTAATGCTGCAAAAAATATTTCAAAAAACATTCCGTATAATGACAAAATCAGCACACATAACAAATCTTTATGGAGCCAACTACTAAAAAGGAAATTTTAAACATTGCTTTCTCACTAAAAGACACCAAAGCTGTGGGGGTAGACGATATTGCAATAGAAGTAAATAAATATTGCATTGTTGATATTTTAGATCCTTTGTGTTTCATTATAAATAGCGTTATAGAAACGGGTATATTTCCTGAAAATCTAAAAGAATCCAGAATTCAACCGGTATTTAAAAATGGAGACACCACTAAATGTGAAAACTACAGACCTATTTCCATACTCACGCACTTTTCCAAAATATTTGAAAAGGTCATTAAAAACAGAATATTCAACTCTTTTTATTAAAAATAACATATTTAATAACTCCCAACATGGCTATATACCGAATAAATCGACAACTATTGCAGTTGTAGAAATGCCTTGGACGGGGGAGAGGTGCCACTTGGCATCTTTCTAGATCTGTCCAAGGCGTTCGACTGTGTGGACCATACAATACTTCTACACAAACTAGACAAATACGGTGTGAGAGGAGTCTGTAACGAACTATTAGAGACATATCTAAAACATCGCAAACAAAAGGTTAGATTAAATATAAACAACTCTCACTCTGAATCGGACTTATTGGTATCAAACATCGAAATCCCTCAGGGAAGTATTTTGGGTCCTCTTGTTCATAATCTACGTAAACAACATATTCGATTCGAAACACAAGGGTATCATAACTAGTTATGTTGATGTTATGAGTATCATAACTGCCAATAAATCATACGATCAACTACTTGTAGAATCTAAAACAACTTTTGAAAATACTAATATCTGGCTCAATACAAACAAATTGCATCTTAATAAAAATAAAACAACTTGTGTGCTATTTAAAACCAAGTAATCGAAAATAATCAACAATAGAGTTGAACTTGCAACTGGAGAATTAGAATTCACAACAAATATATAATGTTTGGGTATATATATCGACGAACATTTAGATTGGTCTGTACACATAGATAAATTAAAATCCAAACTGAGTAATATTTTATTTTCAATCCGCACCTTCAAATCTTTCGTCAACACCAGATCACTGAAAATGGTTTATTTTGCATATTTTTTCCCGCTATGGAATTATATGTTGGGGTTCTTCGAATTCTATTCAGGGAATATTCACACATCAAAAGACTGCCATTCGGATAATAATGAACATGGAATGTGGAGAATCATGCAGGGGAATATTTAAGGCCAATAATTTGTTAACTATGATAGCGCTTTATATATATAACTGTCTTGTATACATATACCAACACAAAGAACAATTTCTCAAATTTCAAAATAAAAATCAGTGCTGCCCAAGTATTTTCAGCAAATAAATCTTAATCAATTCAAGCGCGAACTAAAACAACTGTTAATAGCATTAGAGCCTTATGAACTAAAGGATTTATTTAATCATTAAAAAAGAATAAATAAAGGCTCCTAAACTCGACTCAATTTCCATAAACGTAGTATCTGTATCAATTTACATACAGTATTATTATAAATAATTTAACCTACAGCCAAGTCATGGATTTTCATTTATTATTATTTTACTTTTTGGTTTGTACAAATTTAGCATTTTAGTATTTAGTATTTACTATGGTCAACATTATGTGTAATTTTATTTAATTATAGTGTGGATGTATAACTTTATTTTAACATTAGCGATTAGACCGTACTACTAACAAATCTATTTTTAAGTTAGAACATTATGTATTTTATTATTAGTATCTAAGCATTTTAATTATGTTATATGTATACCTTTTTGACTTGTGTAAGAGCATTTATCTTGTTCACAGCACCAATAAAAATTATTTGATTTGATTTGACAATATTTTTAATTAATATTTCCTAAGGTGGTGTCTAGATACTATTTTAATAATTTTTACCAAACAAATGTCGGGCTATGTGTCTGTGTGTTTGAGTGTTCATTATTTTGTAGCCAAAAAATGATAATGGTATTTGACTTTTTAAATGTTAAAAAAAATTAAAAATAACAAAAACCTTTTATGTATTTTTTTAATTTGATTCATATTCAGTTTGAACAATTGGTAAATCTATAACATAATAACTAGAAAAATAAGTTTAATTTGCAAATGTTTCACAACAATACTTATATAAATATAATTTTTTATTTTATTTTTTAGGAATGTATTATAATTATTAATCAATGATAATAGGACATACTAATTTCAAACCCAATTTTTTAATTAGAAATTCCTTTAGAAACGTGATTTTAAGAGTTACGTGAAGGTAGATTTGATAATTACGTTACACTTTCTTTCACAAAATGTATATATTTAGCGAATAAAAAATGTTTTGTGAAAGAAAGTATTACTATTATTTTCTGTGTAATTAGAATTTCCTTACTAATTGAAAAAAATTCCGACATAAATATTCCGATAAATTGCTGATTGGTGTCCTTTGATGTGACGAACTTATTTCTAAGTAATGCAGCCCAGAAGTACTAATCCACTCACAAATATCTCAAGGAATACTAAAAACAAAATTACCACCTATTCAATAATTACTTTTATAAATGACCTGAAGATTGAGCAATGGGAAACCTCAACTATCCGTTACCTGAAATAATGATGAATCAGTGAGAATCTCAAATTTCCAATCACCCACTTAAAAAAAATGCATTCACTGGTATAGATATGTGGACGATATCTCAATGAGTTTTGATGGCACTGAGTGACAACTAAATAGCTTCCCAAATCACTTAAATTCAATAAATAATATTCAGTTTACCTCCAAAACAGACCTATATTAAACTAGGTTTAGCTTCCTAAATTTAAGCATTTCCACCTGCTAATAAAAATGAATTGAATATCTTCCATAAACAACACAGAAGTTGGCGCCATATCACTTCTTTTTATATATATTCCTCAATATTCTCCTGTTACCCACATTTGGAATTATAATAATAGCAGGTAGATGAAATATTTTATTCAAAAAACTTTATTGTCAGCTGTTGTAGGTTGTAGTTTGTAACAAATTTTTATTCCTGAATTTGTAAACAGGTATGATATATAAGGACTTCCATTTATCAGGAAAATATCTTTTTCTAAATTAAACAATAACTGGGTAATTAGAAAAAAAACACGAAAATATTTCGTAAAATCTACAAAAAATGAGTCTTATTAAGACTACAAGAACAAACCACTTTTGAAACAACTACTTCTCTAGTTTTTATTAATTACTGGGTAAGTTACTCGCATAACTTGAGCGATAGTAAAATGATATCTGTCGCATTTAAGGTGACTCAAAAAACAAGAAATATAACAGTTTGCTAAAACTAAATCGAAGACAACATTTCGAGAATTCTTAACGTTGCTAAATTGCACACGTCCAGATGTAGATAATTTATTAGTTACTAGCTGATTAACTTCCGATCTAAGGTAAGTAGGAAGAAAACTAATATTACACTCGTCCTCCTTTCATACAATATTTGTTTGGTTGTAATCACCTAAAACAATGGTGGTCGTATCCGGATGGAGTTAAATGATTATATAGCATGTAATTTCAATCCATGCGATATAAACTATAATGGCAGGCAATATCTTCCTCGTTGAAAATAGTTGAATGTAATCATGTTTCGGTGATAACAATGATAAGGTAATTTTCATTGAGAATCGCATTATAAAATTCCAGAAGTTTAGTTTTAAGTTTATTTCTTGAATTCTGGTAATAAATCGATACATCTATGTATTTGCGTTTTCCGACGGTGTGGCTTTAAATTCCTTTGGAATTAATGACTTTTTTCCAAATGTGCTGCTGAATTTAACATAGATGGAAGCAAAGTTTCCTTAACAATAAATTTGAATGATGTAGTAATGTCATCTTTAAATAATTGATAGCATTTTATTTCAGAATTTGACCCGATGATATTTTTAACATGATTACTAATAGTTTTAACAGAGGTATTGGAATCAATGGCTTTGATGAGTTGGATGATCGATCCATGGAAAGGAAGGGTAGATTCAAGGGGGGCAAATTTGGGGGGAAAGCTGTGGAGTCTGTGACGGTTTTGGCAGCAATTTGTTTTTTGGACATTTATTAGAAAATGCCGGGTGGTCGGCGCCAATATTTGGGGATGGTAGCAGCGCACTTGTTTAAGGTGTGGTTGGTAGCACAGATGCCACAGGTAGTAGGTTTTGTGCAGGGGGTGGAGTGGTTGTGGAAATTAATGCAGGTGGAACTTAGTCTTAGAAAATTAATTTCCTATTTTATGTACAGAACCACTTGCTTTTGTGCTGACACCTCTGATTCAAGTTCAAGAGAGTTAATTAGTATAATAACTAAAATGTAAAATATAGGGAGTGCAGGGTATGATAAAGTAGCTGTATGTGTTTTAAACGATGCATGGTTGCTATATATAAATCCTCAGGTAAGTATATTAAAGATGTGTTTTTCCAGATCAATTAAATTATGGAATTATTACACGGTTTTTCAATAAAGGAGAGTGATAACATATATCATCCCATCACCATTTTAACTACGTTCTCAAAAGTAATTCATTTAGTCATTTGTAAAAGAATTATACAATTATTTCCCAAATATAATCTATTTTCAAATAGTCAATATGGGTTTCTGAATCGGCGAAATACTAAAACTGCATTGTTCGATTATGCTATATTATTTGAACTTGAGTAACGGGATATCACCTGTGGAACATATCTTGACTTATCTAAGGCTTTTGAGACTATCAATTTTTCATTATTACTTCGAAAATTATATCTTTATTATAGAAGCCACTCCACAAAATTAGTCGGAACCGATGCGATCTAATGGGTCTTGCATACGTCTAGATGTATTCCATATTTATTACTACTTGCCACTCCAGAAAATTTTCGTTTGGTATATTATGCAGATGATAAAATTGTATTAATTAATGGTGAAACTGTTCCAGATTTAGTTTGAAATGGTAATCAGATGATGTCTTTTAAAGAAAATTGGTTCAAACGCAACACGTTCAAATTGAATACTGATAAAATCAATTGCTTTTTTCAAAATCAACCAAAGCTTAACAATACAAGAAAGCACCATCCTAAATAATAACCAATGCTCATGTATATAAAAATGACCAATTCTCACTTTCTTTTCTTAAAAAAATGTGATATGTACTAAACTAAATAAAGGTTGCTATGGTTTGCAGATGCTGATCAATGCAAGGAACTATATGATGGCAAGAAAGTTCTACTATGCCAACATTAGATATGGTATCCATTTTCTGGGGTGCGAGTGTTCACAATAGAGTTTTCATCGTGCGATGAAAGAGAGGTAGTAAGAATACTTTACAAGCTAAAATACCACGATAGTTGTAGGGTTATTTTTTAAAAGTGAACAAAAATTTAACCTGGCTTGTTATATATATATATTTACAAATGTGCTAAGATTATTTGAAACCAACTGTAGACCTTTATTCAATAGATGAATTTTATAATTATAGATACGTTTAGAATAAGGCTACTTAATCAATTTGTTGTTATTTTTCTGAACATATGTATGTTACTGTCTGAAATGGCCTCCGTTGAATAAATTATTATTATTATTATATCTACAGATTGATGACTACCTTTCTCAGATTCATTATATTTTTGTAAATTTGTAGTGTTCATTGAAAAATTAAAAACCTATTATTATATGTATATAGATTCATTGTTAATATAATACTTAATAAAATAATAACATTAGCTTAGTTAATTTGGCAGATATAATTATATTTGGTAAATAAACAAATATCATTCGTATATTAAATGGAAATGAAAAAAACTACTTTCCTTCATAATTGACAAACGATATTACGTTTAAAATTGACTGTTGTAAGAAAAAATGATTTCAATACACATCCACTCCAATACTGTAAAATGTAATATGTAATTATAAGTTTCAAATATTTACCCGTATGCCTAATACGAGTACAGTTGCCACGGACAGATATAGATCAAGAGAAATAATTTCCTTCAACTAATTCTTTTAGAGCTCAAACACGTAAAAAATATTTTCAATAAATTTATGAAAATAGGTATTTGTCAATTATACTTGATTGGTCAATACTAAGCATACAATGTATACTTTCATTATTTAGATAAAATTAAAGAGTAATATCCGTATATATTATAATATACATTACTAGTCTTACATTATTAATAAATAAGGGATGTTGAAAACAAGATAATAAAATGTTTGTGGGTAAGTGAATACATTATTTTCTGAGATTGTTGGTTTTCAATTTCCAATATATACATTTCAGATGAGTCAATATTAGCGTTATTTCTTCCATTTATATTGATGTATTTATAGTGCTTCTTTTTGGTTACTCTGTAAATAACAATTATTTATTTTATTTAAAATAACCTTCCAATAGAATACATTGAATCCATTAGAAAGGTTTCACAATGAAATGAAGGAACGTTTATAATAATTATTTTGTACAGTATATATTGTTGCTGCTCAGATATATACACTATTTTTAAATTATTTCAAACATGTTACTTCTTAAGTTTCATAATATTTTATTGTTCAAATAATGTATCTTTGTCAATATAAAAAATCTCTAATTAATGGATGTATTATGTATTTGACACAATAACTGTATATGTAGTAGATGTATAATAATAAAATAACATTCTATTTGAATTTGCATGTCTTGATGATCCTTTTGCAACGTTTTAACCAAATCATATTGGTCGCCTTAATTATTAATAATCAATAAATTTAAACACATTTACAAAAATAATCCTTTGTTGGTAAATAAAAATAGCATGGGACGGTTATAATAATATGGAAAATGTATAAATAGTGACAAATAATAGAAAATAAAAGAAGAACATATTAATATAACTCATTTACAACATGCTAAATAACCAATGACATGAAATACATGTAAGAATAGCTATTTTGACATATTTACAAATTTTAATGGAGTCATTTACATAGTTTATTTTCTAAAGCTATAAATCAAGCTTTTCCTATAAGATACTTAAAAGGCAAACACATTAATGCAATGATCGGCTAATCCAGTGCTTGTTGATGAGTTAATAATTGCTTTCCTGTGTTCGCGTTCCCTTGTTTCAAAATTTCTTCCCGTTTGTCCGTTTGTATATCCCTGATTTTTTAAGTGGATCTTTAGTTTCTATTTTGTTGTTGATGATTTTTTGTCCTAAGTTTCTCCTGTTGACTATTGTTACTTTTATGTTGTGTGATACTTAGGACAAAAAATCATCAACAACAAAATAGAAACTAAAGATCCACTTAAAAAATCAGGGGTATACAAAATACAATGTTCAAATTGAGAGGGTTATTATATAGGACAAACGGGAAGAAATTTTGGAACAAGGGAACGCGAACACAGGAAAGCAAGTATAAACTCATCAACAAGCACTGGATTAGCCGATCATTGCATATCAACAGGACACCACATGGGCACAATTATACCGAACCATTTTTGCCGAAAAGGTCGGAAGCTTAACTTATTAGAGGGATTGGAGATTAAGAAGGCCATCAGCAGGGGGGATTATCTTCTCAACAATCAACATGAAATTGTCAGTACCGATAATATTATTAATGCCGGAATTTGCTACAATTAGAGCAATTTGTATATATATTACGAAATTTTTTCATTCACAATTTAGTTTTAACTTTGATAATGATCCGCAAGGACCGAAACACGTGTCAGTTATCTGAAAATAAAGAAATGGAACATAACAAGAGTTTTACTTCTCCTAATTTGAAAATTTAGTTCCATCAAGAGAGTAGCAGAACAAGTATCGATTAGATGTAGTCATTACTCTTATAGAAACGATTAATAGTTGATTTCAAAACAAAAGCTACTATGTACGGTCTTTTTTAGATTTGAGTAAGGCCTTTGAATGTATATCACAAAATTTCACAAATATGATTATATCTTATCTTATATATCTTTTCTTTCATGCAAACTTCAAGCTGAAAAATTTAGAAATAAGATTTCTGACAATCTACCATTAATATGCGTACGTCAATTTTTAATTTTAATATGAATATTATTTCAGACATGTAACGACAGCTAACAGTTATGTCATTCAATGCCTGGGGGTGCTTTAGTACGGGGAGTAGTTGTTTTAACTGTTATCTGGAGCTTTTACATTAAAATGTAAAATATAAGTGCAGAAATGCTCATAAAGAAAATTTATTTTTCTCACTATTCATTATTATTATTAACACTGCACTCAAATTTCAATATTTAATTTGTACATTTTCTTGTTTAAAATCTAGGTTTGTATCTTTATAAATATTTTAATCTGCCGTTTAATCGTTTGTATTTATTAAATATGATTTTTATATATAAAACTTTATTATAAGTTTTATTCCATATATTTATTTATAATTCGCATTTAGATAAGTTTGTATCTCTTTAATTATTTTAATAAAAGCAAAAGTAATACGAAAAGAATTATATTTTAAAATAACGGAATGTTAAAATCATTACATTCCGTTATTTCAAAATACAATTTTATTATTTCTATATCGAAATATTTTATATTATTTTCTCTCCGTACAAAAGAAAACATGTGTAGTATATATTTTTAGGGAAGGTAGATAAACTAATTTTAATCAAATTTAAATATTTGTTTCAACTTCTGGTTTTATTTCGCGCAGTTTATTTTTATTTATTTTAAAGTGATTATTGACATTAATCACTAGAGAGCGGATAAAAAAGCTTAAAAAATGTGAATAAAGCACTTAAAAAGGCACAAAATTTAGAGAAAAAAAGCATAAAAAAGCATAAAAACAGAAAAAAGCATAAAAACACAAAAAAGGCACTAAAGATAACTATATTTTCTTAATATGTTACACGTTTATCAACATATTTTACATAGAAATTCTGCTTAAAACAAAAATAAACATACTTTCTTTACGCAATATATAAAATTAAATTGTAATTTTGTATACATTTCGAAATAACTAAAATCTATTCATGAAAACAGTAGATCATTAAATGTTGTTCTAGCGGTTTAATTGTAAAAATTTTTACTTCTGACGCTCAATAAATTTTTGAAAGTGAAAAAGCTTCTCTTTATTTTAAATTATAGCTGGATCCATTTGAAAATTGCCATTCAAAGTCAAGTATAATTTATTTAATATTAAAAATCCTTCGTTTTCACCGAATGCTTCTTTCCATATTATTTTGATTTCTTAGTCAATGCGTCCAGGTATTTTCTAAATTGAATCTGCTTTTATAAAGATTTGATGTGTTGCTCACAAAATTTAAACTCGATTTTATGTAACTAAATCGTTTTGAAGGAAGCTCTTGTTTCTTAAGAACTGTTTAAAAGTCATTAACTGATTTGCTTGTCGTTTCGGGAAATTTGTATATAACCTTATTAAATTCTTCAAAATTGTTCACATGGTACATCGTAGCATATAGCCAAGTTCCCAATTTTATTAGCACTGGTTTATGGGGCAGTGAGATATCAGGTAATGACTACTTGAATAATTGCACTCACAGAATAATATAAAAATTATTTTTTTATATTTAATTAAATCTACAAATGGAAATTTCATTCTTATAGTTTCAGAAATTCGTTTCTATCCATGTGCTAAATTTGTACAATGCACAAAATGCATTATTAGTAAAATTTTGTAACTTGGTATTGTCCTCGGCAAAAATAAGCTTGTCAGTCCATCATTTATGAATGTTGCTATAATGTTATTATCAGTTTTCTTCAATTCTTTTGTATATATCAAAATACTATTGGTCGGATGTCTTCATGTTAAACTCCTATTATTAAATTAAACACGCGTATGTGGTTTCATCCATACCAAATCACATATAATTATTGTTAATAATATCTTTGATTTTTTGTATGGTTTCATAGTACGCAAGAGCTACATAATTTTTTCTCAGGAATGCGCATTTTACAATAATTTCCCAAGAAAGATTTAAATGCATTATTTTGTAATTTTCTAAAAGGGATATTCGAATGTAAAAGTATTTTGCACAAATTTAAATTTAATTTAAATTGTCCATCGTTTGTTAAAGATAAGAAATATTGTGAAATTGTGCTGCTTTCTTAATTCAGCTTTGAACTTTTTCAAACGTACTTGATGTAGTGTTGTTATAACATGTTTTACATACAAGTCTTGACTAGTTAGGATGCAGTTGGGAACTAAAATAAAGCTTACTATTTTTAAACATGCCTTACAAAATAATATATTATTTTCACTTGTTAATTCTGGATAGTCTCTAATTAAATCTTGTATTGTGGTTTTCACCTTTTGCATTATGGGTTAAATATACATGTGAATAATATAATATAATTTATCAGAGATTCCCCAGGTTAATACGATTCACGCATATAGTAATTTTTGATAAATAAGCAAAGTTTTTGGAATGTCAATTCAATAGTACGGTTTATAAATGCGAGTTTGAATATGAAAATTAACGAAAACGATAAATATGCGCCAGTCGTCCCATCCGTATTTTTGCCGAGAGTAGAAAATTGATACGGTTGTAAAACACCTGATTATTAGCTATCACTTAAATTTGTTTATACTTAATACTTACTGGGGCCCCTGCTTGGGCCTAGTTTAACGACGTTTACATCCGGAATATCATAGGTGTGATTCCTATGAAGCGTTCGTCTGTATTATCTGAATAATGAGACGGTCTATTATATCTACTTATTTATAAACGAATCCATTGTAAATTGGTAATTTATACTAATATTTATTAATAATAAAATTTATTATAATTATTGTATCATATTGTGAAGATTTTAAACAATGTTGTCAAAATACACGAAGAAAATATGTAATACAAATATAATCTATAAATGATGGGATACAGATTTTTACGAACATTCTCTATATTGGCACATTAATTTAATATCAGCGTGAAATTTTTATTAAATGTTTAAGAAAATGCTCTAAATAAGCATCAGAATCTAAAAAAAGCATGAAAATAAGCATAAAAAGTCAAAATAAGCACAAAAAGTCAAAATAAGCAAAAAAAGCAAAAAAAACTTAGCGCTAAATAATCACATTCTTCAAGATTCGTATAGATATTTAGAAATTTTTTCGATGCTATAAATATTATGGATAAGCATAATGCTCCGCTCTCTATTAATCACTTTAAATTCTGCAATTAAACCTTTAACAGTTGATTTTCAAATTAAATGAATGTTAATTTTGATAATATATTTGAGGTATTATCATTTCTATTAAGCAATTGTGAGTCAATATTTAAAGATAGAATTTGTATAAATTTTAATTTTTTTTTAATTATCATGTACAATAATCTGCGAAATCCTACATCTGTAATAAACGATCTAGATGTTATATTTATTTTAAAACTATTTCATTTTACTAATCATTACTTAAATAAATGTAGAATATCTTCAAAGGGTTTAGGGCAATGCAAGCCACTAGTGACTATAAGTACAGTGAATAATATATAAACAAGTGCAAACAAAAACTGACTGATGCAAGGCAGTGTAGTGTAGCTACATCCTGCTTGGATTTACACCTATGTTCTAACCAAAAGAAAGCCACTAGCGCAAGTGATGTTGAGGTGTTAGCTATTGAAGACGAAGATGGGGATATGGAATCAAAATCCACACTATCTCTTAAAGTAGAACATCTTTTAAAAATAATTATGCAGTTAGAAGTGTTGAATCGCTCACTTAAACTGAATAATGAATCACTGATAATAACAAATATATATCTCATAGCTAGGTTAAATAAATATGAACATAACGACGTAATCTACAAACCTGCTAAAACTGCAGAAATCTGCCAAGTCAATGGTTCTACAAATTACAACGAGATGGAGATAGAATCCATTTTTCAACAAATCTCGAAAAATTCAAACAAAACCCAAATCAAATAACCATCAAAAAACAAATTCCGCTGACCGGAAAACACAGAGATAATAATAATAAAAACAATAAACAAACAGATCAATCGAGCACTCAAAAGACCACCGAGACTGTACACGAATGGAAAATGGTACAATCAAGGAAAAAAACGAAGTAATCTTGGGAACGGGGAATAATGAAAAACTTTCAGCAGTCCCAAGTTTATCGTACTACTTTATAGGACGGGCAAATCCCAACACAACGGATCTAGATGTTGAAAATTACATTCGTCCCATTGGTTACCTAAAAGTAGCAAAACTCAGCATTCGAAATGAAAGAGAATCCGCCTTTAAAATAGAATTCGAAAAGTCACCAAGAAAAGTTTATAGATGCAAGCAACCTGAAAGCGAATTTAAAAATTCAAAAATATTCGTTTTTTTTGCAGAACGTAGGTTACTAACACCGACGTAAGTAAACTAGATCTTAATGTACGATCAATAAAAAACAACATCCTTAATATAAGGGATATGTTACACAGCCACGAAGAGTGCCAACTACAAGAATTGCCGAACATTGGCAAACTAACAGTAATATGAAGAGAACTGCAATCAAACATTTCAAATTAGTGGCATCACATTCCAGGCTCTAACAATTTCGATCGAGAGATCGAAACACGTGTCTGCAGATGGTTATAAATTGAGTATTGAATTATTTAATTGCTTTTACTAATTTATTTTAATTACATCAACCTAAATTAATTTCTTGTTCCAAATTTATCATAATATAGTCACTTACAAATTATTTAACGTACATTCAATCAGTTTTAGTTCATTTTACAGAAAGAAATTACTTTTGTATTATTCAATGTCTGTCGAAGTATTAGCTAGAGAAGTAGTTGTTTCAAAAGTGGTTTGTTCTTGTAGTCTTAATAAGACTCATTTGTTGTAGATTTTACGAAATATTTTCGTGTTTTTTCTAATTATTAATATACATTATTTGTTTTACAGAAAAACCTATAAATGGTACCTTGTAAATATTAAACCATCAAGACCATATTTATATGCTATACAATAAAACTAAAATGATTTTAATTTCTACTGGGCCATTCAATGTTAATGCGAGCAATTGAAATAAATAAATAAAAGCCTAAACAAATTTAAAAAAATACATATTTTTTTCTGTAAGCCAATTTAGATTTCCATCAAAAAAGAATCTCACCGATTCCGGATTTCTCATACTACAAAACTTTTGTCTAATACTTAATATAATATAAAAAGTAAAATATATATATGACCATGTTAGAAATAATTTAAATATATATCATATACCATATATAAAATGCTAAATTACTCTAATTAAATTTTCATTACAATTATTTATGCATGTGTAAGATGTGACCAGTTCAATAATTTTATAACAATGATATGATTCGTTAAAAATATTTCTTCCGTAAATATTTTCCTTTTTATATCGTATGCAAGTTCAGGGCTTTGACGATGATCTCTTTAAAATTAACGAGACGGACATTTCCAAAACGTTGGTTTCACGAGAAGCGGTGCAGAAAAGAGGACATCATCTAAAGAACCGCAAATCTCACAAAAGGAGATCCCATCAAAACATCTTTGGGAAACGAATCCACATATTCGTTAAAACGTATGTCACTGTTTGAAAATAATAATAAAACCACGTCGGATGTAGAATGTACGAAATCAATTTGCGGGTTACAAATAGCATAACTACCAAAATGGTATTTTGAATATATTTATATCTGTCAAATAAACGCCATAAACAGATTTTTAATTTATGTTTTTAGTCGAACAATTCATGTTATTTGAAACTAATTTTCCAGCAACAATATCTAGACCAGATTAATTATGAAATTTTTACGTTTAATAATATATAAATAAAATTCGAATGTATATTAACTGTCATACTTCCAGAAAATAATGTAAACAATAATAATTTAATTAATATGATCGGATCTAAGTGTTTTTTTTTCTGGTGATACTACTATTTTTATACTTCTTATAGGTAAGCTGTCTTTAAATATTATATTTTTATCCGAAGAATCTATGATTCAGCCATTTCCGCACATTATCGAAACACATCGTCATCATCCAAGTATTACCTTAAATTATTAAGAAACATTTTACTAACCTCTCTCTGCCTGGAGTCGCACGTATAAATCCTTCTGTATTACTGCAGATTTCGTAGCTACTTATAGTGCTTAATGGGTCAACCAATCCCTTTGATCAAATATATGACTGTGTTAATGCAATACACCTAGGAATCTTGCTAAAACCTTTTGGAAATATTTGTTGCGGAAGTAATTTATAAACCGAAAACAAGTTTTCTTCTAAGTGGAAATAAAACTGTTGATCAATACTTCATATGTATTGCTGATTTTACGCGTATTCCTGTTGTTTAATTATCCTGAATTACGATGTACTACAAGAAAATTACTTTGAATTTGCATTATGTATGTTGTTAATTTGCTTGCAAATTGTAGATAAAGCAAGTATTTGTAGTAAGATGATAATAGATAAGAATCCAGCACATTCTCTTCCATGTCTATATTTTTAGTGTCATAGGCCTTCCCTGCGCAACGAACACTTCATTCCATGAAGTAGACGTTCCCCAGAAACACAGACCGTATCTTAGTCTTGACTAATAAGCCTAAATATAAATAAAATGATTTATTCTGGATTTCGGATTTCTATGTCACTTAGAATACATTTCGAGCCTTTAAAAGCCAATCATAGGATGATGATAGAACGAGATAATATCTATCTCGTTCTATCATTGCTTTACGGTTCTTAGTACCAGATCCGTGAAGCAATTATCTATCTCGTTCTATTATCATCCTAGGATAATAGGAGCATAATGAAATTAATATTGAGTCACAGTCAGCTTATGGTAGCTCGACCATAGTAATACGAAGAGGTTCACTATATTATGCAACACAATTTTATTCAGCATTCAAATACATCATGTTATTCCTTAACCCTTTTGCTACAAAAAACTATTTTTTAACGTAATATCTATTTAATGCTACGGCTTTACACCACCTTGGCGTAATGACCTCAATGCGCCCTTTATGGGCCAAACAGATACAAATCCGAGGGTGCGAAAACGGGGCTGTAAGGTGAATGAGGAATAACAGTCCACTGAAGTTTTGTGAGCTTCTCTAGTGAGCGTGTGAGGCGCACTCCACTTTTTCGGGTTCAAAGTAATGAACCCTTGTTTCACCGTCTGTAATAATATCTGACAAAACTTTGTCACGATCATTTTCATTTCGACTAAGAAATTACGCACACATGGTTCTTCGTTACATTTTAGCATCTACATATAGCGCTGTCATCTATCGGAAATCAATGAAACTATACGAGCGAAGCGGGAATTTTAAATAATATTCCACACGAATATTCAGGTTTTACAAACAAACGTGACTGGGACAAAACATTGTTGCATTAATTATTGAACTCCCCTGGAATAATAGATACGTTACAAAATTTATTTTTAAAATAATTTCAGAATCAGATGACCAAATTTTGTGATCGAAAGAATTAAGCCATTATATTATATGAACAAATCAATGTTAGTAATTCGTTCCTATTAAATATATAACGGGTGTCCAACAATTATTGCAGTCCCGGGTGGCGTTGGAATAAAAAACGTAGGTCGATTCTTACATGTTGCAAATAAATGAACTGACATTTTTAATGCACATTTAGGTTATGTTTGACAATTAACATGTCAGTTCATTTATTTGGCACATGAAAGAATTGACCTAAGTTTTTGATTCCAACGCCACCCGGGACTGCAATAATTGTTGGACACCCGTTAGTATTTATTGTTATATCCTATATTAGTATTTGAGTTGCAAAACAATTATCATCTGTCTGATGAAGTCACAATAGGGTAAAAAAATTGTAGCAGCATTTCTACAAAATAAAGCAAGACTCTTATACATCCACTTTTTTTAAAATTTTTAGATGCATAATGATGTTTTAAAGTAAAATTTTCTCAATTTAATAAATATTATATTTTTAACTTACCGGAATAGAAGAGTCCACAACAGATGAATATCAGCTTATGCTGAGAGAACATAGTGATCATGAAGCACTTTTACGAAACAAAACGCACAACTAACTTTTAACTTTCACATATTAGTCATCCCATTAAGACGAAGCGAAAACCTAACTGGTACATTTCTATATATGAGCACTTATTAAATCACGCACTGATGAAACAGCAATGACCACCTGTAACAATAAAAAATTATTAATAGTACTTTAGGAAATATTACTCTTCAGTAAGTATTTTGCCGAAATTAATTGTATTGATTCAGATAGATAACTTTGAAAAACTTGTCTGATAAATTTAAAAATACGAAAACATTTCGTGAATCTACAACAATGAGTCTTACTAAGACTACAAAACAAATTAATTTGAAACAACTACTTCTCTAGCTAATACTTCGACAGACATTGAATAATACAAATTAATTTGCGTGTTACAAATAGTACAACTATTAAAGCAACACTAATTTGAATGAAATTATTTCTGTTGAACAAACTAATAAATGATAAAATGTACTTTAGATTGTTTAAATGTAACATGAAAAATTATGAAAAATGAATTTTAAACTGATTTCATTAAATTAAATTAGCAAAAGCACGTGTCTGCAGATGATTATAAACTTGAATGCTAGATTTTTTAATTGCTTTTGCTAATTTAATTTAATGAAATCAGTTTAAAATTCATTTTTCATAATTTTTCATGTTATAGTTACATTTAAACAATCTAAAGTACATTTTATCATTTATTAGTTTGTTCAACAGAAATAATTTCATTCAAATTAGTGTTGCTTTAATAGTTGTACTATTTGTAACACGCAAATTAATTTGTATTATTCAATGTCTGTCGAAGTATTAGCTAGAGAAGTAGTTGTTTCAAATTAATTTGTTTTGTAGTCTTAGTAAGACTCATTGTTGTAGATTCACGAAATGTTTTCGTATTTTTAAATTTATTATTTAATTTTCTACAACGAACTAAAGGATTTTAATACATTTTATTATTCAATTATGCTCCAAGTGGGTATTTTTCCTTAATCCCGAACGTAATGATTTCTGCAGAACTCACTAATCCACCTCAGGTATAAAATCAGACCTTCAGTCGATTATATTTCATTCTTGTGTCAGTTGCCGTACATATTTGAGTAAGTTATTGATATTTCATTATATTTATTATCATATTTCATTATATTTATTTTAGTAAGTGTTTTTATTTGTATTTAAGATCAATTTTATAATAAAGCTGTACTGAAGAGAGCGAAAGTTCGAAACACGTGTCTGCAGATGATTATAAACTTGAATGCTAGATTTTTTAATTGCTTTTGCTAATTTAATTTAATGAAATCAGTTTAAAATTCATTTTTCATAATTTTTCATGTTATAGTTACATTTAAACAATCTAAAGTACATTTTATCATTTATTAGTTTGTTCAACAGAAATAATTTCATTCAAATTAGTGTTGCTTTAATAGTTGTACTATTTGTAACACGCAAATTAATTTGTATTATTCAATGTCTGTCGAAGTATTAGCTAGAGAAGTAGTTGTTTCAAATTAATTTGTTTTGTAGTCTTAGTAAGACTCATTGTTGTAGATTCACGAAATGTTTTCGTATTTTTAAATTTATTATTTAATTTTCTACAACGAACTAAAGGATTTTAATACATTTTATTAACTTGTCTGATCTTTATGTAAGTAGTATGTTCTTTGCGTAAACTAATTATAATTGTACTTAATTTGATTATTAATGGCGAAAATTAATTATAGTTGTTACAGCTGATATCTCGAAAATCGCAATATTAAATAAAGATATCTTATTAGAATTTCAACTTATATTATAAACGCAGGCAAAATTTGAATATCTATAAGTGCAATGCATATTTGATTGGCATTATATTCGGTAATTTTATAGAGCTTCTCGACTGCTACAATCGAGTTGTGATGTAAAATATACCTGAATGTCTCTGGAAGGTTGCATAACGATTGTTTCATAATGAATAATAATATATGTATCTGTCGTATGATGCATAAAATGTATTTAATAGTATTTTATGAAAATTATAATACACTTCATAAACGGACATAAATTCTTCATTCAAATTTTAATATTCCATTTGATAATTGACAATTTATTTTTAAATATTCATTACAACATACAATTATAAGACAAATCTTTACAAACAGCATAAATAAAATACTAAATTAAGATTTTGTCATTACAATACTTTCCCTGTATTGATTGGTCAGTCCGATAATTAAAATTAGTTGTTACATTCGTTTATGTAATCAAGTCCTACTTTTGACATATTTAATAACTTAAAAATACGAAAACATGTACATATTTTTAAATAATTATTTAATTTTCAACAACGAACTAAAGGATTTTAATACATTTTATTATTTGACATATTTGATTACTAATAGAGAGATGTATAATTATTTCTTAATTTAACCTATTATTAACCTTATATTTGAAGAACAAAATTTAAAAAATTGCCTTATTTTTATCAAAAATAAAATGATATTAAAATTTTATTTGATAACCAATTTTAGATTTAAAAATGTGCATAATTATATAATGTGTTCTATAAAAGCATAGAACAAACAAAAATACAGGACAGAACCCTATTGCTCATCTAATTTTTAAATTAATTTTAAAAATATTTACTAATGGTTCGTTATGTTTTACAGCTTGTGAATATAAAAATTAATTTTTTGGATAAATTTGAGATACTTGTAGGTATCCGAAGCTATATTTCGCACGCTCCTCACCGCTCACCCGTAAGAAACGCCATGTTTTTATTACAATCTCTTGTGTCAACTAAACGCACCAGAATATGGTATATGATAATATACGATCTCCCTTATGCTGTATCTTATTTGTAACTACATTTGAAAATGCCGATGTAAATGTTGATAAATAGGACTTCATTTCAACCTCCTGATTATTCTCTAATTCAATTATTCTCTTAATTCCAAAATGTAGTACCGAACTCTGGAACGTTTTTTTTATTCCATCGCTACTTAACTAACTCCTACTTCCTAAATCATTTCTTCTAACAGCTTAAACTTCATTCTTAATTTGGAAAATATTTCTCCAGGTATATTAAATCTCTTGGACAATCTCCCAAGCTTTATGTTCACGGGGCAGTCAATAGAAGTGAATAACTTTTGGTTTAGCAATTCTACTTACCATGTTATTTATTCTTTTTATACATTGCGAAGCTGCCTAGACATTCTTCTAGATTATATAACCATATATTCATATTAATTTCCGCTCTTACTCCCCAACAGGTTGTAATTCTGCATTATTTGATCACTAGCCCGTTGAATGTTGGAGTATACTTCGTCAAGATTTTTGTCCATTTTGCATTTCTCGTAATCTTACGATATCACTCCTTATATAAGAGGGCTGGCAAAATTCAAATCGTTAGGAAGAGGTAGTTTGCGAATATTGCTATGCTAAAGATCCCGGATGTTTAATAATATTCAATCAAAAAGGATAAATGTATCGGCTCCAACGTCTTTAATGTTCAGAAACCATATTTAATACATAGTGATTAATACTATCAGATTGTGGATGTAAATCTGTCGCCCATAAGAGATTATAATTATTCTCTTCATTGATCCAATTGCAATTGAATGAGTACATTTAAATATTTGATTGTAGAGGCTTTCACTTTGTGATACATATTTTATAACTTTATTATCAAACTAATTAGTTTGATAATGACCAGCTGAATTGTGTCGAAACTATAGTCACTGAAATAATAAAGTGTGTGATATAAACAAAGTTTATTTTATTTTATTTGAGTACATTTAAATGATATACAATACCATATTCTAAATTTTATTTGTATTCCAGTTTATTTTTACTGTTGTTCGCCGTACTTGACCATATTTCTATTATGTGTTTTAACAGTAGTTTATTATTCTTAGCATTTACGATATTAAGCATTTACGTTCCTGAGTCTCACCCTCAACTCAGTGCTAAAATAAATTCCTGAAGCCCTTCCAGATATCTTCCGGATTTTACAACAGATGAAGCTTTCCAAGAGCAAAATGATTGATTCCAAATAAAAATTTTCTCCGTATAGATACTTATGAAAATATTTCACCAACTTTATAGACGTCTGCAATAAATTTTATAAAGTTTCATCTTAAAAAAATGTTATTATTTTATGCTGAATTTCAATCTAGAATGTCTTATTTATCTGAACATCTCTTCCAAATTGTCCATGTGCCGTTAATACTCTCTCTATGAGATGTTCAAATATTGCAGGCGAATTATATAAATCAAATGGCAATTGATTTTCCATATTCCCATCAATACGAAAAATGAGACTTTACAATTTCAAAATCAGTTTTTAAAATCAAGCCTCGAGAAATAGTTGATGCAGCAAAATATGTCTGAAATATCGTCGATGCCAGATGACTGAACTGATTGACGAGGCACTTAGTTGAAAATTATACCGTATGTCTCAGATGATCACGTATCATAGGGAATTTACATGTAAAATGTGTATTGTTCATTTTTATCTCATGCATTGCGTTAATATAATCGGAATGAAGTTAGAGTTATTATACCACTTAATACGGATTATTTAGATACATTTTTTCTTTAATTTGCTAGGTTTTACTTAAAATATAAATTAAATGTACTAGCAATTAATATCTTATAATAAATAATAGTTGCCATGAACTGTTGTAGTGTTTCGTACAACTTTACTGTTAGTTAGGTTTTTAAATAAAATTTTTTTTTTAATATTTCAGCCTTTCAGGCGGTCTCCTGTTCCTAGCTGATCGTACTGGAATTTCCTGAACTACGTCACTACTGGTTGTAATAATTTCAGATTGAGTTTTTGACTGTACATTATTTTCGTAAAAACTATTTTCATTTATTGATTGTGTGCGGCAACTTGGAATTATTATATCAGCAGAAACGTTTTCTGACATTTCTTTTTCCGCATCACTAACACTTGTTTCACTTTTAATATCACTATCGAGAGAGTAGTTTTGCAGCAGCTGATTTGCGTGACGTTTCCATAAAAGTTCACCTGTTTGCACATTATACACAATGTTGCCGAGAATCTCTTTTATTTTCCCTGTAACCCAGCTTGGGTTTTGATTACGAAAATCTTCACAAAGTAAATTATCTCCTATCTCAAATTTCATATTTCTGCGTCCATTAGATGTATTTTTATTCCTTTTTTGAGATTTATTTAAATTACTTTTAACCTTTTTTAAATTCAAATTTTCTCTACAATTATTATTAGGTTTTATTAAATCTAATCTTGTTCTTAAGGGCCTCCCGAACATTATACGAGTTGGAGATTCTCCGGTAGTACAATGCTCGGTAGTACGGTAACGCATTAAAAATCTAGCTAATAATATTTCTAACTCATCTTGACTATTTCCCGTAAATTCTTTTATTAATTAGCTTTTAACAGTTTTAACGCTGTTTTCCACTACCCCATTTGACGCAGGATGATAAGGAGGTGTACTTATATACTTAATATTATTATTTTTCATAAATTCTTCGAATTCAAATGAACTAAATTGCGTTCCATTGTCGGAAACTAACGTTTTAGGGATGCCAAATCTAGAAAATGTTTCTCTTAATTTCACAATCCTTGTGTGTGCCGTTATTTTGCTCATTGGAAAAACTTCAAGCCATTTTGAAAACGCGTCTGTTATTACTAACATGTTAAACCCTTTAAATGGTCCCAAAAAATCTATATGAACCCGTTCCCACACACCCCTTGGAATAGGTCAATTTTCAAAGGTGTTTTCGGAGAGTTTTGCCTAATTTTTTGACATTGTATGAAATTTTTCATATACTTTTAATTTCTTTATCAAGTGACGGCCACCATACATATGATCTGGCGAATGATTTTGTTTTTACGATACCCAAATGTGTATTATGTAACTCATTAGGTATATACTTTCGTAAATTTTGTGGAATAATAACTCTATAACCCCACAAAAGAAATCCCTGATCCCTGTTTAATTATTTTCTTCTTGAAAAATACGGTTTAATTTAATTATTATTATCATTCGGCCAACCATTCATAATATACTTAGATACTTTATTTAATATTGGATCATTTTTATTAGACTTTTTTTATTAATTCTACATCTATTTTAAAATTCAATGTTGTCGAAGTATTAGCTAGAGAAGTAGTTGTTTCAAATTAATTTGTTTTGTAGTCTTAGTAAGACTCATTGTTGTAGATTCACGAAATGTTTTCGTATTTTTAAATTTATTAATTAAAATCTGACTCTTTTATTTATTTTAAATGATTATAATCATTACCAATCCCTTCACTGGTATTTATTTCAGTATTTTTAATAGGTAATCTTGATAAATAATCAGCATTATTTTCTGATGACTTTTTATAAGCAATTTTAAAATTAAAACGCTGTAAAAACACTGCATAGCGCTGCAACCTATTTGCAGTCATTGTGTGTAAGCCCTTTTTCTCCCCAAAAAGAGAAACTAAAGGTTTATGATCAGTTATTAACGTAAATTCTCTACCATAAACGTATTGATAAAAAAAAATTATTCCAAAAATAATTGCAAGAGCCTCTTTGTCTCGTCGGCATTTGTGAGTGTGCGAGAGGCGTAAGCAATTGGCCTTTTGATGCCTGAATCATCAGTGTGTGACAAAATTGCCGCCAATCCATATTGTGGCGCAACAACTGTCAAATTTAATTTTATATTCAGATTGTAGTGAACCAAGAAGTTCTTAGATATTAAAATTTCACGTATCTTACTTTAATGATTGTTGAATTACGTGAAGATGTACTGTACTATAAATGAAAGATTGAGTCTCCTTTCTTCAAAAAAATTATAGATCACGTATCTTATTAAATGCAATCTGACATTCTTGTGTCCACTTCCACTCAATATCCCTTTTAATTAACTTATAAAGGGGATGAACAATACTGGGCATATTCGGCACAAACTTGTGATAATAATTTACTATTCCCAGGAAAGATCTTAACTGTGAGATGTTTTCAGGTACTGGCATATTTTTGATTGAATTTATAGTTAAGCCAGATGCTTGCAATATCCTTAATACATTTTCTAACCTTGATATATGTTGATTCTCTGTCATCCAAAAATATGCAAATTCCTTCCAATTTACCTAATAAACTATCCATGATTCCTTGGAACTGATCCGGCGCGGAACACACCTCAAATGACAACCTATTATAAACAAATGTGCCACGATGGGTGGAAATCGCTGTGAGTTTTCGCGACTCACTGTCAAGTAATATTTGCTGATAGGTATGCGACAAATCTAATTTGGTAAATTGTTTGCCCCTTTGTACTTTGCAAAGAGATCTTCAATTCGCGGCAACGTATACCTATCCATTATTAAATGTAGATTCACTGTCACCTTGTAGTCTCCACATATGCGTATTATTATGTATTATTATCCTCAAAAATAGGCCTCAATCGCTATGATCAATTAGAGAAATTATATTTGCTCTAATCAACCTGTCTAATTCATCACTTTTTAAAGAATATAGCAATGAAAGGGGTTTGCAATATCTAATTGATGCATTTTGTTTCAATTTTAAATGTAGTTTTCCTGCGTTACAAGTACCTAAATTATTTGTAAATACCTTTCTAAATGTATTTATTAATTTCTTAACAATTACAGACTGACCTTGTATATGATGTACTCTTTAAATCCAATATTAAATTTGTCTAAAAATCTCGACCTAATAGTGGTGATTACATGAATATGTAGTGGTTGAGTATTTTTATTCAAAGTTAAATTAATTGAAATTGTTCCAACTGGCAAAATTTTATTTCCAGTATAACTGGTTATTATTAAATTAGTTTCAGACAATGGGCACTCTTTCAAGTTTTGGTTATAAAAATCGTGTGAAATAGCCGATGTTGCAGCTCCAGAGTTAAGTTCCATCTGAACGGGGATATTATTAATGGAAACCTCAATCATTATTGGTTTTCCGTTTGCGCAAATTTAAAATTAGTTTTTCTTTGGCATACATAACTCAGTAAAAGGTCACTACTCCATAGCTGTTACAAACATACTCTTTGTACCGGTACTGGTCAGCTGAGTGATTGCTGCGCCCGCATCTCGTGCATGCGTGATTCGCGTACTCTCTTGGCGCTGCTCTCGACGGCTGCGCACCGCTTGCTGATGCTTGCGCGCTCGTCTTCGGCTATTTCTATGAGGGTCTTTGTGGCTCACGATCACCATTTCCTTTTTTATGTCTATGTCCTAGGCGATGCACCATCATTGGCTCCGTTTTAATAGGTCTATCTGTGGCTTCGGCTACTCCATATCCTAGTTGCGCTGCTTCCATGACTTGAGATAATTGTAAGGCCTGTTTGAATGTCAGGGTGTCATCTTCGGCGAACAGCTTATCTCTTACTCTTCCCTTTTCAAGTCCACAAATAAATCTATCTCGTAGCGCTGTTTGAAGGAGTTGGCCGAAATCGCAATCGGGAGATAAACATTTAATCCGTGCACCCCACTTTGGTAACGTTTCGGATGAACTCATCCACGCGTTGTAGAATGTCAACCTCTGTGGAAATATCGCCTTCTTTTCATCGTAAAAATCGTCCATTAATTTTATTATTTCATTGTAGGAACATGCTTCTAGCTTCTCCGGAACAGCTAAATCCTTTAACAGTTTGTATGCTTCTTGAGCCAAATTATTTAATATAATCGTGCGTCTAATAGACACTTCACTGATGCTACTCGCGATGAAAAATTGTTCTATTCGGAATTCAGGCACTGACTACTCATTCCTTTTCGGATCAAATTCGACTTGCATCCCGATTGTCGGTTTTGCGGCTGTCTTCGCCATCTTAACTCCACGTTAAAAGACTTTTCAAATTAAGTTCACCTTATATCCTCGTCGCCACTGTAGTGTTTCGTACACCTGTACTGTTAATTACGATTTTAAATAAAACAATTTTATTACACCAACTAAACATTTATTCTTCTTGATTACCACAGTACAGTCTCGCATGTTCGGGGTCTCACAGAGAATATGCACATCGGGGCAGGACGGGGTGATCACGCGCATGTATTCTTTATTAAGTACAAAAAACAATATTCGTCTTGCGCATACATAATAATAATTAATGTTTGATTTTTATATTTTTTTAAATACTTATCATTAAGTATATTTAAGAAAAATGTTCTTAAATTAACAGAGTAATGATTTGCAATAATTATTCTATTCCGTCAATTTCTTTATCGACAAGTACTTTTTGTATTGCTATTTTTTGTTTTCTTTTATGAGTTTAAAGATCATAGTACTTTTGGATTCGTTTTTTGTTACAAGTCGCCATTAGTAATGATGCCTCTTATCACTGAAATTGATATTTCTAAAGTATTACTTTTTTACATTACTTACTTTGTCTGTCTAAAATTATTTTCTTACATAAAAATTATGTATTACCCACCCCATTATTTAAACTCTTTGAAATATGTTTCCTGATGTCACAAATATATATTCAATTATGTTGTAATATTCAGATTCAGTTTGGAGTATCCTGCGCCAACCAAGGACGATACATTGTTTCTGCTTGTTTCACATATATACTATAAATCATTCTACTTACCGTCATAAAATTCTCTTACTTTTCCCTCGGTATACATTTCCCATTGCCTTTATTACTTTCCTGTTTACGTGTCGATATAAATATTTTTTCCTTTCACCTTTCTTCCGAATTCTTCTTTCATTGAAAACCCATTTATGTTTTCTTACCTTCCCAATCCTCATCTATGTATTCATTTAATATCTCCCACCCTTCTTTCATCGCCCTTTCCTTTACCTTCCACCGTGCTGTTTATAGACTTATCCTGAGACTTTCTTTTAATCATCGCTAACCCCTCCCTTAATTCCTCTAATCTTGCATTTAAATCCTATTTCTTACATTTGATGTCTTTTTAGTAGTAGTAGTAGTGTTAGGCTATCGACCACGTGGTCCTTCCGCCATGTGTCATTTGTGTATTTGTGTGTGTGTAAATGAGCTTGTTACTTTAAAGGATCGCCCCCGTCACTCTAAAGCACCATTAATTGTATCCCAATGGTGAATGGTACCGGTCACCCATCCGACTACTGACCCGAATCAACGTTGCTGCACTTAAGTTCGGAGCCGTAACCGATGCGCCACCACCGGCGTGTGATGTCTTTTTATTTTCATTATTTACAGTCATTTTTTATATCCAATATTTATCCTGTTGCCTTTTTCCCTTTGTCTAATTCTTAAGAAATGTTGATATTTTCCAGATTGTTAATTTGAAATTTAATTATATTTTCTTAATATTATCTTGATTTTATTTTCGCCATCGTATATAATTTCTCACCGGTATAGGTAATATATTCCTTATTTATATTAATTTCCGCTTTAAATATTATTTCTTTTCCTTTGGAAATTTAGCTTACTTAGTATTAGGTTTTATTTATTTTGTCCTATTGTTTTTCTTCTATGTTAATGCCTTGTAGTCCTCTTCGTTTTTATATGTTCTTCTTATATTTTCTTTTTGTGTCCATATCTGTTCAGCAATTTTGCCATTTTTGGGCGATTTCATTATCCTCTTATTTGTTCTTAATATTTTTTCATGGTATCTGAATATTTCAATATACATTATAGTGTATGGCATCAGGTTTTCCATATGTCAACCGTGTATGTATAACGTGTAAATACTTCTTCGTACTATTTATATATATATATATATATATATATATATATATATATATATATATATATATATATATATATAAACACCGTATGCAGTCATCTTCTAATAACCTTTGGGTTGCTGGATGAGTTCACGCGCGTGTTTCTTACATCCATATTTCTCACCTAATCCAGGTTTATAACGGAACAACAAGTATTCTTTAAATCTCATTTCCTACTAAACGTCTGTATTTCCACTAACACTTTTAATTGTTGAGTCCAATTTATCTATTAACTCTCCCTTGGCTCTTTTTAATTTTCATTTCTATGGATTCAATTTTTGAAAGAATTTTTAGTTTTGGGTGTTCGTGCTCGTGCGGTTTCTTATGATCAAGAGAATACTCGTAGTTAGTCTTTGTTTATTGTTCACACTAGTTAATTATATACTGTTTATGTCTATTTACAACTTATGAAATTATGATGGGTTCCTGGCAGCGGTTCTCCTAATGCTGCACCCATTATCGAATCTTTTTGTGAGACTCGCCACGGGTCAATTAAGGTACCACCTTGGTACTTCAAGGTCCTTTTTGATTACTACTCTATTCTTGCTCCATTTGATGACTTCGTTCTTCGTGGTGTGTTTGCAATGATTTCCGCATTACATCCATCCTGAAAAACACGTGCGTGGCGTTTTCCAGGTTCTTGAAAATGAATGGTTTCGACTTACTGTGATCTGTCGTCTGCCTGGGTTTAACTATCTTAACTAATCGCCGTGAGTTCTACGTAATTATCAGGTTCTATCCTCGGTATGCTAGGACTCGTAATTGGCATTTATTCTGTGGAACCGCAGTACTTCTCCGTGCATCATTACTGTAGCTGTGACTCTAATATCCTACTTCAAGGCCGTTCGGATTCCCAATAGTACGATAGATCACTATCTGTATCGATATACGTGGGTAGATTGAAAAGTTTCCGGAATGGGCAAGAAAACGCAGTAATTAAACAGGTTTATTTTTTATATTTCAACATAGTACCCTTGCAGGGCGATACACTTTTCCCAGCGGTGCTCCAACTTTAAGCCTTCAGAAAAATATGATTTCGGGAACTCTGCAAAATAAGCTTTAGTGGCGTCGATGACCTCCTCATTTGACGTAAAGCGCTTGCCTCCGAGCCAAGTCTTCATGTTTGTGAACAAAAGAAGTCGCACGGGGCCAGGTCTGGAGAGTACAGGGGATGCGGCACCACCTCGTAGCCCAATTCAACCAATTTAGCATTGGCGATTCGAGATGAATGGGCCGGCGCGTTGTCGTGGTGGAAGAGCACTTTTTTCCGCTGCAAATGAGGCCGTTTCTCCTTCAATATGCCGTTGAATTGATCCAATAAATCGCTGTAGTATTGTCCCGTGATAATTCTTTCCTTCTGCAAAAAGTCGATGTGTATCATACCTTGCGAATCTCAAAAAACGGTGGCCATGACCTGTCCAGCCGATGGGACAGTCTTTGCCTTCTTCGGAGCAGATTCGCCTGGAGAAACCCACTGTTTCGGCTGCTGCTTAGTTTCTGGTGTGAAGTGGTGGATCCATGTTTCGTCCACGGTCACGAATCGGCGAAAAAAATCCGTTGGATTACGCTTTAACAAGGCCAAACACTCTTTAGAAGTGGTCAAACGATTTCGCTTGTTGTACATAGTCAACAAACGCGGCACCCATCGCGCCGACAGCTTCCTCGTATCTCCGTCGCCTTTTTCCCATCCATCCAGAAATGTCTGGCGGGGCGATGCGTGCGGCTTTGTTTTTTAACGCTGTCCGTACCCTAACTCTGTTGCCATGCTAGCTTCGATGTTTGTCATTGGTATGGCTTCTGGCGAAACGGTCGGTACATAGATAAATAGATAGATGTTATATGGGTGGCACCAGCGCCTGTTCCACCGCGACCTTTTCAGATTTTGGATCCCTGTTTATCTCAGATGCCCAGTTCTAGCTTTGCCTCTTTCATATCTAATCATTGCTAGGCCCTCGCAGTGGCATAGGAAGTGGAACGAGTCCTCTTCTACTCTAAGCAGAATCTACATGGTGCTTCTTCCTCCAGGCCTATTTTGCTCATATGTTTGTTGAGCTTGCAGTGCCCTGTCATCAGACCCACTATTGTTTTGACCGTTTCTCTGTCTTGTTTAAGAAGTTAAGTCGTGAATTTTGGCGATTGCTTCTTAAGGAACTGTTTCGCCTGTCTCTGTCCTGGTGAGTTCGTCCACCAGGTATGAGCCTATGTCTCCATCCATTTTTTATGGATCGTTTGATTGCGGTTTTGGAAATTCCGCAGGAGGGTTCCAGGCCAATTACCGCTTTTGACTAGCCTTGTTTGGCCAGTTCGTCTGCTTTGTCATTTCCCGGATATCCTCCGTGTCCTGGGACCCATGTGATTGTTAATTTTTGTGGCAGCCAAGTTTATTTAGAGCACGCAGTCCCACACTAGCTTAAATTCCACCTGTGTGGAGCTTAGTGCTCTTAGCAGCGCCTGGCTGTCGGAGAATATAGCAATTGACCTACTTTCATTGTCTTGTCTTGCTATTTCTTTTGTGCAATGGTAAAGAGCTGTCGCCTCTGCTTTGTCTCCAGTTTTGTACCGTATATACCTGCTCCTACCCCTTTGTCGGTCTATGAGCCGTCCGTGAACCAGTATGATTATGCTTTGGTAGATTGGCCTTCGGCTCAGTCTTCTCTTTGAGGGATCAGTACCTTGTTTTTATTTTATTGTATTTTTTCACCATGGCATCACTTGGCATCGCTGTGATCGCGTTAGCCTTCAGCTCGTCTTTTAGTCGTTGGTGTGTTTTTCCGTGTGATCGTATTATGGGCGCCTGTCCTTGTATCAGTCTATATGATACTTTGTGTAAAGATGTGTTATGGTGATATGTTCTAGGGCTGCTGTTGGGGTAGTGCTTAGGGCTCCTGTTGTACTGAGACATGCCAGTCTTTGTGTACTGCTCAGGAGTCCTATCGCCCCCTTTTGCTTTATCCTAGTCCATCATACCATTCCTACATAGGCTATTATGGGTATTATCACCCTGGTGTAAAACCATAGAGTCATTTTAGGGTTTAGTCCCCAATTTTTTCGCATATTCTGCGAAACCTACCCAATGCTATTGATGCTTTTTTGGTGGCTTTTGTGATGTATGGTCACGTCATTTTGGCATCGAGTGTTACTCCCAGGTATTTTGCCTGCCCTACAAAGGGGAATTCCGTACCCGCGAGAATACGTTGCTTTAGGCCCTGCAGTGCTCGTCTTTTTATAAAGATGACAATTTGTGTTTTTTGGGGATTGATTGCCAGTCGTTGCTCTTTGCACCAATTGTCTACTATGTTTAGGGTTCTTTGTGCTCGCTCCGAGACAACTCCCGCGAACCGGCCCCTGATGACAATGGCTAGGTTTCCGCGTACCCGAGGCAGCGAATATCCTCTTTGGATAGTTTTTCTAGAAGGTCATCTACCAGTGTTGTCCATAGCAGTGGAGACAGCACTCCTCCTTGTGGGCAGCCTCCCCCTGCTTTAGCTTGAATGGTATGACCCCCCAAAGTGGATATGATTGTCCTTTTTTCTAGGGTGGCATTAATCCACTGGCAAAGGCTTGGCGGGCCTCATTTCCTTACTTGTGCCTCCACGAGAGAGGTTGTTGTGACGTTGTTAAACGCCCTTTCTATATCTAGAAATTTGTCTATGGCTATATTTTTGTCTTCCATTGACTTTGTGATGAGCCTGTTTAGGTCCGTTGACTTATCTGGCTGGTATGCATATTACCTATTGTCGAGAGGATCTTTCCCTAATATCTCGTCCCTTATGTGCCTATTTATCAATCTTTCGATTGATTTAGTAAGAATGAATATAGGCTGATAGGTCTGTATGACTTTGACGTTAGATGAGCTATTCTGCCTACCTTGGGCAGGTAGATTACCCTTACACTTTGCCATGATTTTGGTATATATCCTCATGCCAGGCAGGCTTTGAAGATTTTTGACAGGTGCGGCTCCAGTTCCTCTATGCTCATTTATAACAGAATGGGATAAATCCCATCCGGCCCCGCGGACTTGTACGGTTGGAATCTGCTGATGGCCCATTTAATTTTAATGGGTCTAGTGACCTCCGTGGCTAGTTCTTTTGGTCGAGCCTTTTAGGTCTTTGGCTGGGATTGTCTGGCTTATTATGTTCTGCCAGAATTGTTGAGGCTGGAATGTGGACTTTTAATAGTTCCTTGAGACTTTCCTCTATTGTTTTTGTGTAGGTTCCTTCCGGTTTCTTGAAAAAGCCTACCTCTTTGGCAACACTGCCGTCCTTAGCTAGGACCGTGTGGATTCTTGAACATGCCGAAGTGTCGTTAATCTCCTAGCAGAACTTCCTCCACTAGTCCCTTTTGGATATTCGGATTTCTTTATTATATTGTGTGAGTTTTCTTCTGTAGGTGTCCTAGCCCTGGTTGTTTTTGGTCCTATTGAATAGCTTTCAGACCTCGTCGATACAAGTTAGAATATATTTTTTTTGTTTTCCTTCAGTGGTCAAATTTTGCGGATGGCACGGAACTTTTCCTGCCGCTGGTGTTATGTCGTCAGATCTTCGCACGTTGATAAGTCTAGAATTGATTACTCCATGTTCTGCTGTCTGCTCGTATTCTGGGCTAAACAAATTTCTCTGTGATGAGTTTGGTTATGGCTCTTCCTAAATTTTCTTCAGCTGGAGACTGGTGCTTCCGTCGTTTAGGATGCGTTTGAGCTCTATGTCATCTGTCCGATCCTGCTGAACGTAGCGATGACTACATTTTCTTTCCATTTAATGTGTTGTTGATTCGTAAAGAATTCTCCCATGTAATCGAAATATGTGAATTGTCTCGATGAACATGTTTCTATCCTCTGCGTAAATGCGTATATTATTGGCTTGTGATCGGTAAAAATGATGAAAATTCGTCCTTCCAGTAGGTACTGATATTGTTTGCTTGTCGCGTATATTGCAAAGAGTTCTCTGTCGTATACCGCACAATTCTGATCTGCTGGTCACAGTTTGCGTGACATGAAAGCTAGTGGTTTCCACGTTTCTTCGTGCCAATGTTGAATTATGCCTCCAATTGTAGTGTCTGATACGTCTGTTGTGACTGTCAGCTTGGTATTGGGCTGCAGGTGCGCCACCAATGCTGCTCTGGCTCTTTATTGTTTGCATTTAACAAACGCTTCTCGTGCTTCTTAATTCTATATGATCGATTGGTTGCCTTCCTTCTTTTCTTTCAATAGCTTGTACTCTTGCTGTTCTTGGGATGAAGCGGCTATATTAATTTATCATCCACTTTTTTTGCTGTCTGTGGCAACTAGAATTTCTGGATAACTTTACTTTGTCGTTCAGAGGCTTCGTTCCTTCTTCTGATACCATATATCCCAAAAAAGAAACTTGTTGGGCTCTAAATTTACACTAAGATCGATTTATTACGATTTCGTTTTCGCATAATCGTTGGAAAAGTTTTTTTGTGTATTTTTTGTGAAAAATCTTGGATGTACGGAAGAGTATATTTATCGGGTACTGTTCTCGCATTGAGAGATCGGTAATCTATACACGGTCGCCACTCTGTGTTTTTATTAGCCACTAGATGTGTAGGTTAAGACCAGGAACACATACGTCTGTCGCCGCTTCTACTGACTGCTTCGGCCTTTTCCCGTTTGTTCGAATTTGAGGGGGTCGGCACTTTTGTGCTTTGTGGCCGAATGGAACCAGCATATATCGAAGTTTGACTCTTCGACTGTTTTGTTTTAAATGTTTTAAATTCATCTGGTCATTTCAATTTCAGAGTTTTTAAGTATTTCTGAAAAGTGTTGTTATTTTCATAAAGAGAATCTATAACATAAATATTTTTTTTAATTTGGATATGGAAGGAGAATATTTTTTCTTATGAATAGTCGATTTTAGATTTGTTATTTTACCATTGTTTTATAGTAAAAAACGTAATCTTTGATGTTAACTGAATATTATTCATGCATGTTTGATTAAATTCTTGATAACATCTGCATTTTTATCTTAGTTCCGCTTTGGTATTTGTGATTTTCTTTCAAATTTAAATTTGTCTACACAATTTCTGCCTCTATTTCGTTCCTTATTATTTTCATAGAAATAATAAATATAAGTGCATATAATTTTCAGATATTTTCAAAATAAGGTAAAAAAATCATTATACTTTTGTCACTTATTAGTCAATTCAAAATTACTAAGACGTTTGCTATATATAGTATAATTTGGTACATTCATACACTATCTAAAATTCCTCCATTTTAATCAAGATTATTACAATATAAACTTACGAATTATTAACGTGAATTTCAATAATAATTTTGGATTCAATGACACCCTTATAATAATAATTTTAAGTAATATATTTCAGTGTCTGGTGATTGTAATAAATATATCAACAACCTGCGTGACTTCTATCTTTGTCTTTCTTTAGAATGTCTGTCGAGTACGTTAAATATTAACGTTTGGATTTTTACTCGGGCGGCCGCATGATAACGAATTATTAATTTGGGAGATCGATATCATCATACATAATTTTTGTTGAACGTGACTATGTTTTCTAAATAAGTTTATATCTTATCTAATTATTTTCCAACCTTCTTGGTGTAATAAAATTATTTAAATCCATTTTACGAGCGATATCTGGAAAGTGCATCCATTTAGAATGTGTAATTAATTGAATAAATTTAAAACACTAGTATTAAAGATAATTAATTGCTTCAATTAATTCTAAACAAGGTATATCAAATGATTGTTCTCCATTTATTTTCCTAACGGTATTGTATGAAAATACACCAACGAGTGGGGAACGTAATTTCTGTGTTTTGCATTGGTAGAATTAAGCATAATAACCCAGAACCTCAGCGTTGATATTAAAAAAAGAAGCCACGCGGGTTGTGTTCGTTGTTTATTTTTAATTAAAACAACTGCCGTTTATGCCACATTATTTTTACTTAGCTTATTCGGAATAGCGGCACTATTAAATTATTTCGGGTAAGTATGTGGTTCACGGCAGCGTGAATATAAATGCACGTAAACTGTATTAAACCTTATATACTCAATAAATATTTAATTATTTCATGATAACAACAATTTAATAATTTAAATCAAGAATTAATTAGTTATGCACATGAATAAACGAATTGTTATAACGATCGAAATATTTACTTATTAATTGTTAGTAATTATGTATTTCATAATATTGCCCTAAATAAAATAACCTATACCAATTTACTAATAATTAAAAATACGAAAACATTTCATGAATCTACAAGAATGAGTCTTACTCAGACTAAAAAACAAATTACTTATTGAAACAACTAGTTCTCTGGCTAATACCTCGACAGATATTGAATTCAAAAATAATTTGTGTGTTTCAAGTAGTACAACTATACCAATTTATTGTGGGTTGTTACTTTTCACATTACATTTAAGGATATCTATTGAATATCGTCTTTTTAATGAGTCTTCTCATAAATCAGTAATTAATACATAAATTAACATTTATATTAGCTTATCAAACAATTCATGTGGGGTAGCTCTACAATGCTTATTAAATCTATTATTGAAAGGAATTTTCATTATTTCTTGACGGTTTTAGCTCTTGTATATTCTCTTAGAAAAATACACAGATACACTATCTTCTTGAAAATCGGATGAGTTCATATTGGCGGATCCCCATTGTTCAATTGGGTGCTTGATTCAGGATCAACGGAACATCTGGGCAATGAGAAGACACCACTGGTAAATGTTAAATTTCTCAAATACCCTATTAAAATTAATGTTGCAAAAACGGGTGCAACTATGCAAGCTGACAGCATTGTCAAAATGCAAGTATACAGCAATATAGACGGCAGAAACATATTGATCACGATGAAGGAAGTGCTACTTGTTTCTGGTTTAGAACATAATTTGTTATCAGTACGAAAACTGGAAAAAATGGTTTCGGGTGATATTTGAGAATGGTCAAGGTATAATTTAAAAAAAATAAAGAGTGGTTGCTCTTGTAAAGTTAAATGAATATATATATATATATATATATATATATATATATATATATATATATATATATATATATATATAATAAATATGTTATTTTAGTAAATATGAAATGAATGAACATATTGCAGAAAGCATAAAAATAGTTAGGTTAGGTCACCTAAGCTATGACAAAATCAAGAAACTAAACAAGTAGAAGGAATGCACTTAAAATAAACGAATTATCACATTTAGACACATGTGAGATATATGTGAAGGGCAAACAGACAAAGCAGCTATGCAATAAAACAAGAAGGCGAGCTACACGATCACTGCAGCTAGTTAACAGTGATCTCATGGGTCCGATTTCACATGATGGATGTAAATATATGGTTACATTCACAAATGACTACACACACTTCGTGGTGGCCTACTTGAAGAAGACAAAGACGGAGGTATTTGAACAATTCAAGTTAAATAGAGCAATGGCATTAGCACATTTCAATGGCAAAATTAGTAGATTTCATGGTGGGGAATACATATCGAAAGAGATGGAAAATTTGGTAACTACCCCCCCTAATAATGATTCGTTCGCTTATTTTTTTATTCCTAAAAATTACTAATATTTCAAATAGACAAGTTAATTATTGATGAATCTAGTCAGCGATCTATGACGGTGCATTTTTCCAAAACAGGCAGGCTATGTACACAAATTAAAGTTAATTAACTGCGTAAGCACCGTTAGAGAAGTGAAGACTTTCTTCCTTTGTACGGGGGGTTCCCTTTTCTAATAATACTCGACATATATTGATACTATTCGCCTCTTTGGTATCTTTAATCGTTGTTTTACATTAAAAGAGCGCGAATCACATTTCTAAGTTCAACTTATAATATTTCTTGTCTTACTTGCTTTTAATGTAAAAGATAGAAACCGAAACTGTTTGCACCTCGCATATAAATCCTAAATTTTTAGTGGTTAATGACTAATTACCAATTTATTATAATTCAATCAATCATACGATACACAAGGTATTTTTTTAAATTAATTTATTCGTAATTTTTGGTTTTAGTTAATTAAATTAATATTATTTGTTCAGGAAATTAAAAAAAAACGGACGATTCTTCATTAAATAAAGATCAATCTATGTCAATTTAAATCATCATCTACATCCGCATCGACATTTACCGAATACAGAGGAGAATATTCAGGATCTTCATTAGGTTGTTCCCAGCAATGGAAAAAGGAGCAAACAACATGTATATCTAGTAACCTTGAAATTTACATTGATATATTTAAATTTTGTAATGTTAATGTTGATGAAATTGAGAAATTTCGAATTTTAAATTGTAAATGGAAACCAAATGAGACTTTTGTGTTACCTTATTCTGTACATAAAAAAGGTGGAAAGGATGTTAAATATTACTTGTCTGAAAATCATTTTAGACAATTTAATTGGTTAATGTTTTCTAATCATTTAAACGGAATCTTTTGCAATGCTGCATCTTTTTTACAAAATTTGGTGGGTTACACCAACAAGTACTATTGCAAAAATTAGTATCTCATTATTCTAAATTAGCAGGTAAAGATGTTTCGATCAATCATAAAAATACTAAGTACCATAAAAATTCAATTGTTTATGCGGAAAATTTTATAAAATCGTTGAATACCCCACCACGAGATATAAGAAATACATTAAATATGGAAAGAGCAGTTGCAGAAAATAGAAACAGATTAAAACATAATCAAAAGTATAATTTTTTAGGGTAAACAAAATATTTCCTTGCGAGATCATCGTGACGCTAGTTTTCTCTTAAATACAAAATCTATTACATACGAGGGTAATTTTCGTGAAATTCTACATTTCAAATTGCATCTGGTAAAAAACTTTAAAATATTATTTGAAAAACATATTTCACAAATGTCTATTGAAATATGATAATTATAACTTGAATTTTGGAGGCGTTCACTTCGTAGTATATTTTTAATGAATAACAGAAAAACGTTTAACTAAAAAGTAGTATAAAAAAGTTAAACGTTTTTCTGTTATTCATTTGATAATTATAATGATGTTACTCATGAGCCAATGCTTGAATTGGAACAGATTCATGATTATGATGGAAGAATTAAAGGGTGCTGCATCTATATTGCAGTCAACCTTGTCCAACGTTTTTAGAACACCATATTTCAACCATGCCTAATATTTGTCTATATTAAAATGTATGCAAGTAATTTTTTAATGCCTCGTCCAAAAGACACCATGTGATAAACCTTCTTTTTAAACATTGTGGAGTTATTGTAATTAATTTAATAATGGGAAGATAATCTTCTAATAAAGATTAATTGCTAAAGATGCAAGCATAAATCGATAAATCTTACGCTAATAACTTGATAAATAACACTATTGATGTTTTATTCGATAAGAGGAAAAATACTGCCACATCGTTTAAACAATTTATAATGATGCAGTCAATATTTTAAACAAATTACAAATTGAAATGACGAAACCTCGAATTAGCAAATACCAGAGAATTAGACCAAACGTGGATCAACTTAATACAGACGATTATTTTTATTTATCTTTTCCCGTTTTATCCATTATGGGTGTCGGACTTATTCTCTACAATGTGTTTAAGTTATTTTCTTTTACATTTCTTTATTATTGTTACTTATCTTGTGCCATTTTTCTTACTTCTTTCTTTTCTTTCCTCGTCTTTCCGCTGGTTGATGTACTTGCTCGTTCCAACCCTTCCTTGGTCTTCCTCATTAATTTTTGTCTTGTGTTTTACCTCGTATTTTCTTTTTGTTAATCTATTATCTTCTAATCTGTATATATGACCCAATCATCCTAATTGTCTCTCTTTTATTACTGATTTGGTTGATTTAATATTAAACTGTTTTCTTACTTATATTTTTCGTACTCTACAACTTCTCTCTATTTTTCTTAGGTATCTCTTTTCCATTGCATTGGTTTTGGATAACAGCAAAACCAATGCAATGGAAATCACTCTGCCATGTTTCACAACTATATAGCAGTGAATGTCTTACAATTTTTTTAAATACTTCTGTTTTTATTGTTTTTGTAATCTCTTTTTTCTATAAGAATATTTTCTTAATTGTATTGTAGATCATTCCTGCTTTGCCTAGTTTTTCATCTTTTCCTGAATCTATCCTCTATTGTTGATACCAGGTATTTGAACTGCTTAACTGCTTTATCTGTTTTCCGTTTAATTCTATTTTGTGTTGCTCCCTTTTGATGATATTATCATTGTTCAGGTTTTGTTTATATTTAGGGGCAGTTTCTTGCGACTGTAACTAACAACACAACACTTGTTAACATTCAAGGTTAGCTTGTTTAAATTACACCAGTGAGCTAGTATATTCAGGTTATTTTGATAACATCTGCATCATCATTGTCATTGATAAAATTATAAATTTTCACATCATCTGCATAGGCTAGAACTGGGCAAGAAATGGCAGTGATAAGATCATTTATAAATATCAGAAATAAGAGGGGTCCTAAGTTTGAACCTTGAGGAACGTCGGAGCTAGATATAAACTTTTGCGATTTGAAGCCATTATAAAAAACATAGTTCATTCTGTGGTTTAGATATGAAGAGATAAGTTTAAGAAGAGGTCCCATGACACCAAAAGAACTGAGTTTATTAATCAATATGCTGTGATCGAGGGTGTCGAACGCTTTTGAAAAATCTGTATATTCCACATCAGTCTGACCACGTTCATTCAAACACTCACTTAATTCCTGGGTAAATACTGCCAAGTTCGTTACTGTAGAGACCTACAGAAATCCGTGTTGTTAATTACTTATATATTTATGAACGTGACTGTACATGATGGTATACACGACCTGTTCGAACACTTTGGCAAAATTAGGCAAGATTGCAATGGGTCGATAATCTGTTATTGATGCAATGTTGTCATGTTTAAAAATAGGACAAATGACTGCACACTTCCAGCGTTCAGGGAAACATCCAGTACGGATAGCAAGATTGAATATGATAGCTAAGGGTTTAACCCATAAAAATTTGCAATCTTTAATCAAAAAACTGGGAATACAATCATCACCCGCGGTCATTGAGTTCTTAAGCCTATTAATACTAGCAATAACGTCAGATTCAGTGATAGTCGGTATAAATAGAGTTTCTCGACTTGAGTAACATTCGCTAATTGGCGTTGTATTTTTAGGTAAAAACGATCGAGAAAACGTATCAGCAAACGCATTAACAATATCACTTGGCAGGGAATATTTTACATCACCACAATACATTTCCCCAGGAATCCGACTAGTTCCATTTTTGGAACGGATAAACTTCCAAAATTCAGTGGGGTTGCTCTTGAGATCATGCTGCACATTCGCTATGTATGAATTATAAGCCGAAGATATTTGGGTTTTGGTTAATGCACGCAATTGTTGAAATTCCGCGTAATAGAAATGGGATGACGTACTTTTCCATTTTCTGTGATAGTGCAACTTTAACTTAATATTTTGCCTTAATTTTTTATCAAACCAAGAAGGGAACTGATTCGATTTTTGATAATTGTATTGCGGGACGTACTTATCCAGACGGTTATAAATTAAGGTGTAGAATTTATCCACTGCAATGTCAGCATTAGTACACGATTCTAGGAATGACCAATCAGTATTGATAAAATCATTGAATAAATTGGGGTAGTCGGCATTCCTAAAGTTATATCTCCTATTACATGCATTTGATGGAAAATTTGTTGGTTTGGCGTCACGATTTACTTGTAATAAGGCTGACAAAGCAGAGTGGTGCCCATCTTCAGCAACTAATGGTAATTTATCACGTTCAAGAATCAATTCACAGTTACAATTACACAATATCAAGTCCAGTAAACGATCGTTGGAGTTTTTAATATTATTAATTTGGCGAAGATTTAATATATTCATAAAGTTTGTGATGCAGGAGAACTTAGGGTCTCCATAGACTGAATCAGCGAAGGAACGAATATTAAAATCTCCAAGTATAAGAATTGGTTTATCTAGAATATGTAATTCAAGCGCCTCAAAGAGCGTTTCGAGAATATCACAGGGTATATCCGGAGGTATGTATATAACAAGTGTATAAAAAAAACAATCAAAGTTACATTTACACATAATTAAATCGATTAGTGGCACTAAATGTCGAATATACTGCACATCAATACGTTCATACACAATATTGCTGGAAAAAGCCATTAGAACACCACCACCAGTCGCTCTGTTGGTAGCTGAGAAGTCCCGATCACACCGCTCCACATTATATCCAGAGTTGAATAATTCATTGGTAAATATTGAGTCATTGAGCCATGTTTCGGTAAGATATACAATGTCAAAAGAAGAATTGCAGATATTTTTGTAAAATGAGTGTGTCTTGGAACGGAGACCACGCGTATTTTGGTAGTAAATGTTACAGCTACTTCCGGGCAGGTTCAGTTTTCCGACCTATTGCTAACTATCGTAGGTACACCTCTAATATGTTTGATTCTTATGTTGGATTCTCCGGCTGCTTTTCTTCTTAGGCATTCAGCTTTAACTTCCCGATAAAACTGCGACTGAAGTGGTGTTTGGTCACGATTAATAAAAATTTTTTGAAGCGATCATGCACTTTAAGATTGTCACTTTTGCGTAGAGCAGTTGTCACAAGAGATTCGTTGGTGAGTCGTAGTTTAATGGGTCGTTTGTTTGCCTTAGTAGGATCGAATTTACACAATCTTATAGGTTTTAAATCATCTTGCTCGATATTTAAAACAGCAAGAACTTCGCGTAAAAACGTTTTAACAATAAGCTCATTTTTAGTTTCGCAAACCGGTTCCGGTATTCCATAAAATATAATGTTATGCCTTCGTCTATCTCAATCCATGACTTCTTGAATTATTTTCTCCGTGTCTAATAATGAGCTCTGTTGAGTGGGAGGTGAGGCTTTAATTGATTTAATCTCCTCTCTCAATGCTACAATCAATAATGAATAAGAGTGACAGAGTGGGTGCTGTTAATCTGCCTAGGGAAGCCCACCCCCCGTTAAGTGCAGTAGCGTAAATACGACTCTCACCATTGTAATGTATTTAACTTTTTTCAGTTGTGATAATAAAATATTATATCAATGCATTCATACGCCTAAGATTCCCAGTAGAATTTCTCTACTTTCGGTATTGTAGGCGTTTTAAAATAATTTAGAGAAAACCGACAAAAGACTAATGTAAGGTAAGTCTACTGAATTGGTTTTACTACACCTATTTTAAGTTTCTCAGGAAATATCCCATGTTCTATTGAATTATTAATTATGTAAGTTAGTGGCGAAATAATTTCGGCTACCCGAAATTTAATTACTATGTTTGGTATGTCTTCGTCGAAATTTACGTACAAAAAACGTAATTATCGGTGATTATACTATCAGTGTTTATACGGGTGCTTTAATCGTAATATTTGCCCGTTATTAGTGTTTGTTTTTAATACGGAATCATATGACTCGATATCGTTCCCAATAAACAGGGCGATGATAATGACTACAAAAGTAATTTAAATTCCGCTGCGATAAACAACTTGTGAGTAATTATTTATTCCGCATTTTGGGAACCAAATAACATTAATTATTATTTATTTGTCAATTATCAATTCATGTTTTTACCCCGGTTTTAACCTAACGGGTGTCCAACAATTATTGCAGTCCCGGGTGGCGTTGGAATCAAAAACGTAGGTCAATTCTTTCATGTGCCAAATAAATGAACTGTATTTTTAATTGTCAAACATAACCTAAATGTGCATTAAAAATGTCAGTTCATTTATTTGCAACATGTAAGAATCGACCTACATTTTTTATTCCAACGCCACCCGGGACTGCAATAATTGTTGGACACCCGTTATAACTTATTCTCACAATACCGTGGCCTAGTCTGTCCAGTTTATCAGCTTTGTTAGTCACCACGAGAGGACGTGTCGGTGTGAAAATTTGTGTCCACTGTTTGTAATTCCTAATTTGGATGTTATTATTTAAGGCAATCATGGTAAATTTATGTGGAATGTGTACACATCTATTACTCCCCATATAAAATGCACTGAAAATGCAATAAAGCTGTGCATATTATATGTACACAATTAACTGCTGTTGAAATATGTATTAATAATTCAACTATTGATGAGGCTGATAGATGTTGAAAGTATATCTCCACTTTATATGAATAAAACTACAATTGTTTCGCCACACTGTGGCTTCTTCAGGCGAAGAAATTTCTTCGTCTAAGCGGCTTACAATATATTTTTGAAAGTATTTATATAGTTTTATTCATTTAAAGTGATAATAAATGGGTGTGCTTTTTTGTACTTCGGCAAACTATTTACTTGTTTCTGCTAGTTGTGAAATCTTAATATCAGTTAATAACCTTAATCAAATTATAGAAGCACAATGTACAAAATTTAAGGATGAAGTAATAACATCCTTTTCTACCAGAAATTAAATGAACTGGAAAGATATATATCCCAGCTAGGAAATCGACAGAATATGTTTAGTATGAACGGATTCGCTGAAAATATAAATTTTACAAGACACCAAAAATCGCGTCAATGTAATTTAATAATGTACAATATAGAAGAATCGAATTCAGCCAACACAGAAGATAGAACTAACAAGGATTTCGAAAAAATAACTCATTATTAGAATACTTAGATAGTCATAAATAAAATATTTAACGATGTCAATACAGTGAAACTTGTTCTAAAAACTAATAAAAATAACCCTAATTATAAAGGGCAAATGGGGAATCAAATTTAATAATTCGATATACCAATGATACATAACTTTAATATTAATTTAGGCTAAAAAACATTTTAATTTACTATCAGAATGTGTCTGGATTACGAACCAAATTAGTTGATTTTATGTTAAATGTATCTTGTGCTGATCTTGATATAATAATAATCACGGAATCAAATTTACATGAATATTAAACAGTGAATTAAATTTAAACAATTATAACAATAATAAATAGAATGGATGCGACCTACGTAGTAACGGTCCATATTTACACTGAATTTAAAAATTCACTATGTTTTAACCACACATATTTTATTTTTCGTGCCGATCGTCACTTTCGTACTATCAAAAAATTGTTCAGTGGTGGGGTCTTAATAGCAATAAAAAATAAGTACCTCTCATTGCAAATTTTAATAAATACTTCAAATCTATGTTTCTATAGCAATAAAAAATATCTATTATATTATTAGAAGTGTGTATATACCTTCTAATTCGAATTTAAACCTTTATAAACATCATGAGGATATAGTTGAATACATTGGTACTCAAAGAATATATTACTATGTGGATATTATAATCTTCCAGCTTATGATTGGGGAAAAGAGGAAAAGAGGAAAATTGTAATTTGTGTGGTCAAGCTCAAATCAAATCAAATATTCAAGCTCAAGCTATTATTGATTCATCTGGATATCTTAATATGAAACAAATAAATATCACCCCTAATAAGAGGAATGTGAAACGTGGTTTTTGAGAGTTACGTGAAGATAGATTTGATAATTACATAGGAAAAAATGGTGACACTTTCTTTCACAAAATCTTACAAATTATTACAAAATTATATTATATGTATACATATAGCGAATAAAAAATATTTTGTGAAAGAGTGTGTTACCATTTTTTCCTGTGTAAGAGGAATGTGGTTTTAGATTTATTTTTTATTACTTTTACTAACGTAAACGATGTCCATATTACTTTAGCTAATGGTTTATTAATATGAAATTGCCAAAACAATTTAGAGAGAAGAAACCTTGGATATATTTTATTCATTTATAGAAACTGCGAAAAACACATTTATTCTATTTAGGATTATTACAAAAATTCCCAATTATTTTCACAAATGGTTTTCATAAGAAGTAATAAATCTAATTCGAAGAAACAAAAAATAAAAAAAACATTAATAATAAAAAGACTCTTGATAATTCTTTAAAATTTGGTGAATAATTTGTGACAGCAGTCTATTAATTCTTTGAGATGCTGGTTAGTTAATGATGATCGGTGTTTGAATTTCACAAATTTTAACGTGGAATAAAATTATTCACATAAGTACGTTTTCCGAATATTGAAATAATTTGACAAGCAGCCTTTTTTTAATTCAGTATACTTCGATTCTGGTACAAATTACCAAAATTCAGTAATCGACGTCGACTTATATTTAAATTGTAGAACTTGATCTTCTTGCATCTCTATTAATTCTAATTCAGATGCTTTTTGGGTCTATTTAGGAATTCCGTTAATATTCTTTATAGCTTTTCTGTATACTCGTTGAGTTTTTCTTGTTTAATACTAGAACACATTTTTTTTAATTCAAGGAAAATGATAAAATGTTTTGTTTTTAATGTCCTTTTTGAAAAATTGTAATTTAGTTTGAAAACTAAATATACACTGGGAGTGGTAAGATATTATTTTATCTTTCCTCTGCAATTGTAAATTCAGTGTTTGCTAATGTTCGATGACATCAGTCAAAAACATTAAGTTTTGTAACAACTGGTTATCGTCTAATTCTGAATAGGTTATTTCCTTTTCTTTTTAGAAATGCAGTTATCGGATCAAACAAATCTACAAAATGATTTAACACATTGTAGCTAGATAGCCATCTAACAATGCAAAAGAAATTAATGTTATTTGGAAGTTTTTCGTCCTTTAATTCTTCAAGGAAATTTTTGAATTGGTGCTAATGTAATTTACAATGTGTAACACAGTTTTTATAACATCAGGATGTTTTAAATATTGTGTAACGAGATGTTCTCAGTGAATTATGGAGTGAATTGTGGAATTTGAGAATCATCTCTTAAAAGCCCAATAAGACTTATTTTTTTACCCAGCATTACCGGAGCTCTATCAGTTGCAATATTTACAATTTAAACACTTTCGCGACCGCTGTATATATAGGTAATGCAAAAGCCTGCCGCCGCTAAAATCAATTGTTAATTTTGCTCAGAGCCACACATTTTGGTCAAACATTGGAGCGAATTATTAATCACACGATGATTATGAGTTGTTTCTGATATTTTATTTGCTTATAAAAACTTCAAATCATTTTTTATTAATTAAAGAAACTAAAAACTGTAACAGGCAGTAAGAAAAAAAAAACATTTTTTGTCAAAGGAAAGAAAAATGCCCAAATATATGGCAAATATAATTCAAAACAGCATCGTATTTATCATAGATAAATATAAAAGAATCTGGGTGAGAGTGAAAGATCATCATATGTGAATTCGGTCCATTTCATGTGCAGTTAAAATGTATTTGTATTTAAATATGTATATAAATATTTAGACAATTTATGTTAGCATATTGAATAAAACTAATAAATATTAAACACAAATTTATTAAAACCTAAAACCCAATTTTTGTAAATTTAATAGTTTTTTAGAGTGTGGTAACGTTGATAACAGTTAGTTTTACAAGAAACGTTACAAAATTTGCACATTTATCTCGTGTATTTATTTAAACTTTACAATGTCCTGTTAGTACATATAACCAGAATATAACTATACAAAGTAATCACAAAAATTTTTGATCGTAGGACTTGCAGGCGGAGTTCACATTTTACAGCTATGTGTTCTTCCACTCAGAGCCAATATTCTTTAGATGAAGGTAATTTATATCCAATGTACATATTTGCCATTTAGACTATATTTTCGTTTTCTTTTAGATTTGCACACTTTGCACGCTTTCAGAGGACACTTATTTTTGCCTGTACTTACAATTTTAGTTAAACAAGACGATTTAAGATTTATAGATAATCGAAATGGCAAATCGAAATGTGGCACTTGGTCAGCACTTGTTCCAGGTTGACTTTCCATAGTTTCGACATTGTCCATTTCATTTCTTCCAATTAATCCTAGAGCTGCATTTATCAAAACTAGTTTAAAAGTAATTTGTTTATGGTTTAACATGCTATATAGTATATATGAGCCGTTTATTTTGATAGTGGCCCTAGTCCATTTTTTATCTTTTTCAAGTTAACTGTGGTGACATTTATAATTTATGCTGTCTGTCAAAAAAATAAATCGGCACAGAAATATATTTAATACATTTGAAAATTTTGTAACACGTACAGTTTCATAATAATATAAATACTGAAAATCATAATTTTGAAAGTGACCTAAGTCCACTTTTTATTGATAATGTCAAAAAGTGCGGTCCAAAATCTTAAAACCAGTGATGAAGGTAATTTAAATTACTAAATATTGAATTAAATTTTAGAGAATAACATTTAATTAAAGAAATTATTAAACCGATGGGAAAGGATAAAATCACAAGATTCCTTGATTCTGAAAGTGAAGAATTAAAATCATACAACAAATATAATAAAGAAAGAGAATTTTATAACTTCATTCTTCAACAGACGAAGAGGAACTAATTGAGAATGAGAATTTACAAAACAACAGCTTCTGAGAAGGATATTCAGAGAAAAAAGAAGTGATACTTATAAAGTTAATACTTGATGCGCTGCACTCTTGATGGAAACATATATTAATATTGGGTAAATAGTAACTCTTGTTTTGTTCCATATTGTTTTTATTTTCATTTATCTGACACGTGTTTCGGTCTTCGCAGACCATTATCAAAGTTAAACTAATTTATAATGAGGTCATTTACAAATATATATACGAAGGCAGATAATTTACTGGGAGGGTAGTCCCGCAATTAAAATCTGGTCGGACTGGATTAGCTCCTGCTGGTTGTTCAAAATGGTAATCCCCTTGTCGATGGCTTTCTTAATCTCCAACCCTTCCAGGAGGTTAAGCTTCTTCCCTTTTCGGCAAATTTTAATCGCGGACATCTCCCCCATGTGGTGGCCGGTGTTGATACAGTGTTCTGCTAATCCAGTATTTGTTTTTCCATCTCTAATTGCCTTTTGGTGTTCTTTATATCTTATTTGAAAATTTCTTCCTGTTTGGCCGATATAAATTCCGCTACAATTTTGACAGTGAATCTTATATACCCCTGAACGTTTTTCCTTATCCCTTTTATAAATCTTGTTATTGACTATTTTTCTTCCTAAATTAGACCTGGTAATTATAATGCAGAACTAAATATAATTCACGAAATTGCTAATAAGAATGGCTACAATAAACGAACGGTTGATAAATTAATTAAGAAAAAGAAACGTATAATCAAAACGAAATTGCTGTACAGTGCGAAGGGGATAAATGACAAAAATATTTATGAAGCAATTCCGTACATAAAAAACACAAGCGAAAAAATTAAACGTAATTTAAAATCTCACAACATTCAAACAATTGCAATTAACAGGTCTAATTTAGGAAGAAAAATAGTAAATAGTTGTAAACTTTCATTCACCTGAAGAAGCAATAAATTTGCGAAACAATTGTAGTGAAAATAAACACACATTTTGAAAATCTTAGTTATTTACAACTTTAATATACAAATGAATCAGTTTAACTTTGATAATGGTCTGCGAAGACCGAAACACGTGTCAGATAAATGAAAATAAAAACAATATGGAACAAAACAAGAGTTACTATTTACCCAATATGTGATACTTATATTCAGAAATGAAAATTAAACGAAAAAAACTGCTTAAAAAATTTAAATGAAACAGAAAGAAAACGTATTTTTGAAATGTTTTGGAACTTAGGAGACTTTAATAAGCAAAATATTTTGCTATACGAAGCGACCGAACGGAAAAGATTCATATAGAAATGAGAGTTTTACGTACTGGTTAAATTCTAAAACAGGCAAAGTTTCTGTTTGTAAAAAATAATTTTAAACACTTTTCAAATAAGCGAAGGACGATTGAAACATGTGTTAAAATCTAAAACTGTAGGCAACGATTTACGTGGGCGTTTGCCTGGCTCGTTGAGAAAAATATGCGATGAAGCAAATATGGTTGTTCAAAACCATATTAACAGTTTCCCGAAATTTTTATCCCATTATACGAGGGATCATAATCCCAATAGAAAATATCTACATCCTGAACTGACTATAAGAAAATTTTTGATTTGTATGAGCTTCACTGTAAAGAAAATAATTCAAAAGCAGTTAATGAATGGACTTATAGAAAATATTCAAAAAATATTTTAATGTACAATTACACCCACCACGCAAAGACACATGCCAAAAATTAATAGATCGTTAAAGTTAAAGCATCAGAAAACCACGAAGAAGAGAAAAAACCTATAGAAGAATATGATATTCATTTAGAACTACCAGAATCTGCTAGAAATGCGTTAAAACAAGATCAAGAACTAGTATCAAGTAATCCATCTCATTATTTTGGCTTTTCTTTCGATTTGCAGAAAGCGTTACCATTCCCAACGCTAACTACGTCAGTAGCTTATTACAAATGCAACATGTATATTTTAAATTTAGGCATACACAATTTTAACAACGATAATATATACATGTACGCATGGGATAAAACAAAAGCTTCTAGAGGTTTCCAAGAAGTGCCTTCATGCTTCTTCAGACACCTTTAAACTAATGTGGTTAAAAATTATCCAATCGATGGAAAATTATGTGGAAATTATAGACCATAAATTGTTAATATCAGGTCATTAATTTTTACCTAATGATAGAATTTTTGGCGTTATAGAAATGTCGTTAAACAGAAATCATTTACTGCATGTGCTACAAGATTATTATAATATAATTAAAAAAATGTAGAAAAGCTAATACTTTCATACTAAATAAAATGAAAGAAGCGGATTTTATATCAACAAGACTCTTAGAAGAAGCAGTTTATAAAAGATACAAAAATACCAACGGGGAAAAATAAACTGGCTGCAAATATGCTAGATGCGAATTTCAAGAAATGAACCATATAAAATTTTATATAAAACAACCATGGATGAGAATGCATAGTTTAAAATTCTTGATTTATTGCCACGTCAGGGTAGACCTAAAAAATTTGGAAATATTGTATTGCCATCATTATGCAAAAGTATAAGAAGCATCACATCACTAAAATACCGACACATGATGGACTTACTGCGATATATACCTCCGGAAGACTATAACTACTTTAAATCCCTTCTGCATACTGAGAATGTTAAAGAATAACTTGTTATTAAATTTAATTTTTTCTTCTAAAAATATAAAGTAAATATTTTTTTATCTCTAAGCTATATTTAATAGACTTAAGCTTTTTCACATTTTATAACAAAACAAATTTTTATTTTGAAAGTGACCTAAGTCCTTTCAAGGTAAGCAAGGATATATTATACACTTAATAATAGCGATTTTTTAATAGGAATTTTAAAATTAACTCCCTTAAATACGACTTAGCATTGCGAGTCAACCATATACCTTACGTATATTTTTAATTTTGTAAAAACGCAAAACCTTAAATATTTCAAATTAAAGATAAATGGACATAGGCCACTTTCAAAATATACGGCTCATATAACCTTTATTTGGCATACTTTAACATGTTATAAACATGAAAAGAATTAAATAGAGCAGAACTGAAACAAACATCACAACTTTCTTGGTCTACTTTACAGATTTATGCATCACTGAACAATAGGAAAGAACCACTTGGTCAACCCCTTTCATATATTTATTATAATCTATAATAACACGTTGGGTTTTCAATAGGTGGCCCTGTTTTTCTATCTATTTTATTAGTATTGATAATTGTCGACTTGTGAATTGTTAAATTTGTTTTTCCTTATTCGCAGCAGGGCTTCATTAATTCTAAAAAACTGCGACTCTATTTTTTTTAAACGGAGTTGCGGAGTTAGGCCTTTATTTACTCTTACAGTTACACACGTACGAAGTTTTGTTCAAACAATATTTCCTCTAAATGCACGATATTATAATAGTTGTCTAGGTAAATCTAATGCAACAAATTTTCGTAGTCAGTGAGAAGATTCGTAACAATATCATTCAATTTTTGGCAGGTGCCAGTATATATTTGGATATTACAAATATATCCTGAATTTGCTTCACAAACCATTCGCTCCAAAATACCATATTTATTTACTTAACTGGATTAAAAACCTTAAACTATAGTCTTCCTCTATAAGGTAATATAGATTCATCTAAAGATAGTTGTTGCTTTGGTGTGTAAACGTGTTGAAAATTATTTTTGAAGTAATCCAAGATAGGTTTATTCAACCTATTTTCATTATTTACATTTTCTCCTGTGGCACATAGTTGTTAACAGCCAACTGCGGCGACTTAACGACAATGGCTTCTACACCATAGGATATGCAGATGACATAACCATCCTACTAGCAGGCAGATTTGAGACGGTGTAATGCAGCTTGATGCAGGAAGCCCTCATAATAATTGAACATTGGTGTAACGACCAGTCTCTGACCATAAACCCGTCAAAGACTAAAATAGTCCTCTTCACAAAGAAAAGGAAACTAGGTAAGCTAAAGCTCCCTAAGCTCCTCAACACGCAGTTGACATTGTCGTCGGAAGTCAAATACCTGGGAGTGATCCTCGACGGCAAGCTGACGTGGGAACCACATCTTAATCTTCATCTTCATTTTTTTAAATGATTTCAAAAGTGATAATTTACAGGACACTGTTGATCTATTCGCTGATTATTTCGCCGATGTTTACTATCATAATAACGTTCAACTTTTTGATCTCAAGTATGAAAAAAACGTTGATTCAACTTATATGTTCTCTGTTGATTTTATGGATGCTTTAAGGCAATTAGTCAATTAAAGCCCTCAGCTTCAGTGGGTCCTGATAATATTCTAAATGTGTTTTTAATTAATGTATTTTTACTATAACCCATCCGATTACGCTGATCTTTAAAAGGTCGCTTTATGAGTTAATTGTACCCACAATGTGGAAATGTTCTTATATTACCCTCTTTATGGGTGATAGATCTGGCATTAGTAATCATCGAGAAATCTGTATTCAATCGGCAATTCCTAAAATGTTAGATTGCATTTTATCTAGACAATTTAATTGGCTATGTAAGAGTATTATAGCGGTTGAACAGCATGGTTTTTGGTCGGGACGATCTGTAACGTCCAATCTGTTAACCTACAATAGATTTATCTCGGATGTCTTGGAGAATCAGTATCAGATAGATGCTGTCTATACTGACTTCTCCAAGGCATTTGATCGGGTCTCTCATGACTTGCTTTTGTACAAACTTAAGATACTTGGCTTCAACCCCAACATAATTCTGTGGCTAAGGAGTTTTCTTATGGACCGTAAAAAAATTGTCAGAATTGATGATTGTATTTCAAAAGAAATTTCAGTGAAATCTGGGGTCCCACAAGGCTCCCATATGGATCCTATTTTATTTCTAATTTTCGTGAACGATATTGTCTCTAACTTAAAATTTTCTGGCTATATGCTGACGATTTAAAGATAGCCTATCCAGTCACAAACAGTAATGATGTAGAAAAAATCCAAGAGGATCTTGACAGTATAACCAATGGGTGTGATCTCAACAGCCTGCAACATAATCAAAATAAGTGTGAGTCAATCACTTTTTATCATGGCCACAATATACTTTAATGAATTACGTTATTGAGAGTGTTGTGAAGATTAGTGACCTTGGTGTTATATTTGATAGGAAGGTTACTTTTGTCTCTCATATTCGTCATATTGTAAACCGTGGCTTAAAGCTAGTTGGTTTTATTTCAAGAATGGGTAGAGATCTATCACTTAATGCTATTCGCTGCCTATACCAATCATTAGTGCGACCTGGTTTAGAGTATGCTTCTTGTGTCTGGTCTCCTTATCAGTATTATCTTATACGAGAGTTAGATAAAGTTCAATGCAAATTTCTCAGAATGGCTGCCTTTCGGTTTCATATTCCCTGTTTTAACTTAAATTATAAACTACTTGGATCCCAGTTAAGGATTCCTTTATAACAGGAAAGACGCATCATTGCAGATTTGAAATTTTTATTTAAAGTAGTAAATGGTCAGATAGACAGCCCAATAATTCTCAATCTTATTCAATTTACTGAATACTTGTTGCGCTACTTTCTTGATGGAACCATATTTTCAAATTGGGTAAAGTAGAACACTTGTTTTGTTCCATAATTTTATTTTCAGTTGCCTGACACGTGTTTCGATCTGAAAATAAAATTATGGAATAAAACAAGTGTTCTACTTTACCCAATTATTCAATTTAATGTTAAATGTGTTGGTGCCAGGACCCGCAGTAATATTACATTTAATTTATCCACTCATAGAACAAATTATGGTTACAACGAACCCATTTCTCGAATGATGCGTATCGCAAATGCTCTGCAAGATGAAAGTCATTTTACATTATTTTGTAATAGTTATGAAACTTTTATAAAGCTTGAATGTTGTCGGCGTTAACTTGGTGGTATATTTTAATAAGATAATTAAAACACTTTAACTTTGTTTTACAACAAAAAATATATTTATTGCTGTGACTGCCAATGAACAGTGAATGTTCGAAACTATAGTCACAGCAATAAATATATTTTTTGTGGTAAAACAAAGTTAAAGTGTTTGGGTGGGGAAACCCTCCGAATTTACACCGATGGTTCTAAAACCAAAAGAGGATCCGGGGCGGGAATTTACTCGTAACAAATGGACCTCTCATTAGCTATACCCCTAGAGAAGCACACAACTACTCTGCAAGCAGAAATCGTTGGCATCATCCATGGGGCGAAAGTAATCCTACACCGTGACATCCGTGATAGAAACATCCAAATCCTTACAGACAGTAGGGCAGCAATACTAGCAGTGAGTGGTCACAAGATCACCTCAAGACTAGTAAAAGAATGTCACAATACCCTGAAATCAGCAGCATAATCAAACAATATTGAGCTGCGCTGGGTCAAGGAACACATTAATGAAGAAGGCAACAGCAAGGCAGACGAGTTGGCGCGGGCTGGATCGGTCCTCAGTGATACCACGGACGACCCCCCGATCGCGCCAACACCGAAATGCTTAAACAGAACACTCTCAAGATGCTAAAATAACGTTGGGACAACACTTCAGGCTGCAGACAGGCCAAGGAAGCAATGCGCTCACCCAATCTGAAAACAGCTGAATACTAGCTGCGACTATCCCGGGGGAATCTGCGTCTTATCACAGGTATCCTTACGGGTCACTGTCAGCTAAGGAAACACTTGTTTACTATGGGACTGGTGGAAACTCCCATATGTAGAGCATGTGAAGAAGAGGACGAGATAGTGGAACATGTGTTAACCACCTGCCCGGCTCTTGCCCACCTTAGAAAGTCCATGCTAGGGGAGCTCTGGCCGAACATAGCCAACAGTAGGGATAACCCTCCAAACGTTGTGCTGTCCTTTGCTCATCACCTTGGGTGGCTAAATGAGTGATAGAACAACGCAGGGCTGTCCCAGTCAGGGGGGTACAACGGGCCTAGTGAGGCCTAAGTGGTTTGGTCAATGACTTGATCATCCTTGGCAAACTCAATCCAGATCCAGAAATTATATTCAAGAGATGTATTAATTGCAGTTATGGGTCGTTCATTTGTGTGTCTCGAGATGGAAATTTGTGAAACAACTTTGTGCAATGCTGCATTATTTGGATCGAAAACTTTGGGTACATCTTCTAAGTTTTTTTTTAATAAACTCTCCCTCTTCATTATTAGATTGATTGCTAAATGTCATCAAAATTGACTGTTATTTATTTAAATTTGATTTTAAAGAAGCAAGTTTATATGATCTTAATTTGGTATTTGGTGGATACTGATAAGAAAACTGAGGATGATTGGTTTCATAATGTCAACGTAAATTGCTAGCTTTATAATTTTTGACCGTAGAATTACAAATAACACATAATGCTTTTCCGTTATTGTCAATAAAAAAAATCTCCTCCCACTCATTATTAAAAAAAAATGGTGATGTGGCCATCATAGCACTTTCCCTATATTTTACTCGAAAACTAAGAACTTTACGCAAAAAAACTATTCCTAATAATTTGTTCAGTTTTAAATTCTCTATAATTATTTGTTATATAAATTTTATGTAACTCCAATAGTTTATTAGCAATTGGCAAAAAATGTCAAAAATTTCAATTTTTATTTTTTTCTCGAAAGTTAAGAATTTTATGAAAAATATATTTTAACAAAATTTGTTCAGTTTCTCATACCTTTTAACTTTTGTTTGGAAAGTTTTGTAATATTTTTCATATTAAAAAAATATCGGAAAAAAACAAAAAACGCCTCGAGTAAACACCCACTTCCGGTTTATGAATCTTTACCAAAAGCTTTTCAGTTCCAGTTTTTAACAATAAAACCTTAAGTTTAAAGTTTTATCTCAATCGGATCATTCGTTTTTGAGATACAGCGTCCACCGACAGACAGACAGACAGACACAAAATTTTTTTTCCAGAAATTAGTGCAATGGACTCAGGGGACCTCAAAACGGATATTTTATTATTATTTTATTACAAACCCTCAAAATTTCAAAATTATCATTAAAGGTATGCTAGTATTAAAATAAATTATTGGCGTAGGCTGTCACTACTATTAAATGGTTTGTCTAGAACCAAAATATTAGTAACATGATTTTTCTTTCAAACTATTTAAACGGTTTCTTTCTCAACAAATATATTTTGAAATTACTTCAAAATACATCTACATTAACTTAATTATTTATTTAAAACAAATAAATACATTTATCTAGTGTAGCTTTGATATTTGTGTCATTTGTAACATATACATTACTTATGTATGATTCAATATCTGTCATGATATTAGTCAGGGAAGTAATTATTTTAATAAGTGATATGTTTTGTAGTTTAAAAAAACTTTTTGCTGTATATTTGCAAAATATTTTGAATTTTTAAATTATTAGGAAATAAAATACTATAATCATTATATACAAAATATATCCTGACAAGTTTACGTAGAAAAATTACTAATTAATACAATTACCAATTTAGTATCACATCATGTTACAAATTTGTTTTTCTAAACGTGCTACAAAAATAATTTCATCGGCAATGTTCGATTCTCATGCAGGCCTTTCACTTAATTTATTCTTTCACATAATAAGGGCATAGCTTCACTGATTAGCTGTGATACACTGAAACACGTGAATGGAGACTGCTTTTATGAAACAATTTCGTGGCGTATTTAAAAAACGATAGCTGAAAATACAAAACAATGGCAATAATGACCTTAAATATTAATCAATGATTTATATATAGTACAGATCTGCACTAATTTAGTATACAAATAATGTAAAACTAAGTTAAAAACCTATAAATAACAGGCCATTAATTATAAGTATGTAGATGTAGTAGGATTTAATTAAATGCACGAGTAATGGAATTTTGCAAGTTGCAATTGTCATAAATGAAACTAAACTGAAATAATTAATAATTGATTTTATGGAATGCAGTAAAGTATGCCCTACACATACCGCAACCTCTTTATGTCCTGCGAAGTCAGTTATGAACATGATTAATATAACGTATACACATGAAAGAGCATTTAATATCAAATGCCCTTTTACGATATCGATCTTCAGTGATAGCACTCAATCGCCATATTAATAGATCAATCGTGTAGAGAATTGGGTCGAACCACATAATTACAAAGCTCCAATCGTGTCGGAACCGCAACTAATAAAAATAGTTATCACCGGATCGATTGAACTCCATTAAATTGGTAGTTTTAGCCCAACCTGCCATTAACACTAATATGATAAAAGCTATTTTATTTTTGGTATATTAAAAGGAAATTCGTAATTATCGCATTTTTTCAAGATAAATATATTATTGGGATATCAATGTTAATTTTAATCGATTTAATGAATTCTTTTTTAAACTTAGTTAATAAACTATATTTATTATCTTTATAAATATTTCAATAAACTAACTAATAAAGTTGTAATTATGTAGATGATTTTTTACGTGTCAAATTTTTGAACATCATGTTTATATGTATACAAACACCTTTATCGACGAATGGATTTAATGAATACATAACAATATTAATAATCATACAATTACAAATTTTTGCCTGCGCTGCAAATATTTTGCGATAATTATTTACATCTAGCATTTCCTACATTTAGTAAGATCTTAATGCTGCACTAGTGTAAATTGGTTTTCCACAGTAATATTTAGTGATTTAATCAATGTTACTAATAAATCTAAATAAGACTTGGGTAAGCCGTCACAGAATAATAGGTTAGCCTAAATATATAAATGCACTTGTGTGTATTTTTTTTTAATTTTAACTATTTAATCAAAGTTTGTGCAACCTATCTCATTTATATTGGATTTAATGATGAAACTTATCAATAACTAATCAAGAATGTAAATACGTGTGGTTTGTTCATATCGCATACCAACTGTTATCTTATTTTTTTTTGCGGAAATATCCGTTTTGGGGCCCCCTGAGTCCATTGCACTAATTTCTGGAAAAAAAAATTGTGTGTCTGTGTGTCTGTGTGTCTGTATGTCGGTGGGCGCTGTATCTCAAAAACGAAACAACGTATTGAGATGAAACTTTAAACTTAAGGTTTTATCGTTAAAAACTGGAACTGAAAAGCTTTTGGTAAACATTCATAAACCGGAAGTGGTTGTTTACTCGAGGCGTTTTTTGTTTTTTCGTGATATTTTTCTAAATATAAAAAAAATTAAAAAATGGTTCAAACAAAAGTTAAAGGGAATGAAGAACTGAACAAGTTTTGTAAAATCATATTTTTCATAAAATTCTTAACTTTTGAGAAATAAATAAAAATTGAAAATTTTGACATTTTTTGCCATTTGCTAATAAACTATTAGAGATACATGAAACATGTATTACAAATAATTGTAGAGAATTTAACAGGGCACATATTATTTAGAATAATAATTTTGCGTAAACCTCATAGTTTTCGAAAAAAATATAGGGAAAGTACTATGATGGCCACATCACCATTTTTACTTTCCCTATATAGTATATATAGGGGAAGTATTGTTTTCGTGCGTGAAAATGTCTGTGGGCGCTGTATCTCAAAAACGAATGATCCGATTGAGATGAAACTTTAAACTTAAGGTTTTATCGTTAAAAACTGGAACTGAAAAGCTTTTGGTAAACATTCATAAACCGGAAGTGGGAGTTTACTCGAGGCGTTTATTTGTTTTTTGCAATATTTTTTTTAATATGAAAAATATTACAAAATTTGTTAAAAAAACTTAAAAGGAATGAGAAAATGAACAAGTTTTGTTGAAACATATTTTTCATAAAAGTCTTAATTTTCGAGAAAAAAAAATAAAAATTAAAAACTTTGACATTTTTTGCCAATTGCTATTAAACTATTGGAGCTAAATGAAATTTATATGACAAATAATTGTAGATAATTCAAAAGTGAACACATAACTAAGAATAGCCTTTTTGCGTAAACCTTATAGTTTTCGAGAAAAATATAGGGAAAGTACTATGATGGCCACATCACCATTTCTTTCCCTATATAGTATATATAGGGGAAGTATTGTTTTCGTGCGAGAAAATGTCTGTGGGCGCTGTATCTCAAAAACGAATGATCCGATTGAGATGAAACTTTAAACTTAAAGTTTTATCGCTAAAAACTGGAACTGAAAAGCTTTTGGTGAATATTCAAAAACCGGAAGTGGATGTTTACTCGAGGCCGTTTTTTGTTTTTACGTGATATTTTTCTAAATATGAAAAATTTTAAGAAACGGTTCAAACAAAAGTTAAAGGGAATGAAAAACAGAATAAATTTTATTCGAATATATTTTTCATAAAATTCTTAACTTTCGAGAAAAGAAAATAAAAATTGAAAATTTTGAGATTTTTTGCCAATTGCTATTAAACTATTGGAGCTAAATGAAATTTATATAACAAATAATTGTAGATAATTCAAAATTCAACAAATTACTAAGAATATCCTTTTTGCGTAAACCTCATAGTTTTCGAGAAAAATATAGGGAAAGTACTATGATGGCCACATCACCATTTTTTTCTTTGTTTTCACGGCAAACCCATGGAAAGAAACAAAAATAAATAAGTAAACCTTATTAAGTTAAACAAAATTTATTAATAAGTATGGCATAAAAATGTTACAGTACTGCAATAATTTAAAGTAATTCAAAATAAATATTAAAAATATTGGAAGTTTATTTATTTATGCAAAACTGAAAAGTACATACTATAAACGATAGTAGAAACTGTCGTCAGGTATAATCAGAAATTGAACGAGATAAGAGAACGCGAAAAGCGCAGAGGATGCAATTTTTTAAGAAGCAATCTGCAAAAAAAAGTAAATCTTAAGAAGATGTATTAAGGTTGCTTTGAATTGTGATTCGTAAGAATTTTGTCTCGTCCGTCTCAGCAATTGGATCCCCATTTATATATACGTTTGCTGGACCATTTGGTGTTCTAAACTTTATAATGTGTGTTTTTGTTGTATTCGCCACCATATTTTTACATTTAAGTCATTTTCCAAGTTCCAAAAGAGTTTCATTTGAAACCTTTGTCTACTGTATTAGGCACGGATCTGCTACGTAGTATCGTCTGCAAACATGGTTATGTGCGAATTTATTGACAAAGACAAGTCATTAATAATAGTAGGATTAATATAGGTCCCAAAATACTTCCTTGTGGTACATCTGCTGTTAGGTATGCAGCTTTAGATTATTCAGAAATGCTGTTATTACACGTTGTCATTTAAGCAGATACGATGCTAACTAGTAATAACAGTTTCCCCTTAGACCGTATAGAGATAACTCATATAGTAATAGCTCATGTGGTACACAATCAAATGCTTTTGTGAGCTCGATGAATATTGAAAATACTTCAATGTTGTTATCCAAATTATTAAGAATGAAGTCACTGAGATTGTAAATTGCGTGTGTGGTTGTAATGCCCTTTGTAAAATCGAAGTGTTTATTACTTAGAATGTTGTTCCGATCTAAGTAATTTACTATTCTATTATTAATCACGGCTTCGAATATTTTAGAGCACACTAGACATATATCTATCGGCTTATAATTGCCAGTTTCGTGTTTAGAACCTTTTTTGTAGATGGGGACGATTCTACCCTTTTTTAGTATTATCGGGAATACTCTTTCTGCCACTAATATATTACGAGGTGTGGCTATTTAATAACCAGACTAATGCCGCTCTTAGCAAACTGCGAGCATGCCACGACGTGTTTGAACATGACTGTATCTGATGGTCCTTCCCCCACTCTGAACTCGCTGGACAAGCCAGCAGGTTGCTCAGTTTGACTGTAGCAGCTCATTAAATTAATCGACGCACTAGTGGCGCGTCAGAAATATGCCAAGTGATCAGAAGGAGCAACCTCAAGTTTCTTGTTAAACTGAAGAAAACTGCCATAGAAGCTTATGCAATGTTGAAAGAAGTCTACGGGAATTCATGTTTATCCCGCACACAAACGTTTGAGTGGTTTAAACCGTTTAAAGAAGGGCATGAAACAACGGAAGGCAATCGGCGCCCAGGGCGGCCATCAATGGACAAAAACATTGGCAAAATTGGTAAATTAATCCGCGCTGATCAACGTCTGAGCATCCGTGCGCTTGTTAAAATGATAGGAACCGACAAAGAAAGTGTTCGACATGAATAATTTAACATGCGAAAAATTTGCGCAAAAATGGTGCCGACCAAAAGGAATCAGACAGAACATTTGAACTGACATCCTAAACAACCTCACCACTGATTCAGATCTGATAGACACGGTGATTACTTGTGATGAATCCTTGTTTTTTACTTACGATCCCGAAACAAAGAGGCAATCCATGCATTGTGATTAATCGTGATTTATTACTTACGATCCTGAAACAAAGAGACACTCGATGCATTGGAAGAGCCCAAGCTCGCCAAGACAAAAGAAGCCAGGAATAGCAAATCCAAATTCAAGGTAATGATGATTGTCTTTTTCGACAATAGTGGCATTGTCTACGTTCACTGCGTGAGCGTGTGAAAAGACGAAGACCCGATTTGAGGAAGATTAAGTCCTGGATCCTTCACCAAGACAATGCACCAGTCTATTCTGTCTTTTCTGTGAAAGCGTTACTCGCAAAATACGGCATCGCCGTGTTGGAACATCCACCATATTTGCATGACCTTGCCCCCTGCGACTTTTTTCTATTTCCCAAAGCCAAGTCGGCGCTGAAGGGAAAAAGATTTGAAAGTGTGGAAGCGGTTAAAGCAAAAACAACGTAGGTTCTCAACCAGCTGGCAGAAGAGGACTTCCAGTACTTCTTTCAACAATGGAAATGTCGTATGGAGCGTGTAGGGATCGCCAAGGGGAGAAGATTAAAGGGGATAAAAATTATGCATTAATTGGTGACGAATAAAAAGTGTTATGACTTCAGCCCGGTTAACTGTTAACAGTTCTATTGTAGTCCATAGTACGTTTTGTTACTGCGTGTGTTAAGTCATCTAAGTCTTTGGTATTTGATAATTTCATTTCGCAAATTAATTAACATATTTCTGCTTGTATTGCAGGGCGGGGAAAAATTGAATATGCACTTGTATGTTTAAAATTATAATTACTTGATTTGGGAGCACTTGCATTATTTCTAATATTACTGAAGTAATTATTCCTAGCGTCTAGTATCTTTTGGGGAGTACATAATGTTTCTTTATTTTCGTTGTATATCCACACTACTTGTCTCGTAGTAAAATTCCATTTTATTTCGCAGTTGCTTTACTATACCAAAGGATTTCAACTTTTAAAATTATTTATGACTTTTGATTTATAAAAAGCATTTATAAAAAGCAATCAAATATGTTATAAAATTTTGTAAAATATATCTCAGAATTTGAGTGATTCGTTTTTAGATCGTTCCAATTTATTTTGCTAAATTTAATGTTCAGAGCATTAAGGGTGATTAATATTGATTAATGTCTCTTACCGCAGTGATCAGATAAGTTAATATCGATTAAAGAATTATTAAGAAGGATTAAGGTAATTTATGTTAGAAATTGTATTGTCAATGTAAGTTTTAGTTGTATTTGTTAATCTAGTATAGGAATTTATAATTATTTTTAAATTGTAACTTTCCAGAAAATTTTTAAAAGACAACATTTGGGGATCATTATTTTAAAGTAAATCTATCTTAAAATCACCGCCAGTTATGATTTTAGTTATCGTTATTTGATGTATGATATTTTCAAAAGTATTTAAAAACTCATCGAGACTGCCTTCAGGGAGACGATAGATGCACAAAATGACTAGCTTATGTTGTTTATTAATCTAAAATTTTAAATTCTGAATCAGCTTAATGTAGTTAGCTAGTTCGTAAATTGTATTTTTAACAGATTGAATGTAAATGTGGAGTACTGTTATAATATTAGATGTTGGTCCCTGACTTTGAGTTATTATTATTTTATATATTAATTTTGGGAAACTTGATTCTGCGAAAAAAAAGTCAAGCATACGCTCCATATGGCCACATTTATGTTTCCATTACCTTATCATAATTAATTCTGTGAATGTGTGTAATGTTCAGGAAATTGCTTTCGACTTTTTCCCATTGCACTTCGGGAAACTGGGGCTTTAAATAGCTACTGAGATGTTCTGGTTCTGTTGATAGTTGTAGTCGAGACACATACAGGAACTGCTCTTATGGTTTGCACATTTGTTGTTAATCCAACGATTCCTTGTAATTTCGGTTTCTTCCGTTTTCCGGTAGCTATTTTCCAAGTGTCATTATTTATATCCGTAGTTTTTGCGGTTTTTGTTGTTGTTGGTTATTTCGCTGCTTGTGGAATTATATGCGCTTCCGCGCTAGAAGTTTTCGCTTACAGGTAGAGACCTTTTTTTGGTATTTTATTAGACGACGTTTTAATATTCTCCGTATGTTTATTTTGTATTATTTCACCCGATATGTCGCTAATATTACAAATTTGTTATTCAGTTATTTTGTTATTTTCAGGAATAATTATTTGTTGTTTGAGAAGTTGGATATTCTCTTTTAGTATTACATTTTTATATTCCATGTTCGTTATTATGTTAGTAACCTCAATATCATCCAATGAACCACAGCAAATTATTATGATTGTCCAGAATATTGAGACCTTTGTTCTTAATACTGCAACTGAGTTGCCACATTTTACAAATATTATTATTTTGTATTATGCATTTATGCAGCACTTTAAGTAAGTAATCCATTCTTCTGGCGCTCTATTACCGCCCGCCATTATTATCCAGAGTTGTCTCCATGACCTTACAATGTTTGAATAGGGTGGTGGCGTTTTATATGCAATTTAATAAAAACGAATAAATGGATTTAGGACATAGCCAAGCATGCACAAAGACACCAACAAATTATTGTATGTGAAAGGTAAAGAAACATGCTAACCAAAGGAGAAGACAGTCAATAGATGGAGAAAGCATTTCGAAAAGATGCTTCCAGTATTGAAGAACGAGGAAGAAAAACGAAAAGAACAGAAGGAAACACCAAGTGAAAAGAGCATAATTTTTAATATAACAAAGGGCGAAATTAAAGAAGTTATTAAACACATAAAAAATGTAAAAGTTTGTGACATAACGAGATAGTGGGAGAAATTATTAAGTACTTGGATGAAAAAGCGATTCAGAAATTACTAGAAGTCATGAATTATACATTAAAAAAATAAAACACCTAGAGATTGTCGAATAGGAATGATGACACCAAAATATAAAGAATGGTACAGCAAACACAAATTATAGAGGTATAACTATTACGAGCACCGTAAAAAAATATATGCATTCATTTTACTAATAAGATTAACAACATAAATAGAGCGAAATATGGAGTAGACTCAGAAACAAAAGAAAAATACACATATGCATACATCATAGACACAAAAAAGCTTTTGACAGAATAAAACAAAAAATATGGAACGTGCTAAGGAATATAGGGACATATAATGATTTAATAGAACATATAAAAAGCTTATATGAAGGTACATTGTGCTATGTATGCAAAAATAACGAATAGCCGGAGATGTTTAAGTATAATATAAGTCTGAAGCAAGGATGACAATTAAGAGATAAACTTTACATTTAGGAATGTGGAATATGGCACTAACAGAACTATGCACAATAATCTAATAGCTACTACAAGCTTACATGAATATTAACATACAAAAAACAAAAACAATGGCAATAGGATTAATCGATGAAAAGCAGTACATCAAAGTAAATGGAGGACAACTAGAACAAGTAAAAACTATAAATACCTAGTTACAATAATGTACAGCAAAAGAATGCTAAAAGACGAAATAGCAAAACCAACAAAGCTTCTTAATGCAGTAAAATACAACTTACCAGGAAAAAATAAATAAGATTAAAGGGGATAATGAGCTATATACTTGAGATATCTCTATACTTTGAAAATTATAACAACGCTGCGTCCTACCTACCTTTGACAAGTGACTTGATGGCTAACTATTTTTGTATAATTTATAAAAAAAATTGATTTTCAAAGTTCGATATCTCTCAAACGGTCAAGTTTAGCCTTATGATGTGCCACACCAATTTTGTGTAGAATTTCGAGATGCATTGAAATATGGAACAATATACGGGGTGTTCCATTAAAGAAAAAGCAAGTTTGTTTCGTCCTGACTTTTTAACTGATCCTGTATACCTAATTTATCTTTACTCTAATAGTTTTTAAAAAACCCTAAAACTTTTGTATCTTAACATTTTTCGCTAGCTCCCTTACTTTAGGAGATATTCGACCGTTTCCATACATATAAGCAACGCTGTATAATAATTAGTAACAATTACCTGATATTATAATTTTTAGATAAGTGAACAAAATAACAACCGTAAGAAGAACTAAGAGAACACGAATGAGCAAGTCTCGCATCAAAAACGATGCTCGAAGTTTTTTGATACCTCGGTAGTCCCCCAGACTATTTACAGTTTGGAGTTTGCTCCATGTGACCTTTTTTTATTATTTTCCCGAAGAAAGAGAGAGCTGAAAGGAAAGCATTAAGAGTTTGTGTAAAACATCCAGAATTTTAAACATTTTTACCGGTACGACAAAATATATTTTGCACAGAAAATTACTTATTATGTATATTTGTACGGTACAAGTTAAAGTAAGAATTACTATTTTCTACACAAGACAACTTATAGGTAAAATATAATTTAATATAAGACCAGGGATCGAACCATGAAAATGTCAATAGTACAGTCCTGACATTAATGTGGTCAAAAGATTTGAGCACAAATTTAACAATTAGGAATATCTAGAAATTTTTATTATAACGTAAGTGCCGGAATGCCTACACGGTATCACTACATTGGTCTATGTCGGAGCCAACGTCGTGGTGAAGTTTTATGAGTTCCTCTTGGGTGCAAAGACTTATGTGATGTCTGGCAGTATCTTGGAGCAAGAGAAGTTCATTTGGCTTTTTGTGTCTACGAACACGGTGAAGTCGTTTCTTCAATTTTCTAAGAGTAGCATAATACACTTCAGAGTTGATTGTTTGAATCCTTCAGAATCCTAGAAGACCGTAGCCATGGCAATACCAGGGTATGGCTTTAAACATTTTCATGGTAGGGGAGTGGATATAGTGCCACTCAATTGAACCCCTGTTTCTTCTGTAACAATGTTTGACAAACATTGTTACAATCAGCCTCATACCAATAAAACATGCTTTTGTTCATTACCAGATCTCCCTAGACATTCTGCAAATGCCTATTCATTTCTGGGATGCCCTGTTTTATTGCCAAAAGAAACTCAATCACTGCCCGTTTTTTGGAACGCATCTCCATTAAAGACACCATTTTAACTGCTGTCGCCTATCGTAAATCAATGAGATTAAACGAGACGAAGCGTCAATATTTAATGATATTCCACAAGAAATGTTCATGTTGCCATAGATTGGGTTAGAGCTGTAAATCTCCAGATTTTAATGGCGACCATTTATCGAAAAATTGCTTGGTGTCAAGAGCGACAGGGTTGGGTTGAAGAATAAAACCAACTCACGTTTAAAGATGAATCCAGGTTTTATTTACGGAAGAATTATAGACGTAGAAGGGTGCGTCGATATAGAGGAGAACGAAGAAATTTATGGTTTGTTGAAAGACGCCATACAGCTTGAACACCGGGTTATTCCAGGTACATTGAACTCTCATCGATGTATTAATAATAGCTTGGATCCCGTCACGGTACCATGTATGCAGACGCTACCTAATGGGATTTTCCAGCAAGATAATGCTAGGCCCCACACAGCAAACATTAGAAGGGTGTTCTTGGAAGAAGCGGATTTGCAAATGTTGCCTTGGCCAGCAAGGTCTCCCGACTTCCCCATAGAGAATGTCTGAGATATAATAGGTAATAGAGTTCGCAACAGGCTCACACCTCCTGACAACTTAGATGATCTAAGACTTCAGTTAGAAGTTGCTTAGAATGAGATGCCTCAAGCAGATATAGACCATTTGATTCTAAGTATGCCTAGAAGGGTAAATTCTTGTATTGCTATGCGACGCGATGTAACTTTTTTTTTTCTGTTAAATTAAAGTTTTTTTTTCTTTTGATAGTTTACTCATATTGTACCAACGAATATATTCACGAAGTTTCGCATTTATCGTATTTTTTCCTTCTGGGTGGTGCATTTAATATGAAATTGAAAATCAAAAAAATAAACTCAAAACTCAATTGCATTTAATTTATTCAGATGAATAAATATTCCATTTTATTATTAGCAAAATGGTAATGCATGTGGATTTTATAGAAATTATGTTGTATTGAAATAATATTTAATATGGGAGATATAAATAGTTCGGCCTAATATCCTATTCTCTGCTACATAAAGAATATTAAAAAAGCAAAGTTTAGAAAATATTATCTTTTTTCAATGAGGGAAATTCCGGGATTAATAATTCGATAAACCACGCGTTTTGAGTTACTAGTTGTTTTTTAATCGTCAAATTACTCGACGATTATTCCTCATTCCTACAAAAATTGAAATCTTTAACAAATGAAAATTCCTTTTTCTCAGACTCCGAAAGAAAACAACTTTTTCCTATGAACCCCAGAGCTCCTCGACTGTATGGATTTATTAAAATTCATAAACCTGATAACCCCATTCGTCCAGTAGTATCTTACATTAATTCTTCAGTCCGTAAATTAGGAGTAGAACTTAACTCCATATTAAAAACCATTACTAACTTCGCCGATCCTCATTCTATTAAAAATCCTGTAGAATTAACCAATAACATTCAAATCGTTTTTATGCTTAATAGTTGCAAATTAGTATCCTTCGACGTATCTAATATGTTCGCCAAAATACCACCTAATGAATGCATAGAATTAATAATTAAACTTTTAGATTGTAATAACGTTAACCCGTAGTAAAGTCAGACTTCATTAATTTATTAGAAACAATCCTAACATATAATTATTTTAATAATTAGAAAAAACACGAAAATATTTCGTAAAATCTACAACAAATGAGTCTTATTAACACTACAAGAACAAACCACTTTTGAAACAACTACTTCTCTAGCTAATACTTCGACAGACATTGAATAATACAAAAGTAATTTGCGTGTTACAAAATAGCAAGGCTATCAAAGCAACACTGGTTTGGACGTATTTCTTTCTGTAAAATGAACTAAAAATGATTGACTGTACGTTAAATAATTTGTGAGTGACTATATTACGATAAATTAGGAACAAGAAATTAATTTAGGTTGATGTAATTAAAAATAAATTAGCGAAAGCAATTAAATAATTCAATACTCAATTTATAAACATCTGCAGACACGTGTTTCGATCTCTCGATCTCTTCAGTACAGCTTTATTATAAAATTGATTTGAAATAAAAATAAAAACGTTTACTAAAATAAATATAATGAAATATAAATAACTTACTCAGATATGTACGGCAACTGACACAATTATTTTTTAAAATAAAGACAAATTATTATTATTATTAACAATAAATTAACATTTGGCGTATAGAGGAATCATCCCGAATTCATCACGCCATTCATACAAACATAAAATAGCCAGCGTCTATTCAATCCCGTGCATTTAAAATCCCTCTTAGTCCCACATCCCTTGAAAAAGAAATTAACACCATAAAACAAATAGCAATTAACAACGGTTATTCGGTCACAATAGTCACAAAATTAATTAACAAGTTTAAAATGTCACAAATCCGTAAATATATTTTTGCAAGCCCCCCAACTAGAGAAAATAAATCTTATAAAACAATCACATACTTTGGAGCCATAAGCAATAAAATTAAGAATATTTTTAAAAAACGAGTCGTCAATATAGTTTTTTTTTTTAAGTCAAGCACCAAAACCGATAATATAATATTATTTAAAGCAAAATAATCTTTTCTTTTCCAAATCAAACCTTACTTTTGGCAAGGATGTTCTTTCGGTAATCCTTCTCGCCGAAAAAGGAGGTAAGATGGATTTAGTGGAAGCCCTTGAAATCCATAAAGCGAAAATTAATCCCGGAATTTCCCTCATTAATGACCAGATTGACCTAATGTACACCCCACTGTTCGAAGTTTTCTAATAGGTATATAAACAGTTGTTATTCGTAATTTAAGTACATATATTAATAATGATTACCGTGTAGTCGAAACTAATCACTGAAAATAAAATTTAAAGTGGTATAAAAAGTAAAAGTGTTTTCTTTATTCTTAATATTGAAATGTACCACGAATTGAACGCCCGCGCCGTTTAGATCGAAGAATTATAATTAAATCCACGTAAATTCGTTTCTTGTTCATAATTTCTCACCCAATATCTGTCGAGGTATATATACTATTTAAAAAAATCTAACATATTGAATTTCCTTATAAAAAATGAAATAGAAATTATATCCACCGTAAATAAATGTGAATAGCGGATCCGTGCTTCGGGTATAAAATTAATTTCGTTTTTCTTTGTTAGGCGGTTTTTTGAGAGTCTATTCAGACAGAAATTCATTGCCCGTGGGCGCATATATTGGATTGGATGGGGGGGTCAGGTGAACGAAATGATAATGGGAGCGGATAAAGTGGCGGCAGCGAGGACACATAAAACTTCGAACCGCATTTAAACAAATTGCGTGGAAACTTTGTATGCGCCAGCCAGTTCCGTGTAATCCATCTTACTTATGGACGTTTACGGTCTGACTCCACGTCAATTGCATATCAAGGTCGGACCTGAGCACTTTCTAGAATTAGATTCGATTGATAAAGTGATTTTATCTAATACTAGGTGAATACATCACACTTCTTGTGAAATATTTACGCTTCTACAGACGTAAATTGAATCGTTGAATTTATCTTATTTTAGAAGCGTATATGTATGGATTCAATTTCTTTCCAGGCATAATTTGACTAAATCTAAACGCAAAAAACATTTAGTAATTGAAAGAGCAGGCACGGCTTGATTAAATTTAATATTTAAGATAAATATGTATTTGCGAGTTATGTTAAGTTTATTATTTAATTAAATAAACACAGTTATTTTTCTTACTTCACTATTTTATTTAATCACTAAATGTACATTTCGAACACTATGTGTCCATTTTCAATAGTTAACTGTTGTTTACAAAATTTTTGGTAACAAATATATATATACAGTGAGGATTAGCGGAAAAACCGAAAAGCAATAAACGTGATTAGTACCTGAGTGCTTAAATGCGGCTGGAGATAATACTGGAAACTACAAAAGAAGCGTTAATTACAATTTCTAGAATTAGTTTTACCTGAAATCGAAATTAAATCTAACAGTGGATTATTTAGAGGGCTCAGATCGAAATTAAGGAGTTTATACATGTGTTTTTTTCATTTCTATTGCTTCTAATTGGTTTAAGTTAAAATAATTAGACTGTTTTAATAATTTTACATTTTTAATATTATAATTGTGCCCTGTTTGTAAAATATGATGCACAAACGCTGATTTATCAGGATTCATATTTCTAATATGATAACAATGTTCTTTAAACTTAACATTAACATTTCTTTGGGTTTGCCCGATGTACATTTTTTCGCAATTTGAACAATTTAAAGAGTAAATGCCAGAGTTAAGGAGAGGGTCTTGTTTGCTAAACGTATTACCTAGGAATTTATTAAGTTGTGTAGTAGAATAATATGCCGGAATGAAGCTGAATTTTTTAAGAATTTTATTTATGTGATGGTTGGCGGCAGGTGCGTGGATCAGTTTAACATATGTGTATTGATTTATTGAATTTGATATCGGTTCTAATGTTGTAATTGACTGCATGTAATGTTTTTTCATGTGTTTGTTGATAAGTTTTTGTATTGTTTTTTGGTTGTATTTTAATAAGTCAGGTATTTTACGTATGAGGTTGAATTCAAGTTCTCAGTTTTGTTTGGTAATAGGGAGGTTTTGGTGAGTTTTATGAGTACGTGAAAATATTTATATTAAATAAAACAATAGTTTGGCACTTTTTTCACTTGGTTTATTTTATAGCTAAATGTACATTTCGGTCACAAAGTGACCATTATCAATAGCAAACTAAATAAATAACAGAAAATCAATCTAATATATACCTGCTCGGATTAGGAAAATGAGGAGGAGGTTAACAATTTTGTTAGTAATTGGGTTTTTTCGGGATTAGTGTTTCTAGTAATGGATTATTTAAAGCGGTTAAGTCGAAATTCAATAATTTGTTTTGATGCTTTTTCATATGGATTGCTTCTAACATGTTTAAATTGTAATTATTGGACATTTTTAATAATTTTACACTGTCTACCGAAAATTTATGACCTGTTCTTATCGAATGATGGGCAACTGCTGACTTTTCTTCATTTAAATTTTTTATATGATACATATGTTCTTTAAATCTGGTCATTACGTTTCTCCGGGTTTGGCCGACGTACAGTTTGTCGCAATGGGAACATTGTATTGAGTAAATACCGGATTGTTCTAATTTATTTGTTTTCGAAAATGTGTTTCCTAAAAGTATTTTTAATTTTGAAGTTGTGTAGTGAGCTGGTTGTAAATTAAATTTTTTAAATAGTTTGTTAAGGTTTTGGTTTAATTCAGGGACATATTGGAGTTTGACGAAATTTTTATTATTTAATTTTTCAATGGGTTCTAAGCGGGAGGCTGAATGGAGAGTGTATCTAAATAATTGTTTATTAATTAATTTTTTGATTGTAAATCTCGGGTAATTCAGTGATTCTGCTATTTGATATATTAATTTAATTTCGTTGTTTCTGTTGGTGTCAGTCAAAGGTAGGGAGAAGGCTCGATAAATCATACTATTAAATGCTGCAAGTTTATGTTTCATGGGAGAATTGGAGTGGAAATGTATGTAGTTAAAGGTGTGAGTGGCTTTCCTATATATATCAAATTCTAGTTTATTATCTTTTTTAATGATTAAAATATCTAAAAATGGTAGTTGTTCTTTATTTTCTAATTCATACGTATATCATACTGTTAAAGGCAGAGAGTATATGTTTAGGTAGAGAAAATGAGCTTGAGTGAATATGGTTGTATGTATGAGTTGGTTTTCTATGAATGTTGAATACCAATTTTCTGTCTTTTCTAATAACAAGTAAATCTAAAAAGGCAAGTTGTTTGTTGGATTCAACCTGATACGCAAATTTAATGCTGGGATAAAAACTGTTCAGTTGAGATAAAAATTGAGAAATACTGAAGTCGTTTTTAATGATGGTAAAAATGTCATCCACGTACCTGATCCAAGTTTTTGGAAAATTGTTCAATTCTGTTTTAGCTCTATTTTCGAGATGATTTAGAAAAATTTCGGAAAGAAAGGGTGAAAGAGGGTTAGCCATGGCAGTACCAAAGGTCTGTTTATAGAAATTACCTTCAAATTCAAAAGTATTTAAATCCATTACCGTTTTTGTTAATTTAATGTATGTATTGACTTTATTTATGGGGATGTTATTTTCTATTAAAATGTGTTCAAGAATATTTAATGTGTCATCTATTGATATGCTGGGAAACAGTGACTCAACATCGAATGACAGTAGTTGTTCATCCGGTGCTAATTCAACGACTTCCAACATTTTTGTAAAGTCTTGGATCTTAAGATTTTTAAATTCCTCAACTAACCATTTTGCTAATTTGTAGGTGGGTGAGTTTATATTCGAAACTATGGGCCTGTATTTGTTCCTGGGTTTGTGTATTTTTGGGAGGCAATACAATCTAGATAACTTGGGATTCTTTAACTTGAGTGAATTGGCTGTTTTTTATCCATTAAATTAGTTGACTCTTTTAAAGTGTTATTAATTTTACTAATGAAGGTGGCTAATGGATTTTTAGTTTGTCTTATATAGGGGCCGGTTTCTAACATTTCTCTAACATTTCGAAAATAGTCTACTTTGTTAACAATAACTGTGGCATTACCTTTATCAGATTTAAGAAAAAATACGTCTTTGCTTTTCAATTTCTTTGCGGTTACTATTTCACTATTGTAATTTTTGTTTTACTTCTTTGTTTTTGTCACATTTTGGAGGCATTCCTTCATTGCTATGCGAAATGCTGTGGCCTTGTCTTCTTCCAGTGCGGCACACTCTATATCGTTTAGGATGTCTTCTACTGGAAAACACTTTGGACTTAATTTAAGTCACACATGCGGCACATTCTATATCGTTTCGGTATAGAGTGTGCCGCATCGCGATTGGAAGAAGACAAGGCCACAGCATTTCGCATAGAAATGAAGGAATTCCTCCAAAATGTGACAAAAACGAAGAAGCAAAACAAAAATTACAATAGTGAAATAGTAACCGCAAAGAAATTGAATAGCAAAGACGTATTTTTTCTTAAATCTGATAAAGGTAATGCCACAGTTATTGTTAACAAAGTAGACTATTTTCGAGATGTTAGAGAAATGTTAGAAACTGGCCCCTATATAAGACAAACTAAAAATCCAGTAGCCACCTTCATCAGTAAAATTAATAACACTTTAAAAGAGTCAACAAATTTAGTAGATAAAAAAAACAGCCAATTCACTCAAGTTAAAGAATCCCAAGTTAACTAGATTGTATTGCCTCCCAAAAATACACAAACCCGAGAACAAATATAGGCCCATATTATATTATATTATATTATATTATATTATATTTGTCTTTATCATACATGCTTTTATAAAATATTAACAAAAATTGGCACAAAAAAGTATACACATGTAAAAAATACAAATTTTGTCAGCATGCTGAAGGGCGGAATTCACTTGCATTAAATGTTCTTCCATTCAGACCCATGTCTCCTCTCCTCCGCTGTTCCAAATGGTCAAGCATTGGATACTTATTTGTTTAGCATTTATATGCTTATTTTTCCCTTGATTTCGGGATGCGTTTTATAACATTTTCAAACTGACATTGACATAGTTTCGAATATAAACTCACCCACCTACAAATTAGCAAAATGGTTAGTTGAAGAATTTAAAAATCTTAAAATCCACAACAGCTTCTCAGTTAAAAACTCTTTTGACTTTACAAAAATGTTGGAAGACGTTGAATTAGCACCGGATGAACAACTACTGTCAATCGATGTTGAGTCACTGTTTCCCAGCATATCAATAGATGGCACATTAAATATTCTTGAACACATTATAATAGAAAATCACATCCCCATAGATAAAGTCAATACATACATTAAATTAACAAAAACGGTAATGGACTTAAATACTTTTGAATTGAAGGTAATTTCTATAAACAGACCTTTGGTACTGCCATGGCTAACCCTCTTTTCGAAATTTTTCTAAATCATCTCGAAAATAGAGCTAAAACAGAATTGAACAATTTTCCAAAAACTTGGATCAGGTACGTGGATGACATTTTTACCATCATTAAAAACGACTTTAATATTTCTCAATTTTTATCTCAACTGAACAGTTTTTATCCCATCATTAAATTTGCGTATCAGGTTGAATCCAACAAACAACTTGCCTTTTTAGATTTACTTGTTATTAGAAAAGACAGAAAATTGGTATTCAACATTCATAGAAAACCAACTCATACATACAACCATATTCACTCAAGCTCATTTTCTCCACCTAAACATATACTATCTGCCTTTAACAGTATGATATACAGAACCATCAACCTCCCTATTACCAAACAAAACCGAGAACTTAAATTCCACCTCATACGTAAAATACCTGACTCATTAAAATACAACCAAAAAATGGTGATGTGGCCATCATAGTACTTTCCCTATATTTTACTCGAAAACTATGAGGTTTATGTCAAAAGGTTATTCTTAATAATTTGTTCAGTTTTAAATTCTCTACAATTATTTGTTATATTAATTTCATGTAGTTCCAATAGTTTATTAGCAATTCTCAAAAAATATCAAAATTTTTGATTTTTATTTTTTTTCTCGAAAGTTAAGAATTTTCTGAAAAAGATGTTCGAATAAAACTTGTTCAGTTTTTCATTGCCTTTAACTTTTGTTTGAACCATTTTTTAAAATCTGCCATATTTAGAAAAATATTACCAAAAAACAAAAAAACGCCTCGAGTAAACATTCACTTCCAGTCTATGATTGTTCACCAAAAGCTTTTCAGTTCCAGTTTTTAACGATAAAACTTTAAGTTTAAAGTTTCATCTCAATCGGATCATTCGTTTTTGAGATACAGCGCCCACAGACATTTTCTCGCACGAAAACAATACTTCCCCTATATATACTATATAGGGAAAGTAAAAACAATACAAAAACTTACCAACAAACACATAAAAAAACATTACATGCAGTCACTTACAACATTAGAACCGATATCAAATTCAATAAATCAACACACATATGTTAAAATGATCCACGCACCTGCCGCCAATCATCACATAAATAAAATTCTTAAAAAATTCAGCTTCATTCCGGCATATTATTCTAATACAAAACTTAATAAATTCCTAGGTAATACGTTTAGCAAACAAGACCCGCTCCTTAACTTACATTTACTCTTTAAATTGTTCAAATTGCGCAAAAATGTACATTGGGCAAACCCAAACAAATGTTAATGTTAGGTTTAAAGAACATTGTTAATATATTAGAAATATGAATCCTGATAAATCAGCGTTTGTGCATCATATTTTACAAACAGGGCACAATTATATTATTAAAAATGTAAAATTATTAAAACAGTCTAATTCTTTTAACTTAAACGCATGTATAAACTCCTTAATTTCGATCTGAGCCCTCTAAATAATCCACTATTAGATTTAATTTTGATTTCAGGTAAAACTAATTCTAGAAATTATAATTAACGCTTCTTTTGTAGTTTCCAGTATTATCTCCAGCCGCATTTATTGCTTTTCAGTTTTTCCGCTAATCCTCACTGTATATACCGGGTGTGGCACTTAAGACGCCTCGGACCATAGCTCCCTTACGATAAAAGCTATCGAAAAAAATCTAAGAGCCAAGTGGTACATAACTACCGTCGCTATGTTTCAAAAATATTTCTAATCATCAGTGGCGTGCCGTACTCCAGTGGCGTACCAAACTTATGTTTTTTAAATGGAATGCCCTATTTTTTATTGCAGATTTGGAAAGTGCTCGGAGAGTACTTATTTTTTTGTCTAACATGTTATACCCTTCACATTAGCGGTTTCGCTGTTATAACCCCTTCTTTCAAAATTGCGCCCCATTTTTGATATTTTTTTGTAGAGAAACTAATTGACGCCGGCGCCTAAATTTTGAATTGAGGTATAGGTTAAGACCTCGTATACCTTCACATAATTTTTTTTCGGGTAATTTATGGAAAAAAAAATTTGTTTGATCTTCGCATGTTGTCATTTTTTTCGAAAATTTCAAATGGCACCCCCCTAAAAAATTACGGCGTTGTACAGCCAAAACTCTAAATTTTTCATTGGTACAAAAAAAATTACATATTGCATAACAAAATTTCGGAAAAAAAAGGAATTTCATCGCAAATGTCGGGAAACGTTTTCCGTTCCCAAGTGTGCCATGAGAAAACAAAAGATTGGTAATTGTCTTTCAACTAGCAATAATCGCACCTCGGATAAACCTAATCGGTTACGATATCGCCACTGCGCAAAGCCAAGGGACCAAGTCTTTACCCTTGCAAGAATGGTAGAGAGAGTGATGGAGGAGAAAGGATGTATGTATGCGGTGTTCTTAGATTTGAAAGCAGCATATGACTCGGTACCGAGGGTGAAGTTGATAGAGTGTTTGAGGAGAAGAGGGGTGAGTGAGGGGATGGTTGAGTGGGTGAGGAGAGTGTACGAGGAGACATGGGTGGTGGCGAAATTGGGGTCAGAGGTGTCGGGGTGTGTCAGGACGTGGGAGGGATTGAGGCAGGGGTGCCCGCTAAGCCCACTGTTATTTAATGTTTATATGATTGAGATGGAAGAGGTGATGAGGAAAGGGCAGGAGGGGGGAGTAGTGATGGGTAAGAGTAAGGTATGGATGCTGGCGTATGCGTACGATATGGTGTTGGTAGCGAAAGAGTATGAGGGAATGAGAGCGATATCATGGATAGGAGAGGAATGAGTGTGAATGTGGAGAAAACGAAATGGGTGAAGTTCAGGAATAAAGGGAGAGAGGGAAAGGTGAAAGAGTTGGAATGGAAGGGGGGGATTATTGAGAGGGTTAAAAGTTTTAAGTATTTAGGGTTTTGGTTTAAAGGGACGGGAGGATATGAGGAGCATGTGAGGTGGGTGCAGAGTAAGGCGAGGAAGGCTTGGGGAATGGCATGGGGGAAGTGGGGGAAGTGGATGAGGAATAATGTGAGGGTGGCGTGTAAGATATGGGATGCGTGTGTGAGATCGGTACTGATGTATGGAGTGGAAGTATGGGGGACGAGAGGGTATGAATGTATAGAGAGGGAGCAGATGTGGTTCCTGAAGCGCATGTTGGGGGTGGAAAGGTCCACGCCCAGTTACATAGTGCTTCAGGAGACGAATAGAGAGAGGTTAGAATGCGAGGCAATGGTGAGGGTGGTGAGGTATGAGAGGAGGTTGTGGGAATTCGGGGAAGAGAGATTGGTGAAGGATATATGGTTGTCAAGCGTGGGTGGGATTGAGGGTAGATGGAGGGGGGAGAGGAGGAAAATGTATGAGAGGATAGGTTTGTCAGAGGCGAAAGTAATGGAATGGATAGGGAACGGGGTGAAGGTGGACGAGTGGGTGAGGGAGAAAGGGAAGGAGGTGGAAGGGCAGGAAAGGATAGAGAGGGGATGGAGTAGGGAAGATAGGGTGATTGTGGCAAGGGCGAGGTGTGGATCGGAAGAGAGAGGAAGGAAGATATGGATGGGGGAAGAGTATGAAAGGTGTGTATTGTCTGAGCATGGGAAGGATACGTGGAGGCATTTGGCGGAGGAATGCGTGGGGGTGAAGGAGGAATGGATGGGGGCGAAAGGGAGTAGAAGGGTGATGGAGTGGATGAGAGAGGATGGGGCGGGGGTAAGGACTTTGGAGAAGTTGGGGAGGGAGAGAGAAATGAGAAGAGGAGGTAGAAGGGGGGGGGGGCGCTGGGTAGGGGTAGATATGTAATTAGTATGTAAGAAAGATGATATGTGTAATGGATTATATGCCAATAAAGGTCTTTTTTTTTTTGGTAATTGTCAAAGTAAATTATTAGACGCCAGTAGCAGCCATAAGTCATTTTTGATAAACGTTCTAAAAATGTTCCGAACTCAAGAGGAAATGGTTGACATGATATTTATTCTTGGAGAATGTAACAAGAATTGTTTCTTGGCGTCACGAGTGTACGCTGCGAGATATCCGCACAGGGCACATCCAAATGAACGTGCGTTTCAAAAAGTGTTGGAGAGATTTACTACTACGTGAAGTGTGAAACGGCCAAGGAGAGTTAGAAATAAGGCACCGAAAATAATGAACTGCAGGTTCTGGAGGCAGTTATTGAAGATCCTCATTCCAGTATCCGTGATATTAGTAGGAATCACGATATTTCAACGCGATCCGTACATCGTGTTCCTCAAAAGTACAAATTCCGTCCATTTAAGATTCAACTGCACCAAGAATTGCATGTGGGCTATCAACAAAATTGAGCAGGAGGAATCATTTCTTATGCGCGTATTATTTTCTGATGAAGCTACGTTCCATAGAAATGGGCATGTCAATCGCCACAACTACCATTATTACGCCGATGAAAACCCCCACGCCATGCGAATGATAAACCACCAGCAAAGATGGTCGCTGAATGTTTGGGGAGGCATACTTGGAGAACACCTTTTGGGTCCTTATTTCATCGAGGGGAACCTGAACGGCAACAGTTATTTGAGGTTGGCACACTTGGGAACGGAAAACGTTTCCCGACATTTGCGATGAAATTCCTTTTTTCTCCGAAATTTTGTTATGCAATGTGTATTTTTTTGTACCAATGAAAAGTTTAGAGTTTTGTCTGTAAAACGTCGTATTTTTTAGGGGGGGTACCATTTGAAATTTTCGAAAAAAATGACAACATGCGAAGATCAATCAAAAATTATTTTTTTTCCATAAATTACCCGAAAAAAAAATTATGTGAAGGTATACGAGGTCTTAACCTGTACCTCAACTTAAAATTTAGGCGCCGACGTCAATTCGTTTCTCTACAAAAAATCTCAAAAATGGGGCGCAATTTTGAAAGAAGGGGTTATAACAGCGAAACCGCTAAAGTGAAGGGTATAACATGTTAGATAAAAAAATAAGTACTCTCCGAGCACTTTCCAAATCTGCATTAAAAAATAGGGCATTCCATTTAAAAAAAAACATAAGTTTGGTACGCCACTGGAGTACGGCACGCCACTGATGATTAAAAATATTTTTGAAACATAGCGACGGTAAGTATGCACCACTTTGCTCTTAGATTTTTTTCGATAGCTTTTATCGTAAGGGAGCTATGGTCCGAGGCGAATTAAGTGCCACACCCGGTATATTTGTTACCAAAAATTTTGTAAACAACAGTTAACTATTGATAATGGACACATAGTGTTCGAAATGTACATTTAGTGATAAAATAAAATAGTGATGTAAGAAATATAACTGTGTTTATTTAATTAATTAATATTTAGGATTTATATTTTTCCCAAATTGTAAATTATGAAAATAGTTTTAAAAGTTTTAATTATTATTACTAAATTGATCTAATAGGTTATTTATTATATAGTAATAGTAACTTAATAATTTTTTAACATGGAAATAAAATCTGATTATATGATTATATGTATAAAGAAAATAGGTTTAAGAAATTAAAATTACGAAAACATTTCGCAAACCTATTGAAACTTCCCACTACAGATATTTAATTATACAAAAGTAATTTGTGTGCATTAAAAGAAATATATACCGTAAAAAGTATGTATTAAAATGATGCAAACATTAAAACATTTAAAAAGTATATTTTCGTTAAAGTTGCATTAGGGTTAAAAGAATTAATACTAGTAAATAATATTTTAACAGGCAGAAAGACCTCTGGTCGATAGCCTTTTGACAGATTAACTCACTAACACATCATTCATTATTCACTATGTTTTTGTAAATATTGTAAAATTTGTCAATAAATATGTATCTATCTAATATTTTAATATTCAACATCATGTCCAGATACAATTAGAAATTGTGAGAAAGGATTATAATCGAATTAGATATAAGTATTTGATCATAGTAAGATTTGTGGTTACTCTTAATAACGAATAATTAATATAGTAGGCCAAATTAGTGTTTTTATTGAAACAGATGTTTGAGAGCTTGCCTTTTATTGCACAGCTAGTTTGCTATATAACATATGTAGCCTCACATGTATCAGTCACCTCGGTCCAATAAGATTTTGTAGAGATATTGATTTTGACAGGCTATATAATGAATTAAAAATGGGGGTTGCAATTTGAAAAAAAAGTTGATGACGTCATTACTCACAAAAAAATTACATAAGAAAATAGAGTTTTTCTCAAAAATGTGAGATTTTATAAAACAAAATTGTTCGAAGATTTTATACAAAAAGTTTTTGTTTCGCATTTACTGAATTTGTTCCAGGAACTTTAAATAAAAATACACTTCTAAAGGTTGAAACTATAGTCACGTAATAAATCCTGTGTGTGATATTAACGAGGAGTATTTTCATTTAAAGTTCTTGATTCAAGATGTATCACAAAGTGGCTTGGCTTCAACATCAAGTCTCTTTTTTAGTTTTAATATATGGTCTGAATCGTAGATGTTCTCTTCTTTTCTTATTATTATTTATTTGACACTTGACCCGTGGAAAATATTCATTGTAAAATAGTAAAATTTTGTTTACAAATTCATTACAGGTGCTATTAGTGTCACCTGTATTATACACCTCACTCCACTTTTCTAACATTAACTCATTATTGAATATCAATAGGGTGTCTAAATTTATTTTCTGTTTGAAACAGTAATTATTTTGTTTATTTTTTTACCAAAGTTCTGAAATGTTAATTTCTGGCCGTTGTGATCAGAAATGTTCGAAATTAAAATTGTATGTATTTATCGATTGTATATTCTAGTTAATTATTGATAAATTAAGAAATTTATTGATTAATGATTTGTTGCATTTCCTTCTGGGGCTAATTTCTTCTCCAAGACAGGTCAAAGTCACATCCAGGGTTCATACACTAACATCATGTGCCAGCTTCGTATAGATTCGTTAGGAAAGAGAAGAGCGATCGCTGACTTGTGCTGTCTTCATCGTCTAATTAATGGTTCCTTGGACTGCCCTGACCTGCTAGCTGAATTAGATTTCAACGTACCAATTAGATTTCAACGTACCCAACAACAGAACCACCAGAATTACACCTCTCTTTCGTCAGAGTTTATACAACACTAATATTGGCGCGAATAATTTATTACAGCGGAGTATGTCTATTGCTAATGGATTATTTAAAGAACCTTGATTTAATTTATTTGGTTCTTCTTATTCTTAGTTTAAAGTTTATTTAAAATAGGAACTATTTATTTAATTTCTTGCTTAACTCTATCTGAATTTTGAAGTCCTTTTTATTTAAATGTACTGCTTGTTGTCCAATTAAACTTTAGTTTCATTTTGCCTATATAGAATTCAAATTATTATATAATCTTTTACTTTTATGTTTTAAATTTTGTAATTTCTATTGTAATTTAGTTTAGTTTTATGTATAACATTGTATTTGTAATTATTATTGTAAATGGGGTTACCAGTGAATAAATTATTATTATTATTAATTTCAACGTCTCTTCTCGGGGACACACTGGAAGAAAAAAACAATTGCAGATAACTTCTTTAGGCCACAGGTCCTGATTTTGTGTCTCTTGTTGCTTAAATATTTTAAAGAATCCATAATCTGCTGGGTCCTTGGATTATAATTTTTCACAAATGCTGTTCTTAATATTGTTGTTATCTAAGAACTTCGGCAAAGTTGCTTCTGGGTCCAACCTGTACACGACTAGGTGACACCTTTTATTACAACATTTGGATGAATTTCTCTTTGCCCGTGTATTAGGTTTATGGTTTCCTCGTCTTCAAACCGTTTTCCATTCCTCTTCTGGACATACATTATCAGAATTTACTTTTTCTTCCCTCCTTGTCTTTTCCTGTTCATTATTTTCCATATCATGTGAAATTGTTGTAGAAGCATGACAAGGAAGCTTCATATTTTGTTCCTTGTTTGTCTCAGATTTTACTGATTCCTTTTAATTAATTTTCAAGGAAACATATTCATTTTTTGGCGGTATTAGTGTCTTTGTTATTGTTTTCCAGTATTCATAACTTTAATAATAAATAGGAATTCATTTTTAATAAAACCTCATGAATTTGTTGCAAAATGCGGGATTTCTCTTCTACCAGTTTCTTAAATTTTTACTGTATCTTTACCCTCACTGAGTATACATGTTTGTTCCGGCTGACCATAGTTTTTCCCTTTCGAAAAGCAGCCCGAGTAAAAGAATTCCTTGCACACAACACACTTCACTACATGTCTAACTATATTTATATTGCAAGAAGCATAAGTTTAGATCCGAATACTACCGATCATGATATAATTAACTACCTAACAGCAAATCATAATATTATCATACTACTTATTATCCTCAAAATATAAGTAAAAAAGTGTTTTGAAAATATAAGTAAAACATCATGTAAGATTATCAATTAGCTAGTTTGCTCAAAAAATAATAATTTAAAAAAATTACCCCAAATTGAAAATGCTTACACCTTGTGAAAGGAAATAAACGAGAACTCTAATAAAAATTCAGATAAATTTTCTGGCAACCATTCCCATAACGGGAATAATACAAACTGATTGAACGGAATTACAATGCAAAGCAATACAATGTATGTTAGCCTGGTTATTTCTTAAGAAATACATGCAGAAATTATCAATTTTTCAAATAAATTGAGTGCAAGATACGGTGAAATATCGTCCGGAATAATACAAATCTTTGCGCACTTGTGTAATATTATTAACGCATCACTGGATTAAGGAATCTTTCCAGATGCTTATTATTAATTTTTACGAAGTTATTTAAAAAATTATTGTGTAAAACTCTTCTTTGGTTTCTACATAAAATTAAATAAATAATTACAGCACAACATATATTCATAGCTAACAGAAGCACAGAAACTTTATTGTACGAATATAGTCAGAAAGTATTATCTTCACTTGAGAAGGTGAAGGTTGCTTATGGAATTTTCCTAGTCTTATCGAAAGCTATTCAGTACTGCTAAATTATACAACTACGGTGTGCTTGGTTGGTATGGTTGGAATCATATTTGACCGGTACAAGGCACTCGACAAGGATAAGAGATTCAAACACCGGTATTAATGTTTTATCAAACTAATTGGATGTCTGCAGTTGTGTTTCTCAAAGAAATATTATTTATACTTTATAGTAATGACATTCCTGAAGTCGCAAGCAATAACGGCATCATTTTAAATTACGCTGATGACACAAATATCTTAAATAATGGCTCTAATTTTCCCGTAGCAATAAAAAGTAATAAAAAAGAGTAATAGTCTCATGTCTTCCATAGAAGATTGGTAACTGCCAGAAGTTCTTCCTAAAAAGAGGATATAAAACGAAATTAAAGACAAAATAAAAGCTTCCATATGTAGACAAAGGTCGCTGACTTTTCAACACCATGGTGCTAATGGGATATGAGTGGAAGAACATAATTTATTATGAACTTTGCCCGTGCTTCTTTCGAACAAAATTTTACGTATGATTTTGTAATTTGTTTTTTTAATGTATTTTATGGATTTAATAAGAAAGAAGACCAAATATATAAATAAATAAATACATATGTGTAAAGTTCTTGGTTGTTTTTGTAAACAAAATTCTCAGCTTTTCCCAACATACTAATCATGTATGTAATGTATGTATGTATCACCCATATTACGGTTTAGGAGTGTTTCTATAGAAAAACCTACCAAAGTAAGTTAACGAAATATAAACATCGAAATCAACTTAGCCAGGATGCTCTCAGATATCTAACTTAGAATATCACAAAGACTAAAAAATGCAAAGCTACTTGAAGGATTATCCACTGAATATTGAATCAATTTCTTTTTAAGGGAGGAGACGTATAAGTCTTCAAGGAAATTTGCACGTGATTAAATTTAATAAGTTGATTTATATCTCAAACGAACCATAAATACTAGTCGCCACATGCCTACAAAAAGCTACAAATAATGTTAAAATATACGACATTGGCATCTTAATATTAGAAGAAAATTTCCGTGGTTTCACTAATATTCAAGAGCTTCTGCCCAGTGGAAAGATTACCAGCGAGTATCAAAACATTTTTCCGATAGTAATTCCAAAAGGAAATAGAAAATGTATGGTTACCAAAGTGAAAGTATCTTAAATTCCTTTGAAGATCGCGCCAACTCATCAATTAACAAACATCCATTACTTGGCTACACTAGCTAGTACTTCAAACTTATGATTGTCATCATCACATTATTCAACATGTATTCAATCTTCAAACCAGCAATGTTTCCATTAAAGCGACCTACATAAGTAAACCAAACAAACATCGAAATTAATTTATCCAGGATGTGCTCAACAATTAGATATCTAGTGAATCTAGAAAATTACAAAGACTAAAAAATGCAAATTCACTTAAAGGATTCTTTATTGAATATTGAATCAATATTTTTTAAGTGATGGTGTTGTATACGTTCTAAATTACAAAAATATTCGATAAGTAATTACGTAATTACTCCTATTCATCATAATATCTCGTTTTATTTGAAATATTCTACTCTATATATTTATTAAAAGGAGTAAATTACATAAAGAAAAATAAATAATTCGAGTCGAAGTTGGAACATGGGAAACAAAATAACAAATATTGTTAGCCAAAGGAAATATAAAAGAGTCCAACATATACATAGATAATGATCTAACACGCAAAGAAAGATTCGTACAAAAAAATAGCAAGAGAAGAAAAAGCAAAAAGAAAGATTGTAAGAGGAGGATACCGAAAGACAATAATTAAAGGAGAGGGGTATAGATAGAGTAAAGAAACAAATGAAGTAGAAGTAGTTGTGGTTCCAAATTAAAACAAAAAATTCATTATGGTTGTGACCGTTACTAGGTGGTAATCCAAATTTAAACACATATTGAAACACTTACTATATTATACATATATACAAAAATCACGACTTAAGTTTCGACCTGTTACAGTCATTATCAAGTTGATTGTGCGTGAATTAGTAAAAATGTGATGCATGATGGGTGGGCATACTCTATATCTAAATTAGATAAGATTAGCTATTAAAATTAATTTATATTTAAACTTAAATTCTGATATTGTTTTATTTTTTATTGCATAAAGGGTTTGATTGCTTTTAGCAGCAAAATCATCAACGATTAGAAATTAAAGTTATCATGTATATGTAGGTGGGTGGGTGACTGGAGGGTGGAATAAAGACCACCCACCCACCCTACATATACATATTAAGTTTAATTACTGATCGTCTCATGGTTTGCAATAACTTTAATTACAAAATTTGAATAAAATAAAATTGACAAAGTAAAATTTTTGAGTGTATAAATTAATACAAATAATATACATGATAAGTGGAACGGCTTTAAATCTAGATTAAATAAGATTAGCTGTAGAAGGTCATTTCTATATAAACCTAAATTACTATTTAGGCTATATTTCTTTTTACTTTTTTTTATTACATACAATGTTTTATTGTTTTATGCAGCAAAATCATTAACGAATAGTATTTAATGTTATCATGCATATGTAGAGTGGGTGGGTGGCCTCAATCTCACCCTCCAATCAGTAAAACATAAGCGACAATTTTAATTAAAAATTGTAAAATATAAATAAACACAAAATAATAACAATTTATAGAGATTTATTCATACAAATTTTTAAATTAATTTTTGATGATGTTTTACTGACTGGAGGGTGGGATGGAGGACACCCACCCACCCTACATATGCATATAAATTTCAATTACTGATCGTCTCGTGGTTTGGATTAAAAACAATTACAAAACGTTTTAATAAAAAAGAAATTCAAATGGTAAAATTTTTGAGTGGTGATTAATAAAAATTTTATGCATCAAGTTTGGGCAGAATTTAAATACAAATTAGATAAGATTAGCTATAGAAGGTCATTTATATTTAAACTTAAATTTGGATTACGTTTTATTTTTTATTACATACAAGGTTTTATTGTTTTATGCAGTAAAATCATCAACGATTAGTATTTAAAGTTATTACGTATATGTAGGGTAGGTGGGTGGCCTCTGTCCCACCCTCCTATAAGTAAATCATAAGGAAATATAGAAAATGGTGATAGTGCCCAATATTGTCTTCCTAGAAACCCTAGTATAAACCCTATATTTAAAAATCCCAATTCAACCATATTTGATTTCATTTCATCATTTCATCCTTTTACGCAATAACGACTGACGCCATATGACTGGACAGCACAAGGCAGAAAGACCTCTGGTCGATAGTCTTTTGACAAATTAATACATTAACACCGCATTCATTATTCATTATTCCAATGTAAATATGTACAAAATTTGTCAATAAATATATGTTACTACTGCTGGTGATAGTATTGTCCTTATATTTTTCTTTAAAACTGTAAGGTTTACGCAAAAAGCTATTCTTAATAATTTGCTCAATTTTTGGATTTGATTACTTGTTATATAAATTTCATGTAACTCCTATAGTTTATTAATTTTTTTTCTCGCATGTTAAGAACTTTATGAAAAACATGTTTTAATAAAACTTGTTCAGTTTCTCATTCCCTTTTACTTTTGTTTGAAAAGTTATGTAATATTTTTAAAATTTAAAAAAATATCAAGAAAAATAAAAAAAAGTCTCGAGTAAACAACCAGTCCGGTTTATGAATGTTTAACCAAAGCTTTTCAGTTCTATTTTTTATTGATAAAACCTTAAGTTTACAGTTGCATCTCAACGGATCATTCTTTTTTGAGATACAGCGCCCACAGATATTCTCATTCACGAAAACAAAATTTTCCCTATATATTCTAGAAAGGGAAACTAATTAAGGAGTTATACAGAAGTAACAGAAGTAAAGTAAGAATAGGAAATAAAGAACTAAAACAAGGTTTTATATTAAGCCCTTTACTATTCACATCACTTATAAACGAAGTAATGAGAAATTGCAAAGAGAGAATTGCTGAGAACACAAAGATGGGGTTCACGAATATTGAAATAATAAAAATGCAAATATTAATGTTTGTAGAAGACATACGACTAATAGCAGATTCCTGAAAAATACAAAGAAACCTGGAAATATACCAAGAGGAGAACCAAAACAATGATAATATTATTAAAAGGAAGCAATCAATAATATAGGAAACGGGGAAGATAGAACAAGAAATGAATAAAATAATAGGTAAAGCAGGAAGAATCTACAAGACAATAATAAAAATTCTTAGAGAAAAAAGAGATTAGATAAGTATAAAAATTATATAAAAGAACTTCACTGATATAGAGTAGTGAATCATGGAGAACTACAGAGATTATCAACTGCAAAATCAACGCAATGAAAATAAGATACCTAAGAAAGATAGAGGGAATTAGAAGAAGAGAAAGAGTAGGAAACGCAAAAACATTAGATTAGCACAATATTAAACTAATAAAATTAATATTAGAAGAGATACCGTTATGATGGTTGGGACATATATACAGGGTTATTCACGCTATACGGCACGGAATATTGTGGCCAAAATACGTGTCTTTCAAAAAGTTTCACTTTGGGGATATATGGGGGTCTATTAGGGCTACTTTTTAAAATTACTTTCATAATATACAGGGTATCCCAAAAACCCTAAAAGTATCAAAGTTGTGTTTTTTTTTCATGAAACACCCTGTATTTTATTGCATTTTTGGATCCTTCGATCAAAATAAGTGTGTGTTTTAATAAGGTTTTTATTACTTAAACCTTAAGGTTTTTGAAATAATTTGAATTTTGTAAAAATTTAACCTAATTTTCATGTTTCAAATACTTAACAAGTAAATAAGTTATGCATACTAAATTTACACTGAAATGTAACAATAGATCATATTTTATTTTCCAAGTATAATAAATTTGACATCTTATACCGGGTTTAAAAAAATTGGAATTAAACAAATGAGAATTTTAAATGGCTATAACTTCATTTATTTAAATGGAACGCTATATTTATTAATTTATCAGCAAATTCACGTTTTAATTACCTATCGAATGGTATTTATATCTTAAATGTTAAGTCTTCTCGTTTTTACAGAAAACGCCAAAATATTGTTTATTGCACCGTAGGTAGTAGTAGGTAATTAAAACGTGAATTTGCTGATAAATTAATAAATATAGCGTTCCATTTAAATAAATAAAGTTATAGCCATTTAAAGTTCTCATTTGTTTAATTCCAATTTTTTACACCCGGTATAAGATGTCAAATTTATTAAAGTTGGAAAATAAAATATGATCTAATGTTACATTTTAGTGTAAATTTGGTATGCATAACTTAATTACTTTTTAAGTATTTGAAACATGAAAATTAGGTTAAATTTTTACAAAATTCAAATTATTTCAAAAACCGTAAGGTTTAAGTAATAAAAACCTTATTAAAACACACACTTATTTTGATCGAAGGATCTAAAAATGCAATAAAATACAGGGTGTTTCATTTAAAAAAAAACACAACTTTGATACTTTTAGGGTTTTTGGGACACCCTGTATATTATGAAAGTAATTTTAAAAAGTAGCCCTAATAGACCCCCATATATCCCCAAAGTGAAACTTTTTGAAAGTCACGTATTTTGGCCACAATATTCCGTGCCGTATAGCGTGAATAACCCTGTATAGCTTAGAAAAGAATGGATTAACAAAATGGATACGTAAAATAAAAATACAAGAAAAAATAAAAGAGGAAGACCAAGAAAGGATTGGAATGAGAAAGTACATCAGGCAGCGGAAAAAAGAAGAAATAAGAAAAATGAACAGTGGAAAAGAAGAGTACTCGTAGTGGGTAAAATGTAGAAAGATAAATAAATAAAAGAAGCAAATAATCTGTAACTCATTTAGTTTCTACGACTTGAATAATCCAACGATGTCTATAAATTCGATGGTCAAAACATCATTATCAAGCTCTTCCTTAGAAAATCTACAACTTAAATTCACGAACTAGTTAGAGCTCCGTCGTACCTAGTCTAGAATTTTTGCAAATTCGTTTAGATATATTGTATTCATTAGCACTTAATAGTGTTCGAGGTTGTGTTGTGTTTCAACGAAGATTACGAATTCTAATCCGTAAGAGTTTATAAAATTATCTCTTAAAAGTATTCTGGTAGTTATAATTTTGTTTTTTTTTTATATTTATGATATTTTATCATAATTTTGTGTACCATCTCAAATAATTTTATTTTCTTCCTACATTCCTAGATATAAGTTGGTTAAATTTTTTTTATATAAGCATAGTCATAATATATTAGAAACATAAATAATAACAAAAAACTTTTTAATTTAAATATTATATAACGACCAACTGCATGTTTGCATGTTATTTTCTCTTGCGATGCGTTAAAAACAGGGTGGTAAGCGAGCATGTATATGTATCTCATAGAATTGAATTTCCCTCTGGATTCGTTCCGTTTCAAATAACTTTCAACAAAGTTTTATAGAAATTGTACCCAACCATCCTGATAATACTTATCAATATTTCTTTTGCCAATATAATAAAAATATAATTCTTTATGTCATCATTACAGTAGAAATATTAACTTACTAATGTGCTTTCAAAACAATTATTGTTAAGAAATAGCGTTTATTTCAATTAAATACACCTACGTTTAATATTACAGTATTTATCTGGCAAGTATATATACCTAGAGCTTTACAATTTTGGTTAATTAGCTTATAATCAATCAATTATTTATTTATTGACCAATGAAGAAACGTTATAATTTGTACATGTATCTAAACATCCAACAACTATAATATATCTATAAATAGTAGTATAGTGTCACTGGGTTCTTACATATATTTTCGGTCATAATATTAAAGGTAAAATTGAAGAATAAACTCAAATTAAATGCAAATAGAATTAAACATATTCTTAATAATTTATAGGTTAATGTAGCGTGGGTTTTTGAAATCTGTTTTAGTATTAATACGGACTATTATATTATTAATGTTTTTAGTGACTTAACCAAAGATTTTATTATGTATATTGTACTACTTCTGCATTTTTACTTTACTGAAATAATCTACTATGCTATGATAATGATGATAATAATAAATAATATTTTTTGATGCATTGAATCTGGTTTAACCGTATACTTTTGGATATAAATAAGTTGTGTTAAATCATTATATTTTTATCCCAGGAATCCATCGTTCCCCCATTTCCCCACATTAACGAGAAACCCAGCAACTAAGAATGGCAACGAATTACTACATATAATTAGAAAAACGAGATAATAAGGCTAAACTAATAGTCTTCTATTTTTTCGGACGATATTTGACACATTATACATTAAAATATTTAAAAAGTAGGTAATGTAGTCGAATTAGATATCTTATATATTATAAAACGCTAAGTATATTACTTGATAAACGAGCGACTACTTACATGATGTATACTGCGCATTATACATTATATCTAGTTACCTTTGTTGAATATCAAAGACTATAAAATATTTAATTCATGTTCCGCATGCCAAAATATATGAGCAATCAACTGCAGGCCAATAGAATGAGATGGAAGCCTGAAAGCAGTGTATGTTGCACAAATGATTACGTTCCTGAGAAAATGAATTCTAAAAAATGCAATATAATCACTTACTACCTCTTTGCCCTATCCCAGACAAAGTTTAAATGTAACGAAACTTGCCAGACATTCCCCTTTGAGAACTTTTATCAAAAAATGCATAGTGTGGAATAGAAGCAAACAACAATTTTTTCTTAAATTTACATAATGAAAAAATAAATTATGCTTTTCTTATCGCAATAACATATTAATTTTAGAAACATATTTATTATGGTTTCAAGATATAAGTTAAATAATCTTCCTTAATCCCAATTATTATTAGTGTGGAAAATCATAATAATAGAAATTATATATTTTTTAGAAATAAAAATAAACTGTTAAGGTTTAAATTGTTTAAATATATTAAAGTAGTTTATATATACTATTTGATAATGAGGCAAACTGTTGAACAGATTAATTTCCTACTATTATTTTTTAAATTTCATATATATTTTTTAATTTTTGCATAAAAAAATAAATTACACCTTAGATTCTAGATATAATTTATGTTTGAGATAATTGTGTGTTATTTATATAGTAAATTAAAACTGAGCGATTCTACGGGAATAGTTCATATTGAGTATGTAGTAAATGAAACGCTCTTGTTGAGAATTTACACAGCTTTTAATGTCGGAACACTGCAACAATTTTCAACCAGAACGTTTCATTTACTACATATATAATGGAATTTCACCAAGTAACAGCCTCCTTAATCCGAAATTTATAGAGCATGATTAGAATAAGTAAATTAATTGAAATAATGAGTGAGTAGTATAGTTGGTATTATATCCATACAGTTTTAATTAATATGTCAAAACAAACGATTCTGAATCAATTACTTATTAATTTAGGCAATAAACATAAATGAAATAGTAGAATTTGCAGTTAAAATTGAAGGATATGTACGGTTATTTAGGCAAATTTCAGCAATATAGATGTCTGAGTAAAAATATAATACTTTTTCCATAGCAATGTCAATTTCTTTTCGAAGGTACAAATAATATAAATACCTATAAATTTCTAATAGTATATCTACTATTTGTCCACATATATACCATTACTACATTTTGTTATTATACTCATAGGAAGTGCACTATTATTTTATTTACAATTAATTTTTGTCTTAATTTATATATTTACTGTATGGCAGCTTCAATGATATTTTGCTGTTTGATATAACGATTTATTAAATATCTGTGCCGCTGTGAGGCCTTATCGCATTTAATTTTATTTGATATTTTAAGAATAATTAATCTCTCATTTAATTCAAAAATCTGGTAAGTTCGTAAAGAAATGTCTGCCTGTTAGTATTAGGGCCATAAACCAATAAACCGTCGGCGTATTTTCGAGGAAGGTAATAAACATAATTTACTTTCGAATTAGAAAAATTTCTGCAATTCAGCTTAAGCAAATTAAAAAAGTTCCCCAACTCTGAATTGAAAAAGTCAATATTTTTTAACCACAAATAATTATTGTAAAATATTATATAGCGTGATGCAAAATTATATAAATCTAAAGAGCACAGCACAACTCGAGTGAATTTTGATTTTATACTATTTTCGAGCAAGGGAATATACCTGGTGGTAGTTGTTTGCGGATTGTCTCGAAAAAAGTGTACCAGATTCAAAAGTGGCGAAAAGATTAGTGAAATCTGTTCATTAAGAAGATTTGCGGATGGATTACTTATATCATACCCATCAGATTTTTTTTAATAATGATAATTTTCCAGCGGGCTTAAAGGCTACTTCATGATTTTATTTTCGAAAAATATTAGAAATATGGTCGCTGGGTTTTCCAAAGTATGTAAGTAGGATGAGAAATGTATTTAAATTAGGTATTCTCGGATACATTAAAACCTTCGTAGTTAGAGGAATGGAGGATGTTCGATATATTTAATATATTAGTGAATACCTAATTTAACTACATATTTCATCATAAATGTTCCTGTAGGTTAGTACAGTTTACAATTATAAGATTTCACATTAGGTTTATTTGTTTTGTATACTTTACAAATTTTGAATATGTACAGATGTAAAATATCCTACCTGATTTAATCTTGTATTGTTAGATTAGTTTTGACAAGCATATTTGTATTTTAATTTTTTTAAAGCCAAATGAGCACGCGACTGTTTATCAGCGATCCACTAAGCCAAAAAAATATAAAAATTACAAATTTGCTCTTATCGCTAAAGCCTTTTACAGTTGGGAGGAGTACCTTAATTTTGACTTTAACATGAGTGTGCTATAATTTATTTGTTTTTGTTTTCTTTTATTTGTTTTTATTTATTTTTATCTATCCATTAGGAATTATTTATTTTGTATTTATAGCTTTAACGTTTTTAGTATATATGTTATATCTTATGTTTTTAATAATTATTATTATAATTTTAGATTTTAATAAGTTACGTTAATTCTGTTTTTACTTTTAGACTTAGTTTTATATCTTATTGTATTGTTAATAAATTATTGTTTTTATTTTAATTTTAAGGTATTTATTCTATTTTATTCACTGACATTTTAATTTATTGACATTTCATTTTATTTTACTCGCTGACATTTTAATTTAAATTTATTGACTGTTATTGATATTTATTTATTTATAAACTTATTCCTTAAGAATATTTTCTTATTTGTGGTCCTCACGAATATCTTTTTAATGCCTAGTATTCTCACTGCGATTTGATTTAAAGCAACCTATTATCATGTTTATATTTAGATATATATTTATATTTGACGTGTGTAAAACATATTTTATTAATACACTAATATAGAATTGAATTGAATTTAAGAAATAAATGAATTTTATAAATAATATTTTTATTGCTTTTCAAATTAATCGCTTTTAAGATCTATACAGTTGTACATGCTATTGAACCCTTCAAAGCATTTTCTCCAGGTCGAAAATGGTAGCTCTAACACATGAGTTTTGAAGGCTGTAGTCGCTTCTTCGGGAGATGAAAATAGTTGTTCATGCAGTTTATCTTTTACAAGAAAAAGTCTTTAGGTGCCCAGTCGGAGCTAAAAGGAGAATGACCCATCAATTCAATCTTTTGTGAGTCCAAATACTCGTGTGTTGCATGTGATGTGTGTGAGCTTGCATCGTCGTGATTTGAAATGATTCGTTATTTTGAGTTAGCGTCTCTTCAACTACACGCAATAATTGGTCACGCTTAATTAATGGTTTTCGTAAAGAAAAACGCCACTATTTGCTTCTTAATGCTTCGCGAACGAACAACTTTTATTGGCTTTGCTTCACTTTGAAACATACAAACTCCCGATTGGTCTTCTTTTTTTGACTTATATGCATAAATCCACGACCACCATCCATCGTCACCTGTGACGATGGTGTATACAGCTTTTGATGTACCACAGTCGGCACAATGATTTTTTGAGTATCTCTCAAATGTGGAATCCAACGCGGAGGTAACTTCCGAATACCCAAATGTTCGTGCAAAATTTTATGTATGCTGGTCATGTTAATGCTTAAATATTTCTCAATTTCGTGATATTACGATCTTCTTCATTTAATTTTTGGAACAACGACCGATTTTGGACGACCTTCTTTAACCTTATACGTGAGCGAACTACGTTCACATGTGGATTCCGTGTACCGGCGATATGCAGGGGTTGTGGATAATGATTCATCCCCAAAAGTTAAATTCAGTTGATTGATACACTGTTCTTGAGTTAGATCACGTCGAAAGTCATAAATCATAACTGGAAAAATTTCGCGTGTAAATTCCATCTTATGGCCAAGATGAAATTTTTAACTTACTGTAAATAAATAGTGCTCTCACATCAATACGTTCTGAGTACGTATAACGTTAAAAATGTCAATCTTTACGATGACAATGGCAGATTTCACCTGGCAATACCAGTGTTTCCAGTTCTCAATACATAAATAGCTACTCTCCTACAATGCAGGAACAATCATTGTTCAATCCATATGCCAACACTGATTCTGACGAATATAAAGCTCTTATTATGTGGCGGTTATCTTCAGATATATTGAAGTCACAACTAATTTTCAAGCCAGAACCGTGGTGTAGTGTGTAAAAAAATGGTCCGTCCCTTCTTGATAAACAGTACGTTGATGTCAATAATCATAATGCCATATACCCCACAAAAACTACCAATCGCGAAATCAACATAATTGAATCATATTCAATCGAACCAGTGCCTCCTCCTTCTCCTCCAAAGATATCCCCAACCAAACGAGATAACTAAAATCAATTGCGCCAAGAGGAATTTAACAAACGCCTTAACCCGCACTGTGGACGTTAAGAAAAATGTGAATAATATTAATCAAAACAGACCTCATTCTCCGTATTAATCGAACGCCGAATTAGGATCTCAGTAATAAAATTACTCCAACCGCGCAAAAATCAAGGACGTACAAATTCTACCAAACAAACAAGTGTCCAACTCTGCCAAAAAGTTTACCAAGATCTTTAGAAAAAGGCCACATACCGGTGGGTCTAAGAAACATCGGGTGTTTAGCTTATAAGCGAAGTATAATTAATGCCTAGCGACCGCGAAAATCTCGCGCCTTATATCACACTCTGGCTGATCTAAGAAACTTCGGGCATTAGCACATAAATTTATGTAGAAATTGTGTTCTACGGTATAAAGGTTATGAAGATTAATCCTCATTCGAACCTGATACAGAAAAGCGGAAATATCTCAGTGATGTCACATTCCCACTGCAATTTCGTAAATACCCGATGACGTAATCCAGGCTATTCTAACAATCAGCAACAGGAACGAGTCTCAGTGATGCCACATTTCCACTGTACTGGAGAACAGCAACAGACATACTTGGGAATAGGCCAAGAACAACTCCAGATACTCCAACCAATGGCAGCAGGAACGAGACCCAAATCAATTGCAGATCCAAAATGACGAGAATAATAGGACATCGGGAATATGCTACGTTCGAACCTCGCCTATTCCGAAAACCATCGAGATAGCCCCAAGAAGAACTCCGCTATCCCAAACCGACAACGAGTGGATTATTAGACACAGACTTTGCAGCTCAATCCCTTGAGAGTCCAGAACCATAACAAGAAAAACTAGAGTATATGTCAGACGAATAATCTCCTAGCATAACATAACGAGCTATACCTTGGTTGCTGCCTAATTATTCTACTTCTGACAATAATCTTGACGCATATATGATATATGAGTAATTGATTTAGAAGTAAACGGTAACAAGCAAATTACTTTTGTATCATTCAATATCTGTCAAGGTATTAGCCAGAAAAGTAGTTGTTTCAATTTATTTTGTAGTCTTAGTAAGAATCATTGTTGTAGATTTACGAAATGTTTTCGTATTTTTAAATTATTATTCAAAAATATTGTAAAACAGGGACGTGTCATTCTCAATTTCGCTGTTGCTTAACTGACGTTGAGCAAATCGGGCATTGGATCGACCAAGGAGGATTGAGAGTGATTACCGACGCTAAGGGATGACTAAAGGTTCGGACAGTCAGCATACCTACCCCAGTCACAACCAATGAGGAAAGGATGAAGATACCCTACCATGGCCCTGCTGCCCCGACTTACCCCCTAGTAAATTTTCTGGCTACAAAATAGTACTTTAGCCAGAAAACAGGTATTATCGAATCTATCATACCTGTTTCGCAGGGGAGAATACTTGGACCCCTACTATTTGTGATTTTTATAAATAACATTTTCAGGGAACCAGCATTCGATGGGGGAAAATCAGTTTCGTATGCAGATGATATAAACTCTAACTGTAGCTTAAAAACACTATCTCTGAGGCTAATGCCGTTTTTATAATAGCACAGGAGTGGGTTTTAAGTAACAAAATGATAATAAGGAAAAAGCCAAAGTAATTATTTTTAAAACTTGAAATGAAATTTAATCTCAACTCCATAGAACTTAGTAATACAAACTTTGACTTAAGTGAACATACAAAGCTTTTAGGAATATATATAGACACAAAATTAAACTGGTTTACCCTCTGTGAAAAATTAACATCTAAATTAAATTCAGTATGTTTTACTCTTAGAATTCTCAAAAACGTATTCGATGATAACACCCTAAAACATATTTATACAGCTAATTTTGAGTCTCTTATGCGATATGGTATCATGTATTACGGAATTTAGTACAAGAGAAACCACTAAGAATTCTTTTAAACATGAAACACAACGCATCGTGCAGAACACATTTCACATTTCAAGAAAGCTAGTCTACTCACAATGTACAGTATTTATGTATATGAAATTTTTATATTTAATTACAAACATAAAGATTAATTTATTCGGTATCAGACAGAACATACATATAGCATTAGAAAAAATCATCGAAATATTTCGCGCTGCGATATTTTAATAAGTTATCTACTTATATAAAAATGGTGATGTGGCCATCATAGTACTTTCCTGGAACACATCATCCTGGCCCAAGCGGCATAATATAAAGATGTTCAAATTGGGTAAATTAAAGCACTTGTTATGTTCCATAATTTTATTTTCAGTTTCCTGACACGTGTTTCGATCTTTTACGATCATTCTCAATTTGAGAATGATCGTAAAAGATCGAAACACGTGTCAGGAAACTGAAAATAAAATTATGGAACATAACAAGTGCTTTAATTTACCCAATTTGAAAATTTCGTTCCATCAAGAATGTAGCACAAGAAGTATTGAATATATAAAGATGTTGTTTTAGTTGTGTACGAATCATTAAGTAGACAAACCGCCAAATTTATGATCGAGCGTATCAAGTTACTGTTTCGAAATATATACGCAAGGGGAATTATGCCGCATAAACAATAATATCCATTTATATTGGATTTAATATACTAATTGTATTATATCTACTGGAATGTTTAAATTGCTGCCTTAATAAATTAAAAATAATGGAAATTATATATAATTAAAATTATATTTCCTACTGTTTCTTCCTTATTTTAATGAATTACAATATAATATTATTAAAAAATTTAATGCAAATACGTGAACTTAAATTTTTTAGTTTGTATACATTCATTTAATGTTGAAATTTGATTATATTTCATAGTATATTAAATGTATATGTGAATAATAATTATAATAAGAATAATAATATCTTTATTTTTAGATTAGGTCAGGTTAGGTTAGGTTTAGGTGAGGTTAGATTAGATTAAATAAGTTCAACATATGTGATTAATAACAATATCCTTATTTTATGGTTAGGTCAGGTTAGGTTAGGTTTAGGTGAGGTTAGATTAGATTAGATAAGATCAGCATATATGAGTATTAATAATAATAATTAATATATTTAAAATTTATTTGTTAATATGTTTAGGTTAATTAATATTTCTAGATGAACTTGCAACAGAATGACTTAATTAAAATGTATACAAAATAATTAACATTTATTATTAAGAAAGAATCGTTGAAATAGAAAAAAATGAGTGTTACTTCTTTGATCTGAATTTTCTTGGCCGATTTTTTATAAATTAAAATGAAATAATTATTTTATCATGAAAATTGATTTTTAATGTTAATCAATTGGTAGTTAAAATGTAAATAAATTTCCGTTAACGCTTCCTAATTATCACTTATTTGTACTCGTATGCTAGAAAAATTTGATTCATATTCACACGATGAGGAGTTTCGCCATATCCTGCGCGCGTGCACAATTAAGCAGTGTTTATAGACGCCGATAAAAGACGATCGTTAATTTCGCGGCACCCCATTAACAACGATTTATTGATGTTAAAATAACTTCTTTATATTAAGCCGCTCGGGACACTTTGATATGGTCGCGTACTTTCCCTATATTTTACTCAAAAACTATGCGGTTTATGCAAAAAGATTATTCTTAATAATTTATTCAATTTTGAATTCTCTACAATTATTTGTTATATAACTTTCATGTTGCTTCAATAGTTTATTAGCAATTGGCAAAAAATGTCAAAAATTTCAATTTTTATTTTTTTTTCTCGAAAGTTAAGAATTTTATGAAAAATATATTTTAACAAAATTTATTCAGTTTCTCATTCTCTTCAACTTTTGTTTGAAAAGTTTTGTAATATTTTTCATATTAAAAAAAATATCGGAAAAAAACAAAAAACGCCTCTAGTAAACACCCACTTCCGGTTTATGAATGTTTACCAAAAGCTTTTCAGTTCCAGTTTTTAACGATAAAACCTTACGTTTAAAGTTTCATCTCAATCGGATCAGTCGTTTTTGACATACAGCACCCACGGACAGACAGACAGACAGACAGACAGACAGACAGACAGACACACACACAGACACAAAATTTTTTTTTCCAGAAATTAGTTTAATGGACTCAGGTGACCTCAAAACGGATATTTCCGCAAAAAAAATTTTTCAAAAAAAAATCACGATCACAATACTTCCCCTATATATACTTCGTATATAGGGAAAGTAAAAAATGGTGATGTGGCCATCATAGTACTTTCCCTATATTTTACTCGAAAACTATGCGGTTTATGCAAAAAGGTTATTCCTAATAATTTATTCAATTTTGAATTCTCTACAATTATTTGTTATATAACTTTCATGTTGCTTCAATAGTTTATTAGCATTTGGCAAAAAAAGTCAAAAATTTCAATTTTTATTTTTTTTATCGAAAGTTAAGAATTTTATGAAAAATATATTTTAACAAAATTTGTTCAGTTTCTCATTCTCTTTAACTTTTGTTTGAAAAGTTTTGTAATATTTTTCATATTAAAAAAAATATCGGAAAAAAACAAAAAACGCTTCGAATAAACACCCACTTCCGGTTTATGAATGTTTACCAAAAGCTTTTCAGTTCCAGTTTTTAACGATAAATCCTTACGTTTAAACTTTCATCTCAATCGGATCAGTCGTTTTTGAGATACAGCACCCACGGACAGACAGACAGACAGACAGACAGACAGACAGACAGACAGACAGACAGACACACACACAGACACAATTTTTTTTTTTCCAGAAATTAGTTTAATGGACTCAGGGGACCTCAAAACGGATAATTCCGCAAAAAAAAAATTTCAAAAAAAAATCACGATCACAATACTTCCCCTATATATACTTCGTATATAGGGAAAGTAAAAATGGTGATGTGGCCATCATAGTACTTTCCCTATATTTTACTCCAAAACTATGCGGTTTATGCAAAAAAGTTATTCTTAATAATTTATTCAATTTTGAATTCTCTACAATTATTTGTTATATAACTTTCATGTTGCTTCAATAGTTTATTAGCAATTGGCAAAAAATGTCAAAAATTTCAATTTTTATTTTTTTCTCTCGAAAGTTAAGAATTTTATGAAAAATATATTTAAACAAAATTTATTCAGTTTCTCATTCTCTTTAACTTTTGTTTGAAAAGTTTTGTTATATTTTTCATATTAAAAAAAATATCGGAAAAAAACTAAAAACGCATCGAGTAAACACCCACTTCCGGTTTATGAATGTTTACCAAAAGCTCTTCAGTTTCAGTTTTTAACGATAAAACCTTACGCTTAAAGTTTCATCTCAATCGGATCAGTAGTTTTTGAGATACAGCACCCACGGACAGACAGACAGACAGACACACACACAGACACAAATTTTTTTTTTCAGAAATTAGTTTAATGGACTCAGGGGACCTCAAAACGGATATTTCCGCAAACAAAATTTTTCAAAAAAAAATCACGATCACAATACTTCCCCTATATATACTTCGTATATAGGGAAAGTAAAAATATAACTAGTTTCAAATTGTTTAAATATAGATTTAAACGATATTTATTAGATAAGGAATTATACTCACTAAGTGACTTACAAAATCGTGTGGCTGTAGCATCTGTATATTAAAAGTAAAATTGACATTTATTTTTTATCAGTTAAGTACTCTCGTTGCATATGTACATGCTTTTTGACAATACTTGTGTGAACATAAATACTCAACACTTTTTATGCTACTTTCTTGATGGAACCAAATTTTCAGATTGGGTATAATAAAACACTTGTTTTGTTCCATATTTTTATTTTCAGTTGCCTGGCACGTGTTTCGATCCGTTACGATCATTTTCAAATGTAAAACTAATTTGATTTTGAAGAGTGTTCGAATATATATACAAATATGGCTAATTAGCGGAGATAACAACGTTAATGATGTTGTCGAAATTGTTTATCTCGTGCTGATGGTTCAGTAGATAATCCCCCCTGCTGATGGCTCGTTTAATCTCTAATCCCTCTAATAAGTTCAGCTTCCGACCCTTTCGACTAATGTGGATTGGTAACCTCACGGTTAGCATCAACACGAATAACAAACTGCAATACGCAATCTATAGGAAGCCAACCATAACAGACACCATTATACCTATAACGTGTTGGTTTGTTATGGTTTGGAATTCCATTGAGTGTATGTGCTGTGTGGCATCAGTTATCTCTTTCACCCACGATGCATTCTCATTGTGCTGCATGCTTGTTTCCCACAGCGAAGACCAATATTTGTGCAGACTATCTGGTGTTGGTGGCCCATTGTTTTTAATATTTGTATTTTTCCTGTATACTGGTGTAAAATTGTCTTTCATTGTTTTCAAATTGTGCATATCGATGAATTATTTATTACTTGTATTTAGTGGCTCGTATATATGCATTTTGTTGTTCTGTTTTATGTTTGCACATAGTCTCCGCGTCCTTACCCCCATTCATACTGTGTAAGTCACCCTATGCCCTTTCGAATATCGTCTATACGTGACTCGAGTCGTTGTTAACAGGGTGGTATCGTTGTTTTTAACCGGAGCTATCTACTGATCGGATCTTATAAAGATTCAGTGCACATCGTGTGTGATTGTTTGTGTAGTGTTGTTCTGTAATCCCCCAAGAACTTCCTAACTATACGACAAGTGTTAAGTATTACTGCCTTTTGCAACTCCATATAGGTGGATTATTATTATTATTATTATTAAGGTTTTCTCAGTTTATGCTGGTTGCATTTATTGTTTTAAAAATGTTCTAACTATATTGCAAGTTTTTAGTATAATTGCCTTCTGTATTTGTTGGTGTAGTAGATGGGTTATCTGGAATTGTCGGAGATGTTTTGTGAATTTCGCGTGTGTGATGCCGGTTGTAGAAATAATGAATGGGATGATGCGTATCTGTTTTTGTTTCCATATCCTCTCTAATTCTAGAGCTAGGAGTGTATATTTGTCTAGCTTCTCTATGTATTTCTTTGTTATGTTTATACCTGTAGGTATGGCTATGTCTATTAGATACGTTTCCTTGCTCCTTTTATATTGTTGCTCTATATCCGGTATATTACATATAACGGTTTTATCTGTGTGTATTTTGATATCGTAGTACAACTTATACTGTTCATTTTCTAAGATGTTTTGTGGAGTGTAATTATAGTATGGTGTGGTGTCTGTTAGATTAAGTTGAAGGGCTAACGCTTGGTGGATGCGGCTATGTTATGTTGTTCAGTGTAGGCCGTTCACGCTAGGATTTTGCATCCTCGTGTTATGTGTTGTATATTTTCTTGATGTATGTTGCATTTTCTGCATAGGTCGTTTGTTGTGTTGTTTTTCAAGATATGTTTTTGGTAGCTCCTCGTGGCTATAACTTGGTCTTGGATCGCTAGAAGAAAGCCTTCAATTTCTGGGAATAATTGGCCATTCTGTAACCATTTATATGTATCATGTTTGTTTATGTTTTCATTACTGATTACGTGTAGATGTTGGCCGTGTAACCCTTTCTGTGCCCATTGGTCCATTTTTTGTTGCTGAGTTTGTGAGTTGTTTTAAGATCTTCTTTGTATGACAGATTAAAGGGTGTATATTCTTCGTCTGCTTGCACTACAGCCATATGTAGTGATGTGTTTTTGTTGTGGAAGTAACCCCTGAGTGTTTGTATTTGTTTATCATGAAGTGCATGGATATCTAATATTCTTCTTCCACCTTCTGTTCTTCCTATTGTTAGCCTATCTTTGCATGATTTGGGGTGATGTTTCCTGTATTTTGTCAGCTCTGTGTTTGTTAGCGTGTTGATGTTGTCCAGGTCGGTTTTGGTCCATTTTATAATTCCGAATAAATATGTTAATAGGAGTAAGGCATAAGTGTTTATTGCTTTGAAGAGGTTCTATGAATTAATGTTGGTTCTTAGGATAAGTCCTAGGCGTATTTTGTATTGATGTGTAATACCTTTTTTTATTATTGTGTATTCTATTTTCCTATTTGGTTGGATCCCTAGATATTTGTAGGTCTCATCTTCTTGCATGTTATCCATTGTTTGACTGTTGAGGGTTTCTGTCACTACTTCATTCTTAAATTTTCCCTTTTCTATTATTAACATTTTACATTTGCTAATTCCGAATTCCATATTGATGTCTGTTGTTATGTCTTCTGTTATTTTGATTAGACTCTTCATATGAGTTTTTGTTGTCCCATATAGTTTAATATGATCCATGTATAGTAGGTAGTTAATTACATGTCTCGTTGCTTGCCTATGTTTGATTTGGAATCCATATGCAGTGTTGTTTAGGGAGTTAGACAGGGGGTTTAAGCACAGGCAGAACCATAGGGCACTTAGCGAGTCACCTTGGAAGATGCCTCTTTTGATTCCTATGGTTTCTGTTTATATTTGTTTCGTGTCTCTATTTAGGTTTATTGTTGTTTTCCATGTTGCCATAGCTGTAGATAGGATGTTTCGGATGTTTGAGTGAATTTTGTATATGTCCAGTACTCTCATGTATGTGGTACTGAGTCGAAAGCTTTCCTATAATTTATGTAGCATGTTTGTAAGTTTCGTTGGTGTTTCTCGACCTGTTTCATGATAACGCTATCTATGATTAACTGTTCCTTGCATCCTTGGCTCCCTTTTTTGCAGCCCTTTTGTTCTTCAGTCATAATGTTATTTGTGGGTAGATGTTGGTCAATTTTCTTCAATATTGCGGAAGTTATTATTTTATATAGGGTTTGTAAGCAAATCACAGGTCGGTAGTTTTCTGGGTTTCCGTCTCGTTATTTTCCGGAATTATTAATGTTTTCCCTTCAGTTAAGAATATTAGCATAGCTTCTGGGTTTTGGATTATTTTGATTATTTGTTTTGTTAGGTAGGTATGCGTTGATGTGAATTGTTTATACCAGTAGTTTTGTATTTGATCTGTGCCGGGGCTTTTCCAGTTATGTGTGTTTCTTATTATTTCTGTGAGTTCTTCTGGTATTATTTTGTATGAGTTCTGTTCTGGCATATTTTTCTGCCTGTCTTCTCCTTCTTTAATCCACATAGCTGCGTCGTTGTGTATAGTATGATTTGATCATATATTTTCCCAGAAATTTGTGATCTCATCTTCTCCTGGTGGTATCATCTTGATGTCTTCTTTGTTTGTTATTTTTTTATAGAATAGTCTCTCACTTCTGTAAAAGATATTATTTTCTCTCTTTCGGTTCTTAGATTCTTTGTATCTTCGTAGGCGTGCTGCGTAAACTGCTAATTTTTGTTTCTGCGTATCCATTATTTCAGGGAGCGTTTGGTTGTTGTCTTTTATTATATTTCTCGTATGTTTCAAGATCTTTTTTGAGTTATTTCCTTGAATATATTGAGTTATTCTGCCTATATTAGCTCTCAAGTTACTTATCTTATTTTCAATCCTTATTTGCCAGTTAGGTTTATTGGTTGTTTTCTTTTTTTTGTAGTCCCTGCTGTTGTATTGTCTGGCCATTATATGTTATGGTTGTTATTGCTGCGGTATATACAATTGTGTGAATTATTATTATTATTATTAACATTCTAAAGGTAAAGTATCTTTTTATTTGTCTGAAAATTATGTTTTTTGTCTAAAATATGTGTTTATAGTTTATTGGTAAATATTTCAATACTTATATTTGTCTAATTATTTGTGTTGTTGTTGTTAAATATATTTATTAACATTGTTAAATTTGAAAAGAGAGTTTGCTTAAATTAAGTGAGTCTACAGTTACTTTCCTTTACTAATAGAACGTGACAAGGTTCCGATCGCACGAATTGCCGTTAAATAGTTACTAATTATATAAATCTGCTTTGAATTTTAGGTTAAATAAAAATGTTTAGAACGGATTATTTTATCTTAAAAAATACTGGGTGTAATTTTTCAAGAGCGTGAGGGTTTTGGGCACCAATTTATTTATTGAAATAATACAACAATTTAGGAGGGTTTATTGTTGAACACTGCAACATGTTTCGCCACACAGTGGCTTCATCAGGGAGATGAATACTGAAACAATGTTCAACAAGCTTAAATCAGGGTACGAACCCACTAAAATCTGTAGTCGATTCTGACAAAAGATTAACATACATATTATCAACATATTACATTGTAAGATGTTTGATAAATAAATAAACGATGCAATTCTTTTCTGCTAAATTGCTTTATTTCTTTTATGGTGCGAAAAAGTAGTTATTGGTTCTGGTTTTATATGTGTTTAATTTATTATCCCCTCTCATTGCGTGTTTGTGATAAAGTAGTATGGTTACTATTGTGTAAATTCCATAGAAAATTAGGATGTTATTTGACCTGAAAACCCCGCGACAGAATTCTCTGTCTTTTTCTGTGAAAATTGCCTTAGCATATGAAAATTGCAAGTGTTGTTGGATGTTCATCAAGTTCCTATTGCGTTTAAATAAAATAATTGTGCTAATACTATTTTTCCTCTTAATAATATTTTTTTGAAGTTGGAATAAACAGTGATTTTTGTCTATATTAGTGCCTAACTGCATTCAGTTGTATACCAACGAAGCAGTAAGTAGCTCTGCTACCCGCTCAAGTAATTGTTTTCTTCAAAACATATTGAAACAACTTTTACTTAGTGAGATCGTATTTATTAAATGATCTAACCTCAAAACTATACAATAGTGCAAATGTTGATTATAAGTATAGTGAATATATTTGAAATGTTACAACAAGCAGGTGGCCAAATTGGCGTCTAGAGCCAAACCGTCTCTAAGTTCAGTTTGAGACGCCGAACTAAACAGACGTGTGTTGCGTGCGTTCCGCGAGTAGCAGTGATAATGCAAGAGTAACAGTTCATAGTTACAGTGAGATAGACAATAACAAGCCCAGGGAAACGACTAGCAAAGTCGCAGTAAAGCGGGCACCAGCCCGCCCCCTACCGAGAGAGAGTTTGCGGGCGAAACATCGCCTGGAAATTGGCATCAGGATGGACGATACCCTGCTTAATATGTTAAACCAAAATAGCAAAATTAATACAATCATGTGATACGGCAAAAGACAAGTTCTCTACAACCATATCTGACACAGGAATTTAAAGGAATAAGTGTAGTAGGTAACAGTTTCACTCCGAACGCTCTGGAGGACGTGGGCATCAAGACGGAAAAAGTGACACTCAAAAAGACTGAACCACCGGCGTACCTTGTGGTAACCAACAACCAACATACTTTGACATTTTTAAACACTAACAACAGGTATTTATTATACACCTACGTTACGTGGGTAACAGAAAACTTCTTTCACACTAACGCGGTGAGTAAAATGCAGTGCCGGGCATAATTCTTGACTCTGCACTAAATCTAGAGAAACTCCGGCTAATTGCCCCACCCGGCATGCGCCGTGAAATGCTCTATTTAACAAGAAATAGTGAAAGGCATCAAGAAAACCCAAGAAAAAAGGCATCTATCGCGAAAGGCTATGGTGCTCGTGAATAAAATTATAATTATAATAAATTTTGAACAATTATTTTCCGAATGTATGGAAATTTGCCAACGTGATTCCTTCACTAAAACCTAACAAACCACATATTAAACAGGATACGCAGTCATATACGCAAAACCTACATCCCTGGACAATTTGGCTTTAGGCCTTGCCACAACACAACTCAGCAAACAGCTCGAATCATAAATGACATCTCGATGAAATTCAACGAGAATAAAACAACAGCAATGCTGCTGCTGGATATCGAGAGTGCTTTTGATAGTTTGGCTAGACGGGCTCATCTATAAACTACTAACATCACGCAGCCACCACATCTGGTGTGTATAATCAAATCATTTTTAATATCACGTACACTGCGAGTAGCGGCTATCAAATTTTAAGGCAATCCAGTCCGGTGACCCTCAGAGAAGCGTCCTGGCCCCAAATTTGATCAACTACTGTATTTATGATATCCCCAAGATGCCCAATACCAACTTGGCACTCTTCGGCGTTGATACTGTCGTGTACGTTGAATCCTGGTGTGCGCCGATTGCGCCGAAAAAGATGCAAATTCGCGCAGATTAGATTTGTCCATTCTTCAATAAATGGAAGATCCACATTAATGCGGATAAATGTGAATCGATAGTTTTTCATCGCAAGAATGCACAGATCAAAATATTCGAACCGCTGCGTATTAATAATCAAAGCGTGCCAGTAAAAACATCGGTGAAATATCTTGGGGTACATTTAGATTCCAAATTACTTTTCGGCCAACACATAAATCGGACAGCAGAGAAGGCGAGCGATGAATACGTTCGCTGTATCCGTTTCTTTAAAAATCTAGTAAATTATCGTCAGCCAATAATGCCAAATTATAAAACCGTCATTCGGCCGGTGATGGTTTGTAGGTTCCCGTCTGGAACTGTGCATCGCGCACACGACATCAAAAATTACAGTACAGAACAAAAGTTTGGGAAAAGGTCGGTACGAGCGTATCGATGACCTTCACACTGAGGCGGATGTACCAATGCTCGAGGAGAAAAGTTCTATCAAAAACAGCTAGACAACAACCCATTAATGAACAACATCAAGACGGCGCGGAGGGGCTTCTTACCCTTTCGGCTAAAACATCGTCTACCACATTCACACACGCGCTTTTTCAATCGGTAGCTCCGTACGCAGAGTTTTTGATTGGGAAAGAGCTGTGTGAATTCCCCTGAATTTTCTTTCCAAATTTAATTAATATTTTCGAAATGCATTACACACACACTTTTATTTAACTCCAAATTAAAAATTTAAAACTTTGGTAGGCAACCATAGTTGCACCAAAACTATACTTCTCTCTACTGGTTGGAGAGAGACAGGTATAGCAATTTAGCGCGTTGCTCTTCCGAACACCGCTGGCTGTCATCGGTGGCGAGACATTATGGAATACGAACTGGGGTTTCAATTACTTCTTTAATATTTCCCGGCATTACATCAAAACTAACCACTTACCACAGTTGAAAAGCTTCTGCCAAGGCAAAACCGACTGCCGATCCCGCATTTGCAATGCGATTGTATTTGTAGATAAACAAATAAGACTAATTTAAGCGGAGAAGCAGGGAATTAGGTAATTTAAGTTAATTATTGTAAATGTTAACTAAATTTTGTTAATGTGTTGTAAACCTTTATTATTATAAAATAAATATACTGACTTGTATAGACCGAATTTAGTCGCGTTTCAAATTTCGTAACCGAGTTTTTAGTTTAGTTTTTTTCTGTTTCAATTATATATATTTTCTTTTAATAATAAACAGAATATATATTATAAATATTTTCTTTGTTTTCTTGTGTTCATCCCTTCCATCGGGTCAGTATTGCATTGTTTATAATCCTTATCGTTTTACTTCTCGTTCTTTAAACAACCCATCTATGGTCTACCACCTTTTGTTTGTTATTTTATAGTCGTTTCTACCGGCCGCGAAAGGTAAAGAGTATGTCCCTGACTATCCTTCATTGTCGGTTTAACTTTTATATATATATATATATTGATATATTTTATTAATCACATTAATTATGAATCATGGAGTGCCAATACTGTAAATCTGATAGAAGTAGCTGATATTACTTCTGTTACATGTTATGTATGTAAGAGTGTATACAACACAGCATGTGCTAATTTGTCCAATTGGAGAATGATGTTGCATTTGAGTCATCATCACGAATCTTTAGAATTGGTAAAGTTCATTATGATGAATTTGTTGAAACAGCTGAAGTAAATATAGCACACCCAAATACGTTTTGGAATTTTATCAGTAACTGCAACAAAGTACGTGGTTTTCCAAGAAACCAAGAAATATATTCTATGAAGAAGAAAATTGTAACAACGGAGTTGATTGTGTAAACTTGTTTTCAAGCTTCTTTTTCAAAGTATATAGCAATGATAACTCTCCCATACTTAGGTTAAGCAATTTTTAAAATGCTATTACTTTGAACTCTTTATCTGTTAGCACATCTGAGGTTTTTGATTGTTTGAATGGTTTGTGAGATTGTCTCGAGGCTGGACCCGATGGATTGCCACCGTATTTGCTGAGAAGATGTGAATATACCCTTTCCCGGCCCCTTCATTTTCTATATCTCAATATTTAAGTTGTGGTATTTTCCCTAATTTATGGAATAAAGATGGTGCAAGGGAGAACGTTGCTAATTGTAGAGGTATTACCTTGCAATCAGCTATACCTAAAGTACTAGATCAATTAGTGTGGGATTGCAAAAATATCATTTGTGAAGAGCAGCATGGTTTCTTGAAGGACAGATCTAAATTGACCAATTTATTATCATACCAACATTTTCTACTAAATAGCCATAACAGGCCATCAAATGCATGCTATTTATACTGACCAATCTAAAGAATTTGATCGTGTGAATCACAAGATCCTGTTAAACAAGCTTGTAGATCTTGGGTCTTGAAATGGTACAGAGTAAATTTTTACATCTCATATCTTTCAAACTTGGAAACTCTCGCTATTATTTTAGTAAATCAAATATGATGATTCTCTTAAACCTAAAATCTCTAAAACATAGAAGAATTCTGTCTTATATACATTTTATTGTTTGGAAAAATAGAGGTCATAAATTATTATTTCGTCTACCTTTGCATTCTACAAATTATGATTTCCACAACCCTCTCACGCGGTTTATGTGACTTCGTAACATATTGAACTCTGATTGTAATTTTAATATTTTTGATAGTTCATTCTTGAGATTTAATCGTAGCTTGCGTTATTTTGATTTGAATTGTCTTACTTAGCATAATACTTGTTTAATAATTTAATTTAATTTAATATTTGTGTTATTATAACAATTTATAATATTAATTTGTATATGTTTTTATTATTATTATTATATCTATTAGATTTAATTTTACTTTATTATACTTACGTCTTCATTATACTGGGTGACGCACACCATTCGCGTCGGTTTATGTCCGTTTTTAAGATATTTGACAATTCTTGAAAACGTAAACCAAAATTTAAAATGCATAGCTGTCCTACATACTTAAGCTAGATATTTTAAGTTGTTTTTATCTTTTGGTCTAAGCATTAGAATTGACGATAAAATAAGAATGATCCCTAAAAATTATACAGGGTGGATAAAAATAAACATTTGATATTGACTCTCATTAACGTCAAATAACTTTCTTATTTTAAATGGAACACCCTATATTTGATATCGAATTTTGATTCTAATTTTAATTAGCTCTAAAATTGTATTAAGGTTTCCTATGCCTATTTCTTATATTTTTCTAATAATTTGGTGTTTTCAAATTGAAATGATGCCCATCATCATCAATGCATAGGTAAACTCTTTCTTTGAATGACCGTTTCACTTTAATCAAAATACCTAGCGTCATAAACATAATTTTTTTATATACATATCTCCATAAGAAATAGTCTGGAAACCTTGCTGGCCAATTCTGTGGACTTCCGCGTCCTATCCATCTATTTTGATATTGACTATCTAATTCATTTCTAACGTTTACTTGGAAGTGTGCAAAGCATCGTTTAGTTGCATCCACATTCTTTCTCGAATATTAAGTGGTATATTTTCTAAAAGTATCACTTATAAATTGAAGAAACATGGCACCGTTTAAGTAGCTATCAAAAAGTTAAGGACCTAACACAGTCGTTACAATTATTCCAACAGTCCATCGGTGCTGATGGTCGAGGGTTCTAAAGAAATTGAGATTTTTATCACTGTAATAATGCGAATTATGTCTATTAACTAATCCGTTGTTATGAAAAGTTGATTCATCTGAGAAACGTACATAATCGAAGAAATGTTCATCATATCACAACTTTTCTAGAACCCATAGACAAAATTCGAGGCGTAGACCGTAATCTGCTTCCGCAAGTTCCTGATGAAGTTATCTATGATACGGGAAAAATTTGTGTTTCTTTATAATGCTTCCGATGCTCCGTCTACTTATTTTAATCATTTTTCGCTGCCTTGTATGCGGAGTTTCAATTAAAGATCCCATAACTAAGAATTCATTTTATTCATTTCCAGTAATTTGCTTTTGTCGCTCTGTTTATTTTATAAGATATACATCCTGTTCTTCTAAACTCTTGTAGAAAATTTTCTAATGAACACTTGTTAGAATGACGTTTGTTTGGAAATTTTTGAGCGTAAACTGTCGATGCTAACACGCAATATTCTTCACACTCATCAATTACTAAAATGATACTAATTCTTTCTTCTCGGAAGTAAGTTCTTATCTCAAATAAAATGTTTTTCTTTAAACAACCTTAACTAACAATGATGATTTTACTCAGAAGTACTGTCACTGTCAAATAATATTTATTTTAGATGAATAATAGCGTCACCTCTGCCAAAGTCTACTTTTGAAATATAAATGGTAGCAAATTAACGTTTGAATTTGAAAATGTCAAATTACTGGGAAACTATAAGAACTAGGTATAGGAACTTTTAATATAATTTTAAAACTGATTAAAATTAGAATCTAAATATGATAACAAATATAAGGTGTTATTTGACGTTAATGATAGCAGATATCAAATGTTAATTTTTTTTCACCCTGTACAATTTTTATTGATCATTTGTAATTTATAGTCAAGTCTAATGCTTAGACTAAAAGATAAAAACAACTTAAAATATCTAGCTTAAATATGTAAGACAGTCAAGCATCTTGAATTTTGATCTACATTTTCAAGAATTGTCAAATATCTTAAAAACGGCTGGAGTTAGGTATGGGAAACATAACAGTAGCTTGCCTTTATTTAGCCTGCACTATCAAAATATGAAAGAATATACAGGCTGTCCCAATGAAATTTATATAACTTTGGTGTGTAACTTTTTTTGAGTCACTCTGTATATATCATAATTTTAAAACGTGCTTCTAATGAACCTACATAGCTGTCAACAAAAAAATTTGAAAAATATTTTGCCGTTTGCCGTATATAAGCCGACGCAAATGTGGTGCCCCACCCTGTATATGTCTAACTCTTAGGTTTATGGCATATTTTTTTCTACATTAATAGTTGTTTTGTAAAAAGTTGATTTACGTTTAATTAAATAAATAAATAAAGCCTGAAGGAAGTTTCGCTATTAATAAATTGTCAGCCATGCTCTATTCCCGAAACCACAGATGATACATTAGACCAAGTATTTCATGAACTATGTGAACGGAAAAGAAGGGAACAGAATATTATTATAACAAACATTTCTGAAAATGAAAATAAAAATAACGAGCGCTCTAAAATTATGAATGTTGTAAGTAAAATAGTAACAAATCAATTTTATCAAACGTGTCAAAGATTTATAGGCTAGGCAAAAGACGAAATTATTCTTAGTCTTGTCCTATAAAGGTAGTATCGTATTTTACTCATCGGAAATATATATATTTACATAAATAAGGACTTAACTCAAAGAGAAAATGAAAAGAAGGAAAAAAAATTAAGGCCATATATAATCAAACAAAAAACGGAAGAATATACAACAGCAACTAAAATTATATTAATTAAATGTATTAAAATCCTTTAGTTCGTTGTAGAATATAAAATTATATTATCGAAACGTACGTTGACTGTATACCAAAACTCAAACTTCTTTTAATAACGCTTTGAAAGCTGATGAGTATTTATTTTCTTTCTAACAGAAATATGAGCAAATGACTCTTTGTGTGATTTTGAACCATTTACGACCTCAGGGAAAGTATTTAGGACCGATCGCAGGACAGGCCGCGGTGGTGGTACTTTAATCGCTGTTTCAAATCGTATTTTAGCTGAAGAAATTCATATTAAAATCAACTCTAATGTAGATGTAACTTGTGTACGCGCTATTATATCTAATAAATTATTCTATCTCATAGTTTTGTCAGTCTATTTTATTATTTATTATTGCTTGTGATTGTAATGTACCAGAATATCCGATTTTAAATTGTGCAAAATCTAATATAATATCAAATTTTATTAACTTTAATTCCGCAAAACAAATCAATAACATACGAAACAGTTATCAAAAAATGTTAGACTTAATCATTTTTTCGGATAATATAAACTGTTTTGTTGATCGTTGCGAATCTCCCCTTGTTAAAGAAGATATATATCATTTCGGTCTGACATTCCAGAGTATAATTTCAAAAAATCTAATTATGCTTTACTATATAAGTTGGTGAATGATACTAATCGTATACTAATAGTTTCAGTGTACCGCTAGTTAATACCAAACATAGTAAATTTCCTAAGTGGTTTTCTAAAATGCCTTTATGCAAACGTAAAATGCATTGGTATAATTTATGTATAAACATTTAATAAGAGGCAATTATTAAAATACCGCTTCATTATCAAAAAGAAAATTAACTCGGATTTCAAAATGTATATAGATAAAACTGAATCTAACATTAAACGTAATCCCAAAGAGTACTGATGTCAACCACCAGAATGCCTGCTAGGGCAAAACAAAATAATACATATTTTAGCACTCCTTCCGATATAACTAATGCATTTGCATCACAGTTTTCCTCCCTATACCCTCGTAATGATAAGAGTTTATCCCCTAATAAAAATCTGGATGCAATATCTATTGAATCTAATGTATTATCTGTTAAATATTTTAGTTTAGAAAGCTACTTAAAAGCGATAATGTAATTAAAATCAAATCTAACAATAGGGCCAGATAATATTCCTGTACTCATTATACGTGATTCTACAAACATCTTATATATAAACTAAGAGAAACCCTATGGCCCTTAGTTTACATATAAGATGTTTGTGACTAACACGATTAAAACCTTTGCGAAGTCCGCATAGAGACCGTGTACAAACAACAAATTCACTCATAAATGTATCCAACATTTTCACGATTGTATAATTATCGCTCTGCAGTAAATTATGTTAAACGCCATTTTTATAAATTGTGTGTACAAAGCTTGAATTCCATATTTTGGAATGTAGCTACATCTTATATGTAAACTAAGGGCCATAGGGTTTGATGGATAACTTTTGTCGGGGTTTAAATCATACTTGTCAAACCGATTTCAACAGATTATATGCAATGGTATTGCATCCTCTCCATGTTTAGTGTATTCAGGTGTCCCATTGGATCTTACTTCAATATATTTGTCAACGATGTTGGAAAGTGCTTCATGTATGTAAATACATAGCTAATATTTAAAATTCAGAAATTCTTCGATACTGTATAGTTCTATATCCAAAAGCACTTCAATAACTTTCCGTTTAAATATATTTGAGTCACTTATCATTTGGCAATGTGTTGTACATACTTGTGTAATGAGGACTCTTTTCTGTAAAACTATATTTGTGGATTGGGTATTGATAATTATTTTTATGTCTGGTATTATGTGAATGTGGCCATGTTTTTATTGTAAAGATGTTTTTGGTTTCTTATAAATAGTACATTTTCCAGGATGCATATTACAAAAAGTGTAAGTAATTTATTTCTTTTGAAGTGATTACTACATGACTCATTAGGCTTTAATCCAAGTCTGGCTCTTAATTTTTGTTTTTGCAAGATGAATATTTAGTTTATATTGGTAGACCTTCTACAGTGAATAACCCCGAAACGTAATACACTTTCAAAATTGGCTTGATATACCATTTTTAGTATCCTAAAGGAGACATATTCTTTTAAGACGCGTAGCATAGCTCCAACCATTTTAATCTATCGTCGATAAAGAGTCCCAGAAATTTAGCTGAGCGTGTTAGGGGCAGATTAAAATTACCAAAGATGAGGTTCTGCAGAGTACTGGTAGTTTCATTTTTTTTAAATAAGATATAGTTAGTTTTATTTTTGTTTACAATTAGTCTATTTTGCTCGAACTAATTAAATACTTGTTCCAATGTATATGATGCGTTTTGGCACAATTCATTCATATTTTTACCATTAATACAAATATTAGTATCATCAGCGTAATTTACAATTTTTACATCCAAAATATTGCCCTCCCGTTATTTCCAAGATCCTTGATTGTACGATTCCGGTTTCTCTTTTTATTTCTAATATTTGTCCCCTTCCGATAATGTAGTCACTTATATGCAACTCCTCTCAAGCCTCTATCTTGCAATTTTGATAATAGTAACTCGTGATTAATACAATCAAATGCTTTGGACAAGTCAAGTAGGATACCACAACAGATTTCTTCTTTATAGATGAATGTATAAATTTTTTGAATTCATATAAGGCTTTGTTACATTTTTTGTTTTTTTGTAAAACCATGTTGATAAGGTGATAAAACATTATGTCTACTCAAAAATGCTTGAATTTGTGTAGCTATCACATATTCAAATATTTTAGAAAATGTTGAGATAACACTTATGGGTCTGAAGTTACACACGTCCTCTGGGTTTCCGCTTTTATATAGAGGGATTACTTTAACTAAAGTAATGACAGTATTTCATCAATACCTACGCTCTTCTTTGTTGGCATGTTTTGTCCAAGAGTTTTAATTTCATTTGTGGTTATTGGATGAAAAAATATTATCCAGTCTAATTTAATTGTTTCTGATTTAGTATTGCCTATTTGCAGCTGTATTTATAAAGTGCTCATTCAATACATTTACATCAATATCCGGACCTAATTGATTTAAATGATCACTTGCCTTTGTTATATTTTTAACTACGTGCCAGGCGGCTCGGCATTTATTTGTTGAAGTTTCTAGTTTATTACTAAAATAGGCCCCTCTGTCATTTTTTAAAGTTATGTTGTATTGTGTTTTGTGGTGTTTTAAAATTTGTTTATATTCTTGTGAATATTTCGATAGAATCTCATAAAGATTCACTAGCCTTTTTTGTTCTTTTGTACCATCTGAAATTGGGAACATAGATTTCTTTATACTATTTCGAATTACTTGAAAGGGGAAACAGTTGTTGAAATACTGCAGGAATATCGACAAAAAAGTGTTAAATTGTGTTTCCACATTTATACTGTCATACATTTCTGACCAATCCGAATTACTTAAGGCGTACTAAAAGTTGTAAATATTGTGTTGTGAAAAGAAATGTTTTTTTGTTTGGGACTTATTACTTATCTTAACGCCCTGAAAATTTACAATTTGGGCTAGGTGATCTGAAAAACCTGTGTTTACAATTTGATAAGTAATATTGCTTTGATAATTAGTTATTATATATAATTACCATGAACTATTCGGGTAGCCTCGTTTATTAACAAAGAGCTGCTATAAGATGCAATTAATGACTTAAAATAATTTGACATTTTATTTTCTTTTTGAATGTCGATATTAAAATCGCCAGATATAAAAAACTTATTTTTATTACCTAGCAACTTTACTAACAGTGATTCTAATTTTTCAAAAAATATTCCTATATTTGCATTTGGCGGCCTATAAATACACACGAACGTCACTATTTCAGAATCTATTCTGATATCGGCACCGGTACATTCAAATATATTTACGACTGTGAGTCGATTTATATCTTCTCTATTGATACCTTGCAAGTTCTTGTCACAGTAAATGGCGACGCCTCCATGCATACGATGACCTCAAACGTGTGATATTAAGTTATAATTTAGCATTCGTATTGAGTCTATTTGGTTAGCGCACTGCCAATGTTCTGATAAACATACTACCGCTATTTTATAATTCTTTAAGAACACCATAAGTTCGTTTATGCAATTTCCCATTGATTGTATATTTAGATGCATAATCATTCGGTCACCATCATACGTTGTATTTCGGTTCGAATTTTTTCCCGATCCAGTACAAAAAGGGATTGATACACACTCCTCTTGGCCATATTTCTGGATTTTTGAGTCTTTATAGATTACTTATTAGAACTTCCACCTTAAACGAAGCATATTCTGCTGGATTTTTTGATTTCATTTGTTCGCAAATCACATTTGTAAAAGTTTTATTTTGCAATAAAGTTTTAATTTCATCAACCTTCGTTCCTGGATGAAAACGATTTGTATGTATATACGCGAATTTTGTTACAGTGGTAATCGATGTTGTGTCTGCAGTACCGTATATTGGTTCGGCTCTTGGACGCCTTCGCTTTTTGTAGACGATAGTCTCAAATCCTTTCGTGTCCTCATTTCCATTATTATTACGGTATATACTTTCTTCACTGCACTCTTGATGAAACGAAATTATAATATTAGGTAATTTCAAATTAAAACACTTGTTTACTTTCATATTGTAATATTGAGTTTCCTGACACATGTTTCGGTCAATTATTTCGGTCAGTTATTTTTGTAATTCCTTTGAGAATGGTCGTCATTGACCGAAACACGTGTCAGGAAACTGAATATTACAATATGAAACTAAACAAGTGTTTTATTTTGAAATCCATTATTATTGTTTGTTTTGGATTCCTCTTCGGCCATTGAACTTGCATTATTCTCCTTCGGTTTTTTTTGCATCGATTCGCGAGACTCACTCGAGCGTTTTTTGATTTTGTTTGATTTTAGGATCTGTGGTTCCATCTCTTTATTGTTTCCTGAATTTGCTGAGTGAGTGCGTTGAAATACAGGATTCTTTACCACTGCCTGAGCATTTTCTTCATAGCAACAATTGTTGGATTAGAGGGTTATGACATCCCTTTGTAGGTTATTTACTAATTTAAATAATTCTTTTATTTTTTTGTCTACCTTGTTATTAAATGGCAGATTATTTGGCTCTTTACATTTGCACCATTCTTGCACTGACTTTCGTGTTGGGACCTCCACAAGGCAGTCATCACATATCCATCTGAAATTTTTAATTTCTGGGATTGGTGAATTCCTTTTTACTCCACACGATAAGTGAAGTCTTATATCACATACGAAACACACTACACAATTTTATGTTTCACTTATGCTTATTTTACAGGATTTACACTTGTTAGATTTCTTGTCAGACGCCATATTTAATACTGTCTTTTTCAAGACAAAATATTTGTTATTTGCAGATGTCCTCAAGATATATCCGGATAACTTTCCCATAAGATACAATGCTGCTTCAAGAGTACCTATATGCGCTCTTAGAATGGTGTCATAACAATTCCATGAAATTAAATATAGGAAAATGCAACGCAATGATATTTACTTGACAAAATGAGATTTCAATTAATGCACAAGATTTGCGCCTTTGTATAATGTAGAATTTCATAGAACAAATTATGCAATAAATAGTCCAATATCCCGCGTTGTACAAATGGTTAATAATAATAAGTACCATAATGAATTAGATTTTGTTTTTAAAATTTCACACAGTGTATTTTTGTAGCTAAAGTTAAGAGCAGCATTTATTCGTATTAGGTAAGAATTTAGTATTATATATTATTAAATAGTTTACAATGTATGTTTAAGTTTTAAGAATAAACTGTGTTATATTCATTTTGAATAAAATAAAAAGTATTTCGGTAAATAAAATTTATTTATTTAATTATTATGTGCTGAATTTTACTCGTACGACTGGTAATATTTTAATTGGTTATGTTGAATTCGCTTTATATAAAATAGTTTGTTTTCATGTGTAAAGTACCAGAAAGTAGTGTAATCGTGAAAAATATTGAAGAACTTTTTAGTTTTGGTCAGTGTGTCTGTGAGCACTGATCCGCTAAATATTTTAAATTGAAGCTTTTATTTTTTTTTAAGAGCTGAAATGTTTTGGTAAAGCTTCGTACGCCAAGTGTTTACTCGAAGCAGTTTTTTTTGTTTCTCTGCAATTTTGTATAGAAAAATAAAAATCGTTTAAAACATAATACTTATTTATCTACGATCGTACAGAAAGTAGACGCTTTTTGCATCATTTTCCATTGTAAAAGTGGCTTTTTAAAGCCCTAGTGCTTTTTTACGTTTTTATTGCACGGTAATGTCAAACTGTTTTTATTGCACAGAAATGTCAAATTTGACAGATGAATGAATAGCACAAATTTTCGACGAAAAACTTAATTTTTTATTAATTGATACAAATAACTAATAAACTATAAATAAAATATATAATACAAACCAAATGGCAGATTTAGGAACTCCGAAGATTTCATTTAATGCAAGTCGAAGCGAACAATTTTTCCATAAATAATAATGGCGGCCGACATTTGTGCAACTTGTTTACTGGTTGCTAAGTAACGCTTTCATTAGTGCACTGCGGGTAAAATATGATTTCATTAATTGAATTATTGAAATGACATTAAAATATAACTCATAAGAATATATTCTTTGAAATCCTTTACGATCGAAGATAAAATTTTGTAAGGCACACGTGTAAAAAGTTTCTTTATTGCACTCCTGGCTTTAAAAAAACTCGCTCGTTCCTCGCTCGTGTTTTTAATCGCCAGTTCGTGCAATAAAGCATCACTTTTTACACTTGTACCTTAAATAACTATTAAGGTACAAGTGTAAAAAGTGATACTTTATTGCACGAACTGGCGTTTAAAAACACGAGTGAGTTTTTTTTACAGCCAGGAGTGCAATAAAGAAACTTTTTAACGTGTGCCTTACAAAATTTTATCTTCGATCGTGCAGCAATTTTTAAAGAATATGTTCATATGAGTAATATTTTAATGTCATTTCAATTATACAATTAATTTAAACATATTTTACCCACAGTGCATTGTTAAAAACGTTACTTAGCAACCAGTAAATAACTTGCACAAATGTCAATCGCCATTATTATTTGTGGAAAAAAGATTCGTTCTATTGTACTCGCTTCGACTTGTATTAAATTATATCTTCAGAGTTCCCAAATCTGCCATTTCGCTTATATTACTAAGTTTAATAGTTATTTGTATAAATTAATGAAAAATTAAGTTTTTTGTTGAAATTTTATGCTATAATATATTCATCTATCAGATATGACAGTTCTGTGCAATAAAAACAATTTGACATTTCCCTGCAATAAAAACGTGAAAAAGCACTAGTGCTTTAAAAAGCCACTTTTATAAGGAAAAATGAAGCAAAATGCGTCTACTTTCTGTACGATCGTAGATAAAAAACATTAAACAACTTTCGTTAATCAACATTTTCAAAAATATTTTTGTTTTTGTGAAACAAATTGTTGAAAATAATAATATGACCATTTTTAGCGATAGTAAGGCACGCAAATATCTTGAAAACTTAATGAATAAAAATGCTGGTGTATAAAAATACATAGACATATAGAAGATAAATATACCTTTAAGGATAAATTAAATGCAACAGAGTTTGACCTAGATTATTTTTACTTTCCCTATATAGTATATATACTATATATAGGGGAAGTATTGTTTTCGTGCGTGAAAATGTCTGTGGGCGTTGTATCTCAAAAACGAATGATCTGATAGAGATGATACTTTAAAATTAAGGTTTTATCGTTAAAATCTGGAACTGAAAAGCTTTTGGTAAACATTCATAAACCGGAAGTGGCGCTTTTTTGTTTTTTTTTTTTCGATATTTTTCTAAATATGAAAAATATTATAAAACTTTTCAAACAAAAGTTAGAGAGAATGAGATAATAAACAAGTTTTATTAAAACATTTTTTTCATAAAATTCTTATCTTTCGAGAGAAAAAAATAAAAATTAAAAATGTTGACATTTTTGGCCAATTGCTAAGTAGATATTGGAGTTACATGAAATTTATATCAGTAATAATTGTAGAGAATTCAAAAGTGACCAATTTATTATGAATAGTTTTTTTTGAGTAAACCTCATAGTTTTCGAGTAAAATATAAGGAAATTACTATGATGGCCACATCACCATTTAGGAAAGTAATGTATTCGTGAATGAGAATGTCTGTGGACTCTGTACTCAAAAACGAATGATCCGTTTGAGATGAAACTTTAAACTTAATGTTTTATCATTAAAAACTGAAACTGAAAAGCTTTTGATGAATGTTCATAAACCGGAAATGGATGTTTACTCGAGGCGTTTTTTTTGTTTTTTTCTCAATATTTAAAATCTAAATTTAAAAAATATTACATAACTTTTCAAACAAAAGTTAAAGGGAATGAGAAACTGTACAAGTTTTATAAAGACATGGTTTTCGTAAAATTCTTAATTTGTGAGAGAAATATTAAACTTTTTATATTTTTCTTTAAAGATTCTTGAAATTTTAGTAATTTCTCCTCCATACTTTTAGTTTTTATTGCAACTTCCTTTCCAAAGAATTTTCATCGAGAATTCTAAAAATTTTTACATGTTTAGCAAAGATTTTATTCAAGAGTTTCAAAAAATCATTATTTATATTTATTTATAAAAATTTCTTCGTGGTTTCTATACAAGATTTTGTTGAACTTTTTCTATTAGAAAATTTTCTAAATTTCTACAATTTTCTCAGATGATCTAAATTTTTTGTTTTTCTATTACATTGAAGTTTCTAGAATTTTTCACAAGATTTCATTTTAGGTTTATAAAACTTTTTTAACGGTTCTAAAAGTAGACGGTAATTTCTTTTTCTTATATAATAAATAAATAGTTATTTCCAGAATTTTAGCAAAGATTTTATTCGAGAGTTCTAGATTTTTCAGAAAGTTCTTTCAAGATTTTGTTTAACTTTACTATTTATTAAGAAATTTTCATGTAATTTTCTAGAACTTACTTAGATGCTTCTAAAAGTTTCACGAATTTCCTTTTTGCATCTTCCTTTCCAAAGAATTTTGATCAAGGATTCTAGAATTTTTCACAAATTTTCCTTGTAGATTTCTAGAACTTATTTGGAGGATTCTAGAAGTTAACAGTAATTTCTTCTTCATATTTCCAGAATTTTTTAGCTTAGTCTTATTCGGGAGTTCTAGATTTTTTAGAAAGTTCTTTCAATATTTTTAAAATTTTCTTTGAGGCTGTTTTCAAAAAAATCTCTCCAAGATTTTAATATTGTCATATAAATTGCAAAGATTTTCTTCAGGGCTCAAAAATTAAAAAAAAAATCCAGAATTTTACACTTTTTTCTGAGAGTTCAGAAATTTCCAATAACTCATATTCAGATTTGGAGACTATAGATTATTCTAGAAAATCTGTTCCTAGAAATCTAGACTCTTTTCAGTCATTTCTCCTCCAGATATCAAGATTATTTTTTCAAGCTATCTTTTAAATTGCGAAGTTTTTAGAATTTCAAGAATTTTTTTTTTCTAGAAATGTAGATTTTTTAAAGGTTTCTAGAAATTTCTAACAATTTTTTTTGTAGAGTTGTAGAAATTTCTCCAAGAAGTCTTTTTTTTCTTAAATGTTATTGTTTGTTGTATATTTAGGTTGTAGCATATCATTAATGATTTTAGAATTTGCTATAAATATCTTTTCAAAAATTTTAGTATCTTCCGTTAATTATTTAGATTTATTTCCTTATTTTGTTGGTTTTTTTTCTCAAAAAGGTCAGTAAATTCTAGTATTTTTGAGCAATATGAAAAACAATTGAAAATCGAATTTCTAATTTTTAGCATTTTTACTTACCTTCGTTGCTGGTAATTTATTAGTGAAAGAATTTTCGTAATTTTATTATTATTTAAAGAATTATAGCTCAAATAGTAAAAAAACTTAATAATGAATTTTTGATTTTTATTGTATCAATTTGAATTTGATGTGTAAAATTTATGAAATTTATAGTAAATTGCTAAGATTTAAATCAAGACTTTTTGAAAAATTATTTTTAAAAATCTAGACTCAGGAAATTTCTAGTAATTTCTTCTCCACATTTCAAGATTTTTTAACTTGTCTTCTAAATCGCAAAGATTTTCTTTGAGGCTCTAGAATTTTTAGAATTTACTTCTAGAAATCTAGATTATTATCTCGAGGGTTTAGGAAATTTCTAGCAATTTATTCTCCAGAGTTCAAGTTTTTTTTTTTGAAGTCATCTTTTAAATTGCAAAGATTTTCCTTGAGGCATTCTAGATTTTTTTTAATAAGTTTTAGAGTTTAGAAAATGGCCAATAACTTCTTCCCCAAATTAATTTTTTTTTCAAATTTTCTTATAAATTGCGAAGATTTTCTTTCAGCCTCTAAATGTTTTTTTTAATTCCTCTTCTTTTGGAGAATTCAGGTGAATTTCAGTAATTGCTTCTCTAGAGTTCAACATTTTGTTTCAACTAGAGGCTATAAAATTATTTGGAAAGTTCTAAACTGCGGAATTTTTCTTAGAGGGTCTAGAATTTTTTAGAAAATTTTCCCCTACAAATCTTTTCTTATTTTCGAGAAAGTTTAAGGAATATTCTGTTATTTCTCTTCCTGATTTCAAGATATTTTTTCAACTGGTCTAAATTTCTAGGAGGTTCTAAAATTTTTTAGAAAATTTCCAGAAATTTCTCCTCCAGATTTCAAGGTTATCTTCTTATAAATTTTCTTGGAGGCTCTAGAAATTAAAAAAAAAATTGTTTGTAGAAATCTAGATTTTCCTTGAGGCCCTAGATTTTTTAGAATTTTTTTTCTAAAATCTAGACTTATTTTTTCAAGAATTATAGAAATTTCCACTAATTTCTTCTCTAGGTTTCACGATTTTTTAATTCAACCCGCTTTCTAAATTGTGAAGATTTTATTGGAAGCTCTATAATTTTAATAATTTGTATGGATTACCACGTAGTAACGGTCGCAACCATTTTCTTATCAAAAATTTTACTTCTGATAATTTTTTTTATTCAAATTTTGTAATTAAAGTTATTGCAAACCGCGAGGCGATCAGTAATTAAAGTTAATATGTATATGTAGGGTGGGTGGGTGGCCTCTAACCCACCCTACAATCAGTAAAACATAAGCAAGAGTTTTAATTAAAAGTTGTAAAACGTAAATAAACTTAACATTTTTGCAAAATATAATAGATTTATTCAAACAAATTTTGAAAAATAAGACATAACTTTTCAAACAAAAGTTAAAGAGAATGAAAAACTGAAAAAGTTACATTGAAACATTTTTTTGTAAAGTTCTTAATTTAAATTTTTTATAATTTTTTGCTTATTGCTAATAAACTATAGGAACTAAATGCAATTTATATAACAAGTAATTGTGAAGAATTCAAAATTGAACAAATTATTTAGAATAACCTCATGGTTTTCGAGAATAAAAATAGGGAAAGTATTATGATGGTCACATCACCATTTGTTGTTATTGAATTAATTAATTTCATATTAATTAAAAAACCAAATTAGATATACATAGTCATGTTTGATTAATTTATGGTATACATATAATGTATTATATTATACGGTAAAATAACTTATAATTTTTCTTTAAAGAATCACAAATATATTTTCTGTTGATATGCGGTTAGTTTGTATGCACCAAAATAATATAATTTATGTATTTTTTGATTAGAATATGCTTTATAATATATAAGCGTTTCGAAAATGACACATTAAATATATTACCTATACTAACTATAGTTTTTGGTGAATTTTTAGTCTGTATTAAGACATTTTATGTAATAATAATTTAAATATAATAGTAACTTATAAGTATAATATATATAGAATTTAAGTAAATTTACAACCAAAGTTTTTATGACTAATAAGGGCTACATTTTTAGGCCAATTTTAATAAATAGAATGTACATCCGATCTCATTTTAATGAATACTTTTATTATTAATAATATCATGTATGGATATTCACTCATTTTCTTTTTCAAGCACAATAAACAATACAAAAAATTAATATTGATACATACGTATAAAATGAATGGTCTTAATTACAGGACAAGGATCCTGAAGCTTGCACTACTATCCTCACTTTTTCCGTCGAGTGATTCTGCTAATGGAAATTCCACAACAGGCACTTAATCTTTATACACAGCCACAGAAAACAACTTCCAGAACAAGAGGTGGTAGGAAACGGTAAAAGCACTCGGAAAGATCGCGGACGTCGAGTGCATAGAACGTTGCGAGCGTCGCGACGTCAAGGAGTACGGATCGAACAGGTTGAACTGATATGAGAAATACAAGTTGTTGCAGTCGACGCGCCGCTTCAAGCCAACGGCATGCGCGCCGCGCACAAGCTGTCTGCTCTTTTCTCTACACTGCCAACTTCTCCAAACTTTAGAATCTCGGAGTGATTTTTGGTATCTATTAAATCGAGCGTAACCGCAAATTTACTATGGCAACCTGACTATAAATTAATTGTGATTTAAATAACTAGTTAATAGTGATGTATTCAATGTATTTGTCATATAAATTTCACGTAATTTTAATAAACTCATGATAAAAATCTGTTTAGCTATTGCTATAATAAATAAAACTCTTATCAAAATTAAAGTTATATTGTCCAATATTATTTTTAATAAATAATTTTAAAAATATGAAAACATTTCGTAAATCTACAACAATAAGTATAACTAAGGCTACAAATACAAAACAAATCACTTATTAAAATAAACGACTTCTATGTAAAGGGTATTAGGGTTATTATTACCATACATTACTTATTGGTAATTAAAGCACAATCTTAATTTCATTTTTCGCTAGGAACCTAAACACTATATGAGTGCAGTGGGTTTCTATTGCATTTTCAAGGTTCACGTACAAAGTGATGGTCCTCTTACATTGTACAGGATTTACTGATAACATTTGCCCTCTTAGGGTATCATTGAAAATATTTATACAGCATAAAAAACCCAACACTTCATATAACAAGTTTCTTAAATAAACTGCTTCTTTTGAAGCCTCCGGCATAGGTATATATTCTACTTAAGTGGTGGAGAGCCCCACTGTAGCTTGTTTTCTGGTTTCCCAGCAGATAGCTGCATTGGATAATTTGAACACATGGCCAGTGTACAATTTCTGTCTTTTACGCCATTAGCCTAACTGGCATCAATGCATCCTATTAAATCTCCATTCCTGTTTTCATATTTAAGGGCATAGTTTTATACCTATCATGTATCTCAATATTCACTTCACACCCTTCCAATGAGACTCATTGCAGCAGTTGTTGTATGGATCTAGTCAAAACCGCTAGATACATTAGACTTCCAATCAATTGGTGATAAGGTAACGTTATATTATTGTTCTTCATCGCTAAAGGTTACATTATTTTCAATAGGTGTGTTGACAGTTTTAATTTCTTGCATATTGAATTTACACGATAATTGTTTAATAATTCTTCCTGATCTAGAGTAATGAATCCTTCTTCCTTGTTTTGGATGATTTCAAATTTAGACACGTTTTCACTTCTCCTGCATCCTTTATTCTTAAGTTTTAATTTAACTCATGTATTAATGATTTAGTTTCATTTGAATAATTTGAAAATATAAAAAAAGTCTACATAAACTTTTTGTTTAAACGACATAGGCAAGTTGGCAGCTCAATTCGTTTTTCAATTGTCATCGCTGACTCAGATTTTAGAATTTTGTTTGTTACGATGAGAAATTAGAGAATAACACTTTTGATTTTAACTCAAAAACGGCGACTGTTATCAAAATTTTTAAAGAGTGATAAAAGATTCTAAATCTAAAATAAAGTTTCTTATAAATATGGAAAAATAAATGTAGATTTACCAGCAAACAAAAAAGTTCTGAGCTAACAAATTTTAGGAATACCCTGTATGGTAGTGACAAATTGTCTAAGGGATTTAATTGATGTTAGTTTAAGCTGTAAGAAATTGCAGCACTCTACTAAGAGTGGTATTGAAAATGTGCTAAAATTTATTAACTTTGAAACTGTATTTTGGTCATTTGAAGACTTTTTTAATATTCTTTTTGCAAATCGTCATCATTTTCACTATAGTATTTGAGGTTATTTTTTTCCCCTAGTAGCAGAAACACCCTGCATATAAAATTTTCAAGTTCTGATCTTTTATAGTTCATTGAAATTAAAATATCATCCACCCTTTTGTACCAGGTCCTTTAAGAAGGCTTTGTTCAGTTTGCACACCATGTTTTCTTTACCTTGTACCAGAAAGCCTTCAGGTTGCCTCATATAGACAGTTTCTTCCAAAACATCATTAAAAATAGCTGATGTTACACCTATATGTCTTATATCTAAATCTAATTCTACAGAGAGCACAAATAAAAGTCTTATCGTGGAATGATGAACTACTGGGGAGAAAGTTTCATCGTAATCTACGCCTTGATTTTGTGTAGAGCTTTTGGACACTGGCCGTGCGCGATATCGCACTTCACTTCGAAAGTCACTTTTTATTTTAAAAGCCCACTAGCAATCAACTATATAACCGGTTCTTGGTGGTTCTTCTAGATCCTAAGTATGTGTATCATAAAAGGACTCTACCTCTTCTCTCATGGCCATGCGCCAGGAGTCGCTGTCTGTCAACACCACCGTTAGGGAGTCTTATCTATTGCACATAAATACGTTACATTGTTCTCAAACGATTTCGGTTTGTGTCCTCCGGCTGATTTTCTTACTGCTATCTTCATTTTTATCTGGCGTGTTTCTTCTTCATCTGGAGTTGGTTCTGTTGAAGTATCTTGTTAGTTTTTAATGTTAGCTCCCACTGAATCTAATATTATAAACAACATGTTATCAATTCCATTTTCCATTAGAATTACATCTCTACCGATGATTACCTTATTCTTGAACAAATTGATCTGTTCCTTAGATATGAGGCAGCATCCACAGCTTCTGCCCAAAACCTTCTTTCAAGATTCGCATCGAAAAGCAAACATCTTGCCTTTTCTAGGAAAGTTCCGTTTTGTTTCGAAGGGCATGTTTCTGTTGTTTGGTGTATTACGCCACAATCCTCCAAAAACTTATGGAATTCTTTATTACAGAATTCGGTTCCTCTATCAAATCGTGGAATCTTATTTTTTTCTTGCTGTTTTTTTTTACTTCATTCTTAAATATCTTAAATTATTTGAGGATTTGAGAAAATAAACGTATACCATCCTAAAGTAACCGTGTTGAAAAGTGACAAAATATTTCGATCTTCCAATAGGCTTGTTTTCCATTGGCCCGCACAAGCCTGTGTGAATGATATCCAATATTGGTTTTGATCTAAAGCCTTGCTTGTTGAAGGGCAACTTCGTCAGCTTACCCACACAACAAACGAAGCGTTAGTTCTTGATGATAGGGTTAGCATCCTCTTTAAACTCTATTTCTTTTACTGCACCGTTTCTCATCTTGTTTAAATCTGATGAATTTATGTTCCAAGTATCCTGTACCATATGTCTCCTCATACATTATTTACAGTAGCATGCAAGTACTCACTTGATTTAGTAAAGTTTAGTGTATATACTGTATAAGTTCAGTTACAGCAACTAGTGCACTCTTTCCATTAAAAATGTTGCAAGAATTTTTTGTGAAGTTGACTAAATTTCTATTTTTAGTAATTTGACTGACAAATAATAGATTTTTCGTTAGACCTGGAACACATTTTAATAATGTCTCTCACACATGCGACTATGAGTCTTCCTTCATTTGCCACTGTAATTGTATACACTTGTGACAAGATGAAAACTAGCCCTTGAACCCGCGTACCAATCGTCCCTTTTAAACTGTTCTATTAAGATAGTAGCACTAAAAACATTCTCTTCTCCACCTCTTAAAGCTCTTCGGTAATCCTTGGGATAATTCTTAATACATAAACTTTTAAAATTTGTTTACATTAGTAGCATCTTATGTCCCTCTTGTCGTTGTCACTAATTGTCCTCTTTGGTGCAAAAGTTGTACCAAGTTGGTTTTCTTCTTGTTAGTAAACCAACTTAGTGGCAGCTAACGCACTTCCTTTCCCAGCGCCATCTGTCTCCATATCCAGCAACTTTGATTAATGGCGTCCGTGCTTATATTAATGGCCGAATGCTCGACTGCCAGCCGACAGAATAACAAATCTAATCAGTAAATTTGCAACCCGTTCTTCCGCCAACAACCCCATCAACAAACCCCTTTTTGACACAATTCCTTACCCGCATCCCCGCCCTCCAAAAAAGCTTCCCTACCCTGCAATCACGACCCACGCATGTCTGGAGACAACCTTACACCAACACTCAATTTGTTCCCCGAAGCACGAAAAAGAGCCCTCACTTCCAATTACCACACTCCTCCCTAAGTTTCCCGCCATTTCACTCATTCATTTCATCTTCATCACTAAATGAATAAAAAGGCAAAAAAAGATAACGCCCTCTCAACTACAATCACACCTTCCCACCAGTCTGCCCTGAAAAGAACCGATACTACTCCACCGTAACAGCCAAACACCCCACCACTCCCTGCTCACGACATCTTCACACCCACTCCTACACATGCCTCCTATGACCCGAACCCCCAGCCAGACCCTCACCAGTTATCCCCACTCGTCGCCACCCTCACATCTGCAGAGGCTCCGGCCTACAACGGCCTTTAAAATTCATCGTGCACAGGCACCATTGGACGCTCGACCGCCATGATCAGAGGCGAAAATCTTTCTGGCAAACCTGCTAGTTCGAGCGTCCCTATCCACACTTTGTCAATGTTAGTTAAGTCCGTTACCTTTTAGTTTCTGTCCCGTTTCCACCATTTGGTATACATATTCCGTCATGGAATCGCAGTCTTTTAAACGAATAGAAATTAACGTGCTTTATTAACTAGATACGTTTTGAAGATACACACAAATTTGGCAAGTGGAAAAGAAGAGATCTTATCCTCGCTGGTAAGATATTAAAAATTTTAGACAATAATAATTAATCATCAATAATAATTAACTCTATTTTGTGATCCAGTTAGATGAAGGTGGTTTGTACTAATATGATCAATAGATATATGTGTGCATTACATGTACGTATATGAAACATTTAAGAATATATGCTTGAAAGCTTATAAACAATCACTTGTATGGTCGATAGAATCTAACACTCTTATAGCATTTCTTTATAGGCTAAACAAACGCGTAGTTATACTTAAATAAATGATCTCAAGTAAGAATTCCATACTCACATAAGGAAAAGTACGCGGTTTTCACTGTTCTAGGAAGTAATATATCATTAAGTTGACAGATGATATAAATAGCACTGCACACTTTGTTTGACACTATATCTTTATTTGGATGCTAGTTGAGTCTCGTATCTATGTATATTCCTCGAAATTTTATACTTTGACTTGAGATCATTTCATTTAATGAGAATGTCATAAAATGTATTAAAATCCTTTAGTTCGTTGTAGAAATTCAATTAATAATTTAAAAATACGAAAACATTTCGTGAATCTACAAAAATGAATCTTACTAAGACTACAAAACAAATTACTTGTTGAAACAACTAATTCTCTGGCTAATACCTCAACAGATATTGAATGATACAAAAGTAATTTGCGTGTTATAAATAGTACTACTATCAAAGCAACACTAATTTGAATAAAATTATTTCTATCGAATAAAAAAATGGTAAAATGTACTTTAGACTGTTTGAAAGTGAATATAACATGAAAAGTTATGAACAAAAATTGAATTTAGACTGATTTTATTAAATTAAACTAGCAAAAGCAATTAAAATAATCTAGCATTCAAGTTTATAATCATCTGCAGACACGTGTTTCGATCTTTCGGTCTCTTCAGTACAGCTTTATTATAAAATTGATTTTAAATACAAATAAAAACATTTCTCAGGTATAAATTCAGACCACCAAGAGAGAAATTAAATTTTTTAATGATTAAATTTTAATAAATTAGTAAATGTTTTTAATTGTATTTAAAATCAATTTTGTGGTTATGCATAAACGAATAAGTGTAGCTAGGAATATAATAATAACATTTAGTGCGGATTTGAGCAGAAATGCGGTGATAATTCAAATATCTCAGCCGTTAGAATGCTTTAATCTACTAACAATATCCCGCACGGCATATTAAGATTAAAACTTGAAAGTAGTTGTATAGGACTGAAAACAACGGGAGCATTTTTTTGCCAAACTAGAGACCATTAGCCCTTGGACTATTTGCAGATTTATTAGCATAGTTAGCTTGTGTTTTAGCAGTGCGTATTTCTGACATATTTGTTTTTATTTAAGAGATAATAAGGCAGGATAAACTAAACTGACCTCCTTCATTAAATTGAAATTATTACATATTATGAGCAAATAATAATTATACTTTATTTTATATATTTTTCTTTAAATAATTTAAATAGAAAATTTCAGGATTGCTGATAAATGTGTAGTCTGTTATAGGCCATGATTTGATTATATCTTGCTTTTTACATTTAGATTATTATTAATACTTAGATGAATGCCAAAATAGTCCGAAAAACCCGCATTAACTGGTTAGCTATGTAATTGAGCATTATTTAAGTTCGAAAATACGTTATCTAAACAATTCTCCCCTAGCGAGTATTGAAGTCCACAGGACTGATGACACTATGTCTTAAATGAGTCGCACACTGTAATATATTTATGATCAGTCGTGTTATATTATTATATTATATATTTAATAACATTAAAGTACCGTTTTGTTTAAATTAAATGAGTCTATATTATTACTCATTATAGCTATGAATTCGTTGAAATCAGAGACGGTGAACGATAAGTTGTTATGACAATTATAGAACTAATGAGTACTGATGCAAGTTAACTGTAGGTTTTAATTATAATGTCATAGGTATGGTGCTCTAAGGCACCGCCATTTATGTATTTTTTACGTATGATGTGAGCCGACACAATAAAATTTAAAAGATGGAATGCAGACATTTCATGAACATTTAACAAATGCTCAGAAAAAACAAATCATATCAAATATATTTTGGTTCTCCATTAGAAACGATTCTAATTCATTATACTTGTTTCAATTATAATACCCTGCGGCCGATTGTAAGTATTGATTAAATTTCAATGATATTTAAATACTGCTCCTACTTTAAATACCAAGCGTATGATTATTTAGTTTATATTTTTTAAAAGAATAATTAACATTATCAATTTATGAGTTAATGTGATTTCTCATTTGTTGTTCAGTAACGTTTTTTTTGATGAACAGCCACGTCTTATACGATGGTATATCTATTACTTGTCCGCTCTGCGAAGGCTGTTTCGTATCCGGTTTAGAGTTAGAATTTGTTTAGGTTACAAATGCACCGCCATTTCTTTTTTATTAGTCGGTTTCTCTGCATTAAACATCTGTTATTTTATACTGCCATCATCTAGGACGCTTGTTAATAGTGTGCGAGGTTTTTAGTTTGCAGATATTTGTTTCGGAAGTACGTCTTACCATACAGAGATGTCCCAAGTCCTTAATCTATCTGATTGTTATTGTTTTTTCCTTATTTTTCCTTTGTACAATTTTCTTCTTAAGCAAACTCACGTTGTCATGAAGAATGCTATTTTTGACTTCCATTTCTATTATGCTACTTTAGTTATATAGCTTTTAACTATTAGTAGTTAACCGGCTGTGTATCCTCAATAAGGTATGGTCTTATGCTCTACGTATACACATGCCAATATTTCCATTGCTTAAAACTGAGAACACATATACAAAATATAACTGCAGATAACAGATTTTAAGTATAAAGAAAATTTTTATGCTTCCGAAAAGAACTTTTTTGGCAACACATTGATCTTAGTTAGGGGGCGGTCGGTAGAAAATGATTTTTACTCTGGTAGTTAAGAACTTCTGCTACGTGTAATTAGAATAGTGCCGGTAGGGGGGTGAATCTTCAGGATCAATTGGATTCGACCTCTCTTTACGTCTTGGACTTGCTTCCCAAGTTTTCGGCAAGCAGGTTACATTATGTCTATTAATCAACTAAAACGGATTAGTTTCGATTTGCTGTTTAATTAACCTTTCTTAAATGTTATTTACTGTAGCAATTATGTTTGTGTTACTAAAATGTATGTCCGTTGTACATTTTATTACAACCCGCAAATAGAATTTCGTACACCCCTTGGATTTCTAATAATATTTGAACTTTTAGTGCTTGTAATGTATCCTTTACTTTCTTTTGCAGTTTGTAGGTTGTTCTAATGTTGATCTTTTTATAATTAGGATTTTGGAATTTGCATATAGGTGCGTACCATCGGCGTACGTTGCTATAAAAGTACTTTTCTCTCTGATGATTTCTGGCAAGTCATACACATATATGACAAATAGTATAGGGCTCAATATAGTACCCTGAGGTATCCCTGTATGAATAATTTTCGAGTTGGATATTTTATCAGTAATTAAATAAACCTCTCACGCCATCATACTGGAGCTTCTCTAATCGTATCAAACGCTTTGGAAAGGTCAAGGAAGATTCCTAGAGGAATCTCTGATCTCTACAGCGCATTCATAATTTGTTCTATATAGTCTAATATATCAGTACTTGTCGATTTCCTTCTGAGAAATCCGTATGTATTTTCAAATAATTTATAATTCGCCCAGCTATTATTTTCGCCTATATTTTGGAAAATAATGATAAAAGAGTAATGGGCCTGTAATTACCAAAATCATTTGGGGCACTTTTCGTATATCGGGATTATTATACCTTCCTTTGAACACTATAGGAATATACTACCATATAGACTTTCTAATTAAATAAGTAAGAGGGCCTACAAATTCATTTACCGCAGTCTTTATTAGTTTTAAAATTATTACGTCATAGCCGAAGAAAGTTTTATTTTTTAGAGAATATTGAAAATTTCTGAGGTGGTTGCAGGTTATAAAAACAAAGTATTTATTTGTATGTCGATAGTGAAATTAAATACTTTGTCGGGAATCTTTTCGATGTCCACTTTCGCTATATTAGTAAAATATTCACTTAAATCTTTTTCCTTGCCTTGCAAATATTTACACTTTTCATGTTTATTATTAATAATCTCACCTAACAATGTATTAATTATAGTACAAGTTGTTTTAATTTTATTATCACTTATTAATATTTTTATTTTTTAAAAGTTCATCATATTCTTCTTTCATTGTAGAATATAATGTATTTGCATCTGCATTATAAAGCTTAACAACAGATAAGTAATCTAATAACTTTCTAATGTTAGTTGTAATTTGGTTATTATTATAAATGATTTGCTATCTATTGTATGAAAAGACTGTTGGACAAGAAGCAGTTAATGCCCCGCTGATCACTTCAATATAGCTTGCCCAAGTGCTATCAACATCATTATTCGAGTATATTTCACTCCAATCTACTGAGTTTAAGTACCATACAAATTTATTTATATTAGTTGGTGCCAATTTACGTATATTTGTATTTGTGCAATTGTTGCTACGATTTTCAATTATCGGCCAAGATATTTCTGCGCTCAATGGTTAGAAATATGCGTTTGAATACGCAGGCTTCATACTTGTTTTCCACATTACTAAGTATATGAGGGAAATTCAGTAATTAGGCCACAAAATGATGCGAGAAAGCTGAAAATAGCAGTTAGTACTTTCCTTATGTGTCAATAGGTAGCAGCACAATCCAGTTTTATGATACTCAAGTAACAGTTGCCGTTCGGATATGTAGGCAGTGTTAAAATGGCGACGGTGCTAGAAGAGTGTATTGTGCAAGAGCACCGTGCTGTTGTGTGTTTTTTCTCGACAAAAGGACTTACTGCAAATCATATCCATAAGAAAATGTCTCCTAAACTAGGTCTAGAAATTCTCACAAGGGCGCTCAAAAATTGTTGAACATCAAATTGGCCACCCCGTTCAGATTGCGACAGATGCAACAATTCGACGGGTGCAGCATAGCAACTGCAATACGGTGTTCTCGTGGTTGGGTCTATGAAATTTTGCACGATCGTTAAGTTTCCGGAAAGTTTGCACACGGCGGCTACCTACACAACTGACTCAGGAACACAAAAGATATCAAATAAGGAAGAGCATGCTTAAAAAGATTATTACTGGTGATGAATCATAGGTGCATCACTACCAACCCGAAACAAAGCGTGATTCAATGCAATGGGAACATCCTTCTTCACCGCCTACAAATAAATTAAAAGTTGTGCGCTCAGCTGGTAAGATTATGCTTACCGTGTTCACGGATTCTCAAGGAATTCTCCTAGCCCATTTCCAAAATAGAGGTGAGAATGGTAATGCTGAATTGTACTCTAGAGTATTGTTGTTACTACGGGATGCAATTTGAAGAAAACGTCGAGGCCTACCGACGAAGCCAATATTGCTGCCTCACAATAATGCTAGGCCGCATGTGGCCCATCTGACTCAAGCGGGAATTGAAGAATTAGGGTGGCAACTTCTTATACATCCGGTTTACAGTCCCGGCCTAGCCCCAAGCGACTATCATCTGTTTGATCCACTCAAAAGGCATCTTTTCGGCAAACATTTCGAGGGTGACCACGATCTTCAATAAGAGGTAGGCATGTGGTTCAGACGGTAGCCGGTAGGTATTGGGGTATTAATAAAGCGATGGGATAAGTGTAAAATTTTGGTGGAGACTGTCGAAAAATAAAACTGGTTTTTCTACTATTAATTTTTATAGTACTTTTTGTGACCTAATTACTGAATTTTCCTCTTATTATGAATGTTCCTTTTGATATTTTGCATTACACGCGTTGTACTATTTATTGTTACTATTTAGGTCTATATTAAAATCACCTACAATATGATACGTTACTTTTTCAGCGTTTTTGTAAAATGCTTCAAATTTAATAAAGGAATCATCAAGCGTATCATGTCTGGGAACACGGTACACTATTATACATACGTACTTTTTGTTTTGGCAAGTCCATTCTATTGCTGTGCACTCAGATGTTCCACTTAATACCATCTTTTAATATCCGATCGTTCACGGCACCAAAACTCTTTGCTCCTCCGTATGCTGTAAAATTATTCTTAAGCATCGGCCTGGAGCAAGAAGTCATTAATTTGAAGTCTTCTAATGTTAACATTAAATACTGTTCCCTGTCAACGTTGCACTAGATCCCAAATTTGGACAATAGATGGCACCTATATGGTTTCATCGTATCAATGCTTAACCAGGAGAGTTAAATACCTCCCAAGTGAATTAATATACCTTAAATTAATATGTATTAGAATTCAATATACTCGTATTTTAGTGTATTTATTTTTAAATAATAATAAGTTCGTGATTATTTCTGCTTAATTAATGTAGTCCAACTGTAGATGATTGCTTAAAAAACTATTCGAGTTTTATTAGATATTTTGTCAGTTACACCGGTGTTTTTATTATTTCTTTTCAGATTTAACATATTTCCATTCATCGGCAACTTTTTCTTCTTGGCAATTAACTTTCTTTAATAAATAAATCGACTATTTGTTTTATTCTTATAGTTTATAATATGTATTAGAATTGCATATTTACTATTAACTATGTAAGATAGCTTTTTTGAGACTCCAGGAAATACTTAATGTATGTTTACGCAACATCGGACAATATATTTAATAATAAGTAATTAAATTAAGAACACTTTGTTTCACTAAATTTTAAAAATTGACTCGACTAGGATCGCTTTTTATAGCATTTTCAAGAGTAATTATTGGGGAAGACCAAATCTATTCGTTGCCGTTAACGATGTGTTTTCCTCCTTTTATTGTCCTATTAATTTAAGGGCCCTCTCTCAAATCTAAATTAAATCCCTTATTACCTGAGTGAAATCTTAAAATTATCTGTATCTATTAAGTGATTATTATTGATACAATGTTTTGAATTGTTTATTATATAAAATCGATTTCTTGTGTTCTAACAGTCTTATATGAAAAGTTCTTCCTGCCTGTCCTATGTATATTGTGTCACATTAAGCACACTTAACCTCGTAAACCCCACACTTGTTCTTATTCACTGGCGGTTTCTTTTTCACTAAACATTTACCGAGACTTGATTAATTTGTGCAAATGATATCAAAAATCCCTTTAATATTATTCATACATTTATTTGACAAGTCTTTAACATAATTGATTTTGTTCCATATTCTATTATTACTTACTTGAATAAAAATATTTCATCAGATGTTTCTTTCGTTGTTTGTTTAATAAGTTATCAATAAGTTGGTCGGTGGAGCCATTATTGTGGGTAATTGTTTTTATTATATATAATCCTTAACGAATTAGTGAAACAAACCAAGTGTTTTAATTTAATAAATTATTATTCTACAATGTTTCACCACGAGATAAATGAGAAAATGATTTTTTAATACCAATAGTGTCAGCTAAAATTTAAAAAAAAAATGTAAGCTTATATTTGGTACACTTGTAAATAATTTAGAAGGTGACATCATACATTATTACATACACTGCAATAAAATTCAAATTTGCAATATTCTTATATTATATACTTAATCATTTTTTGTATATTTTATAACATATTTACATTATTTTTTCAACATAGTTTACAAATGATAGAATTTATATTAATTTAAGTTTCATTATATTATTTTATGTGTACAATTCATTCTAAGGAGTTAAATTAACGTTAAAACATATTGCATGTTCAGGTTATTAGGCAACATATTGAACAATATTCCAACGCTGATAAAAGCGACCAGAACTAACATAAAGCAGGAACAAAATTAAAAACAATTTAAGGCTGAGACAGGATCTTTTTATGTGAGACTGTGAGTCCTTTCCGTATCCGCCAAGCATAATAAAACTGGAAGCACCAAGAACAATTTGTCGCCCTTTCTCGGGAAGTAAACACTCCTAACATTTGTCGCAGGGTCTGGCCGATGCCCGGCTTTCTTAAAGGGAGGATCAAGGGGTCACGGCTCTTGCCATGTTTTATGTGCGTGTACGATCGATGTGTCTTTTTAGAATAGTATAAAAATCGGTTGGGATAAAACCATACGATGTAATTTTCTTAGTTTATTTCTAATTAGGTGCCAACATATAAGACATTTTTTTGTTTAATTGTTTTTATAAAACTCATAAATTATTTATATACTTAAGAAAGTTAATTTTAATTCAATAATTTATTTTATTTCTTGCTACTACTAAAACACAACTTTATTGTGTTCATATATAATAATCAATAAAGATATCATCTTTGCTAAATCAAATTAAATTCCTATCATAAATTAAACAAAAATTATGATTATATGAAAGATATAGACAATAAAATATTACAAATTAAATCTATAATAAACTAAAAAGTCTTAGGTTAAAAATTGTTCCCACAAATTAATCTAGATTTTTCCTGTAAGAAAATAGAAAATATATACTCTAATGCTTATTATTCCTAATGTTTGTTCTTTGTAGTAGTTAACTAAAATATAGATCTGCTATTAATAGCAGCAGTGATTTGCATTCGACTTTATGGTACCTTCACATTATTTTTGCATTTACGTATGATTAAATGTGTTGATTGTAAAAGAATGCTCCCTTGTTATTATTATTTTTTAATTACAATTAACTCCTCTTATTAATTCATTACAAAATTTCATCAAAACTGATTTTGAAATGCAATGTAGAACGGCTGGGACCTCTCGTTAATACATAAAAATTTTATCTTTCGATTAAAAATTGGGAATTGATAATACCATTTAATAACTTATGAATAAAATATAAGTCGATTATAATCCGCTTAAATTCCAATGATTCAATCTGCATTATATCCAATATTTTATTATGGCTACTCTGTTTAATAATATTGAATGTGTGCTTGCATGAGGAGACCAAACACACCATGCATATTCTAAATGTGGTCATACTAACGATATGTAGACAGTGCGAAGGATTTATATACTAAAATCCTTAATAAATCTGCAAACAAAACCAAGTGCACGGAAAGCTTTAGTGCAAATTTTATTTATATGTCCAATAAAGTTAATTTTACTATTGAATATCATTCCCAAATCCTTAATATTGTCCCTATAGTTTAGTGGACGATCAAGTTAAATATATAAATATTTAGAAGCTTTGCGACGATGGAATGAAATGAAATTATAGTTACTAAGATTAAAAAATAAACTATTAGTTTCATACCATTTGAGGAATGAAAGCACTTCTGATTGTAATTCATATTGATTATTTCTGGTTTTAATCGGTTTATATAACTGACGGAATAAAATAAGACCACGGTGCGAGCTTCTGAAATAATCTTTATTTCAGAAGAACAAGTATCTCCAATTCGGACCATCTGAAGGATATGTATATATAATAACATTATCCCGCAATCCACCCGCTCAACTTTTTTAATAAAATAATAATAATAAATTATGTTTTTAAATTACCCATATTATACATAAAACGTAATATATTAAAATGAAAATTAAAATTTAAGTAAAATATAACAAAAAATAGCATCAACACTACAGAAAATAAATGTTACCGATTAACGAGATCAAATTCATCTACAGTGTATGGTTCAATATTATATAGAACGTTTCTTGCTGAAATTAGCATCCAATTAAATCGCTTAATTCTGAGTCACGTGTGCAAAAATTATCAATCACCTTACGGAATCTTATCGCCGATATTATGACGTTGCTATTAAAAAAAACACTTTAATAATTGTATTTTAAATAATTAATTTACTTGCAAGAAATGTTCGAACCGAATATCTCTCAAACATTGATAAATACTTATAATTTAATATGTTTCCGTTTTAAGTACCAACCCTCCGCCTACGGCGTCGGGCAGTTACTAAGTAACGTGTTTTCGGAAACTTATTAAATTATTTCGTATTATCAATGTCCTTGTGATATTACAACTGATAATTAAAACATTCCTTCCTCAGTGAACTATTCGTTTTGCAATCTTTTATTACATCTGGTAAGCTATTCCAAATTTTGATGCAAGAATAATATGCTCCTTTTTCAAATAGTGTAAGTAAGTAACTAAGTAAGTTAGTATATAGGGTGGGCCAATTAGTGGTTTCTTTTTAAATCATGGATTATTTTGATACTGACAGCTTTTTTCCGTTCGAAATCTTGACTGTAAGTCAGTATCATACTTCCGCGGTATGAAATGAGTCGACTTACGCTTGAAAAACGTTAAGAAATATTCCAAATTTATTTCCAAAGTAAGTGCTTAAAAATCATTTTTTCTGGCGTGGCACATTTTCATCTTGGCGGGTACGTTAATAAACAAAATTGACGCATCTGGGGACGGAAAACCCGCACGTTATTGTCGAGAAGCCAATGCAACCACAGAGATTGAGAGTTTGGTGCGAATTGTGCAGTGATGGCATCATTGGACCATTTTTCTTCGAAAATGAGACTGGGAACAATGTTTCGACAATGGTGAGCGTTACGGAGCCATGCTATCCGAATTTTTTTACTGAAATTGAAGTCATGAATTTGGATGACCCCTGGTTCATGCAAGATGGCGCACTATTCCATACAGACCATGCCACAATCGATCTTTTGTGCACCAAATTTCCAAATTGTGTTATCAGCCGTCTTGGCGTTGTCAATGGACCGCGTCTGAGCTGCGATTTGATCCCTTTGGATTTATTTTTGTGGGGAACCGTGAAGAACCGATGTTATGCCAACAACTCAGAAACGATTCTAGCACTTCAGGCTAATATCATCCAAGTAATCCGTGAGTTATAGCCCGAAATCATCAACAAGGTCTTGGAAAATTGGAATGACAGAATGCGCTACTACGAAGCCAGATGAGGCAGCCACTTAAACAAAGTTGTGTTTCATAATTAATGGGAATGTTTGCTCTTACTAATAAAGCCATAATACATGGAAAAAAATTAAAATTTGTGCATTTTATTGCATTTTTAAAAAGAAACTTGTATCTGGCCCATCCCGTATATACAACATCTTTATTAACAGACAAACGTACAATAAAAATATATATATAATACATGTATGATAGATGATGTTAGTGGATTAGTCTGTTAAATTGCTATCGACCATCGGTCTTTCAGCACGGATTTGTCAGTCTTTATATGTCTCGTCAGTCTGTCTCTGAAGGTGATGATGATGATGGATGATGTAATTCGATGAATTCGAATGTTGTGAAGGGGTTTTATATTTTGGGATTAGGTCAGGATTTCTGCGCAAGCAGTAAAGGGAAAGGGTGTGTTGGTTGAAGGAGTTTTTGGATATTTTTTCGTGAAGGTTAAAGCTCTTAGGGACGATCGCTCGCTAACTTGGATATTGTGGATAGTGGGATTGCAGGAGTTTAGGAAAAGAACATTACCATAGTCAAGTAAAGGGCGGCAAATCATTTTGTAAATTTTGACCGCTGTGTTTATGGATATTCCGTTGTTTTTTTAGGTTAGATTGCTAAATAATTTGGCCTTTGTAATGATTTTTGCCTTATTTAAAGCTGTGTGACTTTTAAAGTTTACTTTTTGATCTATGATAATGCCTAGGTATTTTATGGACGTAGAAGGGGAAATAATTGTGTGAGAGATTGGATATTATGTGTAGGATTGGTGTTACGGTGATAGGGAATTAGAAGCTGGGATTTGTGAGGATAGATTTTGTATCTGTAATCACTCCTGGTGTTTTTTCCCTCCTTCCTCGCCTCGGGATTAGCGGGTGTGGTGTCCCATCTCGTGCTAACGGTATTGAGGGATGGTTTTGTTTTTCCTTTTTGTTTGTTTCATGATTTTATATTAATTGGTTGTTTAGGATTTTATTTTTAAGTTGTAATTTGAATGGAGTATATTTTAGTTTTTTTGTGTAGTCGTCTAGTTCATTGTATCGTTTTATGCTGTCGGTTGTTAATAGTTGTGAGTATTTTTTTGTTGTGAATTTTTCTGTCCTTAGATCTGATCTTCTCCTTGTTTGGTAATTGTGGAATTCTCCATTTGATTGTAATTTAATACTGGTTTTGATTAGATTGTTTTTTATTTTGTAAATCATTAATAAGTTGCTTAAGCTTATCATGTTTTTGATGTTTAGTTCTTGTGTGTGTTCATAAAGTTTAATTATGTTGTTTTTTTTGTCTAATTTATATAATAGTTTTAATATTTTGTTTTGTTGTATTTGTAACTTATTTAGGTTCTTTTTAGTAGTATTACCCCAAATATTTATTAGATAATTATTTAGGGATGTAAATAGTGCATGGTAGATTTGTTTTCTTGTTGTTTCTGGAATGTAGTTCTGAATTTTTTTTATTGCTGCTATTGTTCTGGCGTTTCTTTTAGTTAATTGATTTATGTGTTCGTCCCATTTCAAATTGCTTTTTATTCTTAGTCCTAAATATTCTACTTCTGATATCTGGTTTAACTTTGTTCCTTTTATTTTGACGTTAATTTCTGTTTGATCGTTCTTGCTATTAAATATCATATATTCTGTTTTTGTTTCATTTATTGTCAATAAGTTATTGAAATACCAGTTCCCTAATATCTTCATATCGCTATTTATATTATTTTGTATATCATCGTAGCTTTCTCCGGAATAGACTATATAGGTGTCGTCTGCATATACAGGGTCCTGCAACAGTGCGTCAAGCTTTCCTAGCGCCTTTCTCGTAAGAGATAGAAAAAAATGTTTCATATAAAAATTTATTGAATTAAAAATCTCTATGCCGTAAAATTATTTTCAAATATACAGGGTGTCCCAATTTTGCGTTATAACAAAAGCAAACATTTTTTTAAATGGAACACCCTGTATATTTTTCCATTTTATAATTTGGATAGTATTTTATAACTTAAACCTTTTTTTGGTTTTTAATTTCGATATGGCATTTCCGAGTTATTGACGTTTTTCTGAAAAAAATGTAAAAAGCGGAGGTTCACAAAAAAAATATATTCTGATGTTGTATTTAAAATTTAAGAAATTTTCTTTTTCCTATGGTTGGTCATAAGTACTGTTTATGTACCAGTGTTAAAAATTTTCACTTTTGAGGAACCCTGCCTTTGTATCAGACACGCCATTTTCTAAAATTTCAAATTGTCGTAACTCTTTTTTTTAAATGGAATCATATATTTTTTTTAATTTCATATTATTCTGCATCTAATTTCCTACAAAAAATATTAAGCATACCCTATACCTAAAAGTGATATTTTTCAAGATATAAAAAAAATTATATTTCAAACGGTCCTTGAATACGAATTTGTTTTCGAATAGATAGCCATGACTGAAAAAATGCATCTGTCAATTAAACAATTAGTTTGACATGTAAATGGGAGGTGTGAATTACAAAAAACAAAAGAAGAAAGCCTATCATCAACGAGGAACCAAAAAGACATTGGTGAAGGAACTGGCATAAGCGAGAGGTCAGTACAAAGCATTCTGAAGAAAAATCGATATCAAGCATATCATATTCAGCTACATAAAGAACTGAGTAATACTGATTTTCAATTTCGTTCCGAATTTTGTTTCTGGGGAAGACAGAAAATACAGGAGGATCTTTCGTTTTTCCAATATATTTTATTCACGGATGAGGCGTCATCCCATAACAACGGATCTGTCAATAGGTACAATTTTCACTATTATTTAACTGATAATCCGCATGTTATGAGACAAGTTGATCATCAGCATTGAATGTCTGGGGCGGAATTTTTGGAAACCATGTTGTAGGTCAACATTTCTTCGAGGGCCATCTCAGTAGGTCTATGTATTTGTACTTCTTGCAAATTGAATTACCCGGAACGTTAGCTAATGTACCCTAACTAACAAGAAACAGGGTGTGGTTTTAACAAGACGGAGCACCTGCCCAATTTTCACAAGACGTGAGGGCATTTCATTTTTCCCAACCAGTGGATTGGTAGGAATGGACCCACCAAATGACCTGCTAGATCTAAGGATCTAACAAAACCTGAAATTGTTTATAAGGAATCACCAATAGCACTGAATATCATATGCTTGATATCGATTTTTCTTCAGAATGCTTTGTACTGACCTCTCGCTTATGCCAGTTCCTTCACCAATGTCTTTTTGGTTCCTCGTTGATGATAGGCTTTCTTCTTTTGTTTTTTGTAATTCACACCTCCCATTTACATGTCAAACTAATTGTTTAATTGACAGATGCATTTTTTTCAGTCATGGCTATCTATTCAAAAACAAATTCGCATTCAAGGACCGTTTGAAATATAAATTCTTTTATATCTTGAAAATTATCACTTTTAGGTATAGGGTATGCTTAATATTTTTTGTAGAAAATTAGATGTAGAATAATAGAATTTAAAAAAATATATGATTCCATTTAAAAAAAAAGAGTTACGACAATTTGAAATTTTAGAAAATGGCGTGTCTGATACAAAGGCAGGGTTCCTCAAAAGTGAAAATTTTTAACACTGGTACATAAACAGTACTTATGACCAACCATAGGAAAAAGAAAATTTCTTAAATTTTAAATACAACATCAGAATAATTTTTTTTGTGAACCTCCGCTTTTTACATTTTTTTCAGAAAAACGTCAATAACTCGGAAATGCCATATCGAAATTAAAAACCAAAAAAAGGTTTAAGCTATAAAATACTATCCAAATTATAAAATGAAAAAATATACAGGGTGTTCCATTTAAAAAAATGTTTGCTTTTGTTATAACGCAAAATTGGGACACCCTATATATTTTAAAATAATTTTACGGCATAGAGATTTTTAATTCAATTAATTTTTATATGAAACATTTTTTTCTATCTCTTACGAGAAAGGCGCTAGGAAAGCTTGACGCACTGTTGCAGGACCCTGTATGTATGGTTTTCCTTTCAAGTTCAGTTCCATGAGGTCATTTGTATATATGATGTACAATATCGGCGGTAAGTTGCCTCCTTGAGGTATTCCATATTCGGCTTCCAGCAGTTGACTCTCTGTACCATTTGCTTTCACATACTGTGTTCTATTCATAAGGTACGTTTTTATTAATTTTATTTCCTTTCCCCTTATCCCTATTGCTTCTAGTTTCTCTAGAAGTTTAGGTTTAGAGATGGTGTCGAAAGCCTTCTTCATGTCGATGTAAATTGCTGCAACTTGTTTCTTTAGATCTAATTTGGATTTTATGTTGTTAATTAGTTCATATGTTGCTGATGTTGTCTCTGAATATTGTTGAAAAGCATATTGGTTGTGGTATATAATATTGTATTTGTCTAAATGATCCGTGATTTGTATTTGTATTATTTTTTCGAGTATTTTGTTTAGTGTTGATAATAGTGAAATCTGTTTTTATCTTCTTTCTTATATATGCCATCTTCCAAAACTTTATTTATAATTTTTATAAGTATTGGTATTAATTTCGTTTTATTTTGTTTTATTGTTATGTTGGTTATTTTGTCGAATCCAGGTTCTTTGTTATCTTTTAATTTAGTCACTATATCGTTTATTTCATCATACGTTGTTTTTCTGAATGTTATATTTTCGATCTGTTTATTTGTTACCATTGTTTTGGGTATCATTTTCTTGTCGTTTATTTGTTTTTCTGCTAATTTTTTTCCTACTTCTGTAAAGTACAGATTTATTTCATTAGCTATTTCTGTATTATCGGTTGTATTGGTTCCATTTTCTTTGCGTATTTCCTTTATAATTTTTTCGCTGTTGTTGTTTATTAGTTTTCAAAATTTGTTGGGATTATTTATTGGTAGGGTTTTTGAGATGTTTTTTTTTGTAATTTGTTCCTTTGTTTGATTTTTTTAATAATCTTTTCATTTATCCATGGGTTTTCAGTGTTTCTTTTAATTATTTTTACTTCCTGATTCGTTTCTATTATATTTTGAAGCGTTTTTGAAAGTTCTTCAAAGTTGTTTATTTTATTTATGTCAATGTTATTTATGTCTTTTGTTATTTGTGGTTGGTCTACTTTAATAATTTCAAAGAACTTGTATTCTGGTTTTATATTTTGGTCTTTTATTTTTGTTATTATTGCATTATGGTCAGATATGCTTGATTTCTCTACGTTAATGTTCTCTATTAGGTTTATATTATTTGTAATTACGTGGTCCAATATGGAGTTGTTTCCATTTTTAATTAGTCTTGTGTATGATTCTTTTGTTATTTTATTTACTACTTTGTAGTTGTTTTCTCTTAGGGTATTTTTGTAGTCTTTCGTTATGTTGTTTTTTTCTAGTATATTTATGTTTATGTCTCCTATTATGATATGAGTTTTCGTTCTGTTTAGTAAATGGTTTTTTAGGGTATTTCTTAGTTTATTAAGGTTTATTTGTGGTGGTTTGTATATTAGTGAGATTATTGTTTTTTCTTTTATTAGGGATATTGTTATAATTTGTATTTTGTTCACTGCTATATTGTTTATTATTTTGTATTCTGTGTCTTCTTTTATAAATATTGTTATTCCTCCTCCTCTGGAATCTCGGGAATTGTATTCCGCGTTATAATTTTGTAATTTGTTCATTTATAGGGGTTAGCCATGTTTCTGTGATAGCAATAATAGTTGGATTGTTATGTGTTGTTGGAATAGTTTCTACTTCATGGAATTTATCTTGTAAACTTCTTATATTATGTAGATATATGGTATACATTGTATTTAAATTTTTTATATTGTTTTCTTGTGTTTTTTTACTTGGTTTATTTTATTTTTTCTAGATCAGTATGTGTTTTAATTTTTATTTTAATGCTCGTGTCTGTTTTTCTAATGAATATACTTCCGTCTCTGGTCCATAAGAATTTGAAGTTGTGCAGTTTTTTTTAATTCTCTGGCTTTATGAAATAGATTATTGGTAAGTGAAGTTAGTTGTTCGTTGATGAATATCTCGTTTCTTTTTCCTCTGTAGTAGTTATCGATCCAATGGTTTTTCGGGCACTTAATATGGCTTCTTTTATTTCTTTTGTTTTGAGTTGTACTATGATAGGACTATTATCTTTACTGCCCTCTCGTCTGTAGGCGGTGATATTATGATCTGATTCGATTTTTCTATTAAGATTTTTTATTATTTTTGCTGCTACTTCTTCGGTGTTTTCATTTTTTTTTCTTGTTTTTCGACTCCTATTATGATTATGTTGTTTTTTGTCTTATCTTTTTCAGTTTTTTCTATTGTATTTTCATGTATTTGAATTCGCTCTTGTAGTTGTTCATTTTGTTTTTTACTGTCTTTCAGTATTTTTTTTCAGTTCCCTGTTTCCTTTTTAAATTTCATCGAATTTTTCACTCATGAATTCTACAGTCTTTTGTAGTTCTTTAATCGTTTTGAGAATTTCCCTGTTTGTTATATCCTCTTCACTTTCACTGGTGGAATGATTTTGTGAGGATTTGGTGTTTTTGTTGTTTCTGGTTTTTGGCATTGTTGTTTGTTATTTATTCCAATATGATTATTTCAGTAATTTAGTTTTTAGTCTGGGATGGACAAAGTACATACTTCACGCCAATGGGTCTGTAAAGGCGGCTTTATCAAAAGACAAACGGGGGATGTAATAGACCACGGATGGTAGACAGTAGAGAAACAAAGGAGTTATTTAGGAGTATACAGAATAAGTGCAAAATATATTTTACGGTCCTGTCTATTTTCGTATTTGCATACGCGGCTAAATTTTTAATAAACTTGATTAATTTTTTCAATTAAATTACAATTTAATATTCGCGACTTTTAATGTCCCGTAAACCATTCAGGTTTACGATAATATCGGTGAGATGGATTGCCTCGCAAAAAACGGAAATAAAAAACGTCCCGTCACTCACGCAGCCACGCCGGTTTCGATGTGCTGAGTAGTAAGTGATTGTTAGAAGTCTGCTAACTAAGTTATTATTGTACTTATTGTATTTATTAGTATACCCTTCGAATTGTCATGTAATTATGTATGTGGTTGTACTTATCTTTTTTTTGTTTGTTCGCAGGAGAACACTTAAAATCGTCTCAGTTTAGGAGAACACTTTAACACGACTTTTCACAACGAAATTCACAATATTGAACCCGGCAAATTGTAATTACCATAACATATGTAGCTATCATTATCAAAATGTCTACATATTTTATCTAAAGCTAAATAATATCTTTCGTAAGAAATGGTATTGACAATTAGTCGCATATACAGTGTGGAAACTTTAACTGGAATAAAATTCATAACTTCGATATATCCCGAAACACGTTACTTATTATTTTTTCTTGCCCTTATTTCTATGTATATACAGTTTGTTTATCTGTTCCCGGAAGTGCCCACCCACCTCCGATTTTTTTTTGTAAATGGAAAGGTATGTCAAGTGACGACCTTAAGCAATGTATTAGGCATAAAATGCGGGAAGTCACACCATAAAAGTTAAAAAAAAAAACTTTAGAGGTGCATGTTATCATCGATTTTCACTTTGCCAAGAAAGAAACGGTGCCCATTTTGAACATTTGTTGCATTAAATAATATTCAAGTTATAAATTAGGTTTTCATTTTTATCACGTGGGATTTGTAAATATTCAAGAAAAAATAGTCTGTTGTATTCCTTGCAAAGAGATCTACCAAACAAGGTATCATTTGACATACCTTAAAAAAATATGTCGGAGGTGGGTGGATACTTCCGGGAACAGATAAACAAACTATATATACTTAGAAATGAGGGCAAGAAAATCCAATACTTAGTGTTTTTCCGGATTTTTTTTGCAAATATCGCCTTTATCTAAGTTATGAATTTTATTCCAGTTAATATTTCAACCGTTTATGTCGAAACAACAATCGACCTTTTATAAACTGTAACAAATACTTGTTCGATAGCAACCACTAAACAAATATTTTTACTATGGAAGTTTCGTCGAACGGCAATCAAGTCACCACCCTATTTTAATTGACGAGTAGCACAGTTTTATGGAGGGAAGATCGACAATAACCAATTTTGCTATTTGCACTGACTATCTATTGAATGCATTAATTAAAAACTTGATTAAAACACTAACACTTTCTTCACAATTAATTTCGAGTACTACGAACCTATTATCAATAGCTTATAACTTATAAAAATTATATGCACTTAGATTCAATGATTTAACTGTTACCTACTCATTTCTCTCAAATAGAATACAGCAAGGTAAAATTAAAAACTTTATTTCTGCAAAGTTTGTAATCCATTCCGGTGTGCCGCATAATCTATTTTATTTCTTTTTTAGAACATTAGTCGATAATTAATTAATTAAATAAAGGATAACATTGAAAAGAGCATATTGCAAGAAACTTAAATTTAGTGTTAATTTTAGGTTGACAGAATCTAGGTAATAGTAAAAAAACACACAAAAGAAATAAACATTTACATAAATTTGTATGTAAGATCTAGAAGATTTCTTTTAGTCATGTAAATGCATTTATTTTTTCAGAGGATTCAGAGGTTCAAAAATAGCGTAATTATTATGAACTATAGAAATGTTAATTTATATTATGAATTATGTTTAATACTTCCTAGGCTACACTCTTGATGGAACTGGTGTTTCACAGGGTTAATAAAATTATAACACTTGCTATGTTCCATGTTTTTATTGGCAGTTTCCTGATACTTGTTTCCAGTTATTACACTAATTTTCAAGGAGTGCAAACTTAACTCTAAAATAGAAGGTGATTACAATATATATAATTTGTTCTCTTTAATTGCCCGTCTAATCTCGAATCGCTCCAATAGGTTTAGTTTAAGTCCCTTTTCTTGAATGTGCATCGGCTTTATTTTTCCCGGTTGGTGGTTGTTTGTGATGCAATGTTCCGCGATCCTTGTTTGTTGATTATTATGACAAATTGAGGGTTTATGTTCTTCTAATCCTTTTTTAAACGTTCTTCTAGTCTAGTCTATGTATATAGAAGCACAATTTTTGCAGTCTAATTGGTATACACCACTTTTGAGTAGTGGATCTTGTTTGTCTAGTTTACTGTTAATTAGTAAGTTCCCCAGGTTTTGTTTGTTAACTTGGATTGCAATAATTTTGTGTTTTTTTTAAGTTTTTTACTGATATTGTTGCTTGTATGACATGTATATTTAATGGCACAGTATTTAGATGTTTGGTCCTGGGTATTGGTATTTGGATATTAGCTTTTTTTCCTTCTTACCAAGTCTTGTACTATCATTGGTATGTTTAAAATTCGGTGGATGTATGAGTTGAGTGCTGCTTGTTTTATTTGTATGGATTGATAGGAGTCGGCTGGTATAATGGTATCTGTCGTGGTTGACTTTATGTATATTTTATATGTGAATTTATTCTTCTTTCTAGTGGTCGAGATGTCCGTAAAGTTTAATTTATTCTCTTCTTCTACGTTCATCGTATATTGAATTCTTGAGTTTAACTGATTGAGTTGACTTAGAAAAGTATCTAGTTATCTTCTAGTACCGGTCCAAATATAGAAAATATCATCGACATGTCTGCACCAAAGTGTGTCATATAAATTTCTTCAATTAGCGGTGATAAGGGCAATCCCATCGTTAAGCCGTTTTTTTAAATATAATATTCGTTATTGAATTTGAAGTAGTTTTAGTAAGGCATCTGTTAATTAAACCAAGTATTTCTTCTAGTATTGGATGTTTTGTTTCTTTAATTATTTTCGTAGGATTGTCTTGACTTCTTGTACGGGTATTGACGTAAAGATATTTTTAACATCAAAAGACACCAAGATGCTGTTGTGTGGTAATTCCAGGTCCTTTGTTCTGTTCACAAATTCTACCGAGTTTTTGACTGAAAATTTGGATGTACATTGGAAAAGTGAAGGTAGGTGAGTGTTCAGAAAGGAACCACGGCACGTCTAAGAAAGTTCTTTTTGTGAATTTTGATTAGGCCGTATAAGATTTCTAACGTCGATGATGGACGGAGCGTTATTTTATATTCCAGATTATTATGTTTTTAATTTATCCAACCAGGCAAAATTCGAAAAAAATTACACTTTTTACTTTTTTCAAAATATCTAGTTTCCCTTCACTTTAAAAAAAAATTAAAACCGTAAAAATTGATCTCGTAAATCTACACTTTTTCCCCCATTTAACCGTTTTTTCATCTCTTATAGTTTCCGAGACCCCCATAGAGAACATCTAAAAAACTCACCCTGTATAATATCAAAATTATTTATTTATAAATTTAATGAAAAAAGGTATTATTCTACCTTATATTTTAATTAATAAGAGCCATTTACAGAGTTCTCGTTATGTGTTATATTTATTATTATTTATATAAAATTACACAATATTTCTTATTAGATAAAGTGGGTACTATAGGTTTTGCTTGAATTATTACAATAACATATTCGTAATTTAATTGTAGATGTATTCAGGAAAACATTTAGTATTCTGTTGATATAAACCCCTATATACAAAAACTAATCCATTCTGTGCAATACTTTTACAGCGAAGGCTCTCCGCTTTTTGCATTTTCCCTCATTTTATCCATTTGCTGTACGCATTTTCTCGCCTCAAATACCACCTGTTGTTATTCTAATTTCACATTTGTTATTTCTGCATATGGAATTTTGTAAACGTATTTTTAACTAATTAATCTGGTTTAATGTTATATTTCTATTGTGTACTTTAAAAATTAAAATATTTTATATATTAATTCAGTATGTTTTAAAAAATCATCACAGTGAAGTACAATATAAGAATATAATATATCCTATATGTAATTTTTACAATAAGCTTAGGGGAACCATTGCACTGGATTTATATTATTTATCGCATCTAAGGTGGCTGTGGAAATCACTAAGGTGATCAGTTTTGTACGTCTGATAGTATGAACATAATCATCAGAAAAATTTACCAGTCTCATCTTTTTTACTTTTTCACTTAGATTTGAACATACCCTAGATTAACTACTTCCTAAATGCTCAATATTAATTTGAAAAGTTGTTAGAAACAAACTTAGCCAAGTAATATTAGTAACAAAAGTCGATAGGATGATTCTCTTCATATAATTTATTTTCCTTCGGTGTTAATAGTGGCATTTCTATTATTGAACCCAAGTGGTTAAATTAAGTTTCGATCCGTCACAAATTGTTTAAAAAACTCACCTGCTGTTTAGGTTACATTATTATATGCACATTTTATATAATAAGCAAATGCGAAAAGTTTGTGACAAATATATATTTAAGAGTAAATATATGTTTAAGCCGTTCCTAAAGCTCTTCAATCCCTCCAGCAGCAAATTGACTCCCTGCAACACTGGTTTGCTAAATGGCGAATTAAAATCAATCCCCACAAATCCCAGCTCCTAATTCCCTATCACCGTAACAATAATCCTGCACACGATATTCATATCTCCAACATAACTGTTTCCCCTTCTACATCCATAAAATACCTAGGCATTACCATAGATCGAAAAGTCAATTTCAAACAACATACAGTTTCAAACAAAACAAAAATCACAGCTAGAGCCAAAATGTTCAGAAACTTAACTTACAAAAAGAACGGTATATCTATAAAAACAGCGGTTAAAATATATAAAATGATATGCCGTCCTCTACTCGACTATGGTAATGTCCTTTACTCCAACTCCTGCAATCCTACTATCCACAATATCCAAGTTAGCGAGCGATCCTCCCTAAGAACTTTAACCAAAATCCGACACCCCAGTAATCCTCTACACAATCCCTCTAACCAATTCCTATATGACTCTACCTCTGTTATCCCCATCAAGGAACGCCTTCTATACTTAAGTGAAAAATTTTCCAAAAACCCCTTCAACCATCAAATCCTTACTCTCTACTGCTTACGCAGAAATCCTAACCTAATCCCAAAATTCAAAACCCCCCCCATTTACTATTTTCGAATTCATCACATCTCATCATCCATCATCATCATCATCATCAGAGACAGACTAACGTGACACATCGACAAGGACAAATCAGGGCTGAAAGACCGCCGGTCGATAGCCATTTAACAGACTAACCTCCTAACACTCATATCATCATAAATGTATTATATTTGTCTTATCTATATTTTATTTTTGTCTGTTAATAAAGATGTTGTATATATATATATATATATATATATATGGTTTTGTGTTTTTTCGGGTGTTGTCCCGCGTGGAGTTTTTCGAGTTTTCTCGACGTTTCGGCGACTTCACATTCGCCATCTTCAGGAGTGTTTTGGTATCTTGAAATATTCAATTTAACTGAAGATGGCGAATGTGAAGTCGCCGAAACGTCGAGAAAACTCGAAAAACTCCACGCGGGACAACACCCGAAAAAAACACAAAACCAGATTACACCCGCGAAAACCTAAGATGTAACATATATATATATATATATATATATATGTTTAAGAGTATACGGTTTAATCGGATCAGTTAATAGCTATTGTTATGGTTATTATCATTTACTAAGAAGCTTCAAAATTGTTGTTTAATGCAAAAGACAAGAGTACCTCTTACTTTTTATTTTTACTACTAATATTTAGACAATAATTTAGGCTAATTTATAGAGATAGGATTAAAAGTATCAAAAACGGTGGATGCGCCGGGAGGTGACGAAATTTTGAACATAAAGTTATAGCACTTTTTAGTTTACAAACACTATGGTCGGGCTCAATTTGTAGTGTGCGTTTTTTGTGTGTGATAAAATTTGCGTGTGACTAAATTTTTGCAAATCATCAAATGAATCTTTGATAGATGAGCATTGATTAGAACATCTTTTGTAAATGTTTAATGTTTAAATTTTGAAATAAAAAATCAATTTATGGAATAAAATTATAAATATAATAAGTATAAATATCGGACAAGATTATGTGAAAAAATGAATAAACTGATATATTATATAAAATTAAAGAAGAAACATACATATAATTTTAACCCCATGTCGAAGGGCAGAGTTCACTCAAATCCATATACAATACTTCTTTAATGGTGGGCAATCGTTTCTATATGTGGTGAACATACCATATACATATTAAAATGGTTATTGCACGGTCAACCTTTTTGCAATCTGTCCATTTGATGTATTTTAGTTGGTAATATTTGTCATAAAATAGCAAACCAAGAGGTTTATCAGTTTCAGCAAATGAGTTAGTAGAAAATATTCGTCATATTAATGTTACAACTTTTTGTATCTGTATAACCTAAAATAATCTCAAAAACTGGGAGTAGCACAGAAAGTACAATGACTGAAAAACCTGAAGGGTATAACATGAATTTTTTAGTGGTCTGGACTACTATTCAACATAAAAACAAAGCTGACAAAAAATAACTCTGAGAGGACTTGACGGTAGATTTAAGGGTATGGAGAAAAAAACTCATTTTTATATATACCACACTCCCCAAAAACCACTTAATATGATATATGGGATCTCTCTAAACGACCTAACGAGTATGCATCATAAGTGCCTCAACAACCAACGACATTCCACATAACTTTTTATTTTTGCAGAAACTATTCAAAAATTGGCAGTTCTGTTATTATGATAAAGAAAGGTGTTAAATATACAACTTTGTGATCTCGAGAATCATTATCAGTTGAGTCTATGTGAATTTTCCAGCGTTTTGATTAGTCCGTCGAAAATTATTATTATTTCCGTATATAGCCCTCCAAATAGCAATTTTAAAATTTGCTTGACACAATCACAGCAATGCTAGAACAGTTGAATAATTCCTGCAACAGTGAATATATTTATGGAGATTTTAATTTTAACTTTACCTCAGATGTTAAAAGATGTTCTTTAATAAAATATTGTCAACTGGTTTCAGCAAGCATTTCCTGAACATACAACTAAAAGAGAAAATAAAAATATTCTGTGATTTAGTCCACATCTATGCACTATGCGAAATAGGCTACATTTGTTAATTGCTGAGTAATGATTTTAATAATAATAAATTAGGTCAATATTATTAAGATTTCAATAAATCATACAAGCAGGCTATTAAATAATCGCAAAAGTTAGCATGTCAAAACTTTATTAAAACGTCTCAAAATTCAATGAAGGCAATGTAGTTCATAAAACGCAGCAAATTTAACAGATAAAAAATGGCGTCATACAGTCAGGCCGTAAAAGGACTGAAGGTTTTTGTTATGGCAAAGGACTACCCTGCTACTCTCCTGTCAGTGGAACAAATAGAGTCCACACTGGAGTATATCATGGATATAGTCCTAAAAAAGGGGAATGAAGAAGACTCCAGATTCCTTGGGATTCACAAGCGACCTGGGTGGATCGGGATCACCTGCCGCAACGAAGCTACGGTAACGTTGCTGAAGTCGCATCAGGATGAGATCGTCCCCTGGGAAGGTGCAGCCCTAAAAGTCGTTGGAGCGGAGGAAATGCCGCACAACGATATCCTAGTGGGATATTTTCCGGGCAGTCAGGAGTACAGGGACGAACGTATCCTGCAACTGATTGCAGTCCAGAATGGATGCGATGCCTCTAACTGGAGGGTCTTAAGAAGGGTGACCGCTGGATCCACTCAAGAGGTTACCTTCTCCGTGGATGCTCTGTCCATGGAGAAGTTAAAAAAACGCAATTACCTCGTTGGGTATCGCTACGGCGAAGTACAGCTTCGCACCAAGGCGAAGCAGGACAAGCCTGATGAAGGGGCAGGAGACTCAAGCTCCAAGGAGCCCCTGAAAAATCCGCTGTTGCAATCCGCAACTGGTTCCGAAAAGGCCAACAAGCCTCCAGGAATCAGAAAGGCTCCAAGCCTGACCAAGAGTCCACCCAAGAAGCAGGCTGATGTGCGTCCAAAGGGCAGGATTATGCCCCAGGACAAACTGAAGGATGCCAGAGGTGGGGGTCATTCCAAGGCCCAAAAATGAAAGGTAAGTGGCAGTGCCTCCAAATCAACCTGCAGCACTCAAATGCAGCATCAAGTGCCTTAAGCAGCAGGCTGGCTAGGGGGAACGTCCAAATAGGGCTAATTCAAGAGCCCTGGGTTCACGGAGGGGCGATTAAAGGACTTCAGAACCCATCGTACTATCTGGTATGTAATACTACGTGCGGCAGGCCACGGGTCGCCCTGATTTTCAGGAAAGATACTAATTATGCTCCCATTCCACAGTTCGTCACCCAGGACCTAGTGGTAGCGGTCGTGGACGTACCAACGGGAGATGGCAAGAGGCAAATTGTATTTGCCTCAGCCTACTTTCCAGGGGACGAAGACAACCCACCACCAGAGGCAGTAAAGAACCTCATGGACTGGTGTCGCAGGAATGGGAAACATCTTATCATGGGCTGCGACGCTAATGCGCACCACACAGTATGGGGCAGCTCAGATATCAACAACAGGGGTAAGTACCTTCTTGATTATGTATGCGCTAGCAATCTAGACATCTTAAACAGGGGGAATAAACCCACGTTTATAAACGCAATAAGGCAAGAGGTACTTGACTTGACCTTAGCCACAGCGTACGGCGCACAATTGATAAAAAATTGGCGTGTACTCTCTGAGCCCTCCATGTCGGACCATCAAACGATCGCGTTCGATATGGAAGCTGGGGGTACGGAAATAGCAGAGTGCAGAGTGCCACGAAAAACGGACTGGACATTATATAACGAATGTCTAATGTCCGAACTTCAAGGCCTCCAATACAACATCGCTACCATAGAGGAATTAGAACAAGTCTCACTACACCTAAGCGATACCATTGTAGCAGCCTATGAGAAAAACTGCCCAGTAAAGAAGGTAAGCTTCTTGAGAAACGTTCCTTGGTGGAACAAGGAATTGGATCGACTCAGGACTTCCGCCCGGAAATCCTTCAACAGAGCCAAGAAAACAGGCAACTGGTCAGCCTACAGACAGGCTCTGACTGAATTCAATAAGCAACTGAGGGAGTCTAAATGAAAGGCCTGGAAGGCCTACTGCGAGGGGATCGACAATCTGATCCCAGCAAATAGACTCCGGAAGGTCCTATCAAAAGACCATACCAATGCGGTCGGCATCTTAAAACGAACTGACGGCAGTCACACCAAAGATCAACAGGAAAGTTTAGAGCTACTACTAGGTACTCACTTTCCGGGATCAAAAGTAGTGACTAAAAACACAATTGCGGCTAGTACCGGCTCAGTGGCTCACTGTTCCAACCGCGACAGCCGCTGCTTAGCGGGGAAAATATTCACGCTCAGCAAAATGACTTGGGCCATAAACAGCTTCAAGCCATATAAATCCCCAGGAATGGACGGTATCTTCCCCGCGCTACTACAACGCGGCTTGGATTCAATTGCTCCAGGACTCAGGGAGATATATAAAGCAAGTTATGCACTAGGGTATATGCCCCGGTTGTGGAGGGAGGCAAAAGTGGTATTTATACCTAAAGTGGGCAATAGGCCTCTAGATGAACCTAAATCATATCGACCCATCAGTCTAACCTCTTTTCTCCTAAAGACTATGGAGAAAATAATCGACGAGCACATAAAGGGTGACTCACTTATAAGAACACCCTTAAATGCCAAGCAATTCGCATTTCAAGCTGGCAAATCCACCGTCGATGCTCTACATCACCTCGTCAAAGAGGCAGAACGAGCCATCCTATACAAGGAAATAGCAATCGGAATATTTGTAGACATAGAGGGGGCCTTTGACAACACCTCATTTTCTGCAATAAAACGAGCGGCTATAAATAAAGGACTATATCCTTCCACGATAAGATGGGTGGAGGCAATGCTTCAAAGCCGATTAGTAACGGCTTCTCTAGCAGGATCCACAGTATCTATGACTGTAACAAAGGGGTGTCCTCAGGGGGAGTTTTGTCCCCCACACTATGGTCAATAGTGGTGGATGGACTCCTGGATGAACTGCATGGAAAGGGCTTTATAACCCAAGGCTATGCAGATGACATCGCCGTAATAATCAGGGGCAAGCATGAAGGCATTCTTACAATCCTAATGCAAAAAGCACTGAATAGCATCAATAACTGGTGTGTACGGGAAGGACTAAGTATCAACCCGAATAAAACGATCATAGTTCCATTCACGCGTAGAAGGAAGCTGCACATAAAGGCTCCCTCGCTGAATGGAATAGAGATAAATCTCTCCAACGAAGTAAAGTACCTGGGTATAATTCTGGATACCAAACTGACTTGGAATCAGCATGTCGACAAAATCATGGCGAAGGCAACGATGTCGCTTTGGGTCTGTCGGCGGCTTATGGGAAAGACCTGGAGATTAAAGCCCAAAATCACGTATTGGCTGTATAGAACGGCGGTGATACCCATTGTCACCTATGCTGCCCTCGTGTGGTGGCCGAAGACCCAAAAACTAGACACGTAAAAGAAGCTGAGTAGGCTTCAACGTTTAGCATGTCTAAGCATCACAGGGGTCATGCAAACGACCCCAACCGCGGGAATGGAGGCAATCATTGGTCTCACACCGCTCCATCTAGTGGTACTAAAAGAGGGACTTGTGGCAGCCCTCCGACTATACCAGAGGAAGAAAACACTGCCGGGGGGCTGGACAGGACACTTAGAAATACTGCAGCAAATCGACCCGGCCTTTCTGTCCAAACCGACGGACATTATGTCCAGGAAGCTCGAATTCGAATTACCGTTTAAGGTGTCGATCGAGGACCCCAAAACGGCTTTGATGGGAGTCAAGGAGTTTGGACGAGGGATATCAGCCTGGTACACGGATGGTGCCAAGAATACCAGGGGTACTGGAATAGGCATTTATGGGCCTAACTAAAACCACAGGAGCTTCATGGCTCTGGGCACGACGCCCACGATTTTGCAAGCGGAAACGATTGCAATTGATATGTGCGCCAGAGAATGCTTGGATAGGCACCTAAATGGCGCACATATATACATCTGCTCAGACAGCCAAGCCGCATTAAAGGCCGTTCGAGCCTACAGTCACGGCTCACGGACGGTCTGGGAATGTCGAAGATCCCTCTCGCAACTGGCGAAGAACAACTTGTTGACCCTCATGTGGGTCCCAGGGAACGGGGATATTAAAGGCAACGAAGTGGCCGATGAACTCGCAAAAAGAGGTGCAAATGCCACTCCTATAGGACCAGAGCCGTTTTGTGGACTCCCCATGGCGCATAGAAGAGAGGTGGTGCAAAAATGACAGAAGACGTAAGTATTGGAACAATGTACCAGGTCTACGTCAATCAAAACGACTCCTGAAACTCGATCACAGCCACAAGGTGCTTGAACTCACAAGGAACGAGCTAAGAACTTTCACCGGACTCATGACAGGGCATTGTGCCCTCCAATACCATTTGCGGAAAATAGGAAAAGAGGAAAGTGGAAACTGCAGATTGTGTGATTCGGCAGATGAAACTACCGAGCACATACTATGCACTTGTGTCGCGATTGCTCACAAGCGTCTTTCACACTTCGGCGGGGACCGTTTATATCCCGAAGAAGTGAACATTATCACCCCCAAGATAGTTACCAGGTTCATGGTGGACGTGGGACTGCTTGGGAAGTGATTGGTTAAGGGTAGAACAATAGATCTGTTAGGTCGCAGTTCACGAGAGGCTAACACACCTCACTAAGACCCTACTTAACCTATAACCTATATAACCTATATGTGCATACATATTCAGCCTTATTATTGAGACGTTAATAATCCCTATAAGAAGGTTGATTAATGGCTGCATTAAAAGAAAAATATTCCCAGATTCACTCAAAATTGCTAAGAATTTAAAAATGGTGATCATTATCATCTAAACAATTAACGTCCAATTTTATATTAACTTTGTTATCTAAAATCTTGGAGCAAATCTTAACTGAACAAATTGCCACCTTTATGGACAATAACAAACAATTTACAAGTCAAATTGGATTAAGAAAGAACTGAAGTTAACATCACTGCTAAATTATTTGAGACCAATAAAATTGCAGCATGCAAATTTATTGATCTCCGTAAAACCTTTGATATAGTCATCTTTAAATTCTGCTTCGTAAATTATATTGCTATAACTTTTGCCCCAAAAGCTGTAAAATGATAGCGTCCTATCTATAAAATAGAACACAGGTCGTATCTTTTGTCGGATGTATATACCGCAAGGGTCAATTTTAGCGCCTTTGCTACTCCTGATATACGTAAATGATTTACCTAGTATCATTAATTACTTCAAAGCTATATTTGCAGTTGCAACCAGGAAATCTTCATTAGATGTGGCAGAAGAGTGTTTGAGAACAGATTTTAACATCGAATCTGATTAGTTCATATTAACAAATTAAAACTAAATAGTGAACATACCTGTTTACGTTGAATTCGATTCATTTATCCTGTTCGTAAAGTTTCTGGAAATGTACCTAGAATCAAAGCTTTGTTATAAATGTATCAGGAATAGTTACAAAGCACGTTGTATTATCTGCATATCATTCATTCGTACACTGCAATATATATATGAATGGTATTCTCTTATGGGGTCACTCTTCTATTTTAATCGATAGTTTTAAAATACAAAGAGCGCTTCTAGTGGTTGCGGTAAAAGAGAGGCGATTGCTGCTTTTTCTGAATTTGTCATACTGACTGCTTCAAGAGTATATATTTTGGAATGTTTATTATGTTTTAAGAAAAGCATACACATCCACTAGCGACCCAACTGCCTGGCTGTGTACACATGCTTTGTAGATTAGCGTTTTAGTAATCGGTTATTAATTAATTTATTACTATGGTTCATCCGGCTACAACAGTGGCCTAAATAAAGTCCAAGAAAAATAGCAAGCGGAAGGGAGGCCGACCCAAAAAGAGTGGAGGCGAGTCCGATAGCAGCTCATGAGGTGTCCAATCACTTACGGCAAGTAACACCATGCTAAACATTCCCAAACTCTCAACATCATTAAACACAACACAAATTACATCATCTACAACAATATTTACACCACACACACAACAATATAACAACACATACAACTTCATCACCACCACCGAATACACCCGACTACAAATGGGTTAACCATGGGTTACTAATGTTAACGGTAAGAGGCTACAATTATCAAAACTGGGATTCATAGTTAAATCTAAACGTAATAGAGCAACGTGTGAAAATAACCTAAAAATTCTCACAAGTAAAATAACAAGAACTCCAGTTTTTATTGGAAAATTATATGCACGAAAAATGTGTTGCTTAGCAATAACCCGAATCCTGTTGACAATAGTAAAGACCCTAGTGCGTAGCTCGAGGGTTTTTATTGTCTGGGATTTTATCACCCTACTGGGATTTTATCACTTGTTATCACTTCTTCCTTTTTGTTTTATCGAGATAAACAAAGCTGCTGTAATTTGAAGTGCCACCATACTCCTAATCTTGAATTTGGCACATGAGGGAATTTGTCCAAGGTAAAAACATCGCGCGGTGTCAAACACAGATTCTGCCATAGAATAATATCCAAAGCTACCGGATTAAAAATCAGAATGGTGCGAATAATAACTGCTTCACATAACTTCTCCAACAACAATCCAAATATATGTATGGCATTACAACCCCTGCATGTACCCTGCTCAAAATGCTCAAAATTCGACCACACAACAGCCGACTGCAAAAATAAAATTCACTGCGACAAATGCACTTGTGAACATTTGACCTCCACCTGCCCGACCCAACTCCCGGCCAAATGCAATTTATGCAAAAAATTTCAAAAAAATTACTGTTCAGAACCGACTGACATTTTTACTCATGACGAATACTTTGACGTTTCAAAGAAAGGGAAAAATACAGCGAGTGGACACGACCATATAAATAGACATATCGTAAAATCCGTTCCATTCCACACCAACGATCAAATCCTCAATAATATCAATTTTCTTTACAAAAAACAATACTTCCCAGAAATGTGAAAATGTGAAAATGTGGGTAGTAATTTCTATCCCTATAGGCGACCAACCCTCTACTTTGTTAGCTATCATCCTAACACATTTCTACCTCTTATTGGAAAAATCTATGAATCTCTCCTCAAAAACAAAATCCTTTCTTTAATTTCCAACCACATTCCAAAATACCAATTTGGTTTTCTTCCCCATCGATCAACTTCCCTTCCACTCACTATCCTTGTCTCAAATATTCAAATATCTCACCTTAAAGGCAGAGCTTCTGTAGCTCTAGTTTTAGATGTCCAGAAAGCTTTTGACTCTGTCTAACATCAAGGTCTATTATAGAAGTGTCGCTTCCTAAATATCCCTCCTCATATCATTTTCATTATTAAATAATTCCTCTCTAATAGATCCTTAAAACTCAAAATCCATAATTCATGCTCCTCTTCCTTTACTTCCAAACAAGTACTTCCTCAAGGCTCTCCCCTGTCACTTCTGTTAGATAACATTTTTTGTCCTGATCTCTACAACCCTGATCCTCTCTACTTTAATCCATCAAAATACCTCCTGCAATTTGCAGATGATACTCCGCGAATCAATAAACAATGGCTTGCAAAATGGCGCATTATAATCAATCCCCACAAATCACAACTAATAACAACATTATCATCGCAGCAATAATTCACCTCACAAAGTTCATATTTTCCAAACTATAATCCCTCCCTTTGTTTCCGTTAAGTACTTGGGCATAACCAAAGATCAAAAAATCAATTTAAAAAAACATACAGCCATAATAAAAAGCAAATTTACTTCTAGGGAAACATTCTTTTGATGTATAACATACACAAACAATGGTATCAATACAACAACAGTTGTAAAATAAGATTATTATAAGATGTCTGCCGCCCATTACTTGACTATGGTTGTGCCCTCTATCCCAAGTCCAGTAATACAACCTCCCGTAATATTGAAGATAGAGAGCGAGCATCCCTTTGTCCCCTAACAAAACTCCGCCATCCTCCTAATCCTTTATAAAATCCCTCTAACCAGCTCCTCTATGATACTACGTTAGTAATCCCCATCCTAGAACATCTTCGATTCCTAACAGAAAAATTCTCCAAAAATCCTTTCAACTTGCATATATTATTCCAAAATTGTCTTCCTAGTAACCCTAGTATATAGCCTAAATTTAAAAATCCTAATTCAACCATATTCGATAACATTTCATCCTTTTACGCATTAACGACTGATGCCATATAACTGGACAAAAGAAGACAGGAAGACCTCTTGTCGATAGCCTTTTGACAAATTAATACATTAACACCTCATTCATTATTCATCATTTCAATGTAAATATATACAACATTCGCCAATAAATATATGTTACTACATACACAATTTTAATAAAAATGAAGTATTTCACACATATAAAAGACGAAGACTAAATGAATTCAAAGTTAAGGTTTTTCGTCTATTTAAATCTATAACCTATAGGTTATATATAACCATTGTAGAACATATGTTAAAGGCATGTCTTTCAAGATGTACTTTTTAAATTCCATTACCTAATTTGAGTGACTTTAGCGACAAGCAAGTAGAGAGATTCCGTCAGAATATTTCAAGGATGTAAACGCCATATGAAGGTCGATGGAATCGTAGTATTCTAGGAGATGACTGCTGATCTTTAATACGGGAGATTTCTGAGATAAGTTGTAAGGGCAAACGAAACAATTTTGTAAAATATACCTACATTACATTTACTACGATATTTTAATATTGTAATAAAATGCATTATGTCGACTTTTCTGTACATTATTTTCCTGCAAAATTGAGGGTGATACAAAAAAAGTAAGTACATATTTGAAATCAGCATATTTCAATTTATGGAAATCAATTATTTATAAGTGCAATTAAAGAAATAAAAAATTGTTGTATAGTGTTAATTAAACTAAGAATTTAATTTAAATATTACTGTAATCGACTTATGTAAGAACTTTGCCTAATCAGCATCAATAAATATATTATTATTATTATAATTATCACACGCTCTTACATTCTGGAAGTATAATGTCGAATTAATTTTATATTTACTTAAATACAAACAAACAATGTATGATATTTTCCAGCATTATTTATTGTATATACTCATGCCTGATCTGTATTTTTAATTATCTTGTCTTCTTCTCCTATGCCCATCGATAATATCCTCTAATCGCTTCGCAATACCCCATACACTAGCAATACAACAAATTCGTCTGCTTGCATATAAAACTTTGTAGTATTATATATCTTGTACATCTTCAATTTAATATTTTTTGTGAGTTTCGAAGTTTTTATCGATCTAACATAAGAAAATTCTTTAGCAGGATCTCCGACTGGAGAGTCGAGGGCGAGTGTAAAAGCTCCAGCGATCACGGGCATATTAGCTTTACGTTGTCGAAGCACAAGGTCAAAATGTCTCCGAGGCTCTCAAATCATCCTGGGGTCCTCAGACTTTCTCTGTTGGTGCTAAGATTATTAGATTCGCGGATGACCTCCTCATCATAATGGCTGCTCGGATTGCGTTCAACACTGTAGCGAACTGGGTGAGACGCTAGAAAGGGACATCAAAATAACAAAAACCATGAACTACGCTGGAATCCAATCCATAGTGAAGCTCACAGGTTGCGGAGATAGCGGCACGGTCAGTCAGAGCGATGGCCAAGCTACTGACTAACATGGCCGTCCAAATGCGCTGGCCTGAGCGGGATATCTGTACTCTTGCTAGAAACATACGCAAACTAAGGAGCACTTTCAGACCGGCGGTCCTTAAAGTTACAAAGAGGTACCAGACGGTCTCTACAGCGTCGGTGGAGATTAGGTTCGATGCCTTCCCCAGACTTACTTCTCAAGGCGCGCGTAAATTCTCACGTTATCATGACGAATTGTGGGAATAAGTCATCAGCAATGGAATGGCAATCCCGTTGAGGCATAGCGACATAGCTACAAATGGTCTTTGGACTAACCGCCTCATTCCGGAGGTCTCAGTGGAGCGGTCGGGGCTACGGGGAGCTGGACAACCACCTCACATAGCTCTTGTTGGGCCACGGGTGATTCCCGGCGTACTTACAAAAAAACGGTAAAATCGTGGGTGATGTGTACGTATGGTGAGTGAGTCGCCAGTGATGCGAGGAACGGGTCCAACTAGAGGCTAAGTTTGCCCAACCGCTCACTAAGAAAATTTTATCCGGGTGACTGGAGGTGTGATTTTACTAGGACTCCTAAATGACAAAGTGGCGCTTTAGTGGGCTGGGCGTATTCAAAATATTCAGAAGAAATAAGAGGAGTTCCACACACCTCTGGTCTGCTATTTAACTAAACAAACGAATAGCTTCATGAATAGATTTCAGTAATAAGTTTCCGCTATTTTATTCTTAATGATGAAATTTGGTTTTTAGCCACTTAATAGTTTAATGATGCTTACTAGATAAACATTTCTTAATGTAGATTCAATCATGTAATGGCTAATTCGTTGCTCAGTATAATAAATAACAACTCCGTTTAGCACTAATTCATCATTACTATTGTAATGGTTGAATATCAATTACAATATATTCTAATTAATTTATTTATATTACTTAAAGTTGCAGTGGTAGGTTCTAATATCTATTAATTTTATTAAAGCTATTTGTTCTAGAAGGCTGCATTCTAAAGTGTTGTTCCAAATAACTAAATATACTTTCTCCATTTCATCGCTCTAAACAATTACAACGCTATCATCAACGTTTGTAGTATTTTGCATACAATTTAGAATAATTTTCTTTAAGTGGATTAATTACAATAAATGAAAATTTCTGTTTATGCATAAAAATTGTTTAGACAATAGATGGATGTAATATCTTAATCAATGGTTAAAAACTCCAAAATAGATAGAAACCGGTCTGTGGTTGTTGTTAACAAATAATAATAATTAATTAATGATTAGAAAAACACAAAAACATTTCGTAAATCTACAACAATGAGTCTTACAAAGACTACAAAATATATCACTTATTGAAACAACTACTTCTCTGGCTATTACCTCGACCCTTGAACTATTCAAAAGTAATTTGCATGTTACAAATAGCAAGGCTATCAAAGCAACACTAGGTTTGAACGTATTTATTACTGTTAAATAAATTAAAATGATTAATATTTTTACATAATACTGAAAATTTCCTGTTTAATCTTCACCTTTAATTAATTAAGCTAAATTTGGGCTTTTACCATTACTACCTCCGGCGGCATTAGTGGCACGGGAACCATAGGACTAAGGGGGACGTAACAAGAGGAGTAGTCGGACGCAAAGAGAGAGGCGTAGGATCCATCGAGCTCTTGAACAAGCAGGCTGACGAGCAGCGTAGTAGCAGGCGTACAGTAAGCAAACGGAGAGCCCCAACCAGGCAAACCCGGCCGTAATCTGTCTCTCCCGCTGGAGAGAGGAAATCCTCACCCTTGTTCAAAATTCCCGTCTTGAAGAGGACCTTCGTCCCCGAGAAGACTAGCCACCACTTACGCCGTTGGACGCATGGACAGTATACAGGTCGCCAGTTCATATAATTTGTAATTTATGTCAACTAGTAAGTCAGGATTTATCATGATATTTAATTATTCTCCTTAGACGCACAGTTCATTAAGTTCACCCTCTTTACTTATAATTTCGTTGAGTATCATTTCTTGAATTCTCTTATTTCTGGCGCCCATATTTTATTAATATCAATCTGAGCAGCTGATGCCAACAAGTGTGAAAAAAGGTATTACATCTATTAGAAAGAATCACTAGATAAAACAATTTTTACGAGACATATTATCATATTACTATTTAATTATGCTAGTTTTATAAGAATTTGTAATTACGAAGAAGCATAGCAGCTAAATGAAAACTATCTTATACAGATCAAACAAATAAAAAGTAATTTTAGTTACTTAGTTCTAGAATATACAATACACTAATGAATTTTACTAACGAATTTATGCAAGAAACATTATAATAAGAGATAATAGGAACACTACAAATATCCTGTGGATTACGTCACATACAAAATCTTAATTTATTTATTATCGAGGGTATTTTACCTAATTAATAATTTACTTTTGTAATATATTTTTCACAAGTATAGTGAATAACAATATAAAATATTTTGAGAAATAATTTGTTCAAATTACTATTATATTAAAAGAGAAGAGAAGTACTGATATTTTAAATGAATAAAAATACATTATAGTATAATATGCGTTTTATGTTTTTATATGCATAAATTTTTAATTTCTGTATTAGCATAAAATGTCTGTTTGTCCCTTTATATCCGCTACATTTTCCAATGTTTCCTCGGCACGAAGCTTCGTCTTCTGAAAAATTTATGATCAGTACAACAGCTGTTTTACGTTTACAGTTAACATTTGCGACTTCTAAAATATAAAATATATATGAAATAATAGTTACAATACGTGACAGCTAAATGGAAAAGATGGTTTTATGGACGAATACGTGGCATATTAAAGTTTTAGAACCAACGCAGATTATTATAAATACATAAATATAGCATTTAAATATTATCTTTTACAACAAAATTACAAAACACATAACCTAGGACGCTTTATGTAATTAGATTTATATATTAATTAATCACTGTAATTACTACAGTATTAAAAATTAGTACAATTAAATTTATTTATAAATAATTCTGCTATTAATTATTAAAGTTTATCTATTGCAAACTTTTAATTATAGGATAATTTGAAGTTTGTTATAATAATAATTTAAATTATTATGTATTAAGTTAAACTATAATAATAATAATAATAATAAATGTTATTTGCCCAACAGATAAACCAATTACAGGACAACATTAAGTACAAAAGTAAAAAAAGTAAACAATTAATTCGTTAAGATAATAATAAATAATAACTAATCATACATGTATAAAAATGGGAAGAAGAAGGAGGAAGAAATAAAGGCAATAAAATGTCTATAAATTAGAAATAGATAATATATTAGATAAAGATATCGTGAAACTCGGTATTAGCATTTCATAAGATGAATCGGCGACTTAGACAAAGTAACGGACCTCGATGTGGGGATGAAAAAAGTAGGGTTTGTGTGCCGCGAGGTAAGCCTAGGAACGGTAAACTTCACCATTGATAAAAGATCTGGGCAATCAATGTCATTGTGAATTAATTTGTACATCAGTGAAGCACTGTTTACAACTCTGCGACTAGAAAGAGAGTTCAGAAGATGGCGATGGAGTAGCTGCTCATATTCTATACTATAGGGAAAGTTTTGTCCTCCTTGAAACTCAGATATTTTAGGAAGCGACGTTGTATCCTTTCAATTAGTAGTGATAAATACACAAAGTGGAGGTACCAAATTGACGAAGTGTATTCTAAACGATTTCATACGAAATCCGAATTAAGGCATTTAATATAGTGTACATATAAGTATGAACGAAAAAAATTAATAGTATCAGTGCTGAGACCAAATTCCGCAAGTTTATTCAGCAAGATAGTGTGGTCAATTCAATCAAATGCACGAGAAAAGTCGGTATAGATTACGTCCATTTGAGTTCGATTTTCAATGGAATCACTTATATGTTGAATGATGATTGCAAGGTTGGTAACTCTAGACCTACCCTTCATAAAACCATGTTGGCATGGCGAAATTAAAGTTCTTATATGACCATATAAGGAAGTGTACAACATTTGTTCGAAAACTTTAGAAAAGTTTGAGAGAATAGCAATTGGTCGATATAATTGCTGATATTGGTTTTGTCACTCTTTTTGTGTACGGGGCCCAGAGGCGCACATTTCCACATTTGCGGAAATGTCTGAGTAAGAACTACCAAATTGATAATAGTTAATAGAGGTTTAACAAATATGTATTTACAATCTGGGTAATTGATCATCACCAGCAGTGTTGTTATTTTTGAGCTTATTAATACTATTAATAATGTTAGTCACGTTGAAAGGGGTAAAATTAAAGGGAATAATATATGCAGACGGTTCAGTAAAGGTTGCATTTGATGAAGGAGAATAAACATTGCGGAAGGCATCAGCAAATTAATTTACAATTTCTTCAGGTTTATTGAGTGTTATATTACCATTGCACAATTCTTTTAGTGCCATTTTTAGCATGAATAAAATTCCAAAGTGACTTGGGATTATTTTTCATTTCTTGCTCAAGTTTCGCTAAATAAGTCGTGTAGGCTGCTTTTATTTTAATCTTAAGATCAATTCTGAGACGGTCAAACTCACGGTAATAATGTTTTAATTTAGATGACTTCCACTTATGACGATAATAGTCCTTTAGTCTGATTGTATTCTTAATTTCGCGCGTAAACCACAGCGAAAAAGAGGATTTTCGTCGAAAGTGTGAAGGAACCGTTTTATCGAGTAAATCATAAATCAATGAGTAGAATGCATTAAGCGCAACATTTACATCGGTATAAGTTTCAAGAAAAGACCAGTCAACTGACTGTAGTAAGTTATATAGTTTGGGATAATTTGCTTTACAAAAGTTATAAAATTTGTTGTTGTTCGTTGGGAATCGTGCCGAATTAAAATTAGAACATATGAGTAATTGAGAATGTATAACTAGTGAAGGGTGATGAGTATCTTCAGGAACTAAGGGCACCAACTCTCGTTCAACTAAAGTATTGGTAAACATGTTAGTAAGAACTAGATCGAGTAATCTACCATTACTATTAGGAACAGTATTACATTTTTTAACTTTAATGTGGTAATAAAAATTAGTAGAGAGTTTAACTTAGGTGAATAGGATGGCGTAGTAGCAGATGAGGTAAATTGCGGTACGTTAAAGTTACCTATGAGCAAAACCTGTTTGTCAAGCAAAAAAAGTTCCAACAATTCAAATAGTTCAAACAATAAATCGGACGAAAGATCAGGTGGAATGTAAAGTACAACAATATAAAATAAAAATCTGTTAAATATACATTTGCATGCAACTATATCCACAAGTGGAACTAAGTTTGTAATGGCTGTAACATCAAGTGCTTCGGAGAATATATGGTCTGGGACAGCAGCAAAAACCCCTCCGCCTAACGAACGTCCAGTGACATCACGTTGTCGATCGCACCTGAATATTTGAAAGTCGGATGGCAGTAGTTCACTATCTAGTATAATATAATATAATTTATTATTTATAAATAAATAATAAATTATATTAGTGTTTATATTTAAATAACACTACTATTAAGAATATTGACAGTTACTATTGGTTCTTACTGGAATTTAGGGAAGTTGGTACATGAAGACTTGAAAGAATAATCGCCATTATATGTTAAATATAACCTATTATAAAACTATAATGTTTATGGTAAGATAAAACTCCGCTTACTATTGATTGGAATTTTCAGAGATTATTTACTATGAAAACATAGTTTATAATAAATTTAAAATGAAAGAATATTGTGTCGATTTATTCATTTATTTTTATTTTATTTTTATTTATAATAAGAAATATTGAAAGTTCCATTAAGGCCGCCTAAACTAACTACCCTGCAAAGACTGCTGGAGTATAAAAAAGTTTACTTTTAATTAATTCATCATAGTTATCAAGATAAATGCATATAGTTGCATCTGGCATTTATAATTCTGATAAAGATTTATTTTACTAATGAGCTTACGTAACAAAACTTGGAAGTTCATCAAAATCAATACATGATTTTAAATTCTCTCTTTGAAGTAATTAGTTTTGAATATTTCTATATTAAGAAACAATCTTTAATAGGTATTGCTTTTTTTCTAAACTTCTTTTTTATAGTACCATGTTCTAACCACAATGTATTTGCATTAGACGTGCAGTTACCGTCACAAAAATAAATTACGTGTTATACAAGCAAAGTTATAAGTGTGTTTCATTTCTATTGTATTGTGTGTAATTTATAAAAAAAAAATATCAACGAAACTTACTGTTTTGGAATCCTGAGATACGATTTTAATAAGTTTTAGTAAAAGGAAGGGCTGTGTATATGGACAGCTAGAACTTTTGAGCGCAAACTTGAAACTTAAGATGTAGTCTTTGTCGAAAGATATGAAAAGTTTTGGAGTAATTTCGTTCACCAGTTTCTGTTTACACAAAGTATTTTTTCCTATAATTATTTAAAGACATATAATTTTACAATCTTTTAGCAGTAAAAGTTAATTTATAATAAGTAATTTGTCAATCTCCTTTGAACCAAACGTTTCAAAAATATTTTGGATTTTTATTTAAATAGATGAAGCAAGTATTAGTTTTAAATTTTATTTATTTAAAAATATTTTTTCAGAATAGGCCTAAAGAGCTTTTTCTTAAAACCAAGTGCATTTCGGTTCCGACCAAGAGATCTTTGCACTTGAATATTTAACCAATCATCTTCAGTCCAATTTTCCAACCTAAATACTATTTGACACGAAACACTTATTCAGTAGTCGTAGTAAATCAGTGCACGAATGAGTAATATCGCTATGTTTTACTGTTTTACTTCAGAAAAGAGAAACACGTAACGCAAGCCCATAAAATGTTGTCTACGACAAAGATTGCTTAGCAGAACGCTAGTGGTAGAATTTGTTAGCCAAATTCCGTTCCGGTAATTTCAATGTTCAAATTCGCTACGTTTAGTAAGGCCAGTTGAAGCCGAAGACGATAATATACACGACTCAAGACGTAGCAGAAATATTATAAATTTCTCAAAAGATATTTACAGAAGCTGGTATATGTTAGTTAACTCAAAATTTGAATTCCATATGAACTCTTGAGAGACAATGAAAATGCTCGATTTCTCAAACATATTGTCACTGGCGAAGAGAAATGGTTAGTTAACGAGAACGTCATGCAATAACGATCATGATGCAAGTCCGTTCAATAAGATGCAACCACTTCGAAAGCAAATATCTAGCAAAAGAAGATTATGCTTTTAATTTGGTGGGATTGTAAATGCGTCGTGTACTTTGAACTGCTACCACAGAACCAATCTATCATTATGACTATGTACTGTCGCCAATTGGACAAATTAAATTAAGACTCTGTGGTTTGTTTCTAATTCTTATTCTAGTATCCGTTATCTATTAATTGAATAGATATTGTAATTTGGAGTCACAGCAAAAATTTCAGTGTGGTGGTGAGATTGGGCATTTAGGTAAATCAAAATGATGGTTGCGACCGTTACGATGTGGTAATTCATAATGAACACTGAATAAAACACTTACCATGTTTTTAACCACTATAATTTATTATAATATATAAATATTACAATGTGTACGACTTAAGTTTCGACTTTTGACGGTCATTATCAAGGGAACAAATTAACGAAAAAATTATATTTAAATAAATTTTGACAATTGAGTGAGGGGAGCAAAACGATTTACGGCGAACAAGTGCAAAAGATTAAGATTAAGATTATAAAATTTTGAAAAGCGGTGTGTGTACTAAATCGGTTTGCTCGTTTAACAGGTTAATGAGGGGATTACGATTACGTTTGAAAATTTCCGCGGATTCCAGGAGATTAAGCTTTGTACCTTTTGAACATTTATGTAAAATTTTAAGATTATGAATTTCGGGGAATTAATGTTTACATTCTAACGCGTGATTAGAAAAAGAACTGGAATTTTGATTTAGCCGGAATGCGCGGAAATGTTCAGCGTATCGTTTTTCAAAACTGCGGCCCGTTTGTCCTACATTCACACTATTGCACTCGGAACATGGAATTTCATACACACCTGATGTCTTCAAGGGGTTGATTTTATCTTTTGAATTGAACAATAAATTAGATAGTTTGCAAGCAGGTCTAAACGCGATTTGATGATTTTGTTTTCGAAGAATGTGAGCAATTTCTTCTGAAGTTTTACCATAATAAGTTAATGTGATGAATGGATCTTTATTTGAATTTGGAAGTCTAGGATAAATGTAGGTCATAGTGTTCTGATAACGTTTTTTATTAATTAAATTTTGAATTAAATTGACTGGAAATCCATTAATTTTGGCTAGGTTAGTTATAATTGGGGCCAGTAGTGATCCTTTAGAAGTGGCGGTTAAATATTACTAATTTCAAACAAACAAGTTAAGTGTTGGTGAATTTAGTCAGCGATCTATGACTGTTTCCAAAACCGGCAGGGTATGTAATTTGACAAATAAAGGGTATGCATAACACACATTTAAGTGATGACTTTCTTCCTTTGCACAGAAGGTTTCCCTTTTCTAATTATACTTGGCATACGTTGATACTAGTCGCCTCTTTGGTATCGTAAATCGTTACATTGTTTTACATTAAGAGAGCGCCAATCACATTTCTTATTTCTTAGTTTAATTTATAATATTTCTTGTCTTACTTGGTTTAAATGTAATATAAAGAAACCGAAACTGTTTGTACGTCGCCTATAAATCCTAAATTTTTGATGGTAACTGACTAATTTCCAATTTATTATAATTCAATCAATTATACATTTTTTTTTGATTTTAGGAATAATATATGCATTCTTCTAAATTAATTTATTCGTGATTTTTGTTTTTAGTTAATTAAATTAATAAATAAAAATCGATAATCCAAGTTGTTCAGAAAATTAAAAAAAAAAACTGACGACTTTGCTTTCTGCTCCTATTTTGTTTCTCTTCTTCTCTATTTTTGATTTTTATTCTTTCCTAGTTTCTTTCTTTTCAATTTTCGGCTTTTTATGTTTTTGTTTATTATTGTTTTCGACTACATACTCTTCAAGTTTTCTGCTCCTGTGTTAATTTCTATTTTCACCAAGTAGTGGTCGGTCCCTATTTCAGCTTATCTTGTTACTTTAACGTCTTTTACCTTTTTCCATTCTTCTGCGTCTATTAAACAGTAGTATTTCTCTTTTCTAGGTGTGACTTCTCTGTAGTGTAATATGTTTAATGCTTAAAGCCATCACTTTGTGATACATCTTGAATCAGGAACTTTAAATGAAAATACACCTCGTTGATATCACACACAGGATTTATTACGTGACTATAGTTTCAACCTTTAAGAGGCCATTATCAAACGTACAGTAAATTACAAACTTATTTTAGGCGATATTTATACAAAAACAAGAGGGTACATGGTGATAAACTGTAATAAGATTTACACAATCGCTTTGAAAATGGGTGAGTATATTAAGTCGGTCCGATCGTTAATTATGGGGTTTTCCGGATTACGTTTGTGTTTATGGATTTCTAGGGATTCAAGCAGGTCAAGCTTGGGACCTTTTTTCTGAAAAATGTAGTATTTCCAAGGTATTAGTTTCTGGGACGTGATTATTTTCCATTAAGTGATTCGCAAAGGTGGAGTTTGTTTTATTATTATAAAAAGATCTCATATGCTCTTTTAGGCGAATGTCAAAGTTTCGACCAGACTGACCAATATATATATATATATATATACCCTTACAAGATCCACATTTAAGTTTATATACACCAGATCGTTTCATTTTTGTGGTCTTCTGTTTTGCATTAAATAAGATGTTGTTGAGTTTTTTATGTGTTTTAAATGCAACTTGAATATCATGTTTTTCCAAAATTGTTTTTATTCTGTAGCTCGGTTTTCCAAAGAAAGTTAATGTGACAAACAGTTTTTTCTCTCTAGCGGATGTGCCGTGATAAAGCATTGATTTTAATTTTGATTTTTGTTTATTGTCTAAAATATTGTCATTTTTGTTGTATAACCGTTATTTATTGTTAACTGCTACCGTGCACTATCACTTCCCTTATCTGTCTCTTCGTTAGAACAAGAAATACATACCATTAAGCAGTTAGCTTTGCTTCTACAGAAAGAAGATTTTCTGCACTGAAAAGATTCAAAGGACTAACCGAGTTAGCTCCATTACCAATTCATAGATATTTGGAAATTAATATTGACAATATTATTAACAAGAAAAGAAAAGTAGATTTCATTATTTAAGAAATACATCGTTTTTTAATTAGTTTAGTTACAAAAATATGTTTTAAATTTTACAGAATATTTTATTATGTTTTTATGTGTCCTATATTTATTTCGATTGTAATATTATTTTTTTAAATTTAAAAATAACAGAATTATAATGTATTATTATATAATAGTCCTTTTATTATAAATTATATTTTGATGTTGATGTTGATTGCTTTGTAAATACAAATATGGAATAAAAATATTTAAGTTTTTCCTTTTTTTAAAATTAGCCCCCCTAAGCCAGTTGGCCGGAAACGCCCTTGTCCTTTAGGGCAGCTTAAGTTTGGTTAGATTTCTGACCGTTGAAATAGAAGTAGGCAGTGAATATGTAGTGTTAAGTCGGGCGAGGATTTGTGTTCTAGTTCGATAGTAGTAATTGTTTCATCAATTAGAATTAGGTTGAATAATGTTTCTACGGTGATATTTATCAACATGTCGGATTTTAATTCAATGTCTATATATTGTATGGTTTCTGTTTAATTGGTATTTGTGGATTGTGCATAAACAGCGAGGTTGGTCGTTTCAATACATTTAGTTCTTTCTTACAATTTTACTGGTTTACCCTAGTATTGCCCAAGCGCAAGAAACTATTTAAAATTAATAAAACACGGTTTTAAGAGTTTAGCTTTAATTATGTAGAGACTTTGTTACAATTTTTCTCTACATAATTAAAGCTAAACTCTTGGACCACCCGTGTCTATTTTCTTCAGCAATTTTTGCAACGAATACTGCTGACCATCAGAAAGTTACTATGTATCTTAATGTACTTCATTAATATGAATTTTTGGAACATCCTAAAGTTTGTTATTTTTCCTTTATAGTGATTTAATGTCTTTCGGTAAATGTTTTTTTGTTTTAATTGTGTAAGCATGTTGATCGGTCAGATTTAATTAATTTAAAGTAGCCCAGATAAAGACATTAGCTATATATTTTTCATATGTAGGTTTTCATCGTGTTCCATATATATTTTATAACAAACAGACACGTTTTTCGAACGTTATGGATTATTTAGTTTCAACTTTGATTTGGCATTCAAGCTATTTATATAAATTGATCTGATGAAATCACTACATATGATAAATTAAAAAAAATACAATTGAAACTATCAATTATTTTTTTTCAGGTTTAATTTTACTTCAAGGATTATTAAAATACCTACCTATAGACGTGATTCTTTTCATTTATTTATTACACTGTATTCACCAATCTAGTAAAAAAGTAAAATTAATAGTATTTTATTTTAAATAAGTGTCCACTCATCAAAATTTGAATATAAGCAAAGACATAAATGAACTTCTTACCTATATACGTATTTTAACACCAGTTGTTGCTAGTGCACTATTTGCCTTTCATACTTTTGGCCGTGGCTATAATAGGTGTACTTTCAATTAACTGAGGTCTAATGCCTTTTTCCTAAGCATTACCTGGGCCATGTTGGTCTTGACGTGGAACTTCATTTTCTTACGAGAGGCGCAATTCATTCTGCTCTTGCTTTGATATTTAGACTTTTAAGGCTACCAACAAGCGCGCTAAATGCTTTTCAGCAACTCATCCTCAATTGTCTATCTATAGGCACATTGCCTTTTGGTTCTTTTGTAGCGTTTTTGGGAGTTGGAATGTCGTTTTGGCCCAGGGGGAGAAAGATGCTATTATAGGAGAGCCCCACATGCCCTAATAACGCAATTGATACTGGGGGTAGCCTAGTACCCAGAGTCCGCATAGATCAGACTAAGTACTTCTGTTTTTGTGGTGACTTTATTGAAGGGAATCCCTATTGCAGATTGTAATAGGTCCTAGATTCTTTTAGAAGTCACCCCAGGATTATCCCAAAGTGGTTATTGGTATAATCCTAGTGGTTTTTCTATGGTAGGATACATAGCCCTCATACCACAAAAATGTGCATTCCTTTGTAAGGGATAAATAATTTATAAAATAATCCTGCACTATTAAAAAAACATAAATACAGCTTTTTAAAATTGTATATTCAAGAAAGGAGACAAAAAATCTACCAAAACACTATAGACCTATTTTCTTATTATTAATAATTAACAAAATACTCGAGAAAATTATACAAATTGAAATCTCAGAAAATTTAAATAGATATAAAGTTATATACCAGTATGCATTCTAGCAACATTTAGGGACAAACTTGGCAACATATGAACTAATAAATAACATAAAATCCAAATTAGATCAAAAGAATCAAGTAGCATCATTGTATTTAGACATGAAAAAGGCTTTCGATGCCATCTCTAAATCTAAGCTTCTTGAATAACTGAAGGTAGTAGGAATCGTGGACGAAGAACTAATTCTATTGAAAACGTATATAATGATCAGACCACAATGTGTAAATGCCAACGGTATTAAGAGTTAACCAGTAGCAGCCGAATACGGGATACCACAAGAAGGCAATTTACCGCCTAAACTATACATTATTTACACAAATGACTTAATTTGAAAGGAAAGCCATGCATATATGCTGACGACACCTGCGTAGTTTACTCAAAAGAAAATAACGAGGAAATTCAAGATAACTGCAGATTTGAAAATATTAAAGAAATAGTACAACAATAACCTGTTAACAATTAATGATACAGAAACAGAATTTATCATCTTTAACAGTACAAACAATCTAAAATGGGATAAACACATACCTATTAATTAAGAGAAACTCCAGAACAATAGCAGCTATAAAAAATTACAACACTACATACCTACAATAATACGAAACAACTCTATGATGCACTTTCTACAACACAAAATAACTCCCTAATTAATATATGGCGCCACACAACTAACAAGAATCTACATAAATTGCAAACTCAACCTAACAAATTATTTAAATTACTATATAAATTAGACAATAGGAACAATACAACTAAACTCTATAAACACGTACAAGAAGAGGGAAGAAAAACAAAAGAAGTCTTTTTGCAATGTTTATTGTAGGCATTCGTATGTAAATAAATAATTATGCATGTCGTATAAAGAACTATAAAACGAAATTCATTTATAATTTCTATTTCGATGACTTATTAAATTTTTATCGAATTCTTTAGCCTTTAAACGATATATAATCTAAATAAGACAAAATAATTTATTTACACAGTGACACAAATCGTAATAATAATACTAAAGTTTTATTCATCCGTAAGAATGCAACAGTTTCTGTTCTCGAAATTTCTGATTGGATTGGATGGATACAGTAATTTCCAGTAAAAATACAATATTATTATTTTATATAAAAAAATGTATTTTATTATTTAAAATTATTAATATTTTATCTTGTTTCGTTTCCCTGAATTCTATAGTGACCCATGAAGCTGCTCCGAGCTAAAATGATAAAATGAAAGGCTTGGAGAGGAGCGCTGGTTAATTATTTAATGGATATGGGGTGCGTTTGAGGACGATTATGAAATTAGATGTAAGGTCGTAAATGCTATTACACTACATATATCGCATATTCAAGGATTTACGGGTCATACGGCTACGACCCAAGAAATTAAATCTAGGGTCGCACTAATTTATACATATTAACTAATTGATGTTGAATATTTAATGCATAATTATTGTTAAATAATATTAAAGAAAAATATACCAAACGATTACATACTTTATTTATAAATATATACATCATATTTGCATCTACTAATTAGTACACAACATATGAATTATATAAGTATCAGAAAGAAATTTATTACTGCCAAATAAAATAATTTGTTTCAATTTAACGAACTGACAATTTATTGTAGAATTAACCGATGTAAAGGCTCTTTTAATTATTAAATATTATAATATTTTATGTTTTTTAACATTTTGATAAAAAACACTTCGTGTTTCGAAATGTACATCTGGTCAATAAAAACAATTTGTGAAGAAAGTGATAATACTTTAATTACAATTTACAATAATCTTCACGTAACTTAAACGTAATATATTTCTACAATATTTTTTATGTGTTAATTCAGAACCTTGTAGTTTAGAAAAAAATTGTAAAAAATATGATAAATATTAACCGAACCTAGTAAATAAAGCTCACAATCGACGTGCTAAAAAGATTTTTAATATCATAAAAGTAATTTTCTTAAATAGCTCTAAAGAATTATTTTTGTCTTTTATCTCTTATTTCTCGTAATCAAAATAATCATACTACTAAATTAGCCAGTTTTCAGGATTTTTCAGCAATTGAGATAAATTATAGATAAGAAGTTATTTATACTGAAATTTAGGACGTCTGATTTTTCATTAAATATTTTATATCAATTATAAAATATTCAATATAATTGAAATTAAACATTAGATGAATTACCAATTTTTTTGTAGGATCGTATTTAATTTGTTAATAGGTTTTTTTCTTATACCTGCAGCAATCGATTGAATAATTAAAATCCACTTTGGGTACAGTGTTTTATTAGAATTGCGCTTAAACTGAATTTTAACTAAATACTATTATTTAATAATAATGTATTTAGTTAGAAGTTGTATTCAGTTTTAATTTTGAATTGTAAAATGATATAACATTATGAATTTTACTTTGTCTGTAAGAAGTATGGGAAAGTATATCGTTTTTTAAACAAGAAATATTAACAAAAAAATATGTTTTGTAGTTTCGTTAATCTAATTCGGCGATTTCTAAAATGGTTTGTTCTTATGTCCGTCCATGGGCATTGAATATTAAGAATCGATAAAGCCTTTAAACTGCGACCTGACCTTAAACTCTAGCTTGTTGAAAGAGCTGAAAAACTTCTGATAAAACTTCATGCACCGCAAAAGGGAATTTAATCAAGATGAGTTTTTGCTCTTCTGAATTTCTCTTGTAAGGAATAGTTAAAAGTTATTACACCATTTTTCAACCGAGTGTTATAAATAAATAAAATAAAATAATAATAAAATAACTAAACTACTTTAAACAAAATGTTATTATAAATTAGTTTTTAAATAAACGATTAAAATTAAAAATAGTTTTTTTGTTGGTATTTTATTAGAAAGTATAGAGGTTATATAAAAAGTGAATAGAAAATAATTGTAGATAGCAATATAATAAGTATTTTATAGGACACACATTTAATTTCGCGAGATAAGTGTAGGGAAATAAATATGACTGGCACATCATTATTAATCAAAGTTACTAACAAAATTCATGGATATTATTACCTTACTTCCTTCATTTTAAAAACAGGTTTTATAATAACAATTTTGAATTAAAACGATAGGCTCAGAAGTAATGTAAAATGGTTACCCCTTTATTCATAATAATAATAATAATACATCTTTTTTTACAGAAAAAAAGGAAATAAATTTACATGTAATTAACAATATGACAATTTTTTTTTTCCTGTTAAACGGCTATTGACCCGCGGTCTTTCAGCCTGGAGTTATCTGTCTTACAAACGTCATGATTGCTAATGTCTAACGAAATTAACTGTCGGTTGTTCTTCAAGTGTCATGATCACTAATGTCGTTGTGAAATGCAGAGATGAACTGATGAATGGTGATTTTAGGGTATTTGTATCGGGGTATTATTAAAGGATTACGAGGGATACACATGTGGTTAAGGATATCAATGTTGTGAGGGATATTGGCGAATTTTTTAGCGAGGAATGTAAGACGTTGTTCAATAGGAGTTAGATTGGCTAATTAGTACAGGAGGGTGTTAGATGGATTATGTATGGGGTTCAGGGGATGACTAATTTTTGTAAGTATGCGAATGGCCGATCGTTCCAATACCTGAACACTTTTAAGAACGGAAGGATGGGGTTTATTGAAAAGGATGGCGGCGTAGTCAAGAAGAGGTCGGCAGATCATTTTATAAATATGTACTGCTATTTTCGTTGATATGCCTTGGTTCTTATAAGTGAGGCTTCTGAAGTGCCGAGCTCTCTTCTTGACACTTACTTTAAGGTTTTGGGCGCGTGTTGTAAAGATTAATTTGGGGTCGAATGTTATACCAAGGTATTTGCAAGAAGGAGATGGTAAAATAGGATGATTATTAATGGTTATATGAAACGGAGAATTCTGTGGTCGATGATAAAAAAATGTGAAACGCTTCACGATTTTGCGTGTCATCCTTGCGCAGGGGCCATGCTAATCACATTGTCACATTTTCTGATATATTTCCTAGATATTCTTTTGATGAATATGGATTCTGGGAGGGATTGCGGGATTGGGGAAAGATCATTGAAATTATTTGTTTTTGATGTTTTTTGAATAACAGGTTTCTAATAGAGGATTCTTGAAAGCCGTTGTTTATGGCGATGGCGAGGATACGGTTTAATTCCAAATTAAAATTAGTTTTTGAAAGAAGCGTGTTTATTAACCGGTGTATCATGGCATTGAATGCAGCGAATTTATGGGATTTGGGATGAAAGGATTGCATGTGTATGGTTGTATCAGTGTGTTTCTCGTGCAATAGTCAAGTCTAGGAAGTTGATTGATTTATTTGATTCTACTTCTACGGTGAATTTAATGTGGTTATGAATACTGTTAATGTGTTGTAGGAAGGATTGTAGTTGTCTGTTAGTGCCTGTGAAGCAGACCAATATGTCATCTACATATCGATGCCAGCATAAACATTTTTTAAATAAATAATGTTTTTCTATTATGGATTCTAAATGTGCCATGAATATTTCAGCGAGAAGGGGGCTTAACGGATTCCCCATTGCTAATCCCTCCGTTTGTCGGTAAAACCGATCATTAAATTGAAAATAATTTTGTGCTAAGCACACCTCCAAGAATAAAAGAATTTCTGCCGTAATAATCGGATTTGTACCATTAGATGAGAGAATATCCTTTATTATGCCGATTACCTCCCTCGGCGGTATGCTTGGAAACAGATTTGTTAAATCGAAAGAAACTAGGGTACAATTAGGTGGAATTTTAATATTGGAAATTTTACTGAATAAATCTCTGGAATTTTGTATTGCGTATTTGGAGTGAAATTCTCGAATGGTTTTGATTAATGTTTTGGATAATTTTCTGCACGGTGCAAAGAGGTATGATACTACGGGGCTAATGGAAACAGGTGACTTGTGAAGTTTGAGTTGTCCGTATAGTTTTGGAGGTCTGGGATTCATAGTGATTAAATTACGTTTTTGATTTTCATTAAAAAGGGTATTACTATCAGATAATGTGATTTTTAACTGGTTTTGAAATTTATTTGTGGGGTCGTTTTTTAATTGTTTAAAGTTGTTCGAGTCAAGGAAATCACACACTTTGTTATTATATTTGTTAGCGGAAAGGGCTACCACTGTATTAACTTTATCTGCTTTCGTGAATACGATGTTGTTTTCGATGGATTTCTTCTGGATATTTTTCGCAAGTTGGATTTCTTGATTTGGTTTGCTGCCAAGATTTTTACACATAATCCTTGATTTTAGTAGACATTTATTTTCCAAGATGTTGTTTTTCGTTTGAATAAGGGCTATTTCCGTATCGACCGCTAGATTTTCGATGTCACTTTTCTGTATGACTGGTTTGATGTTATATTACCTCGTTTCAAGAAAACGCCAACTCAGACCACCCACAAGTGAACGTCCAAGTGAATTCGAATTTTACGACAGGTTCATAAATCTAACATCCACTTCATTTACCGATAATGAAACAAAATTATTAAGAAGAGGTTTTAAATATAACATCAAAGCAGTCATCAACGAGGTGTTCTGTTAAATGATCAGATCGATGTCAACAACTCACCACTACTGAATATGTTCTAAACCTGTACCAAAACCTAATATACACGCCTGTTTATCTATGTGTTTACATTTTATGTTCATCCATTTGTAACCTGTTCTATGCATACAATGTAATGTTTCTATATTATTGTAATAAACATCACCCCTCTCCCCTTCCAAGCTTGTTCACTCGACCTAGTATATAAGTGATAATTGTTATTTTTAAATCATATTTTCATCTACCTGATGAAGCCACTGTGTAGTGAAACATTGTTGTAGTACAATATTAAAAACATTCGGAAACCCTATACTGTGTCAGTATTTCTTTAAGTGTTATTATGGAGTTTCGACAAGTAACAGCCGCATCAATCCAATATAATAAATATTTAAATAATACAAAAGATCTTCAAGCAGACAAAATATTAAGTTATATTTTTTATGTACACACCTTGACATTGTTGTTTGTGTTCTTTAATATTTTATTGATAATGTTACCATTGTATTGTATTAATAAAATATTAAAGAAACACGAACGGGGAAAAATCAGGAAAATATTATTTGGAGGCGACCTAACATCAACAAACACAAAATATATACCTCTAACATATTTTGGAAATGCTAGCCTAAAAATTAAGAATATTCTTAAAAAACACATCACAGCAGTATTAAAACCCAGTTCGAAAATTAGAAATTTAATTTTCAATCCGAAAACCACAAGAGATAGTTTTAGCAAATCCGGTATTTATAAGTTAACATGTCAACAATGTCAAGGTGTGTACATAGGACAATCTGGTCGGAATTTTAGTAGCAGATTAAAAGAACATCTGCGCTCTTTTCGCCTAAAAAAATGGAAAAATCAACGTTTGCAAAACATTTAATTAAGGAGAATCATTCTTTAATAATAAACCATTACGCAGAAAATGGGCGAAAAATGGACCTCCTAGAATCGATTTAAATTCATAAGGCTCGCGCTAATCCGGGAATACCCCTAATTAACGACCAGGTTGACCTGATGTGAACTCCAATTTTCACAGCTGTTTGTTAAATTTGTTTCCATTTATATACCTGTAATTGTAGTTTAAATCATTGTATGTTTTGATAATGGCACGTTGAAATGCCGAAACTATAGTAAACAGAAAATAAATAGTGTTATACAAAGTTACATGTTTTTTTCTCTCCATCCTAAAGCAAACTAAATACTTCGAAGGTCAAAATTTAGCTGTATTATTTTTAGATATACAGGTTGTCCCCTGAAATTTTGAATACAAATATTTGAATGCATTACTTGGAACTTAGTTACCGCTCTCGTTTTTTGCCTAGCTAAGTCACATATTTTAATGGACATATTTACACGATATTTTTATATTATCATTTTAAAATACACAATTCTAAGTAACAAATAACCAATAACTATTAATCTTATTAAATAACAATATCCCAGGCGATCATAAAATTCTTGTCGCATATGTTTTAACGTGGCAGGAGTAATATTATGAGTGGCTGGAAGAATATTTAATCTGAGGTCATCGACGTTGTTTGCGTTATATGGCCCCAAAGAAAAAAAACATTTGGGGACAAATCAGGAGATCTTGGTGGCCATTTTATGTCTCCTTTGGTGCTAATAATGCAACGGGAAATCAGTTGATTTAAGATGTGGGCCATATCAATATTCTCTAATCCTTGTATTGCTGGTATCACTTGGTTCTCAAGCAGTTCCAAATACGTTTGGCTATTTAGATTCCCCTCACTAAAAATGGCCCTATAACTGTGTCCCCCAGAATGTTGATCCAAACGTTTAAGTTTTTGGGGGTACTGGGTTCTTAAATGCATCCTTAGGTGCTTGTTTTCTTGGGACCAGTATCTCACTGCCAAAAAATTATAGCGACCATGTAACGAGAAAGTCGATTCATATTCAAAATTTTAAGGGACAACGTGTATATAAACAGCATTACGGTACGTTTTGGTAACACAATTTTTTCTTCATATAAATTCGCCAAGTAAAAATTTTCCTCTCTGCCATTCTTTTCCAATCTTACAACACATCTCTTTTTCTATTTCATAAACGTATTTTTCCATCAATAATTCTGATCTTACGTATTTCAGCCCTTGGAAATATTCCTTCCATTTGCAAATGACACCGTCCTTATTGCCCATTCAACCACTCAAATCGTTCAAACATTTCTTGGCTGGCGAATGGAAACACCTCTAAGCTTACTCTTATTCAATAAATAAGTATCAGCCTGTTACTGCATGCAAATTGCAAAAAATGGTGGTTCCCTTGTGATGGTACGAGAGGGTCTGGAGTACACTACTTTGGATTTTTTCAATGAGATGTCGATAGAAAAGACATGTGAAATTACTACATAAAACCAATACAATTGTAATTGCTCTTTACAGATCTCCAAGTAGTAAATACCCGGCCTTTTTTGCATTGTAGATAAAATGTTAGAACGTATAAATATGTATTCGAACATTCTTAATGGAGACTAAAATCAATACTGTAAACAGAGAACCAATCCTATGCAATATTTTTTCCTGCTATGTGTTGCACAAAGCTACTACACAAACAACTAGGAAAAAATCTTGTATAGATAACATATTTTCAAATAAATATAACAATGTCGATACAAACAAGGCGAATATAATTAATATCGGAGTATCATTCTGAAATGTACACTGTAATTGACTACAGACAAAGGGGATTAAAAACAATCGTTAGGCCAATTACAAAATCTGGGAAAATCAACTTGTATAATATTCTCAGTTGCTAGGAGTGGAAGGGTGTTATGAATGACAGAATCGATATTAATTAAGGCTTGGTCTATTTCAATTGGTAGAATTAGTTATTTTTCACAAATAAAAATCTTTTTAACTTTGTATAACACTGACTTTGGCTAAACTAACAAACTAGAAATAATTAAAACTAACAAATTACAGGTATATATTTGCTTAAAATTAAGGTCTTACAAAAGCGTTAAAAAGGGAGGTATATATCAGGTCAAAATAACATTTACAGTTGAATCCGAATTGAATAGTGGTTTACCCCTGTATTAAAAAAGTGAGAGAGTCATTACAGTTGCTCTATAAAAATAAAATCAAAGTAAGAAACAAACTTGCAAGAAAACATTATTCTTAGTTGAAAAATGAATATAAGCAACGCATTAAAAACGAACAACTAAATGCTAATGAACAGTATATACAGTCAGCTTAAAATTACTCAAAAGCGATCTGGAACGTTATAAAAACAAAGATACACAAAAATTCAAATGTAAACGAGGGCTTTGTTATAAATGAAATGAGTTTAATACGTATTTTTCAACAAAAGCAGAAGCGGAAGTAGGTTCAATACCAGAACAAAAGCAAGACCTGATACAAAATATGTTGACTTCTGGGAAAAAGACGTCAGAATATTGTCATTTTAAGGAAGTATCTTGTGCTGAAATACGTGATACCATTTTTAAACTAAATAACAAAAACAATAAAGACATATATATCTTTAACATCGACTTAATTAAAGTGATTAATAAAACACTTCAACTTTGTTTGTATAACACTCTATATTTTATTTCGTTGACTAGTTTCGGCAACTCCACTTGCCATTATCGAAACATAAGACTTATGTTTCGATAATGGCAAGTGGAGTTGCCGAAACTAGTCAACGAAATAAAATATAGAGTGTTATACAAACAAAGTTGAAGTGTTTTATTAATTATTCAAACATGTATAACGAAGTAGAAGCTTCTTACATTAACAAAATTAATTAAAGTGGTCATTGATATAATAATAAGTCCTCTTAACAGATCACTAAGAGGAATTTTCACAGATTGCCTGAAATTAGCCAATATTATTGTGTTCCAATAGATAAGAAAGGAGATAAAATGATAAAGATAATTATCGTCAAGCTAACCTGAGATTTGTTACTTAATTTTTGAATAATAGGCACTTGGTGCTTATTATGCGCACCAGTATCTTTGGTAGTTTATTTGTTCCTATTGCAATAAAAACTACATCACCGGTTTTGTGATATTCGCAATTGGTTTGAGTGGAAGACCATATTAACTTGTGAACTCCCATGTGCTCCTTTTGCCCAAAATTTGTTTTATGTTTTTATTTTTATTAATATGTTTATTTTATATTATTTAAGATAGCAGATCAAAGAAAAATAAATTAATTAATTAAAATAAAGGTAATAGCAATTAATAAGTAGAACACTAATCAGACCAGGCCTATAAATTTTGATTCTTGACCGCTGTGCAATTTTTTTTAATTTTAACTATCAATTATTGTGCAATATATTGATATAAATTAAAACCATCGTAAACGCAATAATTTGTAAAACAGCGAGTGCCGTACCAGTCGTTAAATGATATGCAACAACCTTATTTTTTATTTTTACATTATTTTTTTATTTTATCAACGATATAAAAATCAATGAGATGCAAAAAATGCTACGTTAACCAATAAAATGATTGTGATTTAGCGATCTTAACTGTAACCACTTTGACTCTTCTGGGTTATTATATAAATAATTTTATTTTATTTATCAGCAGCTTTTAAAAAAGTCGCCCATAGAATTATAACGGATTTATTTTTATAGTTTTTGTTCAGGAACATTAGTTGAAAAAGTAATAAAATCAATAGCAATATCCAATTGGATATCATTTTAACAATATTTGTAAAACGAAATTTCCTGCTTGTAAGAGTACGCTTAGGGCACTGCATCTTATTTTTTATCAGAAGACTTGAAAAGCTTATGGTAAAACTTTGCCCACCGGAACTTGGTGTATTTTATTGCGTTTACCTTTTTCACCATTTTTCCATGTTACTGATGATAATGTAGAGTTACGTTTTTAAAATCTAATATGTGTGTCATCTGCTTTTTCGTGACTTTTCTCGCGCTAAAAACGACGTGTTAATTAACAATTTGCATGTGACCTTTTGGAACTATTCCAAGTCTCTCAAAAAGTTCTCCCTTGTTTTTATTTTTTTCATTCCTTTACAAATTTGAATAGTTTAATAGGTTATCCATATATAAAACTGCTTTACAACTAGTATTCAAATTAAGAAAACTAGATAATAAATCAAATCTTATCAATCCCGCAAACAATTCTTTTAAAAATACCATTAATTACGCTTTCTTAGCTTTTAATGGATATGTAAGTAACCAACCAAATTAATAAAGAAATTGATATACAGGGTTATTCACGCTATACGGCACGGAATATTGTGGCCAAAATACGTGACTTTCAAAAAGTTTCACTTTGGGGATATATGGGGGTCTATTAGGGCTACTTTTTAAAATTACTTTCATAATATACAGGGTGTCCCAAAAACCCTAAAAGTATCAAAGTTGTGTTTTTTTTAATGAAACACCCTGTATTTTATTGCATTTTTAGATCCTTCGACCAAAATAAGTGTGTGTTTTAATAAGGTTTTTATTACTTAAACCTTAAGGTTTTTGAAATAATTTGAATTTTGTAAAAATTTAACCTAATTTTCATGTTTCAAATACTTAATAAGTAATTAAGTTATGCATACCAAATTTACACTGAAATGTAATAATAGATCATATTTTATTTTCCAAGTATAATAAATTTGACATCTTATACCGGGTGTAAAAAAATTGGAATTAAACAAATGAGAACTTTAAATGGCTATAACTTCATTTATTTAAATGGAACGCTATATTTATTAATTTATCAGCAAATGCACGTTTTAATTACCTATCGAATGGTATGTATATCTTAAATGTTAAGCCTTCTCGTTTTTACAGAAAATGCCAAAATATTGTTTATTGCACCGTTTTAGTACTTTTTAAGTAAAAATTTTAATGTATCTAGTTTTCTATGGTATTTAAAAACGTCAGATAATTAATTTAGTATGCTACTTTAGTTTAAAAAGCCTGTCTTTTGTTATAGTTGTCTTATTTTGCATTTTTGTGTTAGATCGTTAGTAATCGTTATTGTTTGAACATCGCTGTTGTATTTTTTGGTAAAAAATGAAGATTTACTCAAAAGAAGGGGGTATTGGCATTATCTTTATGCTTGGAGAATGTCATCAAAATTGTTTATTGGCTTGTCGAGTTTATACTTAAAGGTTTCCCGAAAGAAATCACCCTAAGCCAGCCATTTTTGAGAGACTATTAAACCAATTTAAAGAAAGTGTCAGTTATAAAAACGCCAGTATAAGAAAATCTGTGTAAATTTTCATTTTTTACTATTAAATACAGCAACGATGTTCAAACAATAACGATTACTAACGATCTAACACAAAAACGCAAAATAACACAACTATAACAAAAGACAGGCTTTTTAAACTAAAGTAACAGACTAAATTAATTATCTTACGTTTTTAAATACGATGGAAAACTAGATACATTAAAATTTTACTTAAAAAGTACTAAAACGGTGCAATAAACAATATTTTGGCGTTTTCTGTAAAAACGAGAAGACTTAACATTTAAGATATAAATACCATTAGATAGGTAATTAAAATGTGCATTTGCTGATAAATTAATAAATATAGCGTTCCATTTAAATAAATGAAGTTATAGCCATTTAAAGTTCTCATTTGTTTAATTCCAATTTTTTTACACCCGGTATAAGATGTCAAATTTATTATACTTGGAAAATAAAATATGATCTATTGTTACATTTCAGTGTAAATTTGGTATGCATAACTTAATTACTTTTTAAGTATATGAAACATGAAAATTAGGTTAAATTTTTACAAAATTCAAATTATTTCAAAAACCTTAAGGTTTAAGTAATAAAAACCTTATTAAAACACACACTTATTTTGGTCGAAGGATCCAAAAATGCAATAAAATACAGGGTGTTTCATTAAAAAAAACACAACTTTGATACTTTTAGGGTTTTTGGGACACCCTGTATATTATGAAAGTAATTTTAAAAAGTAGCTCTAATACACCCCCATATATCCCCAAAGTGAAACTTTTTGAAAGTCACATATTTTGGCCACAATATTCCGTGCCGTATAGCGTGAATAACCCTGTATATTAAAAAAAACATTCAAGATGAACAACAACATAAAAAATCTTACATAAAAAATAACCAAGATAAAATAAACAAATTCAATAATTGTGGAATGCATACGCTAAAATTTAATTACTGTCAAAAATTTATATCGGACAAACAGAATGATTTATTGAAGAAACAAATAGAACACAAAGGTTAATGAAAAAAGAAAAACAATAACTCAATCTCATCTTGTCTTTGAAAGCCTAACCAAGAATTCGAGATCATCAATAGATAGAAGACCAGAAGGAAATTAAAAACCTGGAAATCAACAGATTTGAAGAAACGGCTCTCCTAATCAATGAACAAACTGAACTATAAAACACCCCACTAATAATAATAATAATAATAATTTATTAGTGTTCATCACAGTAGTGTCATACATATAGAGATATTAATGGGGTAAATAAGATTACATAAAAATAGAATTACATTTGGTGTATAAATTAAACGGAAAAAAAAATTATAAATAAAAAGAAGTAATAGTCAAAATCTGAATAAATATAAACATGCATTGTACATAACAGACTTACAAGATACTAAAATATACCATATATAAAGCACATATACAATAGTATATGTTAAGTTAGTAAATAAATAAAAACATGTGTTTAATTTAGTAACAATAAGGAATACAGCTAAATAAAAAAAAATTAAAAATTAAATATACAAGAGATCTCTAGCAGAATCAAAACCCAATGCAATTAAAGCATTTCATACTTACTGCCGTGAGTACATAGTACAAACTAAAGGTTCTGGATAGCAAAGGCAAACCAATACAAAAATATTTAAAGGATAGTATAAAAAAAATAATTTAAAAAATATAATTCACAAGACAAAACATTTACGATTTATAAATTAACAAAAAACAAATTAAAATGCAAATTTATAAAATCAAAATTAATACAAAAGAGGTTCAAATGTTATGTTACGATAAAATTTATAAGGTAAAACATGATAAAACTTATAATATAAAAGATAAAAGGTAAAAGAATAATAAAATAAAAATAAATTAATAAAAGTCAATGATTTAAAATGACGGACAAATTAAAAGAAACATCACTATAAGTTAAACGTCGTACCTATGTCAAATATAGAATAAAAACAGTTAAATGATTGTCAATGGTGTAAAATAAATAAATAAATAAATAAATAAATAATAGATAAATAGATATAAATAAGTAATGATAAAATATTTTAATTTTAAAATATGTTTTGTATTATTATAATTTATAGAAAGTTATTAAAATTAAAGGTAATATACTCATCCCAACTGTAAAATGCATTTTCAATTAACAGCCGTTTAATAGTTTTTTTAAATGCTTTGCCTTGTAAGTCCTTGATGACTCTAGGTAACACATTGAAAAATTTTATTGCGTAGAATCTTACTCCAGTTTGTGAGTTGACCAGTCTTATTTGATTAAGATAGATATTAACATTTTGTCTAGTGTAGTGAGTGATAACGCTTGGGTGGGTATTGTATGAGTCAGCGTATTTTTTAATATACAACAAGCATTCATATATAAAGAGACTAGGTAGAGTTAAGAATTTATTGTCGATAAAAGCTTGTCGACAATCTTTGGAGTATCCGTAACCGTACATTATTCTGATTACTTTGCGTTGTAAACCAAATATTCTGTGTCTAATTGCAGAATGGCCCCAGACAATTAGCGCATATGTCATATGGGATTGAAAGAGGGAGAAATATGCAACGCGTAAGACATTATTCGAAACTTGGTTTATGAGGGAGCGTAGAATGAATATATTTGTGCTTAATTTGCTTGCGAGAGCATCACCATGTGTATTCCAAGACAAGTTAGTCGCGATATGAACTCCTAGGAATTTTACGGTTTGAAAATCAATTTCTTGTTTTTTTTAGGGAGAAGGTCATAGTGGTAGTCTTAGACTCGTTCAGTTTTAAGCGATTACTGGCAAACCATTCTGATACGTTTGATTGTATTTCCGAGTGCAAGGTAGTTACAGCATCCAAATGCTTTGCTCAGTTGTTATTGTAGTATCGTCCGCAAATAATACAATATCTGTGTTAGGCACTGTAGAAGGTATATCATTAATATAAATTAAAAATAGCACCGGCCCCAGGATAGATCCTTGGGGCACACCACAAGTAATTGGTAGTGTAGCAGATATAGTATTCTGTGACAATACACATTGTTTTCTACGTGAAAGGTAAGATATAATTAATCTACAGCTATCTGGATGTATGTTGTAAAAATATAGTTTTCTTAAGAGAATATCATGCGAAACACAATCAAACGCCTTTGATAGGTCCAAAAAAGATAATACCCTGACGTTTTTCGCCTCAAAACAATCAACAGTCTTTTCGACAAAATTACATATAGCTTCAGATGTTGTCGTCCTTTTCTGAAACCAAATTGTTCAGGACAAAATAAGTTAAAATTTTCAAAATATTCGGTTAACTGTATCTGTAAAATTTTTTCGAAGATCTTGACAAACAAAGGTAGCAGAGCTATCGCGCGATAATTATCTGGATTTGAATAATCTCCCTTTTTGCGAAGAGGTATCACTAACGCCTGTTTTAGAGAATCAGGGAAAATTTTATTTTTGATGCACATGTTTATCAGTTTCGTCAAAGGGCAAATAATCGAAGTTACTATTGATTTTAAGACATCAATCCTAATCCCGTAAATGTCTCTACTTTTGCTAGGTTTCAAACTATTAATAACATTGATCACTACACTAGATATAACTTCTACGAATTCAAAATACAAACTACAATTTATGGGTTTACGGCACATTAAGCTGATTGGGTCAACTTTAGATTTGGGTACGGAATTTATTATTTCAGTTGGCACGCTTGTGAAAAATTGGTTGAATTCATTTGCAGTGATATTGCATTTGCTTTTGATTGCATTCGGTGCCCTGTTAGAATTTATAATTTCCCATATGGCTTTCGGCTTGAAATTATAACGTTGAAGGTAATGATTATTTGCTTCCATTTTGCATGTTGCAATTGCACTTTTGTATTTTAGACGATACTTGTTTCTTATTAGTCTAAGTTCTGGATATTGAGTTTGATTGTAAGCTTCTGAAATGAAAGTAAGCGTATTTCTCATGTTATGCAAATTGGCGTTATACCATTTAAGTTTTACATTTCCATTTTTATTGGTGATTTTCTTTTCCGGAAAAGCTGTGTTAAAGTGGGCTGTGAAAATTTTTATAAACTGATCGAAGCATTTATTTACGCATCGTAACTCATTTAAAAAATCCCATGACTCTTCATCCAATAATTGGAATAAAACAAATTTACCATAATTGGTGATGGGTCGTGTGATTTTAATTTATGTTTTATTTGTGTTAGAATTATCAGATATAATATTAAATAATATACCTCTATGATCAGATAATCCAGTTTACAATGGCTGCACGGAAGATTCGTTTATACAATTAGTGCACACATTGTCGATGCAATTATTAAGTCGAGTCGGAAAACTGACTAGAAATTTCAAGCAATAGCTTGCTGCAAAGTCCATGAGTTGTGATTTTTTACAATCAGCGCTATTAAATTTAACGTTAAAATCAGCAGCCAAATAAATTGTTTTATTAACTACACTTATGCTATCCAAAACCTTTGTCAATGTACATAAAAATTTGATAAAATTACCATCTGGTGAACGATAGGCAGTAAGTACAATGCTATTTTCTATAGAAATCCCAATAATTTCGCAATCCTTTTCTGTGATTAAATTGGTAAAATTTAGTGGAGTATATTCTACATTATTTTTAATCATCATTAATACTCCACCATGACGAAATAATTTCCTAGAGAATTGAGCCGCTACATGGAAATTCTTTAAACTAATTAACGAGCACTCCTGTTGAACTAACCAATGTTCCGATACACAAAATACGGATATATTATAAAGATCATCGTTTAATATAACATCAATTTCATTTATTTTAGACCTAATGGACTGAATATTTATATATAAACAAACTAGTTCTTTGTTCATATTGCCGCTGATTAAATTACGTTTTTTGGAGATTGAGTTCTAAGGCAAGTAAATGTTTTTAAATTCAACATAATTTTAGTTAACATTGAAAATGTATTTCGTTGGTTTATATAAAAATTATTCAGTGACAATGTATAATTTTCGTGATACGAACAATCCAGTTCACTTGCACATTGAGCTAATTGAGTGTTTATTGCAGCTATAAATTTATTTAAAACTATTCTTTTCATCCAGAAGGGATTTGCAACGATGTGTAAATTCGTTCGTAAAGTTACTTGTTGTAACAATTGTTTAACTAGAGAATAATTAATATGTAATCCTTTAATAGCATCAATGGTACCGGCCATTATATAAACATGGTCGTTATGTGTGAACTGTTTTGTTAAATTATCTAAGTTATTAATTACTTTACATAATGTCGCATTTGGTTTATAAATTGACGTGACTTCTGGGTTCTTAAAGTGCTTGCGCAACACCTTTCTTGTAAGATATCCTACATTTTTTCCATGGTTGTCGCTTAAAATAAGGATTTTTGCATTTTATTTAAGAGTAGCTGGTTTAATTAAATTACAATTAGTAAGTTTATTTAATTCATCCGATAAGTTATCATTCTTTCCTCTCAGTTGATTATTAGTTTCAGCTAATCGATTAATGTGCTTTGCTTGCTCACTAATTTCACATTTATATAAAACACATTTTGTGCACTCCTTTGACGGGGAATCCAACGAACTTGGAGACGAAGCTACGAAACTCCTGGAGCTTGATAACATGTCCTTATAATTATTGATTTCATCGTGTAGATCAATGTTTTTTCTATTGGCTGCTCCCAATTCACAATTTAATCTATTTACATCACCTTGGAGTTCCGTTATAATTTTTGTTAGGGCTTCTTCAGCTTCGATTGCATCACTCTCAATTATTTTAACACGATTCATAAGTTTCTGAATATGCTTTGTTTTATTGTTTATTTCAATATTGAGTTCATCTATAATTTCTTGTTTCGTTGACTCTATACTTGAATTTAGAGATGTGTTATTTAAACTCTTTGTACAGCAAATAATTTTGTGTCCATCTAAATATTGAATTTTCTTATTTTTATTTTTACATGCCATATGGTAAATGTTATGGTAGTTAACGCAGACGAAGTTTTTAAAGGAAACCCCTTTACAGCATTTAAACATTGGAGTTGATTGAGACATTCTTATTGGAACAGCTGATTTATGATATGAAAAAAAAAATGTTTAAAAAAAGAATAGTAAATTTCGAAACTGAAGCGGACTCCGGACCCTCGGATTACTACTCGGACACGGTGCGTACTACACCATTACAAGACAGTAAACAATTTGCTCGCAGTTCTGTTCGAATTGGGAAATAAGACACTGTGTGTGCGCGACCACTATTTACTTTTTACTTTTGAGGTTATAATTGTTCGATATTTACTTTAGTAATAATTATTACTTCGTCAAGCATATGACTCACTGTAATATAGTCAAATATTGTTCAATATATATCTCTTGCACTATAGACCACAGTTTACACAAATTAACATTACGATGCACAGTTAATTGTTAATTTATTTCACCAGGCACAATAACGATATGTACTTAAGCGACGTGAATTAAAATATTCACCCTACGATAGTCCCAATGTACTATATACATAGTTCTAAAATGCCTATTCTGTCGTAAACTTTCATTCATCCGAAGAAGAAATGAATTTGCGAAACAACTGTTATGAAAATAAACACGCTTTCTTGAAAATGACAGAGCTACTCAAAACCTTATTACACAAATGAATAAGAATTTTCAACATCTTAACGCCTTATCAATTAATGAATTAAATTCATTTACTTGAAAGATTTATCTCTTTTAGTAATAGTATTTTTTAATAAACTAATTACTGGAATTACGTCATAATTATTTTAAATACAATTTTAAATAATAAGGATACTAACTTTCCCTATACTACGGGAAAGTACTATGAGAGTCCCATCTCAATTTTTTTGTTATTGGTTCCTTCATATGTATAATTAATCCAGAAAAGCACCATGTCTATAAATGTTCAAAATGTTTCACTAAGGTGTTAAATGAGACGTCATTCAAGAAATATATTTTTCATCTTTTGATGGATATTTTCTTTCCAAATGGTTGCAGCTTGACGTCGCTGGTGACAATACGTTTGAGATATGGATCAATATCATTGTTTTACAAGAGTTTGTTGCAGGCGTTTATGTGTTTTATTAAATGAATTTCTTTGAGTTCATGTGAGACCCAAATATTGAATTTACTAACAAAATCTCAGCTTGTGCAAATGTCTTTCTACTCTCATTTGAGATATTTTTAATATTTCTGCAACCTCTTGAGTCGGTTGCTTTGATTAATGCCTTTATTTTATCGTCTTAGATATCGGACTGATAAGGCTGATACTTGGCGAATCTCCATTATGCAATTATTGAATAAACACACGCAGATAAATAATGCCTGATGAAGCCACAGTGTGGTGAAACAATACAAAATAGAGCTAAACTCTAAACAGTCATGTTTTTAATTATAGCGCAACTTTGACTAAATTTTTTAATTGAATTCTGGCGTTTTGTTATGTAATATTTACCATTCACAGGACATACATATTTATGGGTTTGTTTTGCGTTTTTCCCTTTTCTGTAGCCCATCTTTTAAATGACAATTGAAGTGTCTCCTGTCAAATAGTGTTTATATTACAGGTGTAGATATCTATTGATCCAAACCGAAATGACATAAGATTTAACCCAACAGTGGTTAGTTTACAGTCAACATTATTTGCAAAAGTATGATAGTTTTATGTAAAATATCATAGGTTAAAATTTTTATGAATCAATCATTTTACTATTCAGAGTAATAAACTCATTAAGAACGATCATAAAAATGACGGAAATCTTTTAAATATACCATTCGGTTATAGGTAGAAGAAATATATACAAGCACAGAAATTATGTGACTCTCGCCTACCTGGTCTTTTAGAGTGGAACACAGTCGTTAGAGGACAATTCTTGATTTCACACATAATGCTTCTAGTATTATAAAATAATTAACATTTCTGATTAAGATTATATGATTTCAATTTGTACACTAAGTACATAGACATTTGAGGAATCTTAGTATGCTTGCTATCTAAAGTGAATATATACTTTGTCGTTAATGCCAATTATAAGGAAATAATTACAATAGTAATTTACTTAAGTTGTGAGTGACCGCTAAACTTACGCTATGTGTGTTACCATAGAAAATTATTACAAGGTTATAATTTTGTAAACGACCATCCATAAAATGCCTTCTTGAGGTATAACTATAACTTAAATATACCGTATGAAACATAGAATAGTTTCAATACATAATTGAAATTAATAATTCAATTTGGTATAAAAAAAATCAATGCATCGGTTGATTAATAAAATAACAAATTATGTTTTACAAACTGCGATAATTATTAAGTGTTTTATTAAGAGTACAACTTATAAATTGTCTTCTTTAACATTTTTATTAACACTAGAGTAAATATTTTATTTACCTTCTAATATATTTGTTTGTTTTATCTATACAAATTCTGTACAAGAAACCGATCTCTATTGTGTAGCAATTTTAAATTCAAATGTAGCGATTGCCTTGATTGTTGGAAAATTAAAAAAATAACAGCTCTGAGGCACTTGGCCGTTAGAAGTCCTCCTATGGTTCTCAAACCAGATCCAACATTGCATTCCGCTCGAGAAGTTTGGTTCATCTTAATTTGCTCCGCGAACCCTTTGGAGAGATCGTCTTCTGTTCTCTATTTAACTGCAGCTATCGAAATATCGCATACATTGACGGCAAGAAATAATTTGCTTTTATATAACAAATATCCCGTTAATAAACCTCTAGTTTTCATGTTTGGAAAGTTAATATAGTTAATAATATTTTAAAACAATACATTGTGAAATATCGCCCTGCAATATTACTTCCAGGTGGCGCTCGTAATTTTAGTTTTCGTTATCTTATTTTTTTATCTTTTTAATTTTGTTTAATTTGTATTGTTCTTTTAGTTTATAAGTGTTTGTTTAATTTGTGTTTGAAATCCTTATACCATCATTATTAAATGTATTATTATTTTTACATTGTGCTTATCTATCTCCCATTTTTATTTAGTCTGAGCTGACGTTACAATTGATTAACTTTTGAAGATTTTGTCTGTATAACTGCTATTTCTATTTTAAAGATTAATAAGTATGTATAGCACATGTGTGAAGATTTTGCATTTAATCAATTTAGTTAATATAATAACTATATTCGTAAACATAAGCAAATGCAGGGGACCGTTACATAGTTCAATATTCTCGAGTCTGCCTTAAATTATATGAAAAGTTTGATTTATAATAATCTAATTCATCCTAAATTTGGCTGATACTATATCTTAAATACATTTATTAATTTATTTGTAGTTTTTATATTTAAACATTAATACTATTTAAAGTATAATTAATTTCTGCTATAAATCATTGATAATTTAAGATATTGGTTATTAAGCTAATAATATATTCCTAATTATTGCGGTTTAACACTTCTACTTTAACATAAGGTTAAAGACATACTAACCTAGATTTAGTAGTAATTATAGCAAAGATAATATCTACCAGAAATATAATTATCTAAAATTTGAGTTTATTGGTCAATGGCTAGAGGAAAAAGAGACATTTTCCAGGAAAATTACCGTCGAGTAAATTGCATGCGGTTTACGGTTGGCGATCGACATACTAATAGACCCATTATGCCGTTATAATTAAGCTGAGTTGCCGATAATTATAATGAACCTTGTTTGTAAAAAAAGAATAGGAACAAAGGGCAGGGGTGGCTATACATCGTGTGTTTGCGTTGAGGAGTTGCATGTTGAAAAGAAAAAATAAGCGTGACTCTTCAACAACTCACGCTAGTCATTCAAATACAGCCCACCGACACAAGCCATTATAAAATAATGTAAGATTCTTACTACGACCAGTAACACCGTAATAATAAACACATATTTTATCTTATTACTTTGTACATAAAAACAAAACAAATTAATAAATACATTTAATTCAGATTGTATCTTTACCCCACCCACATAGTATTTTTCATGTAATTTACATTTCAGTTAGTTTAGCATAATGGTTAAATTAATATCTTCATACTTCATACATAATTCCGGATCATAAATTTGTTTTGTAAATGAAGTGTCTTATTTAAGAATGTTATTTATTCTGCACATAAAATATTAAACTTTAAAGAAGCAAGTAAACCTATTTTCCTAATATGTCTTATTTATTTGGACAAATGATAAAAAAAGAACTTAATTCTTTACTTGTAGAAGTATTGACCGACACCGCGTAATTAATCAAGCGTATTGTATATGTACGTATTACTTTAAGGAACTACCCCAACCGACTAAATCACAATTCATTATATATAGTAGCAAATAATACAGTTTATTAAATAATTATTTTTAGAGATAACTATATTAAAAATTTATACAAACATTTCAAGCAATAACTTGAGTTATTAAAACTATACAATCTGTCAAACACAATAGTGTTAGTTTTATATATTCTAGTAATAAAATTAAGGACACATTATTTTCAAAGAAAAAAATTAAAGAACTCACAGTTATAGGAATTATAATGCATTAGATTCAAATAAAATGTTAATGTTAATAAAAAGCAGAAATTAAATTTAATTCAAAAATATATGAACCTATATCTTCAGGATAAAATATTGTGATGTATAATCGCAATCCTTTCAATACCAACCTATAACTTATTATTTGGACTGCATAAGTAATTTGAGAAAACAGCAAGACACTAAAAAATAATATTTTTTTTTTCGCAATAATATTAATTAAACCCAAAAACGAAAGTATTACAATCGTGATATTTTTTAATTATAAATTTGAACAAAAGTGTATTTTTTAAGACTCCTGGGTCAATTCGAATCATTTTATGTATTTGTGCAAAGGCGCTATATATCAAAACCCTCTATTTTTTTAAAATGTAACTTTTGACTACTGAGTTTTTCTACTTTTTCGGAAGAGTATTGTGATCATAACTTGTTTCAAAATTAAACTTACAACGGGTCTTAAATTTTAGCTTGTTTTATATTAAATGTGTACAACTGGTTTAATTTCTAGACAATTTAGGCGACTCGTTTATGTTTTTATTTTCCTTTTTATGTATGAGAACTTATGTTTAATACCTCAACGACATTATCTTTTGACTTTTCATAGAAACTTAATTTGATTTGACCTCTTTCAAATACCACTTATTTTTGTTACCTTAATATTATACCGGGTATTTTTAAATAAATATCAAGGTTCTAGAGTATAAAATAGGAAGTACCAGTTACAGTTGCTTCTGCAAACAAAAATGGACAATTAACTTTTCACCTAGATGTGACACAAAAAACATTGTACCATCTCGTGAGGATTATTTGAGCCACAAATGTGCACATTATGAGTGTTTACATATTATTTTTGTCACTAGCGCCCTCTCACGCATGCGTATACAAATAAACACAACTATTTTATTTCATGAATTAATTATGATTTTAAGTTTTACGTAATAAGTACTACTAAGATATTCATTTAGAAAGACCCGGTATTTATTTTCTTCTAGATATTTATTACCAATGATCTTATTTAACTACCTTAGTATATGTTTTTACACTTTTCTGATTATAATCAAGCTCCTCCTACCTGTTATATGTATCGTCATTTTACAAAACTTTCTCTATCACCACTGAAAATTGATCTGTAAAAAAGAGAGATAGTAAGAAACTAGTACTTGTTTGCACATCTCGGATAGTCATCATCAAATAAAGTATGTATATGGAAAAAATATGGATGAGTCGTCTATTCGGCACATATATCGTAATTTCAACATAGAAATAGCGTTTGGGATGGTCGTCAGTCATTATGGACGAACTTTTAACTAGCCACCTTATAGTCCAGCCTTAGCTTCTTTCCATTATCACCTATTTACAAATAAAAATGATGTAAAACAATTATTTATAAGTAAAATCATAGACATACTGACCTTATCTGAAACTTGGCTTAATTCGAATATTTCGGATTATTATTTAAATATCGATGGGTATATGTTTGTAAGAAATGATCGCTCAACTAGGAGGGGGTGGCGTGGGATTGTAAATTAAACAAACACTGAGAATTACATACAATTTTAAAAATAAGCAACAGCATTGAATTACTCTAGGTTATAGTTGGAACTCGCGCTAATAAATATGCTATAGTGGCTACTCGGAGACCTTCCTAGTTAGACTATAATTTTTTCATAGATGAATTTGAAACACCGATTGCAAATTATTATCTGCATACTGATACTCTTATATGTGCTGGCGACTTTAATATTGATTTGCTGCATCCTGAATTATCTTCATCTCTCTGCTTGAGTGACTTAGTATCCCCTCTCATGATCCTAATAACACTCAGGCTGTACTGAACCAGTTGTCAAAACTTGCTTCCATTTTGTTACATGCTTCTTTTAAATTTCAAAATGTAGATAAAAATAAAATTGTTAATATTTTGAATAAAATGAATTCCATAATCCTCATATCCTATGATGGTATTAATATTACTATGCTTCGTATTTGTTGTCTAAAATTCCTTCCCATTATAACGAACATAATAAACAGTTGCATTTTAGAGTCAATTTTTTCGGATCAGTGGAAAGTGGCTATTGTAACTCTAATACCTAAACACAATAACCCTCAAGAACTTTCACACCTCTGTCCAGTTAGTTGACTTGACTTTATTCACTGTAAAAATATACTTCCTGAATAACAATCAGGATTTAGAAGTGGCTACAGCTGTAAGCCAATTTTGCTTAGTGTTACCGATGACAGTTTTAACTGCTATTGATAAGGGTGAGGTAACCGCACTTATTCTCTTAGACTATATTTAAAAACTTTTGATACTGTAAATCATCAAACTCTTATTTTAATTCTTTAATGTTTGGGTTTAGAACACTCTGCAAACTTGTTAATCGCTATCTTCAAGATTGTAAGCAATGTGTCAAGATTGATTTAAATGTATAAATCTTACTTGATATTAAGCGAGGGGTTCCACAAAATTCAATCTTCGGTCCACTTCTATTCTCGTTCTACACGTCATTTATTCCTGATGTACTAAAAAATTGTACATATCATATGTATGCAGATGATACCCAATTATATTTATCATTACCACCGAACTTATATCAAAATGCTCTTAATGGAATAATTTCAGACATTAATAAAGTGTTCACTATTTCTAAATCACTGGAAAAAAATGTGTCTGTCTGTCTGTATCTCAAACACAAATAATCCGATGGAGATGAAACTTTAGACTTAAGGTTTTAACATTCAAAACTGGAACTGAATAGCTTTTGGTGAACATTCATAAACCGGAAGTGGATGTTTATTCGAGGTCGTTTTTTTTTGTTTTTTTTTTCGATATTTTTTTAATATGAAAATTTTTACAAAACTTTTTAAACAAAAGTTAAAAAGGAATGAAGAACAAGTTTAATTAAAATATATATTTCGTAAAATTCTTAACTTTTGAGAAAAAAAATTTGAAAATTTTGACATTATTTGTTAATTGCTAATAAACTATTGGAGTTACATGAAATTTATATAACAAATAATTGTAGAGAAGTAAAAAGTGAATAAATTATCAAGAATAGACTTCAACCTCATAGTTTTTGAGTAAAATATAGTGAAAGTACTATGATGACCACATTATTTTTACTTTAATGTCATTTAACTATTGATAAGAAACACTTTGTGTTCGAAATGTACATATAGTTAATAAAAAAAACATGTAAAGAACGTGCTAATATTTTGAATACAATTTACTATATAATAATCTTCACGTAACTTAGAAAAATATATTTCTATAAATTATATATTAGAAATTTGCAACATTATTAATATAAGAAAATGTGTTTTGTATAGTTATCCATAATTTAAATATGGTATTTACTCGACTAAAATAGGGCATTTTGCCACTAATTATTATAATTCCTAATGTGTAAAATTCTTGGATTCAATAACTCAAGGAAAGCCACTGTATTGTATAAATTATATGAGCAGAATGTGTGTCAACTGTGGACGCTTCTTTATCGTTTTTTTTTTTTTATTTCAGTTAATATTTCACGCAATTAGTTTAATTAATTTTTCTTCAAGTTTAAATTTCTTTATTCTTTCTGTTATCTCTACGCAAACAGTTTGATTAATTTTAAGAGTTTGGATCACAGATAAGTTTCAGGTTTACCCTGAAACTAAACACCACCTTGATTTATTTAATAGTAAAAATGGTAAACATTTAGAATATATCTTTCGTTAAATTTTTTTATCTAGAAATAGTATGAATGTGATTAAGGACTCGAATTAAGATCAATTTCTCACGAAAATCTGTGTTGTTCGTTTAAATTCATTTAATTCAGCAAAAGTTTAAAATAAAAGTTTTATAAGCTGTTTACATAGATGAATATAATAAATATATATTAAAAAAATGTATTAATGTTCTTTACGTCGTAGAAAATTAATTAATAATTAGACAAACACGAAAATAATAAATCTACAACATGTGAGTTTTATTAAGACTACAAAACAAATCACTTATTGAAACAACTACTTCTCTGGCGAATGCCTATTTACGTTGATGTGATTAACAATAAAATGACAAAGTAATTGAATAATTATATAATTAAACAAGTTTATAACATCTGTAGAGACGTGTTTCGTTCTCTTCAATTTATTTATATTAAAATCGATTTTAAATACAAATAAAAACATTTACTTAAATAAACATAATGAAATTTAAATAACTTACTCAGGCATGTACTGCAACTAACATAAAAATGAAATATAATCGACTGAAGGTCTCCTCAATTTATACGATACCTGAGATGGATTGGTGAATTCTACAGAAATAATTACGTTCGAAATTAAGGAAAATACCCACTTAGAGCATAATAATGTTTATTGGTGCTATTAACATTTTACATGTTTTACACAGGTCTTAGTAATTGATTTTTTTATAATCATAATCATAATCCAATCTAATACTAAAAATGTATTAAAGTCCATTGCGTTGTAGAAAATTAATAATGAAGGAAACGCTCTGCGTTGGCAGGAGTTAATTTCATCAGCTCATGTGACAAGAGGACTGCAGCATCTTCCAAGGCATTATAGGAGCAATGATAGCACTATATATTTATGCATTATTTTTCTAACACCCTCATAAGACCTATAATCCCAAGCTTCTGCCTAGAATGAAATAAAAAATTAATATTAATAATAATAATAATATTGAAACATATTCGTGATGATACAATAAACATACTTTTAAGTAAAATTGCCCTTGCATAGTGGAATCAGCATCCGATGACTTGACCTTGAGGGAACGTTCGCTGTTTCCCGGATTCCCGATTTAAAATCATAAATCATGAATATCATGAATATTTGAGACATATTCTAATATTGTGACATCTACGAACCGCCGTCTAGCCATAAGGGCATATGCGATTGCAAAGGCCTAGGATGAAATAAATAAAATTTGCCGATTTTTCATAATCTTCCACTGCCAAGAGCCTTGTAATAATATGCGATCTCAAATCTAGTTGACCTATTTTGCTTCCGTTGGCTAATCGGTACAACTTTCAACGGTTTACCAGCATGTTGTTTATTGTAGTAGTATACAGCGGCCACCACAATTTCTTGCCGTGACACTTGATGCGGTAATTCGAAACTCCATTGTCGTGGAGATCCACGCCACCCATGAATTTGTTATATTCTGCAATCACTTTCGGCTGTGGGATATTGACTCCCTTTTTTTGTTACCTATCGTACCTTTTTGCTTGTTGTATTGGCATTACTGCGTCGATGTTACTGGATGTTGGCAAGTGTGCAACGATCCCTGTTGTTGCATCTTGTGCACGATCATAAATGCCGCGAGATTCTTTATGGATAACTTTTATTGCCTTTATTGTACATTTTGCAATGCGATTATCCCGGATTGTCCCCGTCGCAAACATCCCCTTCTTGATAGTTCCTTCACCAATTTATATGAGGTAAAGAAATTATCAAAAAATATCTTGTCATTATCTGGAGACTACGCTAATTGTAGCAAATCCAGTACAACTTTCCATTTTAAACCAAATTCGTTATTTTCTGCTGTTGCTCCTCCGTAGGGAATGAATTGAAATAAGTACACAACTGAAGAACACACGCACCATAATTTGAAGCCGAATCGTACTGGTTTTCCTTTGATGTACATCTTACATGTACATCTTACATGAGTGCCATCCAAAGTATAAAACCATTTGCTCATCTATGGCAAGGTTCTGGGAAAATATACCGAACTGCATAAACCTCGTATTGACTGCGTCAAATAAATGCCTCATTTAGGCATATTTATTTGACTTATCTAATGTATTGTTGTTTAATAAATGAATATTTTGTTTAATTTTTCGAAATTTATTTCTGCTAATACAAGTTTTTACAATTTTCTGTCCTTTATCCTTATCGATAGACCAATATAGCTGCATTTGTAGAAGAGAAACGTATTCGGTCAGATTAAGAATTCTAATGATTTTTTTAATATCTCTACTTGTAGCTTCAAAATCATGCATGTTATTGTCTCTGTCATATTTGTTGGAATGCTCAACAATTAGTGTTAATAATTCATCATCTAAAAACAAGAAGAATGTTTTTCCACCAATATTGAGCACTATATATTCAATGTTCTTCACTTCACTGGAGTTTGGTGTACCCACTATCTGAATGTTATCTTTCTTCCACGCCGGATCGCGAGCAATTGAAGTTTTTCGCACTTTCACAGCCAACGGCTCATCTTCAGAATCGTCGAAGTCCCGATCCTTCAGTGATTAAATTTTCATCTGGCAAAATTAAATCGTCGTAGAAATACTCCTTGTCGGTCCGTGCATCTACTTCAGGTGGAATATATATGTGAAGATCCTCTACAAGACAAAATCAAATAAAGCAATTATTTACTAGAGTAATCCTTTTAAAAATAGGACTTTTCAATAAAATATTTGCTATAGTAACTACTGGGAAAAATTTATTTAATCTACATGTAAATTAAGTTTATTGTGTTTACTCTTAGAAGCACCAACAAAAATTAATATAATAAATAGTAATTATACAATAGAAAGTTATTAATTAATGGTGCATTTTGAAATGGTGCATATACGCACCGTTGGTCAAACATGGGTTAAATAAATGTTACCATCCTCTCGTAACTTACGTGCAACGTAAATAATTGTGTTGCAACTCTGGACGGGGCACCACACGAAATGTGGCTCAGAGACACCGCCTATTTGGACTACAAAGAAAAGCTGTACTTGTGGTTGCGGGTATTAGTTATAGAGATGATTGTAAATCGGAGTTTCGTAAACTTTACATTATGACATTACCAGGCCTTTACATATCTATGTGGCTTATCCATCTTAAAAAAAACTTCTCAAAGTATCAAACGTCCGACTCATTTCGCAATCATAATTACTGAACAGAAAGGCAACATTTATATTGATCAAAGCACTTTATGTAAGTTACACAATACCGCAAATTACTGCGGTCCTAAATTTTACAATAATCTGCCTCCTGTAATTAGAGCATTGCCATTAAAGCAATACAAAGCATACTTGAATAATTACATAACTGAACATGAATTATACTCCTGGAATGAATACCTCAACAAGAGATAAATTTACTTTCATATTAATTTGTACCTGATTTTTAACTTTTTTACTGGTTTTAATAACGATTGTGTATTTGTAACAATTTTATATCACAATTTTATATGTATAAGTGTTTTATTAGTAAATTATTTATATTTTGTATATCTCTCCAATCAGAGCATATATTTATTTGTAACATTTATTTATTGTATTTTACTATATATATTTAACTAATGTTGTGAATTTTCTTGTTTTTGTTATGGTATCAATAATTTATTATTATTCTCCAAACTAAGCGTAAATATAATTGTAATTAGTGTAGTAGTATAGTGCTTTTAGTATTTATGGATTTTATTTATATTCTTTCTTCACTGATTTTATTTATACATTGCTTTTATCTGTATTTTTTTTACATTGATTTTTATTAATTTAATTTACAATTTCTTTTTTTAAATGTTATTTATACAATTTATTTATTTTTTTAATCTATTTTTATTTTACTGTTTTTATCTATTTTATTTATATACTGAGTCATTTATTTATTTATTTATATATTATCATAATTATTTTTAACTTTATTTATACATTATTTTCATTAACAAATTTATATTCTATATCATTACATACATCTATTTCTTTCTCTTTTTGTGACATGTGTAAATTCTGTTATAGCACGAATAAAGAATTATTATTATACCAGATAACAGATATGTTTAGTGCACCTATGTCTGACATCCGGAGGTTTATCACCATTTCCTCCGATAGCCACAAGAACGCATTTGTTACTCTACGCAAATGGTCGTATCTAAAAACAGAAGTTTTAAAATGTTTATAAACATTGAATAAAGTATATGTATGAAAACTTACTCATTTATCTGCAGAAGATCATAAGCATGCTGCAGTAAATTGGGTACAGGAGGTATTTGTTGCTGTCTTGCTCGAAACATCCTCTTCCTCACATTATTATGTGATACCAGACCAGAACCTATAAACGAATTTCGATTATTGCACAGTTATTATTATTATAAGTATATAAACGTAAACGTGCCTCGACGATGCTGGGCTTCCGCTTCCACAATTAATTGCTATAGCAGATGATGCGTGTTGATAGCTGCTGGTTTTCCTAATATGTATATAGAAATCTATTAATTTTATCAGGCGCTACATTGTGGTTATGTTCATTATCCATTATTACCGTGTCATTTTTAATTGGCATGGTACCCCTATCCGTATTTTTGTACGTTGCTGCGCCCATTATAGGGTCCTTTAAATAAATAAATTGTTGGAAGACGAAATACGTTTTCCCAAATTTTTGAATGGTCAGGCACCGGAAAAATGTGTGAATTAAAACACAAGTTTCAAACTCATGGGCCAACGCTTCGTTTGCTTTATTCAAACGTCTTTAGGGCTAAAAAATATACATACAACAGTTAATATTGAAGAAATTAAACCTTAACCTACCTATTAATTAATTAATTAAAACTAAACTAATTTAATTTAAAAATATACAAATATCCAATTGAACCGTTATAACTAAAGAGAAAATAACAATTACCTTGAGTTTTAGTTGTTTGACTGTGTAAATTTTTGAATGTTTAAATATACAGCTGTAAATAATGCAAGTGTTTCGATCGTATATGCTAGCACAGCGCTGGTGAAAATCAGAATGTGCACGGATAGATACGGACGAGCACTGGAGGTCTGTAACAAAAACTGTAGTTTTTTCTCCGATCAACCTTCGTCGGTTTAAATTTAGCTTAGCGATTGTTTATGTATTTTGAAAAAGTTTATATACACGGTGTTTCTGTGACTCAGGAATAAAATTAACCACATACTAGAGTGAAATTGATGATGATTCGTTAAAAATATTTTAAAAGTCTTCAAATGACCAAGATACAGGCCATTAAAGTTAAGAAATTTTAACATATTTTTCTAAATATTTTCATAGCGTTTATGGTAGAGTGCTGCAATTTGGTACAGCCTAAACCATGGATGCACAGACCGCGGCCCGCGGGCCGCATGCGGCCCGCCGGTCGAATACCGGTGGCCCGCCGACAGCAAAAATAATACTCTCGTACATTCTAAAAATATTGAATTCTATTCCAGAATAAAACCAAAAAAAATATGTTCGAAAAGTAATTTGAATCTCGCGCGCGCGCTATTACGGTGCGCCGTACGTGCGTCGTCGGTAACAGCGGTCGGTAATGTTCGTGCTGATCTCGGTTAAATTCGTTTGCTTGAAGAAGCGCGGCGGCCGGCGGCGCGATGACGATCGCTCGCGTAGATAGTACACGACTCGAAGCTTCCAGAGTCGGTTTCGAGATTTCTCCAGACAGTTTTCGACTCTATACGCGCGGTATAAAAGCCACGTTTAATCGCCGCTAGGTGTATTAGTGTTCTGTGAGTTTAATAGAGGTTTTGGAAGGCAATAGTTGTACTCCACTAGCCGGTGTCATATATTTTGATCCACATTCAACGTAGATTTCCTGTTGCAGTGTTAACCGTCAAGTGCCGTGTATAATTGTGTTGTGAAATGGTAAGTAAAACTCTATTATTAATAAGTGTTTCCCTACCTATTTAATCAATTATTTTTGATAATTTAAAAAGGATGGGTAATTTAAGTAGGTACTGTAATTGTTTTTAGGTGCTGTGTTAATCCTAGCCAGGATTAGAACGCAACATGGACAAGCCAGGACCTAGTAAAAAACGTAAGGTTAAAGATGAAAATCGGCAATTTCAAGAAATTTGGACTGAGAAATACCTTTTTGTATGGTCGCATAACAAAGTCGTTTGTTTAATTTGCAAGAATTCTGTTGCAATTGCAAAGGAATATAATGTAAAAAGGCACTATGAAACGCAGCATCCTTCTTTTACCAAGTTTACAGGCGAATTAAGAAAGCAAAAAATGTTGTCTTTAAAACGGGAGCTTACGGGTCAGCAAGCTATGTTTAGAAAACCCATTGAAGATTCAGAAACAGCTACAGAAGTTAGTTATGAAATTTCTCGAATGATAGCAAAGCGAAGTCGCCCCTTCAATGATGGGGATTTTGTAAAAGAATGCATAGAAATTGCCGCTAAGAAAATGTGTCCAGAAGCAGCAAAAAAGTTTGAGAAAATTCAACTGAATCGTATGACCATCCAAAGACGAATTATGTCTTTGTCAGGTAATATTGCGGAACAATTAACTGAAAAAAACTAAGATCATTGAATTTTTTTCATTAGCACTCGACGAATCCACTGATATTAGTTCCACAGCTCAACTTCTAATATTCATACGAGGTGTTACTCAAGATTTTGAAGTCGTAGAAGAGTTATTAGGAATGTGTTCATTGAAAGGTCAAACCAAAGGAGTTGATATACTCAATGTACTTTTGGATGAGCGTTCAAAAACTGATTTGGACTTATCAAAATTATCGGGAGTTGCGACTGACAGTGCTCCTTCGATGATTGGTGTCAATTCCGGGCTAGTTACTTTGCTGAAAAAGCATCTGCAAGAAAAAAACATAAAGGCTGAAGATCTCATGCAGTTTCACTGCATTATACACCAAGAAGCCCTCTGTGCTAAACAAATTGAATTTCAAAATGTCATGAAAGTGGTAGTTTCGACTGTAAATTTCATAAAATCACGAGGACTCAATCACAGGCAATTCAAACAATTCCTTGATGACATCGAAAGCGAATATGGAGATTTACTGTATTATACAGAAGTAAGGTGGCTAAGTCGTGGATTGACACTGGAACGATTTCTAAATTTAATAGAAGAAATTGGAATATTTCTGGCGGAAAAGCAAAGGGATGTCCCGGAACTTAAAAATCCTGATTGGTTGTGTGATTTGGCTTTTTTAGTTGACATTACAAATCATTTGAATGTCTTGAACACACGGCTTCAAGGCAAAAATCAACTGATATTCCAGCTCTACGCTCATGTATCATCCTTTCAATGCAAGCTGACACTTTTCAGATCGCAATTGAATTCTGGAAATTACAATCATTTTCCGAATTATAAGAAAATGGCTGAAAAATTCAACAAAACTGCGATTAATTTCAGTTATGTAGAAAAGCTAGATATTTTGATTCAATCTTTTCAAGACAGATTTTCGGAGTTTAAAAAAGTGAAACCTCTGTTGGACATATTCAGCAATCCTTTCACGATTTCAGTTGAAAATGCGCCAGAGTCAATGCAGTTAGAAATTATCGACATTCAAAACGACGAAGATTTACGCAACAAATTCAACGAAGGAGACTTGCTGAACTTTTACCGCTGCATTGATAAAAATATGTACAAAGAGTTGCGCATAAACGCTCTGAAATGTGCCAGCTTATTTGGTTCTACCTATATATGTGAACAAACTTTTTCAATACTTAATAATAATAAAACCAAAAATAGAAACCGCCTTGCAAATGAAAGTTTGGAAGCAGTTTTACGTGTTGCTACAAGTAAATTTGAGCCAAATATAAAAAAGATTGTAAGCACTATGCAGTGCCACGCTTCAAATTAATAAATTCCTTTTTAATTTTAATACATTATTATCAATTATTTATTGTCTTTAATTACCTACACTTCTGGCGGCCCGCCATCAGTTCATGATTTGCCCGAGTGGCCCCTAGTCTTAATAAGTCTGTGCATCTCTGGCCTAAACTAACATCAAGTAAATTCTTTAAACAATTTGTTACTTCGATCAGACCGCGGGAACCATGCTAAACAGGATGTTTCTAAAATTTGTTTCCTCAGAACTTTTTTATGTGCTCGTAAATTTATATTTATTTTTCCACATTTTAATATGAAATTTATTTTAGAAACGTTCTTTGAAAATTTTGATAGCAGTGGCCGATTTTGGGTTAAAAATAAAAGTGTTAGTCTCTGATTTCAATCGTAACAAGGAAAAAACCAAATATCATTGAAAAAATTTGAGTCGGCGATGACAACTAAAAAACGAATTGATCTGTCAACTTGCCTATGTTGTTTAAACAAAAATTTAATTTTTCTTTTAATTTAAAACGGTCACTGTTCATCAACATTTTCAGAGTGATAAAAGTTTCTAAATACTTGATTGTAGAGGCTTTCACCTTGTGATGCATATTTTATAACTTTAAATGAAATAAAATAAACTTCGTTTATATCACACACTTTGTTATTCTTAATGACTATAGTTTCGACACAATTTAGCTGGTCATCATCAAACTAATACTTAAAATTATATTTGTTGCACAATTTATATTATTTTACGGCATTAAACAAAGAGGTATATATCAGGTCAGTGTGGTCGTTGATGAGTGGGCCTTTAATAAATCCATCTTTAATCCCTTTTTGGCAAAATGGATTACCCTTATTTGCTTTTTTGTACGGGCTTATATGTTCATTTAATCTAATTATAAAATTTCGACCAGAGTGTCCGATATATACTCCTTGACAGCTACATGTTAATTTATAAATATCTGACTTTTCCATCTAATTTATAGGGGTTTTATTATTAAATATTACATTACCCATTTTGCTAGGGGGCTTAGAAGCTACGATAATGTTATGTTTTTTAAGGATGTTTTTAATTTTGTTTTTGATTTCTCCGAAAAAAGTCAATGATTTAAATACTTGATTTTCTTTTTTATTGCCGGCATACAAATATTTTTTCGCTGAGTTGTTGCTTATTATTATTATTAAGTTTGTCGATTATGCTTATTTCGTAGTCATTATTGGTTGCTAGTGTTTTTATTACTTCGATTTCTTTCTTGTATGCTTTGTCACGTAACGGGATATTATTCGCACAAAAAGCTTGGCATTAAAAGCGGCCATTTTAGGTTTGAAAGAATGTCTGGATTTTTGGGGTATTACTGTGTGAGTTTGTATTGGTTTTCGGTATATATCAAATTCAAATGTATTTTCTTTTTTTAAATATTGATAGATCTAAAACTTTATTATTACAATTTTGTTCTTTTTCAACTGTAATTGATGTTGGGATGTATTTGGATAAAAGAAGAATCCAAATTCTGGTTCCAAAGATGGGATATCATACTTACATATCTAAAGGTGCTGCACACAGAATTACTGCATGACTTACACCCAGTGGAATTTGATCTTTTCGCCAACTACGTAAGAAGCAAAGTGAGTACCATAACATACAAGAAATACCAGACCCAGAATAAAGAAAATTGAAAAACTACAACAGGAACAATCCGGTAATTGTAAACCTTATATATGCACTGCAAAGAGGAACTTTTATCCTAGAGTTATAAACCTTACTAATCCGAATTTTCTAATCAGGAAACTGCGCTATTAGAATTAGGCCCCAAATATTATCCCCATATTAATTGTTCAAACTTTAAAGAAACGCTATTAATAGAAACCGAAATTGCTCTAAAAATGTTAGTGATAGTGAATTAAGCTAAAAAAATTGAAAAACTAATTAAACAGGCACAAGTAAACTCTATATAATCAAAACTAATTAAAAACATTCAACGTAAAGTAAAAATGGACAATTTAATTGTAACCAAGGCAGAACTCGAAAAGGACCCAACTAATAAATTAATCAAACACTTGAAATCAGCAAAACACGACAGTAACAGCATTTTCTCACAAAGAGAACAATACCAAATCATTCCAATAAACTCATCTTGCCCTAGATTATATGGAACAATACATTTTCATAAACCAGAAAAACCTATTAGATCCGTGGTAGCATATCTAAATTCACCAGTATACAATTTATGTATAAAATTAAATAATCTTTTTAGGGAGTTGATCGATTTTAAAGATCTACACCCAATCAAAAATTCAGTAGAACTCGCAAACCAACTAGGCAAATTTAAACTAGAAAATAATATAAAGTTAGTATCATTTGATGTAACAAATATGTTCACAAATATACCACCATCCGAATGTGTAAAACTAGTAAAACAACATTTACAAAAATGCAATGTCAACTCAGTCATAATTCAAGAATTTTTGAACTTAGTAGAAATAATTTTAAACTATAATTACTTCTCATTTGAGAACCGTTTTTACCAACAACAAGAAGGAGTAGCAATGGGTTCACCCCTAAGTCCTCTCTTAGCCGAAATATTTATGCATGATATCACACAAAAAATATTTAATTTAGAATCCACCAAAAAACACCTTAAATTTCAGGTTTTAAAGGAATAGGCAGAGATGCAGCAATTTGTTGAATTTGGTTCTCGTTTATCACGTGGTGAAAAATGTTTAATATTAAGGGTTGTTTATAGAAAGGCACTTGGTTGGTTTCACAATTTTTTTACGATTTATTCCTAGATAATGACGTAGAAATCGAAACTAGTCGGAATAAACCGTAAAAATTGTGAAAACAACCAAGTGCCTTTCTATAAACCACCCTAAATATCAAGTTTACAGTTGAAAAAGAACAACATAGTAATATTAAAGTTTTAGATCCATCAATATCAAAAACAAAAGAATATACATTTGAATTTGAAATATACCGAAAACCAACATATATTGACACACTAATGCCACAAAAATCCAGACACCCTTTCAAACATAAAATGGCTGCTTTTAACGCCATGATTTTTCGTGCGAATAATATTCCGTTACCTGACAAAGCATACAAGAAAGAAATCGAAGTAATAAAAACACTAGCAACCAATAATGGCTACGAAAAAAGCATAATAGACAAACTTAATAATAAACAACAACTTAACGCACCGAAAAAATATTTATACGCCAGTAATAAAAAAGAAAATCAAGTATTTAAATCACGAATTTTTTTCCAAGAAATCAAAAACAAAATTAAAAACATCCTTAAAAAACATAACATTAGCGTAGCTTTAAAGCCTCCTAGCAAAATGTGTAATGTAATATTTAATAATAAAACCCCTATAAATAAGATAGAAAAGTCAGGTATTTATAAATTAACATGTGTTAGTAGACATTATTTTTCTGAGTACAATTATGCCCAATATGTTGATTTTAATTTAATATTTATGTCAGAAAAAAAAATAATAAACCTTATTCATATGATATTTTCCCACAAATGTGAATAAGATTTTTTTTTTTTCTGACATAAATATTAAATTAAAATCAACATATTAGGCATCATTGAATTCAGATAAATAATATCTATTATAAAAAATAAGAAAATTATATGCAGCCATTTAAAAATTTAAAGTTGACTATCATTTGTCAATGAAGTTAATTTTGAAAAAATATATAACTAATGCCATTTCATAGTATTTAAACGGCCATTCAATTTGTTTTAGTTAATTCAAATCGGTTAATAAGTAACAGAGTTATGGCGTTAGACGTTTTTTTATCGAACACCCGGGTTATACAGGGTGTCCCGTTAATATGGGGAAATGGTTGGACCACAGATTTCTGGGGCCAAAATATGATGATTTAACACAATCTATATCCAAAAGTTTACGGTTACGCCGAAATTTGCCTTCGAAGTTCCAAAAACATTTAGTTCTTTTGTTTATAACAACTGAACGCTTGTTCAAATTAAATGAAATTTATTATTAATAACTACCATAATATAATACATCATTTCAGTTATTATGGCCATTAGTAATTGACCCGAAGTATAAAAAACATTTGTACCATCACTTAAAAACTAAAATATTTTTTTATTGGTGCATTCAATAAAAGCTAAAGAAATACCATTTGAACCACTCCCTTGCTAGCCGTCGTGATAGTAAGACGTATTATTTGAGCTCGTGATATACGAATGTAAATTTTGCCTTAAAAGCATAAACTTCCAATTATAAATGGAAGATACCTGTGATACCGAAAGGGCGGATGTTTTTAAACCGCCAAAGAAACGGACACGTGGCAGGCCCAGACGATCCGAGACTGAAATGACGACTTCTGTAAGCGAGGAAACGCAATCAGCTAAACGTAACCCTATAACACCTTCCCGGAGAACTACTGACGACACACCATCCATTATAACAACCCCATCAGCCCTTTTCTTTCACAACGACTCACGAACCAAGCCGCGTGCAAATGGCACAAATATGGGCAAAACATAACTTTGAAAAATACTCACTAATTATGAAAATAAAACTGGGGTTTTTAATTAGATCCAACTGTGAGAAAGAAAAATTAATCAATGACCTAAACACACTTAAAAAGCAAAACATCAACTCTCCTACAGCTGCATTATAAAACGTGTAAAAAGTCGCGATAAGCGACGAATTAAATGACCGGGGAATCGATCACCGATTCTGTAAAAGAATTATTGCCAAGCAACTAACAATAAGACCCGAATGATACGCATTATTACCACAAGGCGTACTCTTACCTACTAACTTCCCATATATGTATAAACTATATCCGGTAGTGGAAAGTAAACCACCAGAACCAATGCCGATTCCATGCAATAAATTTAATCTATTTACGCATAAAACTACCGTATGTAGCCACGAAAAAATGCGCTAAATGCATTGGGCTCCACACCACCGCAGCATGCACAACTGAACTGGTGGAAAACTGCAAAACATGCCATGAAGAAGGACATAGCGCGTGGTCCACTAAATGCAAGAAACGTCCAACTAAACCAATAGAGGGAATTTCCAATGTGAAAATCAACTTACTAACAAAAAATCGGCGGACATGGACAAGTCAACTAAAAAAGGCTCCCGTGTTCATAAGCCATTCACCCTTCACGACTTACTAACAAAAAATCGGCGGACATGGACAAGTCAACTAAAAAAGGCTCCCGTGTTCATAAGCCATTCACCCTTCACGACTTCATACTCGACACATACGTTTCAGAAATAAATTCTCCGCAAGCAACCGACAGACAAGAACCGATTAAAAGATTAAGAAACAGATTCATTGATTCTTATCAAATCGACACTTATGTTTATTGTAATGTTTGTCTTAAAATTTCCCGAAATAATCCCTCATGTCTCCCCAAAATCTGGAGAACATACAGTTTCTGTTACTGTTAGCAATGGCTAATTTACAATTTTTGTATACCAACATTAATTCCATTCATAATAAATCCCACCTTGTGAACCATTACCTGACTAATAATCCAATACACGTAAACCTTCTCGTTGAAACAAAAAGTAAGGAAGTTCTCATTTTTAATAATTGGAAATCTATTCACATAAAATCAACAACCACAAATGAATATCAACGAGGAGGTTCTATTGCTTCCTTTTGGCATATTTCCTCTTTCACTTCTAATTCAGATTTTGTCCGAATCCCTACGACATTAATTCGCCCATATCCTCATCCACTATCTCCGAGTTTAACTTTGCCTTATCCAAATCCATTATGCGTCACTCTCCCATTCTAAAAAAGCAATTTTATCGATATCCCCTTCTTAAATTCATTCTAAGACTTAAAATTCAAACGACAATTATATAGAGACATTAAATTAAACAATGACAGATCCCTCAAAGAAAAATTCAACAAATTAAATAAAGACATACATAAATTAATTTTTGAATACTAAAAAGACAAATGGATAAATACATGCAACGAAATAAATGACTTACAAGGAAAGACTTACTGGACGCTAATAATAAAACTGACAAAGTACAAGAAATCCGAAAACATCAACAATTAACGAAATTCCAGAGACAATACAATACTGACGGACAATTTAACAATCTCAAATATATTTGCAGACCATTTTAAAACGACGTTTCAAAAATTAAATAGCAATAACTTTGACAACAATTTTGAAGACCTAGTAAACAACTGTTACGACACGTTCGACAAATAATATATTACCCCTCCAACCGACGACAAAATTGACGAAACGGATTCTTTTACAATATTGAACTCTGGCAAAAATTCAACTCCTGGCCACGACAATATTCCGTAATTAAAAAACTACATTATCATGTCCACGATCTTTCCCTAAAAATCCTTAACTTTTGTTACATCAAAAAATATATCCCTCCCGAATGGAAATTAGGAAAAATTGTTTGTATCCTACCAGACGTGGATCCATGATATGTTTCAAATTATCATCCCATTACGCTACTTCCAGTCCTAAGTTAGCTTTTCGAATCGCTGATAAAACAATAAATCCTAAAATCCACAATTTCTTCCATCCCTATCTATCAATTCGGATTCCTACCCAACAAATCAACCACTCTCTCTCTAACTATCCTAACTTCCATCATTCAAACAAAGCACCCCGATGGTCAGTCGTCCGCCGTAGCCTTCTTAGATATTACAAAAGCATTTGACTCTGTTTGGCATCGAGGTCTACTTTACAAATGTGCACTTTTGAATATGCTCCGCCACCTTATCATTTTAATCCACAAACTCCTAACAAATCGCTCCTGCAAAGTTAAATTCCGCTAGTCTTACTCCCATTCCTTCAATATTTAACCAGGTGTCCCTCAAGGCTCTCCTCTTTCACTCATTTTATACAATCTATATTGCTCAGATATTTTCAACCCGGATATCTTTAATATTTTCCATGTGCGTTCAATATTCTCGTGAATACTTATAGAATTATGTTTTATTTAGAAAGAATTGTAAGCATGTTGGATAAATAAATAAATACAAATACAAATACAAAATTATCCACTCCTTTTTGCCGATGACACTGCATTAGTTTCGCATGCCCCTACCCTACACTCCGCACTCTCCTCTCTTCAAACATCTCTTAATTGGCTCGAAACATGGTTTTCCAAGTGGCGTATCGAAATTAACCCTTCAAAATCGAAATATCCCATCCCTTTTCACAAAATAAATCCCTGATCGCCTAAAATAAAAATTCATACATCCGAAGTTTCCCCCTTTCACACTTGTAAATACCTTGGTGTAATTTTCGACTCCAAACTAACATTCAAAACCCATGCCCTCTCCGTTAAATCCAAACTAAAAACAAGGGCGCGGTATTTCCGTTCTCTAACTTTAAAAAATCAAGGAATTTTAAAACAAACAGCTGTAAAAATATACAAAGCGATTTGCCGCCCCTTGCTCGATTATAGTGCTATCCTTTTCTCCCAATGTCGTCCCTCGACTCTCTATCATCTAGTAGCAGAGAGATCCGTATTTTGCACCTTCAACAATCTCCGATATTCTAATAATTCACTCTACAATCCATTCAACGAACTCCTCTATGAAGAAACTCAAATCATGCCCATTTCCCAACGTATATTAGCCATTGCTGAAAAGTTTGCCACTAAACTCTATAATTACAACCTTCTCAATAATTACTGTATTCCTCGCAATACCAGCATCCTACCTAAATACCTTCATCCAACATACACACTTCATCAAATCATTTGTTCTTATCATCACGACAGTTAGTTAGCCTAGTAGTTTTGTTTTTATCTGTAATGACGGGGCAGAAAGACCTAAGGTCGATAGCCCGAGAAGTATTAACCTTTTCTGTTATTGTATTTATTTAAGATGAATTATTGTTAAAGTTTAAAAAATATAAGTGCTTGTAATAAAAATGTTGTATATATACCATTTGAAAGACCATTTAATTTAAAAACGTTTTGTATTTTAATATTATTTAATATCTTGTATGGTTTTCGCACAGAAAAATAAAATATATTTTTTTATCTAGTAAAAACCAAATTTAGTTTTCCATCGAATTATTAATGGGACACACTGTATATTACAAAAACACATGACTTTAAGTTTCGACGTTTTAATGTAATTATCAAATGACAACGTCGAAACTTAAGTCATATGTAAAATATTTTACATAATTTTTTGTGGTAAAAATATAGTAAGTGCGTTAGTTTAGTGTTTTTAATGAATTACCACGTAGTAGCTGACGCCACCATTCTTATGAAAGAAAAATATATATTTTATATCGTTAGGATAGGAATAAATCGGTTAAAGAATCGAATAAATCTGTACATATAAATGCAAAAAATACCATCACCAGTTTTTATTTCATTTCTTTTTAGTACGAACAACGTATGCTTACATTAGAAAATATAGTCATATTATTGCAGGTTAAATTACGACATGGAGAATCTAAGTAAAAAGCAGCTACTTTCAAAACTATTATTATTAGTGCCATTAATGATTATTATTACTTATAAAACTATTGATTTTAACTTTTAATTATGTTCGCGATTTGAGCAAGTGAGAGCCGGCTGATGTTAGGGGCTGAGGCGCGCCGCTACGCTGTTTCCTTATATCTCATTTTGTGGATGCCAGCATTTGGGGCATCATAACACCCCCGGCGTAAGTGCAGAAATATCCTTTATTATAAGTTAAGGAATCCATGGTTATTTTTCACAACTCGTTAGTTCTTGGTTGGATTGTTCTTTTCCTCTAAATTGAGAAGGATTTATTGTTTCGAAGGTATCTCGTGATAGAGAGGCTTACGATCAATAATTAATTATTGAAGAAAATTGGCAATTGATTTGAATTTTTCAGGATTTTAAGGACCTCTTTGAGCTTGACTAAGTCATCGTAAAGTCCGGCTATGCATTTTACATTTTGCCGGTAAAGCTTTCTCTTTGGAGAAGTCAATGGTCGAATATTTGGTCTATTTGAGGTTTTCTACTCACGAAATAAATAATATTGTATATGTAGAGAGCATCCTGGGATTACTTTCAGGATGTAGGTAACGTTGTGTCAACGGTGTGCTTAGGGTGAGGGCGTCAAGAGTGTCATAAAAAAATAAAATGAATAATAATAATAATAATGATAATAATAATAATAATAATAATAATAATAATAAAATATCTTTATTCCTACTAAAATATATAAACACAGTACATATACTTAAAATAGGAAATAGCGCCAACAAAAGAACACATAGAAAAAATTAATCGGTAAATTAAAGTGTATTATACAATTTTTGAACTAAAAAATTTGTCAAGACTTTATGGTTCCAGTTTTAGTAACACTTCAATCATTTTCTTTTTAAAACTATTTAAATTGTTTTCCAATTTAAGTTCTTGTGACAAGTGATTGTAAAACTTCATACACCTGTACTCTGCACCTTTTTCCGTAAAGGCAAATTTATGAGTTGGATATACAAAATTATTTTTATAGCGTGTGTTATGATCATGCAATTGTCTTTTCGAAGAAAATAGATGTTTCTGTTTCCAAACAAATAGTCAAATTGTCAAATGTTATAAAATAAAAAAAAATGACATAAGAAAATAATATGACACACTAACACCTGACTCTTTGTCGCCACGTTGATTACTGGTTAGTTCAAGTACATAAAAAAAATATTAAAAAAAACTTACCAATCCTGTTGTTTGCACTAATATTTGCACTAACTATTTTTGTCAACTAATTTAGAGGGAAGCAAATTATATTTGGCAAAAATAAAAGTTGTTTGACAAATAAAACAAAAATAACAATTAAATTAAGAACAATAATAGAAATGTACAGCAGAATATTTACACAAATGAAATTTAAATTTAAACATATGTTCAAAAAAAAAAACAAAATAGTGATATTAAAAAAATAATAAAAAAAGATCAAAACTCAATAAAATTTAGTAGTCCAGAAAATTACGAATTTGGAAGTCATGTATTGGCAAAAATAAAATTATTCAAAGATACATAATAATAACAATATAACTACCCTTCACATTATAGTTGACTTTAAAACTCTTCACTTACAACTTGTTTGCTCCACGAACTGGAACTGCGCTTCCTTCTTCTGCGACGCCAGAGTACCGCTCATTGGTCGACGTTTGCCAAGCATCAGAGAAGCATCAGTCCACGATGTCTGTTGACCACCTTCAAGTTCTAGTAGGCACGATGAATAAAGGCAGACGGCCTCTCAGTCATTGCTAGACCTAAATGCCTCCTCAAACTCTTCCATTGAAAATGGGTTATTATAATTAAGATCCGAACCTGTGCGAAAGTCCAGTGGAGCTTCTAGTTTATCTTTCCTACGCAAGAAATCAGATTGATAGTTGAAAGAACTACTAGAGCTGGAGAAATTTACTGCCAGTGCTTCCGCTACATCACGAGGCTCCGTGATTATGTTGCCTCCATCACAAAGGCCTATGACGGACGGTAGCCTTTGCCCGCAGATTGCATGTACTTTTCTCCAGACTTCCATGAGTGACGTGTCACTATTCATTGAGTTTAGGCCAGCGCCTGCGCCTGGGTCTGCATTGTATGGCCCTCGAAATATTTGTTGACAAGACGATCGGGAACTGATCGCTTCGATGTAGATTCTCGAGGGCCTGCCACTGAACACGCGTGGCGAGAGTGGACGAAGATATTGCTAAATCTATTGCTGAGAATGTACCGTTGGAGGCGATAAAATGGGTTGGTAGTCACTTATTTAGGAGTATCCCTCCCGTGACATCGAGCATATCCTTAATATATTTACCTCTAATATCGAGGCGATAGGAACCACATAACGGACTATGTGCATTAAAAATCTCCCAGCAATAGATATGGTCCAGGTAATTGTATAATCAAATCGACTATCTGATCAAGCTCCCAGTAGCCATCTGGGAGGTAAACGTTATATATCGTGAAAACTACCGGGGATTTGATCACACATGCTACTCCTTGAAGATCAGTTCTTAGTGATATTTGCTTAGAAATACATCCCTCCCGTATTAGTATGCCTACTCCTCCCCTTGCTCGATGGCATGGGGCTACATCTTCCCTTAGGATGTTGTAGTCCCTTAATAATAACTCTTATTCGGGTTTAATGAGGGTTTCCTGTAGGCATACACAGAAAGGATTGTATTTTCGCAGAATGATCTTCAGTTCCCCGATATGCCATATGCAACCATGGCAATTCCACTGGACTCTTTGTTTCAGCCCTTTTAGAATTATTAAAAGAAAAATAAAGACATAGAGAACAATAAGATCAATAAAATTAAAAAATAAATATCACACGGACTTCACAAACAAATCAAAAAGACATTTTCCGGTTTTGCGAACGGACACAGAATTATTATCTGACCCAGAGGCATTAGCTTTTCTAGCCTTACCTTTGGGCCAGCCAACAGGCCTTTTTGCCTGCTGCGATATATTTTGTTTATCACTCTCCTCGGAGACTATTGGCTAAGTGAACATTGAACATTAGAACAAAGATTTTCGTCGCTGCATTAATATTTTCAATTAGTTTGCTGATCGATTTGACTGACTGTTTCGCTTACTAATTTTGAAATAATTGGTGTTAACTGCGATATAATGTTGCCAACAATTTTTGCTTGTGTCGTTTTAGTGTTTGATAACCTCTTTTTGGCTTCGAAATAGATGCGCCTTTCCCTGTTTTTAGCTCTTGAATGGATTGTTCAAGAACAAAGGCAGGGCAATTTTTGTATCTCGCCGAATGGTTATCACCGCATTTAATGCATTATAAACGCATTCAGTGCATTCATGTGCAGGTCTTCCGCATGGACACATGGCGGGACTGCCGCATATTATCAATGTGTGGCCAAGTTTTTGGCACCTGAAGCAACGTAAAACATCGGCATATATTGCCTTACTTCTACATTGTAGAAGGCTATATTTATATATTTTGGCAGACGGGTCGAGTTGAAGATCAAAATGATTGATGGTGTCTTTCTTCGTTTTGATCCTTCTAATTTCCGTGAAATTTTTTGATTGCAGATTTTCCAATATCTCCTCATCAGTGTAATAAATGAGATGAAGACAGTAAATTACACCATTTGAATTATTCAAGGTTTTATGAAGGACTACGTCAACTGAATAATCCAAAAAGTACTTCATTTTTATTTTTTTTATTGTTTATCATCAAGGGTCTCTACCATTAAATCTTCTGTAATCTTCTTAACACGTTGAACGCCGCGTAACCCATAAACGTCTGACGGCTATATTTCCGCTGGGGCCCCGTCACCCATAAACGGCTGACACTTTTGTTCTAGTAATTAAAACAAGATTTTGGTATTAGTTTACAGTAATATTATTTATAATACAATTTGATGAATATTTGAGATAAAGTAATAATTTATTTAATACAATTTTACAAACAAACGAGAAAAACACTTTAACACGTTGAACCCCACTACAAAAGGATGGATGATGACTATATTTCCTATAGATAAAAAAGTGAACAAATAAAATTAAAATCAGTACAAGTAAGATGAATAAAGTCCAACATACATAAAAAACAGTAAATAAACAAAATCGAGATAGCAAATATTTGATAATCTTAATATACAGTGTGAGTTTTTTTAGATGTTCTCTATGAGGATCTCGGAAACTACAAGAGATAGAGAAACGGTTAAATGGGGAAAGAAGTGTAGATTTACGAGACGAATAAAATTCCACTTTCAAAGTTTTCAAAAAAGTCAAGGGTAACTAGATATTTTTAAAAAAGTAAACAGTGTCATTTATTTCAAATCAATATATCTCGGTTATTATAACAGATAGAAAAAAACTGTAAAGGGCAAAGTTTTAGATAATTTTATGCAGCTTAATAAAAAATAATCAGAAAATCGCCATTATTTTCCGAGATATGTCTACAGCCAATAGAAGCTAATAATCTAATAGCACGTCTTTGCAGGCCAAATAAACGTGAAATTATACTTGAATGACCCCAAGCAGTTTTGTATATCAGGTGAGCCTCGCATAAGGGTAAATAAGCGGTTCTCACTACAAAGGGAGGTAATTTATCACTAAGTTGACGTAGGAGATAGATAGCACAATATAACTTATTTCACACAATATCTTTGTGAGAATACCAGTCGAGTGTCGTATCAAGATGTATTACATTGACACTTAACGATTAGGGATCGTTTTCTTTAGTGAGAATATCATTTAGGTAGATTTAGTTGGATTCACAACTAGTTTGTTTGCTTGTAGCAGTCAGATGCTGCAGGTACCCCGAGTTAAAGTTAGTATCGTAGGCAATATCTCTAGAACTAGAACAATCCTTAATAGTGGTATCATCAGCAAACAGTACCACAGTTGAACTGGTTAATTGGTCAATTGACACTTCTTCTTAACATCATGTTGGCTACCATGTTGAGAATAATAGTCTTGTTGGTAGCTGCTCGGAACAACTGTACTGTAGTTTTCTCCTACCATTTTCTTAAGTTTTTCAACTAGGAAGTTCTTCTTGCACCCGGTTCACGTTTACCTTCGATTTTCTCTTATATAATTAAATGTAATAATTAATATTTTTCCGGATGTCGTATAACGTGGCCAAAATATTCAAGCTTTCTTCTCTTACGGTTTTTACTATTTCTAGTTCTTTGTCCATTATATCGAGGACTCGGTTGTTAGTGACTCTATCGACCCAGCTGATTCTTAATAAACGCCGATATACCCACAACTCAAAAGCGTTTATTATTTCTAATATAGTTTCCGTGAGTGTCCATTCTTCCATTCCGTGAAGCGGATATTAATAATAAAAGCGGCGCCAGAATTGACCCCTTAGGTACACCGCAAGTTAATTTAAGTTCGCTTGACCTCCTGTTATTGATATGAATCTCCTGACGACGATTTAAGAAAGAGGCTATCATACTGCAGCTGTTTTAGAGCCTGGATCCCAGCAGAACCCTCGGACCCTAGTACGATCCTGAAGATCATTCAGGTGAGCAACCCCACGCTACCCACCAAAGATTGGAGCGTGGCCAAAACAAGCGAGGCAAGGGGTAACACGAGGCAGGCGATTGTCGTACTGAACGAGGAATCCCTAACCTTGCTTGAGGATTGCAAAGGGGTGATAAGTTACGGCTTCGGCTCTATCACCCTGAGCATCTATAAAAAAGACCAACTGACTTCCTCCAAGAAGGAGGAAACATCTCAAGAAGCGATGAAAACCCATCATTCCTCTGTGTCGGACAGCGACACCCCATCGGACCTAGGTAGGCTATTCCGCCCCTTGAGCTTGGATGAGGAGAGCGAACCGGACATGAATCCGTCGCTCTCCTCTGACATCGAAGACGAAAACGATAAGACGGTCGTCGAGGTGTCATGTAAGCATCCGGCCCAAGATGGCGGGGGTAGTGCAAATTAACCTCCACCACTCCAAGGCAGCTTCTGCTGCTCTGCTCCTTCGCCTAGCACACAGAGGGGAGGGCATCGCCCTTATCCAAGAACCCTGGATAGTGGGGAACAGGATCTGTGGACTAGGCTCCAAAGAATATAGACTATTCCACATGCAGGACTCGGGTAAGCCACGCTCCTGCATTCTCATAAATAAAAGATATAATGCTTTTATCTTGCCAAATTTCAGCAACAGCGACACTGTTGTTGTATCAATGGAGTACCAGTCCTACACGCTATGGCTGGTCTCCTCCTATTTCGCCCACGATAAAGAAATCCCCCCCGAGGGTCTGAGTGGGTTCCTTGACGCAGCTAACCGGGAAGGAGCCAGCGTCCTAATTGGAGCCGATGCGAACGCCCACCATAGCATCTGGGGAAGCTCGGATTCCAACACAAGAGGTGAGTCACTTTTAGAATTCTTACTTACTTCCAACCTCGCCATATGTAATGAAGGGAATACCCCTACCTTTATAACTGCTAATAGACGAGAAGTTCTGGACATTACTCTAGTCACCGAACAATCGTTCAACATTATCAGGAACTGGAAAGTGTCCTCTGAACACTCCTTTTCTGACCACAGATATATCGAATTCAACCTTGATATTCAAATGCAAGACTGCCCCAGATTTGTAGACAAAAGGAGAACCGACTGGGAAAAGTATAGAACTGCCCTATCGAGTACTCTACCATTTGAGCCACCCATACCCACCACAGTGGAGGAGCTGGATCGGATGGTGGAGGTCTTCTCCAATGCATGCAACAAATCAATAGACACTGCGTGTCCCAGTACGCCAAGAAAAGGCAAAAGCAAACCTACTTGGTGGACCCCTAAACTAAACTCCCTAAGAAAGGAGTGCCGTAGACTGTTCAACAAAGCTAAGTGCACCAATGAATGGTCAACTTATAAAGACAGTCTCAGAAGCTTCAAAAGTGAAGTAAGAAAGGCCAAGCGGACGGCATGGAAGTCATTCTGTAACCAAATCAAAGACACTTCAGAAGCATGTCGACTGCGCAAAATTCTTTCTAAAGATCCTGTAGTCCCAGGTTTCGTCATGAAAGAAGACGGCACCTGGACTAGCTCATGCAAAGAAACGCTCGAACTTCTGATGGACACTCACTTCCCAAGAGGAATAAGCAATGAATCCATGTCCACAGAAACTTCTCATTCTCAATGCCCCGTTCACAAGATCGTGAGCAGAGAGAAGCTTATATGGAGCATCAAAAGCTTCAAACCTTACAAATCAGCTGGGCCAGACGGCATCAGTCCAGTTGAATTGCAAGAAGCCCAGGACATAGTTATACCATGGCTGGAAACCATGTTCGTGGGGTGCCTTAACTTCTCGTACATCCCGAGGATGTGGAAAGAGGTGGAATTAACTTTCATTCCCAAAAGCGGGAAGATATCCCATACAAGACCAAAGGACTTCAGGCCCATAAGCTTG